>OX459047.1:10299999-11538131 GCA_949775005.1 Orthosia gothica | reverse complement strand
CCAATTTAGTAAGGCCAACTTCGAGAAAGAGGTCAACCGTCGAATCCGACTCGGCTGGGCAGCGTTCGGGAAGTTGCGCGGTAACTTCTCGTCCAACTTACCGCAGTGTCTAAAGATGAAAGTCTATGACCAGTGTGTGTTGCCAGTGATGACATATGGCTCTGAGACGTGGTCGCTAACAATAGGCCTTATCAGAAAGCTTACTGTCCCTCAAAGGGCTATGCTTGGAGTTTCCTTGTCTGATCGAATCAGAATTGTAGAGATCCGCAAGAGAACCTGGGTCACCGACATATCCCGAAGAATTGCCAAACTTAAGTGGCAGTTGGCAGGGCACATTGCTCGCAGAACGGATGGCCGATGGGGCAGAAAGGTTCTGGAATGGCGACCGCGAACCGGAAGACGTTGCGTTGGAAGGCCTCCCACCAGGTGAACCGATGGCCTGGTGAAGGTTGCGGGGATTCGCTGGTTACGAGATGCACGGGACCGGTCAATGTGTCGACGCTTGGGAGAGGCCTATGTCCAGCAGTGGACGTCTTTCGGCTGATATGATGATGATGATAATAAGCGTAGTAGCTTTGGTGGCCCCATCCAATACGGGCGAAGTAGAAAAATGACTGTTAATAATTTGAAGTCCAAGTCTTTAGGAATCGTGTCATGAGACTTTTTTCCGATACCTAATGATTTAAGAAATTGCCAGACCTTAGCTGGATCACCGTTTTGGACTGAATTATGAATATGTTCGCGTTGTGCGTTCCTACTCACCTTGCTGCAATGATTTCTAATTCAAATGTATTTTACCCTCGTAACATTGTTCGGCCGAATTTTAAACCTAAACTTTGCAACTGCTTTCTTGATTATTTAAACTTTAATTTCTTCAGTCAGCCATGGCGCTGGAAGATGTTTAACTGTCACGGCTCAAACAGGTGCATGTGTGTCGTGAAGCTGAATGAGGGTAGAAGACATGATTTTAACTTGTTAGTCGACGGACGATGATGTACTCAGCGGCGTCCAGTCAATATTACTGGCATCCTCCTGAAGACGACCAATGTCCATGCCATCAAAATTGCGAAGCAGAAGAGTTTTAAACTTATGTTAAGGAAATCGAATTTTATAAGAAGTGTAAATAAGATCATGATAGGAAAAGGCGTCAGCTGAACATTGACTATGTTTAGCGACGTGATCGAAGGATTAGACAACAATAAGATCAAGAAGCCAGGGAATAGAGTAAGGAAAACGGTGAGTGGCACCAGGATCAAGAATTGAAATATTGGCCTACTCACGGAACTTTGTAGACGTTGTTGTTTCGCGACCCACGAACGGCGCAATTGGGTATAACCTGATGGATTCTTTTATTACTGCTTCTAAATACACCAATTGAGATAAATGCTCCTTTGAAACTCCATCATCTTCGCCCAAAACTTGAAATATTCTGTGAATAAAATAATAAAAGACTCGTAGAATGCGGAACCTTAATCTTTATGTGAAAAACATTTGAATGAAAATAGAAAGTCATTTATTTTGCAGCCATTGCTATCCCACTGCTAGACAATGGCCTCTCCTAAGTCTTTCAAGTTATTCTGGTCCCATGCCGTCTCGGACCAGCCCGCACGGTACAAACAGCTGCAGAGAAACTTCAGCCCCTAGAAGTGAATCTATACACTTCCAAGGGGTGAAGTTTCTCTGCAGCTGTCTTTACACGTCCAAATGATCTCGGATCTCACCTCTTTCTAGGTCGGACTCAACGGCGCCTTACAAATTCAGGAAACCATTGTCATCATACACATTTTTTTCTCTACGAGTCTATATTGCAGTCTCTACTTCAACCCAGCAATTATTGTGCATGCGGCTAATGCAACCCCCTCAATCCCATTCGAACCAGGCTGTCTTATTGCCCAAGGCTATTAAAATATTTTTCATTCTGTTCTTTTACTGCTGGGCAAAAGAAGCCCATGGGGGCTTACACTTTTCCCGGTATGTTGCCTTTTTACCTTTTGGTAAAAGTTTATAAGTGGTCACGCCAGCGTTTCATATATTAAACCCATTACAAAATTTAAATTCAAGAAATGCTAAATGCACTTACTCCTCGTAAATCTTCTCTTGTACCTCAGGGTGACTCCCCATGCAGACGAACACAAATAACATCTCATTTATAGTAGTGTCAAATGCAGCTAACAACAGGTTATCTGCGATATTTCTCAACTCAACATCAGTGAAGAGGCTACTGGTGTCTGTCACAGTGTTCTCCATGAGGACATCTAAGACACCTTGGAATTTGTGACCTAGAACAACAAAATGCGTCCCAAGTGAGTTTTCAATAAACGCTATCATGATAGCGTTTATTGAAAACTCACTTGGGACGCATTTGAAAATTTAATTTGTTGAAGGATATTGGCAGCTTATACATGTATAAGCTGCCAATATCCTTCAACAAATTAAATTTTCCCAAATTAAAACGATTTATATACATTATTTCGAAACGAAAAAGAGGAAAATAAAGAAAGCGCGACTCTGATGAAGTAAAAAAGATAGAGTGTCCACTATGGCATAAAAAGGAGGTTATCAATTCGATACGTATGTATGTAATATTGTTGGAATCGCACACAATTATATTCACAATTCGGCAACACAGTCTTGGATACTTGAATAAAGAGAAATTCTATTCTATTCTTCTCGTATTCTATAATCCGGGCAAGTACCAAGGTGACATTTTCATATTTTATGAACTTTCTAAGTTTGTCCAAACGTTGTCCAACGTCCAAACGTTGCTGACATCGGTGAAGAAAAACTTCGTGACTAAATCTGGTCATAACACTACATATTATAAAACAAAGTCTCCCACCTCGTCTGTCTGTCTTAAGGCGCCGATTCCCTTGAGTAGCTTATTTTAAAATGAGAATCACGTCTAAACGTAATTTATTGGAAAAAATATATGTTATATTAGACCATTTTCTTAATAATTTCATCTGAGCAAATTTTGAGTTTTATTCGTATAACATAGTGTAATTAATTTGTAAAGTTATGTCTAAAACGGACAAAAACACGACAATCACAACAAAACCGCTGGGCGTATTTTAATGAAATCGACACCATATCAAACACAATTTAATTATCTTCATTTTGATCTGAAGCTTTTTTTTTTAAAGACATAGAATAATAAGAAAAGTACAAAAAACTACTAAATTTCGGGTCACACGGGTGAGAAACGAGGGCGCGTTTTGTTCCCTCAAGGTCGTTGGCGTTAGTCGTCGTCTTAATGTCCCAATGACAGTAACAGGCTAGGTTTATCTATCTATATATATAAAAGAAGAAACTGATTGACTGACTGACTGACTGATCGATCAACGCACAGCCAAAACCGCTAGGCCTCGAAGCATGAAATTTTCAATTTTGTATTTTTTTCAGTGTGTAAGTTGGACACGTGAAATTAGATTTAACCTGTTGGTTGATAAAAAGAATTTATGTATTTATTCTTTTTTGGAAATTCTACCCCTAAGGGGATAAATAAGGGGTTTAAAGTAAATATGAAATTTCTTTGGTTTCGAAGGTAAAACATCTGAAATTGTAGGTTTACTTTAAGTTTTTCTTACGCTCTTGGTTGATAAAAAAAAATCAAGTGTTTATAAGGTTATAGAAATTCTACCCCTATGGTGATCAAATGGGGGTTGAAAGTTTATATGTAACATTTACAGTTTTTAAGTTGGACACGTAAAACTTTTGATTTACGTTCTACTTTGATAAAAATAATTCATGTATGATTCATGGTTTTTGGCAATTCCACCCCTAAGGTGGTAAAAAGGGGGTTGAAAGTTTGTATGTAATTTCAACAGTTTGTAAGCTGGACACGTGAAATTTTAGATTTACGCTCTTGGTTGATAAAAAGAAATCATGAGTTATTTTATTTTTATTATAGTATAGTTATAGCTGCACCACACACACACTCAGCCACCGCATAGCTTTGTTGTAACTGCTCACTCATGCCTGAACTCATTAACACCATGCTCATGTCCTACACTAGCTAGATGTGATTGTGTAAAGTATCTAGGTCTGCAAATAGATGACGGCCTACGTTGGGACAAACAGCTAGAAATGATAAATAGCAGGACAATGCTTCTTATATATATTTTTAAATCCCTAAGAGAATCGGCTGACATAAACACATTTAAAATGGTTTATTTTGCACTGTGTCAGTCGATTATCGAATATTGCATTACAGCATGGGGTGGTGTTATTAAAACAAATTTCATGAGGGCAGAGCGAGCTCAAAGAACCGTACTTAAAGTTATGTCTAAGAAGCCGTACTAACATCCAACCAAACAACTTTATGATGAATGTAAGGTATTAACAGTTAGACAACTGTTCATCTTGCAGTCTGTCCTCAGGACTCATAGAATCATGCCCAGATCCAATCCAAAAAAACGCACAAATGTCCTATCAGGCGTAACACATAAAACTACGTTTGCCGAACGCCAATATTACGTCATAGGTACTTATATATATAAGAAACTACACAAAATATTAAACATACTTGATTTAAACAGACACGAGCTAAAACACAAACTCACTCAATGGCTACTACAACAGGAGTACCTCACAACCGAGAATCTCCTAGCAAACATCTCGTAAAAATACAATCGCATAATTCACGGACATATACTCACACACCCACACACAGACACACATGCACACTCACTCATACCAACACGCACATACACGAACTCTCACTCACACACACATACATAACACACTAAGTAACCTACTACCCACTCTTATTTCTTAATTTTAGCTTCAATGTAACATCGACTCTGTTCCACTTGTTACAGAATGTCAATTATTCACTGTACCCATATGGTTGAACCCTATCTCTTAAGATACAGGCTAGACCTAGTTTAAGGGATAGAGTCTGTATAATTGTGCATATAGTGTGAAAAATGTAAAATGTATATTAATCTACAATGTATATAGTGCAATGTGCTCTTGTTTTATGTAATAAATATTTTTATTACTATTTTCTATAACAGTTTGTGGGACGTATTTGTAGTAAGGAATGTTTGTATCTTGTATGTTTGAGACCCAATTACTTGTAAGTTTCGGTCGAGGAGTGGCGTCTAAGGTGTATGAAATCAGAGAGTTGAATTCCCTCGGCTTCCATAATCTCCCCTCGCTTTACATGCATGACTGCACATTTGTCCACACCAAATTCCATCCTGATGGCGTTACTGAAGGTTTCTGTTACCTTCAGTAACTTCATAAGTTGCAAGTTGTTTGGGGCAAATAGCTTCAGATCATCCATGTAAAAGAGGTGACATATGACCTGACCACCTCTTCTCAACCGATATCCAAGACCTGAATCATCCAACAGTGTACTTAGAGGATTCAGGTCTGAGCAGAACCAAAGTGGACTTAAACTGTTGCCCTGAAATATCCCCCGTTTAATCCATATAGGCTCACTATCCCCCTGAATCGGTCGACATCCTGGATATCGAAGGACCGTCTTCCATTACCCCATACATGACTCAAGGAAGGTGCGCAGAGTTGCATCTATTTTGTACAACTCCAGCACCCTCATGAGTCATGTATGTGGCACAGAGTCGTATGCCTTCTTGTAGTCTATCCAGCATGTCGACAGATCCTTACGGGACCGACGAACCTGCTGGCTTATGGCCATATCAATGAGGAGTAGCTCCTAAGTGCCGCGGGACCCATTCCTACACCCATTCTGAGAGGCAGACATTATTAAGTTACTTTCAATGTGCATGTTAATTTTTCCTCTCAGGATAGATGTAAGAAGTTTATAAACTGTCGACAAACATGTTATAGGTCTATAATTCTTAGGTTCCGCGGGACTTTAACTACTGGTGTTACCCACCTGCTCCATAAGACAGGTTCATATGGAGCAGGTGGGTAACACCAGTAGTTAAAATCTGCGGCAGTGACCCAGACTCTAAGCATGACTGAAATTGAGATGCCAGTAGAGCGTGTGAGCTGCTATACCATTTAAGCCAAAAGTTATGCATTCCGTCTGGACCCGGAGACTTCCAGTTCGGTAGCGGTTGAACTGTTTTGTCTACGTCAGATGTGCTGATTATAACTTTTCCATTTCAAGTATAGTTTCACACACGCGCTTGACATCACGCATTCAGCCACCCTCAGTGTGATAGACGGGCACCGACCAGATGCTTCGCCAGAATGTACTCGTGGCGAAATCATCGGGGCGGCACACGTCAGTCACATTTTGTTCAGGTCGCTCTCAAGCTCTATATACCCAACACTCATCGCTCTGGAACATGCGATTCTGCGAGTACCGGTCAACCCGCCGCTTATACCGCCGAATACGGTTTGTCCATGCACAAACTTTCTGTTTCAGGAAGTCGATGCGCTCCGTGACACGGGACATGTATTCTCGAGGACTAATTTCAGTCGCCAAAAACGCTCGCCTCACAAAACGCATCACACGTGGTCGTGTATTGCCCTCCCTGAAACAGCATAGTTTGCCAATGAGTACCCTGGCCCCATCGATACGCCGTTCGATCGTGCATTGCCCGCTATTATTATTATTATTTCGTACCTTCATAGGACGTTTTGACTCCTCTGATAATTAACCGTTGCAAATGCTCTGATTTCCGTAGCTGCACCATCTACAAGAAAATAAAAAACAAATTAATTGTTAGTTTCAATTATAAAGTAACTGATATTAAAACTTTTATCGTTATACTCACTTGCTCCGAAAGACTATGAAAAACTTCAAGCGCCTTTGAAAGTTTATTTTTATAACTCGACAAATTAAAGATGAAATCGAAGATAAGCCAAGGTTCAAGGATCCTGGTGGTGAGAATATTGAGACATTCATTGACGGCCACTATATAGTTGTCGTTAACCAGGTCCTTGCCATCAAGTCTTACGCCGAGGGTTGTTCCTGCAATATACGGTTACGGTTTTGCGCAGTGGCTGCGTGTATCGGGTTCGACTGGCGCACGGAACAAATATTTGTAAGGCTTACAGATATTTGTTCCGGGTCTGTCTGCACCCACGAAATAATTCCTAGTGAGTTTTATTTACAAAAATAATAACATTATCGAGTATTGTGCTCAGAAGTGCTACACTTGTCGATACAAGATCCTCTAAACAAGTGACATACTACCAACGAAACCACCGCGTTAGCGATTGATAAAATGTATGTCCTGAACCGGCAAGAGACCATTTATGGCGCCTCTATGGAAATGTCACTTGATCAATAACTTACATTTTAGCGTTTAGATCATCGTCATCGCTACAATATGACACTTTGTGTTGAGCCTTATGGTTACGACTAGTTTGCTTCATAGCTTTTGGGGCTTTGAAAATATGCCCAATTAATTTCTACTTCAGACTGCTGACTTCACGATCTACAATGATTAATTAGTTCATCCACATAGTCTTAACAATCCTCTTTCAGAGTCAAATAGGCCGCTACGGGCAATACTTATTCAGATAGGGCTACTCCAATGACCTACAATGGCCTCCAATGCGATTGTGGAGCTACCCAAAAAATGCTTCGACTATTGTCGTGCTTTCTGTGCAAGAACAACAGCACCCTGAAATACCTTTACGACGCAAACCCTAATGCTGTCGACATAGCTAAATTTTGTTTAAAATATATTTAATTTGTAAAAAGAAAAAAACTGGTATCATCGATACGGCGAAAATGAATAAAAGGGAAGAGGAATACTCACGGCAAGCGGTTTCCAAAACACTCCTAGTGATCTTCTCAGTAAGATCCACTTCACCGTTACCGACTTCCTCGGCGAGTGATTCAACAAACCGACTGGCTTGGCCGTTGAACAGCTCAAGGTAGTCATCCAACAAGTGCTGTTTGAAACACAGGTCTAGTATTCGACGATTGCGCTTCCATGTAGGAACTGAAATGTTTTGAATACCAAGGACACCATGGAATTCAGTGATATGTGATTAGCGGTCTAGGACCGCCGGTCCGTCATGGTGACTTAGCTCAATGTATGTCATTAGTCTAGACTAATGACATACATTGAGCTAAGTCAAGCTTAGTTGGTAAAATGTTAAAAAAGGTATGTGATTACCAAGCGCTTTCGAAATTTTTAAGTTAAATATTCTATATAGAATTTGAATAATAAAAAAAAAAATAAGTTTGAAAAATAATTTATAGCCACAGAAATCCACAAATCGCATTGCCAAAAGAATGCTTAATTATTGTATTGCCTTTTTGTTGTATGTTTTCCTGTTTTATGAAATTGAATAACACACTGTTCCGTTATTGTTGAATGAGGTAATTTACCTATGTTAATTACGATGGGTGCAACCGGAGGATCCAAAAAAATGCAAATTTATTTTAATAAACTAATTTATTACTGTATTACAAAGTATTGAAATTACGACTAATTATATTAAAGTGTTAATTGGTCGATGTCAGATCCAAAAAGTGCCGCTCCACGTTTTTATGTTTCTATGGAAAGGTTCGATTGACGTCAATTGGTCACGTTATGCTGAGCTTGCGTTTCGTGCCCGTAGGTGCAGGTATGTATATGCAGGTATGCCGATGCAGCGATCTATTAAGGTTGACAAAGCGTAACACCTCCCCCCGTAGAACAGCGAGTATCGATGGACTTGTTCAAGATGGTCGCTGGTAGACATCCAGGGTCAATCCTTATTTGGCTTGGGTTGATAGTGCGTGGTGGTGGGATTGCGTAGACGACTTCAGGGTTGCTGTTGAAGTTTTCTGTGATTTCTCTGGATGCTTTTCTTATGCGTAGCCGACGATAGATTAGAGTGGCGATGAGTGCGCATGTACCGGATAGTGCGAGGTACATGGGTATAGTAGTGTGGTAAATGACGGGATCGGTGACGTCATCTAAATGTACAGGCAGTTGCGTCGCTATCTCGTTGCTAAGCGTGTGAAGTTTTTGTAGATTTGGCGAATTTAGGATGAGCTTCGGATAATTTTCAGGCCTCGACTCGTTGTTTAGGGGCATCTCAGTGATCTTCACGACATGTCCTTTGATGTGGTCGTCAGTGTTGGAGATGGTGAAGGCGGGTGTTCTCAGGTTACAGTTGTGGGGGATGATTGCCAAATAGCTGCCTCGTAGGGTCCGGTACTGTTCTTGACCGCAAGACATCTTCACTTTTGTTGGTACAGGAAAACTTAAGGTATAATGCTTGTCGTCCAGGGTTTCCAGGGCTTCGGTGGTGAGAGCTACGGGTGTCAGCTTGCAGCTGGGTTGAAGTTCTTGATGGACTATGAGATGCTGGATACAATCTGGTTTGCTCTGGATTTGTAGGTTGGCTGTTGACTCACAGAGATATATGGAGTTTACCTTCGGACATTCTGTCTCTATGTACCTAGAGTCTGAGCTAGAGAGTGCTACGAAAGGTGAGGGTGGTATAAGAGTTTCGTGTTTTCTGTTAGGAACAAGGGAAAGTTTGTACAAATTATATGTGGAGGAAACAACTATCGGGACTTTTATAACTACTACTATCTGCTTATTAGAATAGAAGTAACCTAGTTTAATTATTTCATAAAAATGCCTAATTTCTACGTCAAGGATTTCGTCATTAGCGTATAAAATCCTTAATTTACCTAACATATACTTAATTTCATCTAAATTAAATAAAGAGTACGGGGTACTCGACGCACGAATAAATGTTAGGGTGTTCTCTAAACTTCGTAATTCTTCATAAAGATCTTCTACATTATCTCCTAAGATTAACAGATGTTGGGCCAGATGGCCGTATTTAATTAAATCTGTATCCCTATTAGCGTTACTTTCCAAAATTAAGTTTAGTGCTTTACTCATCTTATCTTGATTTGAAATTATACTATCTATTATTTGAGAGCTACGTGAAATAAATTTACTATTTAAACTAACATGGTTATTAATTTCTAATTCTAATTTATGCTCATTATTACGTAAGGTGTTTATGGCGTTTTCGTATTTAAGTGCATCGGTGTAGTCTAAATTACCAGAAATTGATTTTATTACAGAACCCAAACCGTCGATAAGGCCTCTTTTACTACGAGTTGATTCAAACATACTAATTTTACTAGTAATTAAATTGATTTTACTATTGAGATGTTTCAGATGAGGGTCGAATAGGAATAAGGTTTTATTGTTAACTATGGGACTTAATTCAGCCATCTGTGTTTTTACCACTTCAATTTGAAGATGGATATTCTCTAAATCTATATGACTTAGGAAAGAATGGAAATGGGAAACGATCTTTGCCGCTCCTAATTTGAAGGGAAGTAGTCCTGGTCCATTGTCAAGTGATTCAACTGTTATCTCTTGTCCTTGGGCCGGATGTAGGGTCATCAGCCATAGTATTATCCTGTAACAAAGTGGGATCTTTAGGACTTCGCTTAAGGCGAGATTTTGCTACTGGACCGCGTTTCTTCTTCGTATAGATGTGGATTGGAAGATCTGCGAGTACAGTATCTTGCGTATAACGCGGGGCTAACTTCTGTCGAGACGCCATGGGATTGCGTACAAAGATTTGCTGGTCAGGGGTATAGTCCTTCTCGGGTTCTCTGTCCCTGTTACGGGTTTCAGTCAGTTGTGTCCTGTCATGTAAGGATGTCTGGTTAATAAGGTCGTATACTTGACCCATTCGTTTCCTATGGTCTTGTGAGTACTGTTGCAGTAAGTGTTCAGATAGGTCAATATCTATTGGGTCTCGAGGGTCAAAGTGTCCAGTTATCAAGTCCAAGGGTCTACACTTTGTGAAGCTATGGATCGAACTATTGTACGCTAAGATGGCATAAGGCATAAGATTAACGACTGGTTCATTTCGTCTCTCTAATTTCAATAACCTAAGATGTTCTAAAATGGTAGAATGGAATCTTTCTACTATGCCATTGTCGTTAGGGGAATGCGCTAATATTTTATGGTGAATAATTTTATGAACTCGGTTGAATTCTAAGAAAATCTGATTTGTGAATTCAGGGCCTCCGTCCGTGACAATAGTCAATGGGACCCCATGGTGGGTGCAAAATACAAGTAGAGCTTGTACTACACTTAAGGCGGTGCTATCTCTAAGGTGATAAGCTTGTGCATACTTAGAGAAAGCGTCTACAATGGTAAGGAATTTCTCTGTTTGAGCTGTGAACAGATCTAGATGGATAATTTCAAAAGGTTTACTAGGGGGTGGTACAATGTTAAATCTTTGCTTGATGGGGTGACGGTCGTACTTAGCCTGACCACAGATAGTACACTCATTTATGTACTTGGAGATGTGTTCTTTCATCTTAGGCCAGTAGAATTTAGAAGATAGGGCTAAGTAACATTCAGTGATACCGCGATGATTTGTTTTACCTTCGTGGTATTTCTTTATGATGTCTTGTTGACGCAGGTAGTCTTTAACATTCTCTAATTCAACTTTAGTTAGAACCATGTTCATTGAAGAGCTTTTGAAGTTGTCTTGAATTATGGGGATTATTTTATACATAGCAAGAGGAGGATGGATGATTAAACCGGTTTTGACTTTAGGGTTCACATATTCTTTAACTGCATTAATAACGTCGTTAGTCAGGTTAGACTCAGATAGTTGAATGGTAGTTCGGGTATGCGTTTCAAATGGCTTACTCACTGTCGGTCGTTTTTTAATATCGCCTACAAGTACAAAACAGATTTTTCTACTGAATTTATTTAAGGGTTCGTCTGATATTGGCACTTCTAGAATAGGGGCTTCGTTACTAGTGTGAACAGTTGCTGTGTCAGAGTTGTCGAGTATGTCAGGGTTGTTTGTAGGGGCTATCAGTGTTTCAGAACCTGCTGTTGAGTGAGGCTTTTTAGATACATTTACCGCTATGGACATAGCGTCCTCGTTGTTGATTTCAATGCGGGACAATGCGTCGGCGTTAGTGTTCTTTTTGCCTTGCTTGTATACTGTAGTAAAATTGTATTCACTCAACTTAAGTCTCCAACGTGTGAGTCTGGAGCCTGGTTCTTTAAGGCTCATAACCCATTGTAAGGGTTTATGGTCTGTAACTATCTTAAACTTTCTCCCAAACAAGTATGGACGAAAGTATTTAGTAGCCCAACCTATGGCTAATAACTCCTTCTCGATTACACTATAGTTAATCTCACTGGAGTTTAATGTCCTGGACGCGTATGCTAAGGGCTTATCTTGTCCTATAGGTCCTTGAGAAAGGACAGCTCCTATGGCAAAGTTAGATGCGTCAGTCGTAAGTACAAATTCCTTAGAAAAGTCAGGGTACTGCAGTATAGGGTCGTTAGTCAGTAGTAATTTGCACTTTTCAAAACAGTCGATGTAGTTAGGGTCATTGAAGGTGATCCTAGAACCTTTCTTGAGACATTGCGTCATGGGTTTCGTAATGCGCGCAAAGTCAGGAATAAATTTCCTATAGTATCCTAACAGGCCTAAAAAGCGTTTGATCTCGGTAGCTGTCTTAGGAATAGGGAATTTCTGGATGGCGATGATCTTATCGGGGTTAGGCTTAATACCGTCCTTACTTATTACGTGACCTAAGTATGAAGTTTCAAGCTTTAAAAATTCCGACTTATCCATCTGGATCTTAAAGTTTGATTCCCTTAATCTCTTGAATACTTTTTCTAAATTTACCATGTGTTCCTGTAAGGAAACACTAAAAACGACTATGTCATCGAGATATACGAGACATATGACATTTTGGAGGTCCCTGAGGACATTATCCATCACGCGTTGAAACGTGGATGGAGAAGTTTTGAGACCCATGGGCATGCGTAAAAATTCAAAGTGCCCATGTTCTACATTGAAGGCCGTTTTGTGAATATCGGCTGGGTCCATTTCTACCTGGTAAAATCCACTTGCAAGGTCTAGAGTTGTGAAGTAATGACAGTTACCAAGTTTATCTAAGATGTCATTAATATTGGGGATTGGGTACTTGTCATCGAGGGTTTTCTCGTTGACCTTACGAAAATCAATGACTATGCGCCATTTAGTCTTTCCGGACGCATCAGATTTTTTTGGAACTACCCAGATGGGTGAGCTCCAGGCTGACTGCGAGGGACGGATTATCCCTTGGTCTAACATTTTGCTAATCTGATCCTGAACTTCCTGTCTGTGAACAAAGGGATATCTATAGGTCTTAGTATAGACAGGTAATTCGTCGGTGGTATGAATACTATGCTTTATCTTATTGGTGAAAGTTAGAGGTTCACCATCGATATAGAAAACGTCAGCATATTGTGCACAAAGAGATTCTAGGTTGGCTCGTTCTTCAGGATTCAGATGGTCAGTACGTAGTTTTGATAATACCTCGGATACGCGATCGCTAGGCTGATAGATGGTCGCGCTTTGCTCGTTAAAAAGTTCCGCGGTAACTGGCCTGTCCATTGAGAAAACTACATCATGTTTAGTTGGATTAGTTATTTCTATGATGCCACGGTTATTTTTAACAGAAGTAACACAGTCGCGAATAGTGCAATTGGAAATAGTCTGCTCTGATATTATTACGTCACCATCATGAAGATTAATGGGGACTCTAGCTAATTTGGATGAATTAGCGGGTACTATGTCCTCGTAAAGATTACAATTACGTGAATCATACATTCGCAAGGGATTAGATGAGTTACGTGTAACAAGAACCTTATTCTTTAGATCTATATTAGACTCTAACTTTTCTAGTAAGTCTAAGCCTATTAAGCCGTCAAAATAATTGTGGAACTTGTAAATGTATAGGGTAATGTCACAGGTTTCTCCGAATTCCGGGAAGCACGGTATAGTAATGGAATAATTATTACGAGTTGTCGCGTGGATGTTAGTGACTTCGAAAGGCTCATAATTACACTGGATATGATGATAAAATCTTTCTACGACGTTCGGGCTAATAAAAGATAGGTTCGCCCCGGTATCTACTAATAGTTTAATGGGTGGATTAGCAATCTGAATGAATGGAAGTTGTCTCTGGGTTTGTAAGTTAATCTCTATTTTGGTTTGTCTGATTTCGGGGCTGTATGAAAATCCTGGCCTTCAGCAGACGTTCCTTGGGCAGATGTTCCTTCAGGCACATTCTGATGTTCCTCTACGTGCACAGGAACATAATCACTATGAGCTAGTGGCTCATACACAGGTTCGTAATTGTAAGGTACAGGGTAGAACTGGTCGTAATAGTCATTATAGGCATAGTCGGGGTATTCATAATAGTCGTAAAAGTCTACTTCGTTAACATTCATCTCACGAGTCTTAAAGTAGTTACTGGGAGGTGGATTTCCTTGCTGAGTCCAGTCATGTCCTGTCGAAGGTCTCGGCATAGGTTTAGGAACAAAGTGGCTTACACCACTCATGGGCTTAGGGCCATTATTAATGGGCGTGTAACTAGGCCTTTGTTGAGGCAATCGGAACACGTTGCTCTGGGGCCTATGGTTAGGCGGGGGTGCGCTTAACATTTGTTGGGTTCGCGTGGGACCGCGATTGAAAGGCACTTGGGGTCCCCAAGCTTGCATTGGCCTTGGCGGTTGTGGCTGATAAAAACTTTTGGAGGGACCGGGCTGATTAAACGGCGCTGAAAAAGTGACTGGCTGTGGAGTATGCAAATTAAATGGCTTAATCTGATACGAACTGGGATTAAATGAAGACGTAGACTGCACAGGTCTCCGCTCCGGCAAATGGTCATTACGCTGCTGTAAGTACATGGTGTTAATTTCCTCGTGCACAAACTCGAGGGCCTTTTCGATGGTGTCGGGTCGCATGCACCTAATACGCGAGCCTAAAGGTTCTTTTAGGCCACGAACGAATGCCTGTAGGGTTAATTTTTTATATAGTGCCCGTTTGGCCTCGATGGTAGTAGATATGGGCTCATGCAAGGTCACATACGTCATAATTGTACTAAATAAAGTTTGGCACTTTTCGTAAAATTCCGGTGGTGATAAATTCTTTTGCGTTAACAGGGCCAAATCATTGTATAAGGCGGTCTCGTCCCGCTGGTCCGAGAAGTTATTAATCAGGGCGTTTCTAATACCCTGCCAGGTTTCGGGAATGCCGTTTGAATTTATTGTGCGGGCGGCATTTCCGGTAACTTTATTAAGTATGCCGTTCAACAAGGATAAATTACTTAGTTCGTAATCTGGCTCTGCCCTAACAAATTGCGCGACAAGTTGGTCACATAAACGTACAAACCGCGTGAGCACGTTCGGGTTCCCGTCGAATTCGGGAACGAGGCGTAAGGCCTTGTAAACTTGATCTACCAAATCGGTACTCATTTTGTTAGTTAAATTATTCTCTATGATTAAGCAAGATTCTACACTTTCACTATCTTCTAATATAGTATCTAAATTCCTATTCGCATCGATTTGCGAGTTCCTATTAGAAATACTCGACTTAGGAGTCCGTGATATACGTGGGTGAAAAATTTTGAAAGTTTAATAGAAACACTTGAGGAAATTAACACAAAGGAAACACAGGGGAAAAAAAAAAAGGAAATTACACAAAGGATACTAAAATATAGGAAGGCGAGCAACTCTAGTAGATCTAGGTACTTACCAAATCTGCATCTCTCTGTGGTATCGATATTCGGATACTCCTCCGTAGCCGCACACCCGTAGGTTCGAATAGCCCGTTGTCGGTGATCGATTCACTGAATTTACTGGACTATCCTACCGACTGCGCCAATTACGATGGGTGCAACCGGAGGATCCAAAAAAATGCAAATTTATTTTAATAAACTAATTTATTACTGTATTACAAAGTATTGAAATTACGACTAATTATATTAAAGTGTCAATTGGTCGATGTCAGATCCAAAAAGTGCCGCTCCACGTTTTTATGTTTCTATGGAAAGGTTCGATTGACGTCAATTGGTCACGTTATGCTGAGCTTGCGTTTCGTGCCCGTAGGTGCCGTGTGCAATGTATATGCAGGTATGCCGATGCAGCGATCTATTAAGGTTGACAAAGCGTAACATGTTTGCAATATTTGGAAGGATGTGAGACACATGTTCCTATTTATTATATGAATGAATTTACTGTCGGTGCTTGTAATACGTTGTACATACACGTAATATTGTAGTGTTTTATTGGTGCATCGTCCTCACGTTTATGAATTATTAATGTATGTACCTATGTAAATATTATAAAATACAATTTTTTACAAGAGTAAGTGTGGATTTTCTTGTTCTTTCTTCTCCGTAACAATCTATATACCTTTGCGAATGGACAGTAGAATCAACTTTTTTTTTAATTTTAATTTTTACATACAAACAGGCCGCTAAATTAGTTGCCTAAGTAATTAAAATAAACGATTCGACTTTGATTTTAAAAATAAACAAAATAATATGGCTACACGATCTAGATTTATATCGCAAGGGAGGCCTTTGCGCACCAGTAGGACACTGTAGGTTAAACAAAAAAAAGTACCTTCAGCAGCAACCAGCATCTTGCCCAACATTGGTTCCACGAATCTATATACAAACATCTTTTTCAGGCACTTGTTCAGGACAGTCGACACGTCTTCGGGATCGGTTACAACTGTCAAATAACATAAATTTAATATAGGTAACATCATATCTGTATTCTCTGACGGATTAAGCAAAGGTGTGGATACAGTACATTTGAGCTGCATATTTAGGTCATATGGAGGCGAGCTTAGTACTCATTCTTCTCATTTTTCCCACTTTAGATGGGGTCGGCTTTACTAATTATACGGCGCCATAATGATTTGTCGAGAGTTATCGGGTCAGTTAAATTTGTCATTTATAAGAAGCTTCGTAATACTAATCCACCATGTCAAAGGAAAAATAAAATGAAAAGGCCTCATAAAATATCGCCGGTTTAAGATCGAACCCAGTGTGATTCACTAATAAGGCGCGATCTATGAAATAGAAAAATACTTAAAAAAAACACCTTCTGAGGTTAAGAATTTCTCATAATTTATAATAATCTTGATACTGCAAATTTACCTCGGTACGAAGTCATTCAAGTAATTAAATCAAGAAGTTAAAGCCATAAAGCCATATTAAATATGAGGTTTTAATTGCTTTCAGAAACAATTATTATGTGTACATCCAACTAATATTAGAATTGTGAAAGTTTGTATGTTTGTGTTACAATCGCGCAAGAACAGCGAAACAGATTTGGATCAAATCTAGGCAGATAGTTTATCCTGGAATATGATACTTTTTATTCCGATAAACTCGGTATAATGATCCATTAGGATAACAAAACACAATTCAAGCGAGCATTGTCGCGAGCAGAAGCTAGAGCATAATTATTGTCTTTGAAAGCATCCAGTTTTGACTAACCGTAAAAAGGCATCGGTCCCAGAAATATTTTTGTCATCTTTCCAACTTTCAAAGAATATTCTCCAAATGAAATCAATGTTGGAAAAATCGCTGAAAAAAAAAAACATCTAATAGCCGGTTTCTACTATAAGCAAATAAGCAAACTTAATTTGATTGCTGCCAAATAATTATTTAAGTTTTTTACGTTTTACAAGAAGTGATAATCGAATTTTATAATGAGGTAACTATCCCACGTAAATATGTCAAAATTCACTTCTCTTTCACGTGTTGACATGCAAAACTCAGTACTTCCATAAAAATTATAATAATAGATGAAATGCATAAATACATATAGCTAAGATTTAGAAATTCAATTGGAACAAAACTGTCACATTAAAAATATATTTCACAAGCGGACCTCCGAATTGAAAATCTATTTTAAAATTTTCTAAAATTTTTAAGGACTTATCCCATCCTTCATCCTTATCTAGCCTAATATTTTGCCTGCAATTGAGATCTACGTCGGCTTTTTGATTTACTTACTTTCAATGTTGGCCAACAAGTGCGTATGCCCAATGATGGGCAACTTCCCTGGACATGTGGGCACAAGGTTGTTCACTGGAGGCAAAAAATGACGACACACTAACACATACACTAGATACACAAAAACCAACGAAATTACTATTGTTAGAAACATTTTATTTATTAGTTTTGCTGGTTTTTTTTGTTTAGGTGGTTGAGGTATAGGTGCACCTCTGAACAACCCTTCGGGGTATGAAGGCGTGATATTTTGTTTAGATTTTTATCGAAACAATCACTTCAAATCTATTTAAATCAATATTTAACTATTTAATTTTTAACAAATGTATTAGATTTTAGTTTTAAATTAAATAAGATCTAATACATATTTTCCGTGCCCTACGCCAGCAACATAGAACAGATATGAAATTATAAATAAACCGCAACGCTCTTATACAACAAAAAGGTAAACAACAGAAATTAATTATTCTAATCCTAATCCTAATGCCACTATCTGACATTTGGCCAATTTTAGATTTATGATGTTATCGTAATTTTTAAAATTTGTCCTATCAATATGTGTAAGTGTTATTATTCTACTATAAAAAGGTTCCGAGATGAAACAAGATTAAATAAACTAAAAATATAAATACCTATTTTTGACCACGGAAACTCTTGCATACCTACTAGTTATTAAAAAGTGTCCATTTAAATCGATTACAATATTATTCTGCGGTTTTTTGTGCATAACTCTAAACATTACTTTTGTTAGATAGTGGCATTATAGACGGACGGTCGGATGTCCACCGGTTCGTAGCATTTAATAATTTATTGTACCATAAAAAGAGGACTTTAAGTCTATGTTCACATTAAAGGTTATTTGGGTTGCACCGATCAAAGACCTTATACTTCAGAAATACGTATAAGGTCTTTGGCACCGATTTACACAGATGAATTTAAAATTGAAAACATAGGTACTATAGACATCTTAATCAAAGTCGTAGTAGAATAAATTAAGTACAATAAAAAATCCTCCCGGATTCTAACCACCAATGTTATTTTCTAGTAATTTAAAAGAACTTATCAAATCAAATCAAATAATTTGTTTGCATATTAAATGTTAAAAATGTGTTACAGGTATAAAAGGTACATTGTATTATAACCTAATGAGGTGTGCAAATTATATATAAGGTAATAAAAAAAATCAAATAAAAAAAAAGACAAATTGGTATACACAAGTCAAATCAAACTTCAATAATCATTATATTTGTGGTGTCATTTTAGATAAAGTCGTCTTTTATTTAAATAATCATAATTTGAATAATAACATTCTGTATGACCCTCGCCAAACTTCTTGGCCACCCTGAAGTTAGCTTTCCGATGCGCTGGCCACAAATCAGTGCTGTTTTTGCATGAGATGTACTCCTGCGCAGCCATTGTAGCCAACTTCAGGGCAGCCAAGAAGTATGGCGGGAACTGTAACTAGGAATTCATGCAAATATAATTTGTATTTGTACATTTTGTGTCGGTCTGTGATACTTTTTGGCAACTTATTGAATAGTTTAAGTATTGCATCGAATATAATTTTGACATTAATATTAAACAAAAGTAGAACGTTTGTTTGATATTCATTTTATATTGACTTGATTTTGAGAATGAAACATTAATAAATAAAGCCAACAATAATTAAAACAATATTTCGATGTCAAATATTGTGCAATTTTTACTGTTGTTAAAATAGTTTAGAATTCTGCTTTGACATTGGCAAAATGAAAATGACTAGCATTTGTTTTTGTGATAGACATATGGCCGATTTCTGAATTAAGTATTCGACGCTAAGTACGTGCTGATCTCGATTTAAGCATCTGTCACCCTTGATCATCTGCCACTTTAAGTTTTCTGCGATGCTGATCAAGGTATGAGTATACGTAGTCAAGTCATGCCAAAGTATACCTTATGTCATACAAAAAACCTTCATTGACGATCAATTGGGTTTTACAACTGAGAAGAACACATTTGATCATTCTCGAATTCTCAAAGTTTTCTCAAACCGTTGTCAACGTTACATCATCAGTGTAGCCAGATTGGGACCTTTTTGCCATTTAGGCTACTTGGAAGGGTGCCGGGGCGACCAATTTTCACGAGCGGCGCCAATTGGGTTACTTCCAAAAAAAATAAGGCGATTATAGGCGATTTCGGAATGAGACTATATAATACAACATTATCTGAGGAATGATGTAAATAACTGGAAACCAAAATGCTTTTTTCACTATTTTTCATTATACTTCAGTCGCAACAACACAGGTAAATAAATAAATGCTAACCTAAAGAATGTGGAACCAATAATGATTATTGTGGCTAATGCATTAAAGTTTCGAAGAATGTTTCGTGGTATTAAGTGAATAATGGTCGTCTTGAGTTTTTTATAAATGGAAAAACTAAATTTTCGGCGACTTAGGGCTCGTCGAATCTGGCTACACTGGTTACATTTGGCAGTTGATAGTTGACAAGTCTGTGCTTAAACGGTGATCAAGCGAAATAAATACAAAATAATATATAAACTTATAAAACGAGTGACGAAGAAGACCTAGTCTTCCTTGGAGATGCCTCCACGAAGACCGATGCGTGGAAGTAGACTGTTCCCCCTGAATTATCGAAAACATTAGATCGGATGCAAATATTTCACGCCTGATAGATCGTGCTGCAGTTTGTTAGCACTTTTTTACATATATATTTGACAGACAAATTGGATAACTTCCTCAAAAATTTACGAGATGAGGCACAACACCGAGGGAAATGGAAGGAATAGGGGAGGCCTAAGCCCAGGAGTGGGACAAAACTGGCCAAGAAAAAAAAATACATTTTAAACTTATACCCGATTCGTTGGGGACAACTTTTTTTTCACGTCAAACGGTTATAAGCCGATTAATTTCAAAAATACAACCTTAGATCGCAAAATGGTTAGTTTTGTAGCATTCTTTAATTTGTTATCATAATAGTTCCAAACTCCTGGCTATCGTGATGCTTTTTAATGTTGGTTATTGGTTTTGCTTCAACCTTTTTTTTATTCTAACTTTATTAATATTGATATTGTTGTAGAAACACATTTAAGAAGTAATGGTTTAAATGTTTGACATGTGTGTATTTGGTTGTTTTTTATTATATTTTATTTTAGATTTTGGTAATAGCAACTCGAGTTCGGAAGAATACCACTCGAATCAACTCAAGTTAGCCGCAACTCGAGTTGCACATCTCTAACTTTGACGGTTACTTAACTGAGCTAGGTAGATTCTCAATTGAGAAACGTAAAATTCTCAAACGCTTTCTAAATAAATTATTTGACAATACTCAGCTGACTATTGCTGCTTTACTTAACTCAGAAACCGGCCCATAGTCATTATAATTTTTGCTAGTGATGTGTTGTCTTTTTCCTTAATTTTGTGGAAAACGTTGCTTATTTTCATTTGTTGTTTTGACAGCTGTTATTTTATCTTAGTTTTTTCACTTAAGTTAAGATTTGCTGTATTAATGCAGGTTGTTTGGAAATGCATACTAATGGTGAAAGTTTTCATGAATATTTAAAATGCAGAGATACAATACCATCAAAGTTACATACTGTATTTTATTATTCTTACGTTTTATTTGCAATTTCTAGCTTAGATTAGAGAACCTTAAATTTTGTGGCATTGAAAAGTAATTCGAAACCAATCATATTGTAGTAAACAGATACGTTATACTGTTGTAAATTATTTGGGCGCACGGTTGGCGCAGTGGTTGAGCGATTGACTGCTGCGCTGCGTGTCGCGGGTTCGATTCCCGCACGGAACAAATATTTGTATGACCTACAGATAGTTGTTACGGCTCTGGGTGTTTGTGTATGTGAGTTTAAATGTTTGTAAACGCACCCACGATACAGGAAGAAATTCCTAGTGTAGGGCAAAGTTTAAAAAAAAAAAAAAAAAAAAAATTGTATAAGAAAAGACGTGTTTCGTCAGGTTTGTTATTTATTGAAGTAACGGTAACCTAGTTACATGAAAAGAGAAGAATTTTGATTGAATCAATTTATTGACAATATGAAGCCAGTATTACTACAACACGCCCCCTTAATCAAAATTCTCACAAATAAATAACATAAAAATGGACTCAAAATATACCAGTAAAAAAAATGGAAAATGTATACTAAGTACTGAATGATATACGTATAAAAATATATTTACCCTAAACCTAAGCCTAGTACACATCTACCATGTGCCACACACTGAAATCTTTTAGTTAAGATGTCAGCGGGCATATCACTTGATTTGGTATATTTTAAGTTTACCGAATTATCACTAATGTTTTCTCTAATAAAGTGATATCTGGTATCTATATGTTTCGTCCTATGGTGGTGTACCGGATTTAAGGCCAAACTCTGTGCACTCTGACTATCGGTACAAATAGTTAAGGTATTAGGTAATATTTTTTGCTTTATCATAGGATCTGAAATTAATTCAGTGATTATAACCTCCTTAAATAAATCGCTTCCTTCGTAGCTTCAGTTATTGCCATATACTCGGCTTCCGCTGAGGACAAAGCTACGGTTTGCTGCTTCCGCGAGGCCCATGAAACCGGACTGTGCATGCTAATTTGAAACAGTAACCCGTATAAGAACGGCGATCTATATTACAGTTTGCCCAATCAGCATCGCAAAATCAAGTATGCTTATACTTGATTTTCTATAATAAATCGAGTAATCTAAAGTGCCTTTTAGATATTGTGTCTCTCTTCGCGGCTAACCAGTGAGTCTTGTTGTACCGAGTATTGAACTGACTCAGGTAACTAGTCGCTACTTTCACTTTTACGCGACGCTCACTCAGGAACATGATGCAACCAATTAATTATTGATAGGGATACGACTCTAGATTATGATCTCTATAACTGCTGGTACTGACTTCCAGTTTTCCAGATAGTGGAGTTGTACAAGTTTTACAATTCTCCATTTCAAACTTTTGTAAAAGATCTTTTATATATTTTTTCTGATGTACCATGTATGAAACCAAGATAATAGCTTAAATAACCCAAATCTTTTAACAAAAAACATTTTTGCAAGTCATTTTTGACGATGTTCAACGTCTTGTCATTAGTGTAAAAAACAATTATGTCTTCGACAAAGACTGCAACGATAACCAACTCTTTTCCAAAAAGTTTGGTATACAGACTTGGTTCAGATGGAGTTTTTAAAAAACCAAAAGATGATAAAGTTTCATCTAATTTTATTTTCCAGGCACGTGGAGCTTTCTTAAGTCCATACAAGAATTTTTGTAAGAGACACACTTTGTTATCCACACCTTTTACTTTAAAACCTTGAGGTTGCTCGATGTAGACCTTCTCTTGTAGATCCCCATTTAAAAATGCTGTGTCAACGTCCAAGTGACGCATCTTCATACCCAATTCGGCTGCGAGAGCCAGTAGAGTTTGCAAGGAGGAGTGCCGCACGACAGGAGCAAAAGTCTCAGAATAATCTACACTTGGCATCTGGGCAAATCCATTAGCAACTAATCTTGCTTTGTACTTCACAACATTTCCTGCTGGATCTGTCTGATCAGTCTGATCTTCAGTGACAACAGTATGGCTTGGAGCTGGTTCATCAGTGACCACTGGAATATGTTCAAAAGACTCTTGAACTGTACTGGTTTCTTCCTATATATATAGACTATTAGAAAATACTAAAGGTTCAGAAGAAGTCTTCGTATTGTTGACATTACTATTATTTATAGTAGAAAAACAATCTTCAAATAATGTAACGTCTCTAGACTTTTGTAAGGTTCTAGAACAAGATGAATTTCTAAAAAGATAACTATTAAGATCTTCTGTATTGTAGCGTTACGTTTAGCTCCGGAGAGCTATACGTAAGCCACGTTAATAAAATTAAGAATAAAAGGTTAAAAATTAAATTAAAGCTATGAAAATTAAAAAAGGATATAGAAGTATAAAACTAAAGGGCCGGCTTCGCGCGACGTGGGCAGGTATCCAGCCAGCAGGTCGGGCAGGAAGTTGTAGAATGTCCGAGGTAGATAGGTGAGCAGACACCACGACGGACAAGCAGGCAATCGGGCAGGTAAGGCAGACAGCTGGACGGACTGGAACTCTTCAAACCGTCGTGGTATGCTCGAGAGAGATACGTGAGCAGGCACCACGACGGAGTAGCAGGCATACGGTCAGGAAAGGCAGGCAGGACAGCAGTGAAACGGCTAGTAGCCAGATACGTGGGTAAATCATACACGATATAACACTCACAGTATATATTTTAGAGCACTTCAGAAAATAGTATATTTACATAAAAGTTTCACAGGTTTAAGGCTTTTAAAGAGTTTTAAGAATAGAAAAAGACATTGTATTGGTATCACAGACTCTTGGCGTTCAGACCAGTTCCAAGACTAAAAAGAACTGAAACCCGTTTTTCATTCGATTTGCAATCCTTTCTAAATTTCAAATTCAAATCTCAATCAGACCAGAAAGAAGGAATAAAAACGGCTTTACAAAGGCGGGTCAGTCTGCTCTGACCTTACAATAATGTACAACTAGCTTAAGGAAAGGTCTAGGTATTATAGTCCATGGTACCTATGGTATGTCTATGGCTTTAAGAAAATAAAATAGACAGACATATGTCATGTCAGATAAAACGTCACAGTAGAAAAATATTACAAGAAGAATTATAAATTACGAATATAATTTAAGTTTAGATATTTAAAACAGTCAAAAATAACTAAATATGCTTTCCAGATGTAATAATACAAAGAATATATATAAAAATGAGTTACACAAATTGATGCGATATCAAAAGATGTGAAGATGGATTGTTGAGTGTTATGAAACGTAAGTAGATCTTTAATAAATACCACAGTATAGCCTACAAATATAACTTCATCAGCTTTAAAATCCAATTTCTTATGGTGACAAGAAGGTAATGTATGCTTTACACCCAAAAACTCTGAGATTACTTAGGTCTGGTTTGCAACCATTCCACAACTCGTAGGGAGTTTTATTATTTAAGGCACGGTGTGGGCATCTATTCTTCAGGTACACAGCCGTTTGAACAACATCTTCCCAAAAGGCTTTAGAAAGATCGCTTTCAGCCATAAGAGAGCGTGCCTTTTCTACAATTGAGAGATTAGTGAGCTCGGCAACACCATTCTGCTGATGGCTATATGGTACCGTAGTTTGATGATGAATACCACAAGATCTAAGATAACTTGAGAATTCACTATTGACGAATTCTTTCCCATTATCCGTCCTTATTGTTTTGATTTGAGCCCCAGTTTGTCTTTCAACCATAGACTGGAAGTGACAAAATCTTTCCTTTACCTCTATCTTACAAATATAGTTTTAGATAAATCGCCAATAAAAACTAAAAAGTATTGATTACCTCGAAAGGAGCTAACTGACTTTGGTCCACAAAGGTCAGAGTGGACCGGTTCTCATATTGAAGTTGCTCTTTAAGAAGTAATCGCCTTAAACGGTTTTCGAGCTTGTTTTGCTTGAATACAAGCAACACGTGGATTTATATCCACATCCTTATAATCAATAACCTTATGACTATTTTTTAGCCGATTCATACCTACGCGACATAAATGACCTAAACGCTTATGCCATACCTGATAATTAGTAATAAAATCTGAGTGCACATCATTCACCGCATAATCAAGTGTTTACAATCCACCATAAGGCGAGCCATGTAGAACCGCATCACCTGTAAAGAAGAAGGTTTTTGAATTAAAGAAATTATAACCAGAATTAACAAATATTACAGTAAACCCTTTTTCTACTGCTGCCTTCACAGATAGAAGATTTGTTTCCAAGTTAGGTACATACATCACATCATTAATTGTATTGACGTTGTTTTCGTTATTTATAGATATTTTAAGTTAAGTTCATTGCAACTGTTACCTTGTTATTATCAATAGGCTTTAAGTCTACAAACCAATCTCGTCTTGAAGCCATATGTTTGGTACAGCCTGAATCAATGTACCTTTTGTCCATGTCATAATTCGTTGCTCCTAAAGCAGACACAGAGGTCGAGTCCTTATTAGTGGGATTCTTCCTTTTCATGACCATCTTTTTCGTTAGAGGACAGTTTGGTCTCTTGTGACCTGGTTTTCCACAAGCATAACACACAATCGTTTTCGCCTTTGACTCAACAGAAGAGCCAACCTTTGACTTCATACCTGTATCCAGTTTTATCGAGCTTTCCTTGGCCATATCGTTCAGTAATCTGGACTTGACCATTTCCGTGGTAACGTTAACATTACTATTTTCGGGAGCTATAATCAATGGGTCATATCTCGACGTTAGACCTCCCAATAGAATAGCAGCAATGGACGCATCATCTATTACTTTGTCTATATCTACCAAATCATGGGCAGTGGAAATAACAGCATAGATATACGACTCAATATTATCAAAGTCTTCAAGTCTCAATCTGTATAATTTCCATTCTAAATGTAAACGCTGACCCATACCTTTGTCCTCATAAGCATTTAGTAGAGCTTTCCATGCTTCTGCTGCCGTGATTGCACTTCGCATATGCGTAATTGCAGATGATTCAAGGGTAAGATAAATTTTTGTTAGTGCCTTCTGATCGCTCCTCGTCTTTGTGACATTGGAAACGTTCATCCCTGTTGGATAACCACTGATCGCTTCCCACAACTCCTCATGAATAAGGTAATTATGTATTTTAAACTTCCACGTACTATACCCGTCTCTATTATGTAGGATGAAAGTTGGAATTGAGGAACTACGCATACCCCGCTCATTTGTGTCTCCATTTGGGTTCGCCATCTCTTATGAGTACGAGAAGAACTATTTTGTTTTGTAACAAAAAAAAAATGCACAAATATTACTTCAAAAAATCATTACGATAAACACGCTCACATAATTTTTCTCGAATAAACAAATACTTGAGCTATAATCGTGCTGATAACGATTTGTTGAAATTTGGTATTGGAAAAGAAAAGACGTGTTTCATCAGGTTATTTATTTATTGAAGTAAGGGAAACCTAGTTACATGAAATTGAATAATTTTGAATTAATCAATTTAAAAACAATATGAAGCCAGTATTCGCAAAGTGTTCCCACAGCAGCGGCAGCACACATACACACTTTTCATTCATCTGACATTTCACTTCAAGTCGAAAGGAATGGCTTGATAAAACCAACAAGAAAAAAAGAGATAGCTAGTGTTTGTCACTTGAGTGTGAATGTAAACAAACATTATTCTGGCCACCAATGTTTTTTTTCTTTTTTAACCTCCAAATATCAGAATATTAGGAAACAAATTGAAATAAAGGACATGGCCAGAATTTGTATAGAGCTGTGCCCTAACAAAAAATATTCATGTACATTGACATACAGTACGTCGCATTAAAGCTTAGAGGTATGGCTTTACAATAGTTTAAGTTTTATGATCATAGAAGAAGCGAGAGACACTCTAAAAAGGAAACAAAAAAAATGCCTAATCATTTTTAATAGCAATCATGTCGTTAGGTGGCAGTGACAGTTGACAATAACAGTTGACAATGTCAGTTGACAATGTCAGTTGACAATGCCAGTTGACAATGACAGTAACAGATGAGTAATTGAGCGCCTTTCAGAATTTATGAAAATACAAAATGTATGAAACACGCTCACTGTCGGTGTTCCAAGCATTTTCATAGAATTACGCTTCGACAGTCGGCTAGTGAAGAAACGATCAACAATCAAAATACCAATAACATAATCACATTGATGTAAGTAGGAAATAGTCTGTCCTTTGAAATATCGTGTTAGGACAAGCCGCGATAGCGAAAAAGAGCTCGTCGTTTACTTATATTACTGGAATATTATGACTATTATAAATTATACATCCTCATAGCGACTTAGCAAAAAATATACAATTGGATATGCAACAAAACACTAAAATAGAACTTTAACAGTAACTGTCTTTATCTGTATTTTGTAACTGCGGTGTTAAAGATGTTACAATATGCCTTCGCATTCAAGTAGTAGCCACACAACAATGCAGGCACCTTGATATCATGAAATCGTGAGTCGTGAGCGTCCGAATCCAAATAGTAAACAAATAAATCCAGTAAGCGCAGCACTAATATTCACGAAGAAGCGTAAACGAAAGGCCGATAAACGATAGCGTGGGGTTAAGCTAAAATATCCAACAGAATAACAAACAAGAACACGTGATATGATCAATGCAAGACTAAGAAATACGTATAAGGTCTTTGTGCAAGACTGCACCACAGATTAGACATTAGACGGCACCAGTGCAGTGCGCGCCCGTAGAAACGTCATAATGACTAGGACGTTCGGATACACACTGGAATATATTGTCGATGCATTCAGCATTATGGTTACGCGCGGTAGCTTGAAAAATGGTATCTGCGATATTCGTA
Organism: Orthosia gothica; assembly: GCA_949775005.1. Lineage (NCBI taxonomy): Eukaryota > Metazoa > Arthropoda > Insecta > Lepidoptera > Noctuidae > Orthosia > Orthosia gothica. The sequence goes on along the minus strand of OX459047.1, from coordinate 11,509,970 downwards.
AAACATTACTTTTTATTTTACAGGTATTTATCTTAGCAATACGATTCATGCAGTTGTAGTTGTTTTACTTTTTAATCTGACCTTCAGTTGTACTTCAGAAACGGTTTGTCTTATTCGTGTATCCAAACGCAAATGCATTGCACAGAAACCGCACAAAAACAATTAACATACATATTTTTTTGGAATTTTTTGTCGCCTGTTCTAGAGTAATGTAATTGATGCCATTAATTTTATTGAAACACGTGAACTGTTCGCAACAGACTAAACTTTATTCAAATAAATGTTACACATTACATGGTATAGAGGGCGCTACTAGTCACAACGTTCTTACGTTTTGATACACATACCAACACCCCCACTTATCAAAATAAAATAAATACACAAATCAGTACATAGAAACAATGCCAAGCAAATTCATAAATTTGTAATGTTTTAAGTTACATAGACCTTTAGTCAGTATGTCAGCAGGCATACCCTCACTAGGTATATATTCAATTTTAACATATTTGTACTTCACAACATCTCGAATGTAATGGCAACGAACATCAATATGTTTTGACCTATTATGGCATTGATTACTTAAAGCTAACTTCAATGCACTTTGGTTATCACAAAACAAAAGAATTACACAATGTGTGTTGGTAATTTCATGTATTAAATTTCTTAAATAGACAGCTTCTCTAGAAGCTTCTGACAGAGCGGTGTATTCCGCCTCTGTACTATACAGTGAGACCGTTTTCTGCTTTCTACTTTGCCAAGAAATAGCTGATCCTGATAGCATAAAGCAAAAGCCAGTATAGGACTTCCTATCTAATGCATCACTAGCCCAATCACTGTCGATCACTATGATTATTACTATACCTTAAACAATAATCCTTAGTATAATGCAAATATCTCAATACACGTTTTGCATAGTTCCAATGTATATGACTATAACAGGTATTGAATTGGCTGAGATAGCTCACAGAGTAAGCAATATCTGGTCTTGTTAATACAGCCAAGTACATTAAACTTCCAATTAGTTTTTGATAAGGAACATCAGGTAAATATTTATCAGTTGACTTATCTAAATTCAATTTAGGCTCAATTGGAGTACTTTGTGTTTTACAATCTGACATCTGAAATCTAGAAACTAACTGCTCAATATATTGTTGCTGATCTACAGTAATAACATTTTTATTTTTATCTAAATTTATTCTCATGCCTAGATATTGTCTTACAGGTCCTTGGTCTTTTAACTTAAATTCTGAACACAAAACATTTTTTAATTTATTAGTTTCAGTGTCACTGTTTGAAAAAATAAGAAAATCGTCTACATAAAGTGCCACTACAATTTTATTTTTACCATTAATTTTTGTAAACAAACATGGTTCATATTGACTGTTTTTAAAATCTAATTTACTTAAAACCTCCTTAACTCTTTCATACCATGCTAGGGAAGACTGTTTTAACCCATAAATTGCTTTTTTAATTTTAATACCTTCCCCCCACTTTTGTTTACAAAACCTTCAGGTAATGACATATATATATTTTCTTTCAAAAAACCATTCAAAAAGGCAGTAGTTACATCTAAATGGGTAATACTCATTTTTGTCTTAACACTAAGGGCAAACAATAATCTTAAGGTAGAATGTCGTACCACTGGTGAAAAAGTGTCTGTATAGTCAACACCAGGTTTCTGCGAAAAACCTTTTGCAACGAGCCGAGCTCGAAAACGCACATTATTGTCAATATCAAATTTTTTACTAAGCACCCACCTGCACTTCACTATTGTCACATCACCTGGAGGGTCCACAAGCTCCCACGCCTCATTGTCCTCGAATGACTGTAGCTCATCAGCCATTGCCTGCTCCCACTGCACCCTCTCTGGCCCCTCAAGAGCCTCTGAGAATACAATCTCTTCAGATGCTGGAACAGTACTGGAAACACATATGTTGCTAAAACCATACCTCTCTGGTTTCTTTCTGAGACGCTTGCTATACTCCTCTGTCACTTGCTCAGGTGTTGATGATGACTGAACTGTGTGTCCTGGGACATCTAGTGCTGGATTTCCAGTTAATGTTTCATTTCTATCAACATACTCTGAAGAATCTGAAGAGTAATCAAATGGATTCGCTGTTTCTGTAACTTTCTGAGACACTTCCCCCACTGAATCACTAACCTCTTCCACCAGACTATCTACTGGCGTCTCTTCATTAGGAATCCAGATGGCTGACTCCTCATTGATTTCCTTGACCTCTGTCTCATCCTCCATCACTATGACATCTCTGCTTATGACAACAGTGTTCTTGACTGGATTATACACACGATAACCTTTTACATCCTCACCATATCCAATTAAAATGTGCTGTGTGGATTTCTTATCCCATTTTAAACGCTTCTGTTTAGGGACATGCACCATGACTTTGCTCCCAAACAAACGTAGGTGACTCAAATCTGGTTTAGATCCATACCACAATTCAAAAGGTGTTTTATTTAATCCCGATGCAATAGATCTATTTTTAAAATATACAGCTGTATTGGCTGCCTCTGCCCAAAATTTCTTGTCCCAACTTTGCATCATATAATGAACATTTAGCTTTCTCAACCACCGTTCGGTTAGCTCTTTCACATAGTCCATTTTGTTCTGGGGTATAATAATTTGATTTTTGATGTACTATTCCAGTGTGTTTTAGGTAACTTTGAAAATCCTTATTGCAGAATTCTAGTCCATTATCTGTCCTCAATATCTTTATTTTCTTACTTTGTTGATTTTCAACAACTGATTTGAATTCCTTAAATCTGTTGAAAGCTTCACTCTGCCGCTTCAGAAAATATATAAAAGTCATGCGACTATAATCATCTACAAATAACAGGAAATATCGAGCACCATTTAAAGTTCTTGTTTCCATGGGGCCACAAATATCACTGTGAATTCTGTGTAGCGTTTCTGTACTTCGCTCACCCACATGAGAAAAAGGTAATCTTGATTGTTTTGCCTCACAGCAAGTGATACATTGTGACTTGGTTATGTCTAAATTACTATCATAAGACAAACCATTCACAATTCCATTTCTCATTTTATGCATGTCTTGACTGTTAATGTGTGCTAATCTTCTGTGCCATAACTTTCCACTAACTGCTGGAGCAGCCAACAAACAACTTTGTGATCGTAACCTCAACTTATAAACACCGTCTGATAAATCTGCAGTTGCAACCAATTCTTTATTTTTGTTTCGAATATAACAGTGCTTCTCTTCAAATATTACATTATTTCCATTCTTAATAAGCTCACTCACAGATAATAAGTTGGTTGTTAAACTAGGCACACATAGCACATTTTTTACTGTTATGTGACATTCTAAATTTGAAACAATGTCTACGTCTCCGGAACAAACAACTGGCACTTTTGATTCATTTGCGACAACAATTTCTGGTAAACACGGCATTATATTTAGATTCTTTACCCAAGCTTTATTCGCAGTCATGTGTGCACTTGCACCGGAGTCCACGTACCATTCGTTCTTTTTAAACTTTCCATTGAGGAAAACTACATTAAATACGCATTTACTTGCATTTATTTTTAACAATGGGCACTGATTTCGATAATGTCCATCCTCTTTGCACTTGTAACATTGGTTTGTTGAACCAATTTTTTTTTTGTAAAAAATGAATAAGTCATAAATATAAGTTTTCATACAAAACTATTTTTAGTTTTTTTTTTTCACTGCAATTACAAAGTAAAATCCAATTGAAAATATTTTTTTGAATCCAGTACCGAAAACACCCCGATAGTTTGCCGAACAAAACCGAACCCGTGTGACGTCACAACGTTCATTTCTACTCATTGTAGCACATAGCTGATACAGTGTTTTGACTTTTAACCGATTCAATCTTGTTATTTTCGTCAATATATTGATGAAAATCATATAAATTGATCAAAAATATTGAACCTTAGAAGTTATCGTGCTTGCTTCGTTCCATTATGTACGAATACTACAAAAAATACCCATTATAAGAGAATCGCACAATAGCCAAGTACCTTGCAATCAGTACTAAAGTTTTGAGAAATGTTCTATGTCTAACTAGATTCCAGTTAGAATGTGTTAATTATGTTGTTATCTTGTTCTTTAATTTATTTAATTCTTACTTTGATCATTAAAGACTGAGAATAGTAAATTTTTAAGAGAACTTTCGAGCAAAGTTGACATTGTTGTATAATTACGTAACTTGAAAACATGATTTTTTGTTTATGGTGATATATTCATTATTTTATACTTAAATGACAGATATAGGCGTAAAACTAACATTTCTGTTTGAATTGTTAAAATCGGTCGACGTATTTAAGAGATATTTACTGAAGAATTAGTGTAACGAAAATCTACCAAGTTAATATTTTCACGTTTCTTTTCTACAAACTTTTTAGTGTTTGTAAATATATAATATAGACATTCGTCTATACCAATATTATAAAGAGGAAAGATTTTTTTGTTTGTTTGTTTGTTTGTACCGAATAGGCTCCGAAACTACTGGACCAATTTTAAAAATTATTTCACCAATAGAAAGCTACATTATTCCCGAGTGACATAGGCTATTTTTTAATCCCGAAAACGGGTCCTGTGGGGTGGCCCACGGGAGCGAAGCCGCGGGGAACAGCTAGTGTTCAATATTATTGAGAGATCAATCTGCCTAGCCTTTTCCCAACTATATTGGGGTCGGCTTCCAGTCTAACCGGATTCAGCTGAATATCAGTGTTTTACAAGGAGCGACTGCCTATCTGACCTCCATAACCCAGTAACTGGGTAACACGGTACCCCTTGGCAAGACTGGTGTCAGATCTCAAGCTTCTGACTACCCGTAATTACTGTCAAAGATCTTCAAATGACAGCCGGGACCAACGGCTTAACGTGCTTTCCGAGGCACGGAGGAAACTCGGTTTGTTGAAATGGTCACACATCTACGGACCAACCTCGTCAAACGTTGCTTAACCTTGATGATCGAACAGTGTGGCTGTTATTATTTAGCCACGAGCTCCTCTATTAAGGGATATGTAAATATTGGAAAAATAAAATAAAAATGGGAATTACCGAAAATTTTATGTGTAACTATGTGTATCATATTTAGTGGTATCTAATGAAGTTCTTTGATATCCAAAGTCAAAGTTTCGCGCCAATCGTGTTTGTTTACTTTTTATATTTTACATCAATATCACCTACCCATTTGTAAAAACGATTACGTTATGACAATTAAGTTTCCAAATGTACCTGGTAAACAACAATAACTAACATCGGTCCACTCTCACGTATTATTCATTACGACTACTTTATTTATGCTCAAAACTTCCAAATCGTCCATCAGGTGGGTATATTATCGACATTAGCCTTTATAAATCCTATATCACACATGATTAAATAAAATTTATTGTTTAATAATATTTTTGCACTCATTTTCGGATATTTTTAGTCAATCTACGTGTAGTTGACACTATATTGTCATGATTTCCTTGAACGTTACGACGTAACCAACATGGCAACCAATTGTGGCCCGTTTGTAGTCACGTGGTTCTTTTCAAAATTTTATCGATTTTCAATCGCTTATAATAAATTGAAAAAAAATTTTTAAGAGTTTCTTGAAACGATAATATAATTTAAAATATGTAAAGTTTCGAAATACATAAAAAAAATCGTATTTTTTTTTTAATTCAACAACCCAATTGTTGTTTTTGTTGGCATATTTTCTGTCACCGCTTTTTTGTTCGTCATTGTGTTTGACGGACCGCCATTTTTCTTTGGCTTAGTGTTGCTAGAGGAATATTTATTTCTCGCTGCGAATGCTGTGCCACCGCCTTCATAATCACTGGTTACCTCCATGTCGAGTAATTTTGACTTTATGACATCTGCAGTTATCGAAATATTCGAATGTTCAATTGCCATGATCATAGGTGAATATCGTTCGGACAAACCTGCTAGTAATAACGATCCCAGCCATTCATCTGTTATTGTAAATCCCGTGCCATTTAACCGTTGAGCAGTTTCGACCATTTGTGTGACATAGGTAGTCATCGAGTCACTATTTTCTAGTCTTATGGATATCAAATGTCGAAGCTGCTTATTTCTCGTGTCTCCTGTGCGGGTCACAAATAAATATTTTTCTTTCTGTTTTTCTTTCTTTTTTAAGCAAGGTTATTTTTCTTGAGAAACTAGAGTCATCAAACATGGTCTTTAACTTAGTCCATAATTCTGCTGAGCTGGATCAATCGTTAATATTAACTTTGCCTTAGTTTTTGCGTCATCTACTAGCTTTACTTCGAGATCTGCCGTTGGTTTGATGTACTTATCCATCCCTTCTAGAACCAACAAATTTTCAGCCGCAAAACACCACTCATCATAATTCTCCCTGCCTTTTAACTTCGGCACACTGACAATATAGTTCGTAGTCATGTTTCCGCGTAACAACGTGTACAATTTATCTATTCAACTCACTTTAAATTACTGATAAATCGGGAGAAGCCCTTAACCAATAAACCAATAATAACCAATTTATTTTACAAGTAATTTTCACATATTAATAACTGCTGTACATTACGTATTCTGAATTGATTCGTAGGGCAGAATCTGGCCATGTCTTTTGTAAATTGAGCTGTATTGCGTTCTTGCATATGGTATGAGATCCCTTCTGTTTTATGTACTTTGGTATCGTATTTGGTACACTTTCTAAATACACACGATTGCATTTTTTATTTAGTTTTTTTTTTCATCCAAGCGTATCGCTCTTCGTCATGCGTGACATAGACTACAGACTATACGTCCCAATTAGGACGTATTCGAGTCTTCACAATGCGCGCACATAACATATCAGTTTACTAGAATATCATTGTTAGAAACCGTCAAAAAAATTATTTACCAAATTATATGAATCAATACAAATCTTTAATTGCCCTCAGACGTTATATTTTCAATTAATGTCAGCAGAGCAAAACTTACTTAGTTACTTTTTGGTCTGCAGGCGGCTTAACTATTAAAATATTCTAAATATTTTGTAGTGACGTCTTTCAAAGAGTTCAAAGTGTAGGGTTGAAGTTAGTTTTTATATTTTTTTGCCAATGTGATCCCAAATATACCAGATGTTGTGAAATAGACTATTCTTAATATAATAAATAGACTTACGACTGTTCTTTACAACATGAAATGAAAATTATTTTATTTTCATAATAATAATCTTTTGAACTCTGTTTAAAATTGTCTATTTCATCCCAAAAACTAGATATTTTCCAAAAAAGTACCTTTCAAGTTTTGTAAAAAGAATATGTATAAATTATGTATGATTGAACTTGAAATTATTTTATCTAAATAGAATTAAGTTATGTTATTATTTGAGAAATTAACTATATTATTATATGTTTCAATTGTAAGACATTTATTTGCTCAGTATTATCTTTTAAAGACTTTATGAAAACTGTTTCTGTCTTTGATGATGCTAACCAAATGTTTGTAATAAAAAACCTAAAAAAGTCATATGGCACATCTGGATTCTATTTTATTTATTGAAACAAAGTATCTGTTAAAATCGACTGGATTTAAAGATACTCATGTGGACGCTCTTATTTTTCAATATTTTCTGCCATAAACATTTGGATGGTGTTTCCCTACGCAATACATATTCTTATTTCAATACCAAGCAAATAATAATTTTAATAAAAATAATTTTAATTCTTCTGTTGTAATAGCGTAAGTTGTTGTTTTGCTTTCTATTAAATGACAATATTGTAAACTACGCTTCTCAGAACAATAAAAATTACTTCATTATGATTCACTAATTTGTAGAACAATTGTCGTGTTGATAATATATTCGTGTTTTTTTTTTCAAGATTTATGCTTTAATGGATATAGTATGCACGCACAAAAGAGTTGAGACAAAGTAGCATTATATCAACGAAAATATTGTGAAAAATGCCATGCTATGAGATGCACTACCGAAATATCACGTGGTCAAAACCAATGCATATTTAGACAGTCGTAAAGAATCACTAGTTAAGGTTTTGGGTTTATAATAAAGCAACCATATATCAGTAAGTAGACAACAACCAAGCGGGAACGTCTAGTCACAACGTGGAGATATTAAGACTGCACCAAGTTCTATCACTGAGTGGTTTAGTCTACGTTTATTTGTGTGTATCACATATTATCTTCCTCTTCAACTGACTTCTGACTGATATTATTTTGAATGTAGTACCTATATTGTGTGTCTTTTTATATTATCTCTTTCGTTTCTTTAAAAAGGAGGAGGTTATTAATTCGACGTTATTGTTTTGTATGTTTGTTATGCGATTACTCCGCCAATTATGGTGAACGTCAGAATCGCCGGTCAACAGTCGTAATTACCTTTGAATTTGTGCCTAAAAATTACTTATCAATCACCAACCGGTGCTTAGTTTCTATATTATTTTTAATCGTGACTGTATTTAATAACTATATATATCTTACTATGTTATAGAATACTTAAGTATTCTATAGTTAATAAATACAGCCATGATTAAAAATAATATAGAAACTAGTAACCATTTGGTTATTACAGAAAATAAAAAAACGAGTAATTACCTTTTGATAAATAAATGCAATTTTCCACATACGTCACTTTGTTCTTATATTTTGAACAGGCGTAGGGGTTTTTAAACTCTTGGCTAGCTTATAGAAAGAATAACTGGGTCTAGGCTTATTAATTGTGAAGAAGCAATTAATAAGCAATCTTTGGCCCATTAAATGTTCAGTAATTTCACATTGAAATTGACCAGCCATGCTGCCATCAGAATTGTCAGTCAATCTTAATGTTTTCACCCGTGTACCTTCATTTGCTTGAGCCAGGGCCGCGGTAACTCTTTTTCAAATTTATCCGCGACCCAGACAGGCATCGGCCCTCACGGACCCCGTCAGTTCTGCTGACATCTCTGAGGCGCGCGTGAAACACAACGCGCCGTCGACACGGGCCTGGTCCTTACCGGACGGCGAGCTACAGGTTACTTTAGACCCTGCAGACAGAAATAGGAGCCCCGCAGCGGGGCTCCGTCGTCATTGTTGCTTAAATAGAAATCTTAAACTTTAACCATGGATATCTCCATAACCATGGGGTTCCGTAGGGTGGAGATGGTACAATGAGGAAGCCACTCTACCCCCCTTTCCCTGACCTCCTCCGCGCTCCTTAAATCGATGTACATTTACGGAATTTTTTATACTAACCTGAAAACTTTAACCATGGATATCTCTATAACCATAGGGCTCCGAGTGGTGGGGATGGTACTGGGGGGTAGCCAAACCTACCGTCCTCCCCCCTTCGTCCTCTCCGTGCCAAAAATCAACGGCCCATAATCGAAATTTAAACCTTAAAATGTTCAAGAAGTAAAATATCACAACACACGCAATTCAGATGCTCGGACAGATGAACTCCATATTCAATAGATGGCGTTGTGCATTTGACGTAATTTTTGAATTGCGAAAGAATGTAGGAAGGTTAGTAGGGTATGTAGGTGTTGTAGGTAGGAAGGAAGGTAAGTAGGGTAAGGTAGGCATTTGACGGGAGCGAAGCCGCGGACAGAGCTAGTGTAAAATAAACGAAATGTAGGGAATAATACAATTATTAAGTCAGCGATAATCGACTACTACCGTGGTAGCTAGTAGTCGATTCCCACTTTTCTTTCGTACCAATAAAATATAGCTCGACCAATCACTCCTTGCTTGCTCTGTGTCGTTGAATTATATTTGTATTTTTGTTTATTCACTTCATTTATCAAGGAATGTGGCAATCGATACTGCTTGACATAAACCGGGCAAGTAGTAGGGTTTTAAGGTAATTGATTGCTTATAAACGTTTGTAGTTGTTAATTTGTCACCTGGTAAAAAGAACACGTCCGAATGGGTATACTGCTTGTTTCCGAATGTCTTATCCCATATGGCTAATTCCCCGAAGTCATCAGATCGAACGTCCGAATTGCTAAAATTCCATAGCATCGATGTACTACAGTTTCGAATAGCCACTAGAGCCGAAAAAGAACTAGAGACTTGGATTCTAATTACATTAAACTCAGAAGGTGAATAGTTTTGAGGTAAGTATTTGAAGTAAACTTTAAAGTGATTCTGTGAAGGTCACTTCTCCATACATAACGACATTTCTTTGATTATTTCTAATTACCTCTATCTTACATTGATGCACTTTTTGACTATTGAAATCGCACAACTCACTCACAAAATACCTAAACACTTGCATTTCTTGTTTTGTTTCCTCAAATTTCATTGGGAAATGAACCTCTCAATCATCTTTATGATTGCCTCTGGAACGATTGAATGATCGTCATAAGTTATTTTGTAGAATCTGTTCCTTAATCCACGAATGGTGACATTTCGTGTATTGTTTGTACACAAAATAAACTGAGCCAAGACCCAAAAGTGTACAAATCACCAGCAGCACAATGCTGATAGTTGACATGTGCATCTTCATCTCATCGACATGGGCACTGTTCGAACCTGCAGCATTCTGGTCAAAGACAACTGTCTCCTTTTCTATCATCGAACGGCACATAATTTATTATTGCCCACTGATGTATCCGAATAAAATATATTTATATATGTCGGGTTGACGTCAAAACAAATCGCAAACACGCCATCTAGCGGCAAAGTAAGAACAACTACGCATTGGCGCGCTTTTTCTAACCGCTTGCGTAGTGGGGACAGCAGAATATGGCAATTGAGTACTGACAGCCTTAGGGCTAACACGTCGTAGAATCAGTGTCAATCTGTAATATATGTAAGCAAGATTGTAACTGTGAATATTTGAATAAACCCAGTGTATCGAATAATTTATGTTATATCATTTGCACGATTGTACCCACCGACCTGTCCACACACGATGTCTTAACTTAAAGGAATTACATCCTGACTTCCCGATGGTTTACATCTATCGGCCAGCCTTGATGCGACATATATATATATATATATATATATATATTGCGACGTCTTTATTTCTTAAACATGTTTAGGAGCCTGACACAATTAAATAGCAAGAGTAAAATCGCGTCACCCACCCTAAATGGCAGGGTCGCCATGTAGAGAACTAGTGTTATTGAAACAACTGAAACCGATCGATTACCATTTATTATTGCTACTAATCTTATTCTAACGCAATGTATTTTATCACATCTTTCTTACTTACTAAGTACCTACATACAAACTGGGTACATACACCTCCGCTCTACATTATTTATTATATCGTCTTGGCTCAAGTTTTACTAAATGCCCGGATAGAGGCTTCATCATAATTTTACAGTCAAGTTTAAGCTTCGTATGGTCCGCTGTAAGTTTGTACTTACGAATTAATGGAACCATTGTTGCTTTTAAGTACATGAGAGCGTATGTTTTACCTGAAACAAAAATAAATTTAATTTGTTATAAAAATGCGTACAGCTTTTTCTTTTTTTTGATACGAAATCAACCAATGACTCCCGCTCTGTGTGAAGCGGCAGGTCGTCAGACTTTTACTGACTAAAACATACCCGTGTTCCTTCAGTTGCTTGAGCTAGGGCCGCGGTAACTCTTTTTCAAATGTATGCGCGACCCAGACCCTTTTTTGATTTGGCCCTAGCGGACCCCGTCAGTTTTGCTGAAGAAGTGACATTCCCTGCTGGAGTCTGTATTTCCCGATAGCTACAATATAGGGGTCTATAAGTCTAAAGTGAATAAGGTTACTTCTAGACTAGCGTGCTTCACCGACGACCACATCATCGCTTACCATCAGGTTAAGTAGTGGTAAAGTGCGAGCCGATAAAAAAAAAGATTCATATGTATGAAAGGCGATGTTAAACCACATAGTCGCACTATTTTAGCAAATAATACATTAGCAAAATTTATTTTAAAGCAACTGAAGGACTTTGGTCATGACAGGAGCAAGGAACTTTGAGAAAACTTGGTATATAGTTATTTCTCACTTATTTTATCACCGAAGCCATTTTTAGGCTTTTTTTCATACTTTTGGGTCGGATCGTATTATTTTTCATTATAAAAAAAGTTAAATCAAAAACTCGACTTGTTAAAAAAAAACATGCTGTGCAGTCGGAGGATCAGTTGGTCAGCCAGTTCGCGAATAAGTTTCCTCCGACTGCACAGCATGATTTTTTCTTGTTAACTGCTTTTTAGTTCGATTCTTAATCAGTCGGGTTTTTACCCGACTGGGTTATGTGTTTGATTTTTTTATTTACAACTTTTTAGTAAATATTTTTTTATAAATACTTTTAAACATATAAGCGGTATATATTTTTGTAATCAACTCTAAAAATTTTTCATTTTAATACCCCACTCGATGTGTTGCAAAGAAAAAAAAAATTGCAGCCTCTACAATATGGCGCCCAAAATCCGCCATGTTTCTTTTTTTTAACGGCACGTATCTAAAAACACTTGGGCGGCCAAGAACTGTCTAACGATGTCTTAATTATAAAAATCCGTCAAGTAGTTTGAAAGATACGAAGTAATAAAGAATATTACATACATACAAACATACTAACATACATACAAGATACGCGCGAAAAACATAACCCTTTCCTTGCAGCTGGGTAAAAAGCGAACTAAAAAGAGATAAACAAGGAGAAAATCATGCTGTGCAGTCGGAGGATACATATTCGAGGGCTGGCTGACCAAAATCTGGTGTATCCTTAGCCTGCACAGCATGATTTTGTCCTTGTTTACATATTTTTAGTTCGCTTTTTAAGCAGTCGGGTTGTTGATTCTTTGATTTAACTTTATTTATAACTTTTTTATTTCGAATTAGGTACATTTAAACATATAAGTGTAATATATTTTTGAAATCACCTCTTAAAACCCTTTATTTTGATACCCCACACGATGAGTTTGGAAGAAAAAAAAATTGTGTCCCAACAACATGGCGCCCAAAATCCGATATTTTTTTATTTTCCAAATTTTAATGTAGCCAGTGACACTTGCAGGGTTAAGACAAATCGATTGACGTAAGAACCAACAAAATCGGCCAACGCGTTTGGTCTCTAAAACGCCACATAGGAAAAAACATACACACATACAAACATACTTAAATACATAGACTGATAAACACATTACCCTCCTTCGGCAATCGGGTAAAAAAAAAAAAACGCTTACCGATACACCCTCTCCGTCCTGGTGAAAAGCTAGCATAAGCGGCTTGATGACTTGGCACAGTATCAGAACTAAGCCATCTCTCTGGTTTGAACTCGTTGGCATCTAATCCCCAATACTTCGTATTCCTGTTTATACTCCACACATGGACTATTATGCTGCTACCGGCGGGAAGCGTCACATTACCTATCAATTATTAAATAATAGTTAACATTTGAATTTGAATAGGCTAAACATTTGAAAAAAAGGGCTGGAAAATTTACTGTAGAGTAGTGGTATTTTCAAATACAGGGCCAGGTCAAAAAAAAACTATATTTTATAAAAATACACTCTACGTTAAAAAGTAACCAAGCGTTTATTTCCTTTACAGTTTTAAACATCCAAATATAAATAAAATAGGTGAATCATCGTAAGTGCCAATTTAATTGCGCTCCATTTGATTTAAGATTTCCATCCCTTCAAAATTGATGTCTTAAATTAATTAAAATCGTCTTTGTTTCCTCTGCTATCCATACCATCCAGAAAATAACGTATTTATTTATTATATACTTTATTGTACAACACAAAAAAAAACACACAGGACAAACGTTCACATATAAAAGTGTACAATGGGCGGTCTTATCACACTAGGCAATCTCTTACAGACAACCTTCGGTTGGACTGAAAGATAGGAGAAGAATTTAGGGTTGTCAGTGTACAATATATCAAAAATAATATTACTTAGACTTAATAAAATACAATACATACATACAATATTACAAAAAATACAAATCCATATCAAATATATATAACAGAGATAGGAGAAGATTAAACATTATAGTGAGAGGTAATGGCTCCTTTACCATTTTCTTGAACGTTGGCAGTGTTTGAGCACGTCTTACTTCAATATGTAATACATTCTACAACCGAGCTGCTTCAATCGAGAAAGATTTGTCAAAGAAGGAAGTGGAATGCATACGAATACTTAATTTTAGATTTGCCGATGATCTCAAGGACCTAGAATGCGTGTCACAGAGGAACTCAAAGCGTTCTTTGAATAAAAAGGAGTAAAAGGATTAAATAATACATTATAAAGCAAATAAAGTATATGGGCATTCCGGCGAAGGCGCCATTTGAGCTTAGTACAAAATTCAGAAACGTGATCATACTTGCGCAAGCCAAATATGAACCTGATACAAAGATTTTGAAGTCGCTCAAGCTTTTCCAATTGGTCTTAGGTGAGATCAAGAAAGCTGGCATCAGCATAGTCTAGAATATGTAGAAGACAATCTCTTCTTCTGCTTTTTAGTGGTGATGGGAAGAAAATTACGAAGACGTCTCAGGGAACCCGCAGACGCAAACAGTTTTCGACTGACTTCCTGTGGTTGTTTGGTCCAGGAAAGGGTGCTGTCAATATAAATCCCCAAGTTCTTCACAATATGACTTACAGGGATAATAGTATTATTGAAAGAAGCCTGGAGATATATCGACCAATCTATCCTAGAGACGGTCTGGGAACTGCCTACAACCGTTACTTGAGTCTTCGTTGGATTGATCTTCAGCCTGAACTCAGTGCTCCAGTCCCCTATTCGAGCCAGGTCTGTATTAATGGTCTCAATGGCATTAGATAACTCTCCGAGAGGGGCTTGAGTATAAATTTGGAGATCATCAGCATATAGGTGGTAGAAAGAAGAAAGTGGTTGAGTGATAGCATTAATAAAGAGTGCGAAGAGAAAAGGAGATAAAACTCCACCCTGTGGCACACCGGCAGAGGTATAACACCAAGAGGAGAAAGATTCATTAGTGCAAATACGCTGCCGACGGGCAAACAGGTAACTATGAAACCAGTCAATTACCGGAGGAGATATGTTAAAAGAGCGCAGGACGCCAAGCAAAATGTCGAAGTAAACAGTATTGAAGGCATTGCTTAAAGTCGAGCAGAGCAAGTACTGTTAATTGCCCCATATCCATGCCTGATCCTGATATCGTCCGTGATGTGCACAAGTGCTGAGGTAATTTCATTTCATTTCATTTATTCATTAACAATTTAAACTGTGTCTGAATGTTCACAAAAAAAAATATCAACCAAGCAAAAATCAATTTTAACTAAGGACCTACATAGTATCACCATTACGTTTATAAGATTAATCAAATTTAAGTACATAAAATAATACAGAATAACAATTATAATAATCTAGACATGTCATTTACAAAAATTGATTACCTAATTCTTTCAATCCAATAAAATCTAATACATGTCAACAAAAATAATAAATACTTCAAAAATGTCATAGCAAACTTCATAATCATAATAATCAAAAAATGTCGAAACCACAACAATCAACCCAATACGATACATCAACATAAACAAATCCGATACATGTTAATTAAAATAATCTAATAAATGTCATAGCCATTTCAGTAAATAATACAAAATAAACACATCCGATACATGGTAACTAAAATAATCTAATAAATGTCGTACCCATTTCAATAAAGAATCTAAAAATGTCAAACAAATTCATTCAACAATCCAATAAATATAAAGAAAAACAAAAACAACCATAAAACGCCATAACAAAAATAATTTAAATCCAAAATGTCACAAAAATGACCATAAAAATAAAATCTAAATATCTCAAAACCACAGTAATTAAAACTCATCCGATACCTGCACTTCAACAAATTGTCCAAAAATATCACAACTAAAATTAATCAAAATAATCTAATACAGTTATAGCCATTTAAATAAATAATGTAAAAATTTCAAGTAATTTAATTAAATAATCTAATACTGTCATAACAAATGTCACTAGGTAATCTAAAAATAACAAACAAAATAATTAAATAATCGAATAAAATGTCAATATATAATCTAAAAATGTCATAGCCAAATTAATTAAATAAAAGCCAAATAAATGTCTTCAAATTCAATTTAAAATTTCAATTGATAATCTAACGTCAAAGAAATTAATATAATGCATATCATAAAAAAAAAATCAATAAATAATCTAAAAATGTCGTAAACAAAATAATTCAAGTAGTCTAAAACATGTCATTAGAAAATTCAATCTACTCAGTACCTAAGTCATATTAGTCATAAGTTCATTTACGGAATAAAAACATTTTTCCAATAGAAACTCCCTAAGCCTCTTTTTAAACAAGGTGGTTCTATATAATAGACATCTCAGATCCTTAGGCAAGCAGTTAAATAGTTTCACCGCTTGATATTTAACAGAATGTCTCACAATGTTCAGTTTGGAACTAATTCCAAGCTTCAAGTATTGGTTCCGTGTGGTTTCCCTATGGTGTCTTTCTTCCCTCGTTTCATATTCACTTATGTGCTTTGCCAGGCTGGTCAAGACTGTTAATATGTAAAGGCTTGGTACCGTAAGAATGAAAATCTTTTTGAAATATGCCCGACAGGACTCGACTTGGGGAATGCGAACTATTGTTCTGATCGCCCTTTTTTGCAGTACAAATGCCCTATCAGAGTTATACCTGTAGCCATTTCCCCATAGTTGAATACTATATCTCAATCTTGACTCCACCAATGCATAGTAAACTGATTTTAAAATATTCACACCAAGTTCATCTCGTAGGCTCCTAAGCGCATAACATGCTGATGATATTTATCCATCTATGGCTTTTAGTTCGTATTTCCAATTTAATAACGAATCAACATGAACTCCCAAAAATTTTACTGAGTCTACAACATCTATTTTATCTCCGTTTAGCATTATATCTAAACTATCACTACTGCGTGATGTAGATTTAAACAATATAATGTTTGTTTTTTTAGTGTTTATGGTTAATTTATTAGCCATAAACCATAATTGAAAAGTTTCAAGAGCCCTGTTTACAGTGTTGCTCAATGAGTTCGCAGTATCTTCGCTAACAATAGCATTAGTATCATCAGCAAATGCTATTATTTTCATATTTGGATTTATTTTTGTTGCTTGGTTAAGTAAATCGTTCGTGAAAACAAGAAATAGGATTGGACCTAGTATTGAACCCTGTGGGACACCTATCCATCCACCCTTCGTAAGTTTGAATGGTACACTACTTGAACATTATTCTCATTCATGTTTTTAACCTCTACGTACATTTTCCTATTATTTAAGTAAGACCGAAAAAGCTCTAGAACCTGTCCTCTTACACCATAATGTTCCATTTTAGCAAGCAATAAAGTATGATTTACCGTATCAAATGCTGAACTCAAATCCAAGAAGATTCCGGCTACCCTCAATTTTTGATTTAATTTATCAATCACATCGTTAACTAAAGTGCTAATAACTTCCGCAGTTCCAACACCCTTTTGATAACCGAATTGTCTACTATTTATAACTTTATTTATACTGAGATGAGAAACTAAACGAATTTTTATCAATTTTTCAAAGATTTTTGAGAGGGTCGGTAAAACTGAAATAGGCTGTGTCCATGTCGAAAACCAGATTGGAAAGGATTTAACAGATTTTGTTTGAAAAGGAATTTGTTGAGCTGATGATGAACAAGCTTTTCAAAGACTTTGGATAGGAAAGGAAGAATAGAAATGGTACGATAGTCAGAAAATTATGCAGGATGTGATTTTTTGGGTAAAGGGATAATTTGGGCATCTTTCCAGGCTTTTGGGAAGACACCACTGGAAGTAGAGAAGTTGAGGATGTAAAGGATGACAGGAAGAATACTATCAAGGATGATGATGACCATTTTACGGCTGACACAGTCACTACCAACAGCGTTGGATGTTATCGAAACAATACTCTTTTTAACATCACAAGCAGTGAATTGACTTATGAAAAAAGGGGAATAATCAGGTATCGGAAAATTTTAAAGATAACTAAGCGTAGTATGAAGTCCACGCTCCGTCCAGCACAGATCCATATCCAAAACCTCGTCAGCTTGCAGCTCGAACTCCAGAATCGTTTCGAGTGCCTAGGGAACTCCGTGAACGAATACAGCGATAGGTTCGTGGCAGCTGTCCATACGGTTGGGTCTAAGTTTTTCAAGACCCGCCGCACAGATATAAACAAAAAGCTCTCTGATCCTACTCTCAAGCTCATGAAGGAGAGGCGTGAGATGATCTTGCAGTCTTCAGACGATGCGTTGAAATACCGGCAGCTAAATAGACTGATCTCAAAGTCCTTGAAAAGCGACCTCCGCCGCTTTAATACTGAAAGTATTAAAGATGCGATTGAGTGGAACAAGGGCTGCAAGGTTTTTGCAATAGATCTGTCTATTGGGCAGAGCCAGCTCACGAAACTAAAGACCGATGATGGCAGGATCGTGTCCGCAAAACCGGAGCTTCTGAGGGAGATCTAGAGATTCTATGGACAGTTGTACACGTCAAACAGTAAACCCGTCGCGAATCTAGCGAAAGACCCAAGAGCTAGATTGACCCGACACTATACCGAAGACATTCCGGACATCAGCCTGTATGAGATTGGGATGGCTCTGAAACAACTTAAGAACAACAAGGCACCGGGTGATGACGGAATTACGGCCGAACTCCTGAAGGCGGGTGGAAAACCAGTATTTAAGGCCCTTCAGAAGCTTTTTGATTCCGTCATACTCGAAGGCAAAACGCCACAGGCATGGTGCAGGGGTGTGGTAGTGCTCTTCTTCAAGAAGTGTGATAATGCCCTACTGAAAACTATAGGCCCATCACACTCCTTAGCCATGTCTACAAGCTGTTTTCAAGAGTCATCACGAATCGTCTCGCACGCAGGTTTGACGATTTCCAGCCTCCCGAACAAGCCGGATTCCGTAAAGGCTTCAGCACCGTAGACCACATACATACGCTGCGGCAGGTTATACAGAAGATCAAAGAGTACAACCTGCCTCTCTGTTTATCGTTTGTGGACTACGAGAAAGCCTTCGATTCGATCGAGACCTGGACTGTACTGCAGTCTCTCCAACGGTGCCAAATTGACTACCGGTACATCGAAGTGTTGAAGTGTTTATACAAAAACGCCACAATGTCAGTTCAACTTCAGGATCAGACCTCGGAACCCGTCATTCTGCAGCGAGGTGTGAGACAGGGAGACGTCATATCACCGAAGCTCTTTACCGCTGCACTGGAGGATGTCTTCAAGGTTCTGGACTGGAGAGGGCTAGGCATCAACATCAATGGCGAGTACCTCACTCACCTTCGGTTTGCCGACGATATAGTGGTTATGGCTGAGACCATGGAGGACCTCAGTACAATGCTCGATGATCTCAGTAGAGCTTCCGAAAGAGTGGGTCTTACGATGAACATGGACAAAACCAAGTTGATGTTGAATGCCCATGTTACACCCACTCCTATCAAGATTGGAGACTCTACACTCGAAGTTGTGGGCGACTATGTCTACCTGGGACAAACGATCCAATTTAGTAAGGCCAACTTCGAGAAAGAGGTCAACCATCGAAGCCGCCTCGGCTGGGCAGCGTTCGGGAAGTTGCGCGGTAACTTCAAGTCCAACTTACCGCAGTGTCTAAAGACGAAAGTCTATGACCAGTGTGTGTTGCCAGTGATGACATATGGCTCTGAGACGTGGTCGCTTACAATGGGCCTTATCAGAAAGCTTACTGTCACTCAAAGGGCTATGCTTGGAGTTTCCTTGCATGATCAAATCAGAAATGTAGAGATCCGCAAGAGAACCTGGGTCACCGACATATCCCGAAGAATTGCCAAACTTAAGTGGCAGTTGGCAGGGCACATTGCTCGCAGAACGGATGGCCGATGGGGCAGAAAGGTTCTGGAATGGCGACCGCGAACCGGAAGACGTTGCGTTGGAAGGCCTCCCACCAGGTGAACCGATGACCTGGTGAAGGTTGCGGGGATTCGCTGGTTACGAGATGCACGGGACCGGTCAATGTGTCGACGCTTGGGAGAGGCCTATGTCCAGCAGTGGACGTCTTTCGGCTGATATGATGATGATGATAATAAGCGTAGTAGCTTTGGTGGCCCCATCCAATACGGGCGAAGTAGAAAAATGACTGTTAATAAGTTGAAGTCCAAGTCTTTAGGAATCGTGTCATGAGATTTTTTTTCCGATACCTAATGATTTAAGAAATTGCCAGACCTTAGCTGGATCACCGTTTTGGACTGAATTATGAATATGTTGGCGTTGTGCGTTCCTACTCACCTTGCTGCAATGATTTCTAATTCAAATGTATTTTTCCCTCGTAACATTGTTCGGCCGAATTTTAAACCTAAACTTTGCAGCTGCTTTCTTGATTATTTAAACTTTAATTTCTTCAGTCAGCCATGGCGCTGGAAGATGTTTAACTGTCACGGCTCAAACAGGTGCATGTGTGTCGTGAAGCTGAATGAGGGTAGAAGACATGATTTTAACTTGTTCGTCGACGGACGATGATGTACTCAGCGGCGTCCAGTCAATATTACTGGCATCCTCCTGAAGAAGACCAATGTCCATGCCATCAAAATTGCGAAGCAGAAGAGTTTTAAACTTATGTTAAGGAGATCGAATTTTATAAGAAGTGTAAATAAGATCATGATAGGAAAAGGCGTCAGCTGAACATTGACTATGTTTAGCGACGTGATCGAAGGATTAGACAACAATAAGATCAAGAAGCCAGGGAATAGAGTAAGGAAAACGGTGAGTGGCACCAAGATAAAGAATTGAAAGATTGGCCTACTCACGGAACTTTGTAGACGTTGTTGTTTCGCGACCCACGAACGGCGCAATTGGGTATAACCTGATGGATTCTTTTATTACTGCTTCTAAATACACCAATTGAGATAAATGCTCCTTTGAAACTCCATCATCTTTGCCCAAAACTTGAAATATTCTGTGAATAAAATAATTAAAGACTCGTAGAATGCGGAACCTTAATCTTTATGTGAAAAACATTTGAATGAAAATAGAAAGTCATTTATTTTGCAGCCATTGCTATCCAATGCCACTGCTAGACAATGGCCTCTCCTACGTCTTTCAAGTTATTCTGGTCCCATGCCGTCTCGGACCAGCCCGCACGGTACAAACAGCTGCAGAGAAACTTCAGCCCTTAGAAGTGAATATATACACTTCCAAGGGGTGAAGTTTCTCTGCAGCTGTCTTTACACGTCCAAATGATCTCGCCACCTCTTTCTAGGTCGGACTCAACGGCGGCGGCGCCTTACAAATTCAGGAAACCATTGTCATCATACACATTTTTTTCTCTACGAGTCTATATTGCAGTCTCTACTACAACCCAGCAATTATTGTGCATGCGGCTAATGCAACCCCCTCAATCCCATTCGAACCAGGCTGTCTTATTGCCCAAGGCTAATAAAATATTTTTCATTCTGTTCTTTTACTGCTGGGCAAAAGAAGCCCATGGGGGCTTACACTTTTCTCGGTATGTTGCCTTTTTACCTTTTGGTAAAAGTTTATAAGTGGTCACGCCAGCGTTTCATATATTAAACCCATTACAAAATTTAAATTCAAGAAATGCTAAATGCACTTACTCCTCGTAAATCTTCTCTTGTACCTCAGGGTGACTCCCCATGCAGACGAACACAAATAACATCTCATTTATAGTAGTGTCAAATGCAGCTAACAACAGGTTATCTGCGATATTTCTCAACTCAACATCAGTGAAGAGGCTACTGGTGTCTGTCACAGTGTTCTCCATGAGGACATCTAAGACACTTGTAGTGTTATGACCAGATTTAGTCACGAAGTTTTTCTTCACCGATGTCAGCAACGTTTGGACAAACTTAGAAAGTTCATAAAATATGAAAATGTCACACCTAGAACAACAAAATGCGTCCCAAGTGAGTTTTCAATAAACGCTATCATGTATAAGCTGCCAATATCCTTCAACAAATTTAATTTTCCCAAATTAAAACGATTTATATACATTATTTCGAAACGAAAAAGAGCAAAATAAAGAAAGCGCGACTCTGATGAAGTAAAAATGATGGAGTGTCCACTATGGCATAAAAAGGAGGTTATCAATTCGATACGTATGTATGTAATATTTTTGGAATCGCACACAATTATATTCACAATTCGGCAACACAGTCTTGGATACTTGAATAAAGAGAAATTCTATTCTATTCTTCTCGTATTCTATAATCCGGGCAAGTACCAATGTGACATTTTCATATTTTATGAACTTTCTAAGTTTGTCCAAACGTTGCTGACATCGGTGAAGAAAAACTTCGTGACTAAATCTGGTCATAACACTACATATTATAAAACAAAGTCTCCCACCTCGTCTGTCTGTCTTAAGGCGCCGATTCCCTTGAGTAGCTGATTTTAAAATGAGAATCACGTCTAAACTTAATTTATTGGAAAAAATATATGTTATATTAGACCATTTTCTTAATAATTTCATCTGAGCAAATTTTGAGTTTTATTCGTATAACATAGTGTAATTAATTTGTAAAGTTATGTCTAAAACGGACAACAACACGACAATCACAACAAACCGCTGGGCGTATTTTAATGAAATCGACACCATATCAAACACAATTTAATTATCTACATTTTGATCTGAAGCTTTTTTTTTTAAAAACATAGAATAATAAGAAAAGTACAAAAAACTACTAAATTTCGGGTCGCGCGGGTGAGAAACGAGGGCGCGTTTTGTTCCCTCAAGGTCGTTGGCGTTAGTCGTCGTCTTAATGTCCCAATGACAGTAACAGGCTAGGTTTATCTATCTATATATATAAAAGAAAACTGATTGACTGACTGACTGACTGATCGATCAACGCACAGCCAAAACCGCTAGGCCTAGAAGCATGAAATTGACAATTTTGTATTTTTTTCAGTGTGTAAGTTGGACACGTGTAATTTTAGATTTAACCTGTTGGTTGATAAAAAGAATTTATGTATTTATTCTTTTTTGGAAATTCTACCCCTAAGGGGATAAATAAGGGGTTTAAAGTAAATATGAAATTTCTTTGGTTTCGAAGGTAAAACATCTGAAATTGTAGGTTTACTTTAAGTTTTTCTTACGCTCTTGGTTGATAAAAAAAATCTTGTGTTTATAAGGTTATAGAAATTCTACCCCTATGGTGATCAAATGGGGGTTGAAAGTTTATATGTAACATTTACAGTTTTTAAGTTGGACACGTAAAACTTTTGATTTACGTTCTACTTTGATAAAAATAATTCATGTATGATTCATGGTTTTTGGCAATTCCACCCCTAAGGTGGTAAAAAGGGGGTTGAAAGTTTGTATGTAATTTCAACAGTTTGTAAGCTGGACACGTGAAATTTTAGATTTACGCTCTTGGTTGATAAAAAGAAATCATGAGTTTATTAGGTTTTAGAAATTCTACCCCTAAAGGGATAATAAGGGGTTGAAAGTTTATATGAAATATTTACAGTTTGTAAATTGAATACATGTAATTAATTTTTTCGCTCTTTGGTTGATAAAATATTAATGTATTTATTGGTTTTTGGAAACTTCACCCCTAAGGGGGTAAAAAGGTGATTGAAAGTTTGTATGAAATTCCTACAGTTTGTTTGGACACGTGACATTTCAGATTTACGTTCTTGGTTGATAAAAAGAATTCATGCATCTGTTGGTTTTTGGTAATCCTACCCCTAAGGGGATAAAACTTTATATGTTTTTTTTTCGGTTTGGAAGGTAAAACATCTGAAATCATAGGCTTACGCTCTTGATTAATAAAAAAAACAATGAGTTCAATAAACTTTCCGGAAATTCTACCCCTAAGGGGGTTAAAGGTGGCAATTAGTTAGGCTTATATATTTGAAGCTTAGCATAAATACTAGCAGCAAATACAAGTTTTTCAAAACTACTCCTAAAATACGATTTAGGGGGTGTTGAAGATTTTTGAAGAACTTTACTATACAAGGCTTCTTTTTATGATGTATGTGTATGTGTGTTGCCCCATGCAAACGAGAGACATTTGTTGTATGAAAAGTCTAATTCCTTGGGCATAATAATAAAGGTATCATTAGTTTTTCGGCACTAACCCCAAAAGACGATTTAAGGGATGATAAAGTTTGCATGGTTTTTTTTTTCTTGGGTTCATTAACTTGAAACTTGGCACAAACACTAACCTAAGTAAATAATAAAGGATGTCATTATAAGTTTTTCAAAACTACCCCTAAAATATGATTTGGGGGGTGTAGAAAGATCTTAGAATAAACTTGAAATTAGGCAATAATGTAGGTTGTTATGAGTTTTTTGGAACTACCCCCAAAATACTATTTAGGGGGTGATCATGATTTGTCAAGTATTTTACTGCTCATATCTTCTTTTTATGATGTACGGGGTCTAAGGAGAGATTTTTGACAAATTCAACCTTTAAAGAGGTTAATGATACCCCACACGATGGGACTGGAAGAAAAAAAAAATTTGGGCCCCCACAATATGGCACCCAAAATCCGCCATTTTTGTCACGCGTTTGGTCTCTGGAACGCCACATAGGAACAAACATACATACATACATACATACATACATACTTACATACATACATACATAGACTGATAAACACATTACCCTCCTTCGGCAGTCGGGTAAAAAGGAGACATTTATTTGTAAGAAAAATCTTATTCCTTGGCCAAATAATAAATGGCCACCATTAAAATTTTTCCAAATTACCCGCAGAATATGATTTAGGGGTGTCAACGGTTTTTGAAGAATCGTACGGCACTAAGACGACCTCTACCTCCATTTGAACCTACCGAAATGGACCGTTTAAGCCCGTTGGCCAAACAAACAAAACAAAAAGTGTAATGCCAAACAAACGTAGGTAATTTCATGAGTTGTGAGTGACGTTTTAGTTCGCGTAATTTACGCAGCATTCGTTTTTATACTAAAGTAATTTTAGCTCCACCCGAAGTTATGCGACTCAAAATCACGACCAGTCTTCTGCTCTTTGGATTCAGCAGACTTGCGGCCATCGCCAGGACATTAGTCCAACTTGTGCAAGGCCTTGCAATGTTGCATTTTCCAGTAACGACCTCGCCACTCCAGAACCTTTCAGTCCCATAGGCCATCTGTTCAGCGAACAATCTGGTCTGCTTAGTGCAATAAACGTTTGGTGATTCTTGTGGCTATGTCAGTCACCTCAGATTTCCTGTCCGTGTTTCCGAGTTGGATTCGATGAATGCCTTCAGTATAGTCACCGATTTTCATGGGAATGGGTGCTACCTGAGTACTTTCATGGGTGCTTTTATCCATATTTATCGAGACTCGTGCAAAAGCTCCACTGTACTGTCTTTTTCATAGTATTAGATGGTGTACTCGCTATGGATCTCATTGTAAAGCCTCATGACTGAGGTTTTGATCGAATGACCGGTGTGACTGTTATTTACCCACGAGCCCTTTATTTAGCTAAAATTTATCGGAAACGTCATTAAAGTTTCGTAAATCCTAACTGAAACCGTAGATATCTACGTTATCTCATTTATTATTGATTTAACAATAGCTTATTTTTGGTCGCCTTCACTAACTGCACATAATAAAGTCATCTGTACCTAGACGAAATAATACAATACGAAATCATGCGAACGAAGTCGCGGGCGAATGCTAGTAACACATATAGAAATTGTTTTTTTAATATCTATATGTTTTATAGATATTAATACATTAATATCTATATGTGATATTAATTGCTGTAGGTTGGGATGGAATATAATCTACCTTGCTGAAAATTTGTCGCCACATACTAGTGCCTCCAATCACCTACATCTGCAATCTTTGTTTACAATCAGGTACGTTTCCTGATGGACTCAAAAAAGCTATTGTCCATCCAATATATAAGGGGGGGAACAGAAACTATGTCAATAATTACAGACCGATTTCCATCCTGCCTTCGCTTCCAAAAATATTGAAAAGATTCTTAACAGACAACTTAGAGGCTTTTTACATAAACATAGCATTATTTATTGCCGAGAACCAGTATGGCTTAAAGTCTGGGGTTTCAACGGAAGATGCTGTACTGGATCTCGCACAATTCGTAGCAAGTAAAATTGATAATGGGGCTAAGTGTTTGGGTATATTTCTGGATCTGTCGAAAGCTTTTGACACAGTTTCTGTTCCCAAACTCACCTCAAATTGGAGCATCTGGGTATACGTGGCATAGCACTCGAAATTTTCAAGGATTACCTCAAGAATCGCTCTAAGCAAGTTAAAATAGATGCTTATCTCAGTAATGAGAAAATCGTGACATACGGTGTGCCCCAGGGAAGGATATTAGGTCCCAAATTGTTTCAAATTTATGTCAATGACCTCTGCAGATTGATTCTATCAAACTGCAAGATCTACGCATACGCTGACGATACTGCAATAATCATCTATGGTTCTACTTGGGAAGAGGTTAAAACTAATGCAGGCATAGCACTAAATAGTATAATGAACTGGTTCCACCAAAATCTACTTACATTAAACTTGAATACATCTTGCTACATTCCTTTCGAAATCCGACGAAACACGAAGCCACCTTATAGTTATAGCTGCACCACACACACACCCAGCCACCGCATAGCTTTGTTGTAACTGCTCACTCATGCCTCAACTCATTAACACCATGCTCATGTCCTACACTAGCTAGAAGTGATTGTGTAAAGTATCTAGGTCTACAAATAGATGACGGCCTACGATGGGACAAACAGCTAGAAATGATAAATAGCAGGACAATGCTTCTTATATATATTTTTAAATCCCTAAGAGAATCGGCTGACATAAACACATTTAAAATGGTTTATTTTGCACTGTGTCAATCGATTATCGAATATTGCATTACAGCATGGGGTGGTGTTATTAAAACAAATTTCATGAGGGCAGAGCGAGCTCAAAGAACCGTACTTAAAGTTATTTCTAAGAAGCCGTACTAACATCCAACCAAACAACTTTATGATGAATGTAAGGTATTAACAGTTAGACAGCTGTTCATCTTGCAGTCTGTCCTCAGGACTCATAGAATCATGCCCAGATCCAATCCAAAAAAACGCACAAATGTCCTATCAGGCGTAACACATAAAACTACGTTTGCCGAACGCCAATATTACGTCATAGGTACTTACATATATAAGAAACTACACAAAATATTAAACATACTTGATTTAAACAGACACGAGCTAAAACACAAACTCACTCAATGGCTACTACAACAGGAGTACCTCACAACCGAGAATCTCCTAGCATACATCTCGTAAAAATACAATCGCATAATTCACGGACATACACTCACACACCCACACACAGACACACATGCACACTCACTCATACCAACACGCACATACACGAACTCTCACTCACACACACATACATAACACACTAAGTAACCTACTACCCACTCTTATTTCTTAATTTTAGCTTCAATGTAATATCGACTCTGTTCCACTTGTTACAGAATGTCAATTATTCACTGTACCCATATAGTTGAACCCTATCTCTTAAGATACAGGCTAGACCTAGTTTAAGGGATAGAGTCTGTATAATTGTGCATATAGTGTGAAAAATGTAAAATGTATAATCTACAATGTATATAGTGCAATGTGCTCTTGTTTTATGTAATAAATATTTTTATTACTATTTTCTATAACAGTTTGTGGGACGTATTTGTAGTAAGGAATGTTTGTATCTTGTATGAGTTTATGTTTGAGACCCAATTACTTGTAAGTTTCGGTCGAGGAGTGGCGTCTAAGGTGTATGAAATCAGAGAGTTGAATTCCCTCGGCTTCCATAATCTCCCCTCGCTTTACATGCATGACTGCACATTTGTCCACACCAAATTCCATCCTGATGGCGTTACTGAAGGTTTCTGTTACCTTCAGTAACTTCATAAGTTGCAAGTTGTTTGGGGCAAATAGCTTCAGATCATCCATGTAAAAGAGGTGACATATGATCTGACCACCTCTTCTCAACCGATATCCAAGACCTGAATCATCCAACAGTGTACTTAGAGGATTCAGGTCTGAGCAGAACCAAAGTGGACTTAAACTGTTGCCCTGAAATATCCCCCGTTTAATCCATATAGGCTCACTATCCCCCTGAATCGGTCGACATCCTGGATATCGAAGGACCGTCTTCCATTACCCCATACATGACTCAAGGAAGGTGCGCAGAGTTGCATCTATTTTGTAGAACTCCAGCACCCTCATGAGTCATGTATGTGGCACAGAGTCGTATGCCTTCTTGTAGTCTATCCAGCATGTCGACAGATCCTTACGGGACCGACGAACCTGCTGGCTTATGGCCATATCAATGAGGAGTAGCTCCTAAGTGCCGCGGGACCCATTCCTACACCCATTCTGAGAGGCAGACATTATTAAGTTACTTTCAATGTGCATGTTAATTTTTCCTCTCAGGATAGATGTAAGAAGTTTATAAACTGTCGACAAACATGTTATAGGTCTATAATTCTTAGGTTCCGCGGGACTTTAACTACTGGTGTTACCCACCTGCTCCATAAGACAGGTTCATATGGAGCAGGTGGGTAACACCAGTAGTTAAAATCTGCGGCAGTGACCCAGACTCTAAGCATGACTGAAATTGAGATGCCAGTAGAGCGTGTGAGCTGCTATACCATTTAAGCCAAAAGTTATGCATTCCGTCTGGACCCGGAGACTTCCAGTTCGGTAGCGGTTGAACTGTTTTATCTACGTCAGATGTGCTGATTATAACTTTTCCATTTCAAGTATAGTTTCACACACGCGCTTGACATCATGCATTCAGCCACCCTCAGTGTGACAGACGGGCACCGACCAGATGCTTCGCCAGAATGTACTCGTGGCGAAATCATCGGGGCGGCACACGTCAGTCACATTTTGTTCAGGTCGCTCCCAAGCTCTATATACCCAACACTCATCGCTCTGGAACATGCGATTCTGCGAGTACCGGTCAACCCGCCGCTTATACCGCCGAATACGGTTTGTCCATGCACAAACTTTCTGTTTCAGGAAGTCGATGCGCTCCGTGACACGGGACATGTATTCTCGAGGACTAATTTCAGTCGCCAAAAACGCTCGCCTCACAAAACGCATCACACGTGGTCGTGTATTGCCCTCCCTGAAACAGCATAGTTTGCCAATGAGTACCCTGGCCCCATCGATACGCCGTTCGATCCTGCATTGCCCGCTATTATTATTATTATTTCGTACCTTCATAGGACGTTTTGACTCCTCTGATAATTAACCGTTGCAAATGCTCTGATTTCCGTAGCTGCACCATCTACAAGAAAATAAAAAACAAATTAATTGTTAGTTTCAATTATAAAGTAACTGATATTAAAACTTTTATCGTTATACTCACTTGCTCCGAAAGACTATGAAAAACTTCAAGCGCCTTTGAAAGTTTATTTTTATAACTCGACAAATTAAAGATGAAATCGAAGATAAGCCAAGGTTCAAGGATCCTGGTGGTGAGAATATTGAGACATTCATTGACGGCCACTATATAGTTGTCGTTTACCAGGTCCTTGCCATCCAGTCTTACGCCGAGGGTTGTTCCTGCAATATACGGTTACGGTTTTGCGCAGTGGCTGCGTGTATCGGGTTCGACTGGCGCACGGAACAAATATTTGTAAGGCTTACAGATATTTGTTCCGGGTCTGTCTGCACCCACGAAATAATTCCTAGTGAGTTTTATTTACAAAAATAATAACATTATCGAGTATTGTGCTCAGAAGTGCTACAATTGTCGATACAAGATCCTCTAAACAAGTGACATACTACCAACGAAACCACCGCGTTAGCGATTGATAAAATGTATGTCCTGAACCGGCAAGAGACCATTTATGGCGCCTCTATGGAAATGTCACTTGATCAATAACTTACATTTTAGCGTTTAGATCATCGTCATCGCTACAATATGACACTTTGTGTTGAGCCTTATGGTTACGACTAGTTTGCTTCATAGCTTTTGGGGCTTTGAAAATATGCCCAATTAATTTCTACTTCAGACTGCTGACTTCACGATCTACAATGATTAATTAGTTCATCCACATAGTCTTAACAATCCTCTTTCAGAGTCAAATAGGCCGCTACGGGCAATACTTATTCAGATAGGGCTACTCCAATGACCTACAATGGCCTCCAATGCGATTGTGGAGCTACCCAAAAAATGCTTCACCTATTGTCGTGCTTTCTGTGCAAGAACAACAGCACCCTGAAATACCTTTACGACGCAAACCCTAATGCTGTCGACATAGCTAAATTTTGTTTAAAATATATTTAATTTGTAAAAAGAAAAAAACTGGTATCATCGATACGGCGAAAATGAATAAAAGGGAAGAGGAATACTCACGGCAAGCGGTTTCCAAAACACTCCTAGTGATCTTCTCAGTAAGATCCACTTCACCGTTACCGACTTCCTCGGCGAGTGATTCAACAAACCGACTGGCTTGGCCGTTGAACAGCTCAAGGTAGTCATCCAACAAGTGCTGTTTGAAACACAGGTCTAGTATTCGACGATTGCGCTTCCATGTAGGAACTGAAATGTTTTGAATACCAAGGACACCATGGAATTCAGTGATATGTGATTAGCGGTCTAGGACCGCCGGTCCGTCATGGTGGCAAGCTTAGTTGGTAAAATGTTAAAAAAGGTATGTGATTACCAAGCGCTTTCGAAATTTTTGAAGTTAAATAATCTATATAGAATTTGAATAATAAAAAAAAAAAATAAGTTTAAAAAATAATTTATAGCCACAGAAATCCACAAATCGCATTGCCAAAAGAATGCTTAATTATTGTATTGCCTTTTTGTTGTATGTTTTCCTGTTTTATGAAATTGAATAACACACTGTTCCGTTATTGTTGAATGAGGTAATTTACCTATGTTTGCAATATTTGGAAGGATGTGAGACACATGTTCCTATTTATTATATGAATGAATTTACTGTCGGTGCTTGTAATACGTTGTACATACACGTAATATTGTAGTGTTTTATTGGTGCATCGTCCTCACGTTTATGAATTATTAATGTATGTACCTATGTAAATATTATAAAATACAATTTTTTACAAGAGTAAGTGTGGATTTTCTTGTTCTTTCTTCTCCGTAACAATCTATATACCTTTGCGAATGGACAGTAGAATCAACTTTTTTTTAAATTTTAATTTTTACATACAAACAGGCCGCTAAATTAGTTGCCTAAGTAATTAAAATAAACGATTCGACTTTGATTTTAAAAATAAACAAAATAATATGGCTACACGATCTAGATTTCTATCGCAAGGGAGGCCTTTGCGCACCAGTAGGACACTGTAGGTTAAACAAAAAAAAGTACCTTCAGCAGCAACCAGCATCTTGCCCAACATTGGTTCCACGAATCTATATACAAACATCTTTTTCAGGCACTTGTTCAGGACAGTCGACACGTCTTCGGGATCGGTTACAACTGTAAAATAACATAAATTTAATATAGGTAACATCATATCTGTATTCTCTGACGGATTAAGCAAAGGTGTGGATACAGTACATTTGAGCTGCATATTTAGGTCATATGGAGGCGAGCTTAGTACTCCTTCTTCTCATTTTTCCCACTTTAGATGGGGTCGGCTTTACTAATTATACGGCGTCAAAAATGATTTGTCGAGAGTTATCGGGTCAGTTAAATTTGTCATTTATAAGAAGCTTCGTAATACTAATCCACCATGTCAAAGGAAAAAAAAATTAAAAGGCCTCATAAAATATCGCCGGTTTAAGATCGAACCCAGTGTGATTCACTAATAAGGCGCGATCTATGAAATAGAATCCTTAAAACAAAACACGTTCTGAGGTTAAGACTTTCTCATAATTTATGATAATCTTGATACTGCAAATTTACCTCGGTACGAAGTCATTCAAGTAATTAAATCAAGAAGTTAAAGCCATAAAGCCATAAAGCCATATTAAATATGAGGTTTTAATTGCTTTCAGAAACAATTATTATGTGTAAATACATCCAACTAATTTCAGAACTGTGAAAGATTGTATGTTTGTGTTACAATCGCGCAAAAACAGCGAAACAGATTTGGATCAAATGTAGGCAGATAGTTTATCCTGGCATATGATACTTTTTATTCCGATAAACTCGGAATAATGATCCATTAGGATAACAAAACACTATTCAAGCGAGCATAGTCGCGAGCAGAAGCTAGAGCATAATTATTGTCTCTGAAAGGATCCAGTTTTGACTAACCGTAAAAAGGCATCGGTCCCAGAAATATTTTTGTCATCTCACCAACTTTCAAAGAATATTCTCCAAATGAAATCAATGTTGGAAAAATCGCTGAAAAAAAAAACACATCTAATAGCCGGTCTCTACTATAAGCAAATTAGGCAACTTAATTTGATTGCTGCCAAATAATTATATAAGTTTTTTACGTTTTACAAGAAGTGATAATCGAATTTCATAATGAGGTAACTATCCCACGTAAATATGTCAAAATTCCTTTCTCTTTCACGTGTTGACACGCAAAACTCAGTACTTCCATAAAAATTATAATAATAGATGAAATACATAAATACATACAGCTTTAGAAATTCAATTAGAACGAAACTGTCACTTTAAAAAAAATATTTCACAAGACCGCCGAATTGAAAATCTATTTTAAAATTCTATATTTTTTTTAAACTTATCCTATCCCCATCATGGAAAATAAGAGTGAAAAATAAAGGAAACCTAACTTTTATACGATAATTACCCAAAGAAAACATGAAAAACATGAGTTTATTATATTCACAACTTTTTAGGAATGAATAATATCTGCATCAATGCTAAATTATAACTTCGTAGCACCTTTCACCCACAAAATCTGATATAAACCGCAGAAAGAACGCACTTGGCGAAACTATAAGAATTTGCTCTTGCTCTAAACCTTAATATTGTCTTTCTTACTTGCATTTCATAGTAACATCATTGGCAATCTTGTATCTAGTAATTGTTCAAAACCCGGCAATTTTAATTGTGCCACACACTGTTGACTATAAACCTCTTCCTGATATGCTTTAATGTTCACCAGATCTTAGCCACGATCTTCTGGTTGCCATCCTCTTAGACGATCATATGCCCATATTGCATCTCTATTTGAAGGACCAGTTCCCATGAAAACAGAAAAATGCCTTCGTTAAACATTCTGAGTCATCACGAATCGTCTCGCACGCAGGTTTGACGATTTCCAGCCTCCCGAACAAGCCGGATTCCGTAAAGGCTTCAGCACCGTAGACCACATACATACGCTGCGGCAGGTTATACAGAAGACCGAAGAGTACAACCTGCCTCTCTGTTTAGCGTTTGTGGACTACGAGAAAGCCTTCGATTCGATCGAGACTTGGGCTGTACTGCAGTCTCTCCAACGGTGCCAAATTGACTACCGGTACATCGAAGTGTTGAAGTGTTTATACAAAAACGCCACAATGTCAGTTCGACTCCAGGATCAGACCTCGGAACCCGTCCTTCTGCAGCGAGGTGTGAGACAGGGAGACGTAATATCTCCGAAGCTCTTTACCGCTGCACTGGAGGATGTCTTCAAGGTTCTGGACTGGAGAGGGCTAGGCATCAACGTCAATGGCGAGTACATCACTCACCTTCGGTTTGCCGACGATATAGTGGTTATGGCTGAGACCATGGAGGACCTCAGTACAATGCTCGATGATCTCAGTAGAGCTTCCGAAAGAGTGGGTCTTAAGATGAACATGGACAAAACTAAGTTGATGTTGAATGCCCATGTTACACCCACTCCTATCAAGATTGGAGACTCTACACTCGAAGTTGTGGGCGACTATGTGTACCTGGGACAAACGATCCAATTGGGTAGGGCCAACTTCGAGAAAGAGGTCAACCGTCGAATCCGACTCGGCTGGGCAGCGTTTGGGAAGTTGCGCGGTGTCTTCTCGTCCAACTTACCGCAGTGTCTCAAGACGAAAGTCTATGACCAGTGTGTGTTGCCAGTGATGACATATGGCTCTGAGACGTGGTCGCTTACAATGGGCCTTATCAGAAAGCTTACAGTCACTCAAAGGGCAATGGAGAGGGCTATGCTCGGAGTTTCCTTGCGTGATCGAATCAGAAACGTAGAGATCCGCAAGAGAACCAGGGTTACCGACATAGCCCGAAGAATTGCCAAACTTAAGTGGCAGTGGGCAGGGCACATTGCTCGCAGAACGGATGGCCGATGGGGCAGAAAGGTTCTGGAATGGCGACCGCGAACCGGAAGACGTTGCGTTGGAAGGCCTCCCACCAGGTGGACCGATGACCTGGTGAAGGTTGCGGGGATCCGCTGGTTGCGAGATGCACGGGACCGGTCAATGTGGCGACGCTTGGGGGAGGCCTATGTCCAGCAGTGGACGTCTTTCGGCTGATATGATGAAACATTCTGTGACGGCTCTACTTCAACATCACCGCATCTAGCCTAATATTTTGCCTGCAATTGAGATCTACGTCGGCTTTTTGATTTACTTACTTTCAATGTTGGCCAACAAGTGCGTATGCCCAATGATGGGCAACTTCCCTGGACATGTGGGCACAAGTTTGTTCACTGGAGGCGAAAAATGACGACACACTAACACATACACTAGATACACAAAAACCAACGAAATTACTATTGTTAGAAACATTTTATTTATTAGTTTTGCTGGTTTTTTTTGTTTAGGTGGTTGTGGTATAGGTGCACCTCTGCCCTACCCTTCAGGGTATGAAGGCGTGATATTTTGTTTAGATTTTTATCGAAACAATCACTTCAAATCTATTTAAATCAATATTTAACTATTTAATTATTAACAAATGTATTAGATTTTAGTTTTAAATAAAATAAGATCTCATACATATTTTCCGTGCCCTACGCCAGCAACGTAGAACAGATATGAAATTATAAATAAACCGCAACGCTCTTATACAACAAAAAGGTAAACAACAGAAATTAATTATTCTAATCCTAATCCTAATGCCACTATCTGACATTTGGCCAATTTTAAATTTATGATGTTATCGTAATTTTTAAAATTTGTCCTATCAATATGTGTAAGTGTTATTATTCTACTATAAAAAGGTTCCGAGATGAAACAAGATTAAATAAACTAAAAATATAATTACCTATTTTTGACCACGGAAACTCTTGCATACCTACTAGTTATTAAAAAGTGTCCATTTAAATCGATTACAATATTATTCTGCGGTTTTTTGTGCATAACTCTAAACATTACTTTTGTTAGATAGTGGCATTATAGACGGACGGTCGGATGTCCACCGGTTCGTAGCATTTAATAATTTATTGTACCATAAAAAGAGGACTTTAAATCTATGTTCACAATAGAGGTTATTTGGGTTGCACCGATCAAAGACCTTATACTTCAGAAATACGTATAAGGCCTTTGGCACCGATTTACACAGATGAATTTAAAATTGAAAACATAGGTACTATAGACATCTTAATCAAAGTCGTAGTAGAATAAATTAAGTACAATAAAAAATCCTCCCGGATTCTAACCACCAATGTTATTTTCTAGTAATTTAAAAGAACTTATCAAATCAAATCAAATAATTTGTTTGCATAATACATGTTAAAAATGTGTTACAGGTATAAAAGGTACATTGTATTATAACCTAATGAGGTGTGCAAATTATATAAAAGGTACTAATGGCAACATTGAATATTAAACAGAATTCATTTTAAATTGAGTCATAAAAAAATTGAAAAGCCAAATAAAAAAACTCAAATAAAAAAAAAATACAAATTGGTATACACAAGTCAAATCAAACTTCAATAATCATTATATTTGTGGTGTCATTTTAGATAAAATCGTCTTTTATTTAAATAATCATAATTTGAATAATAACATTCTGTATGACCCTCGCCAAACTTCTTGGCAACCCTGAAGTTAGCTTTCCGATGCGCTGGCCACAAATCAGTGCTGTTTTTGCATGAGATGTACTCCTGCGCAGCCATTGTAGCCAACTTCAGGGCAGCCAAGAAGTATGGCGGCAACTGTAACTAGGAATTCATGCAAATATAATTTGTATTGGTACATTTGTGTAGGTCTGTGATACGTTTTGGCAACTTATTGTATATTTTACGTATTGTAACGAATATAATTTTGACGTTAATATTAAACAAAAGTAGAACGTTTGCTTGATATTCATTTTATATTGACTTGATTTTGAGAATGAAACATTAATTAAGAAAGCCTTTAAAACAATATTTCGATGTAAATATTGTGCAATTTTTACTGTTGTTAAAATAGTTTAGAATTCTGCTTTGGCAAAATGAAAATGATTTATGATTAAACGAACTTACCTGTACGTGAAGTTCGATCATAATTATACGATGGCTTCGTCCGAAGAGATCGTAGTTGCTGTGAGCTGTAAATATATATATATATATATATCTAACCACACTCTCCTAGCGTAGTCTTAAACCCACCGAGTCAATGTTTGTGCCAAAACTAATTTATGTAGTTTACTCACACCGATAAATACGTGTAGTAGGCTATTTACATTACCACGAAGTGAACTTATCGAATCTAGATAAGCTAAAAGGGTCAGGACTGGACAGATTTTCGGTTTTTCGTGAAAAATTGTAAAATTAGATTTGGTTGCACGGTTCCTATTTTTGATGTTTTTATAATATCAGGTATTTTAATAGTGATCTTGTCATCTTGTTGTTAGGATACCAAGAGGACAAAATTTTTAGGACTTTAGACGTATCCCAAGTAGTGTTATACTTCGGTAAGGGTGGTCGAAGTCTAAATACACCTTTAAAGAAGCGCTTTAAAATATAACTCTCGCTGACTTTTTCAATTAGAATTAAGGCTAAAGCCGATCGAAAACTGTTTAAAGTTCCGTATTGGGCTCCTGACAACAATTTTGTTAGAATTATAATCGCATCATTGATTGATGCCCTGAAAATTTTGATATTTTTAGATAAACAAAAATTATACCATTTCTTAAGACAGGTGTCGTATTGTTATATCAATGTACCAGAGAGGGAAGTTGAAGGTAGGTAGGTAGGAAGGTAGGTAGGAATATTTTTTCTCAGCAACGAGTCCCGGACAAGAGACTGGCAGCCAGAGTAAACCGAGGGTGTATATTGTTGTTGCTGGAAGATGATAAAATTGTTTGTTTATTTGGATCCAAATACAAAACAGGTGACACAAGAAGTTGCCTGAACAGATGTAACCAAGGTTGGGTAGGCCATAACGGGACCACAACAATACCAGTAGCTTTGTGTATAACAATTTTTCGTAGCGTTTTTAGGATCATTGAAAAAAATTGTGACCATGATAAATTAAATGCATTTATGGCTATAGCGTCAGGATCAGGATAATTATTTTGTTAAGCGTGTTAGATGGGGATATTGTATGCCTCTCATCCGATTTATGTATGATATGGCCGTAGTGTTGTCAATGCGAAGTAGTATTTGACAACTTTGCATTGTTACGCCTAAAACTTTTAAACCAAAATAGGCAGCAACGATTTCTAAATATTTTTATATGATGTGATCGTTCTTCAGCTGTCCATGCCCCACTAGCGGTCCCTTTCCCGCACGCCGCGCCCCACCCCGTAGTCAAAGCATCACTAAAATTTCCAGGCAGTATTCACTATATTTAATTTT
Organism: Orthosia gothica; assembly: GCA_949775005.1. Classification (NCBI taxonomy): domain Eukaryota; kingdom Metazoa; phylum Arthropoda; class Insecta; order Lepidoptera; family Noctuidae; genus Orthosia; species Orthosia gothica. The sequence goes on along the minus strand of OX459047.1, from coordinate 11,472,357 downwards.
ACTAATAGGGTTATCTAATGCATAAAACCACCAATCAATATCTGACGATAAGTATGACGTATGATCATATAATTGTCGTAGTTTAATGGGTTATTTCTAAAGCTTAAAAATTTGCATCTTTAATTTTCTTTTGTGTATCCATATTCGACGGCAGGGCAAGCAGAACACATTAGACCTAAACTTGCAAAATCTCTTATTTTACATCGCGACGTGTTTCGAAAGGTTTGTAATTTATTTTTAATTTTAGGTAAACTGTTTTTAATTAATTATGTAACCAAACCCGACAAAAGTTGACAATAGTGGCTGAGTAACTGCTATGTTTTCTAAACAAACATCATTAGATGTGCCAATAAGCAACATGTCATTAAATATATACTAGACATATAACCGCAGGATCTGAGCGACCCGACGACCGGGTTCATTATCTTAGTGAATACAAAAGGTGCCGTATTCAGGCCGAACGGTAACACATTAAATTCACACAAAACATCGTCAAATTCGAATCTAAGATATTTTTATAATCATTGTGATTTTTAAATCTACCGTTCCCATTAAATTATTATCCGATACGTGTTTAATTGCTGTGCGTAAATCTTCGAGTTTAAAATATTGGGTTTCTATAAATTGATTAAGATTTTTAAGTTTAGTATGAACCTATGTTTACCGTTGGGCTCGGGTATCAAGAATATGCTTGATAGAAACTGCCCTTCACAAGGGTTGAAATTAGAGATAGCACCAGTGCATAACAATTCGTCAATAAATCTTTTGAAATTTGGTTTTTCTGATGGTGAGTGTCGAGCAGTGGTGACCCCGTGGTATCGGCCGCGACTTACAAGTTGTAGGTCGTGGGTTCGAGCCCAGGCAGGCGCTTTACTTTGTGTAAAATATTTCATCACCACTGCTCTCAAAACGGTGAAGGAAAACATCGTGAGGAAACCGAGACGAGGCGAGAACCAAAAAATCGAAGACATGTGACATCCACCAATCCGCACTTACATCCGCACAGAGCCTGTGTCCCAGTAGTGGGAACATTAATAGGCTGATGATGTATATATGTGATGTCGTGTTTTTTTTTTGTTTTTGTGGACAGTTCTATATTGTATAAAGCGAGCTGAAAAAGCTATTTTATATCCAGAAATCAATGATAGAACAGTCGAATCAGAAGTTAGTTCTGACCAGGTGTCATAGAAAAGTGCCAGCCTACCAGCATAATTGCTTACCCCGGTAACATCTAGCGACGATTGCGGATGCTCGCCCGCGTTGCAGGGGTTGTCTGCTGCCGGACTCGATAAGACCCACGCGAGGAGCTTGCGGGCGGATTTCTCTGTGCAGGCTCCCTCCTCCTCTGAATCCCTGTTTGCTTGCAACTCAGGGGCGGAGTCCGCCAGTTTAGATTGTTCCGTTGTTGGAACGTCGAATGAGGTGGAGGCGTTCTGTTGGTGGGTTGCCGAGTTACGGTTAATTTTAATTCTGCTCCTGTTTTTGTTATTGTCTAGGAGATAAGTATCTTTCCATAACTCTTTATGAAGTTCGCTGGACAAGCCCTTAGTAGCCAGATGTTGTAACCGAAGAGCCAGGTCGGTCTGAATTTCTTTGCCGTAGATTTTTCCACAGACGAATCCTCTCCAAATGTTTTCAATATTTTCGAGTCCGGCTCGATGCTTCAGACTTCAGTTTCTGAGGAAAGTACTTGTGGATGGAATTGGGTCTGCAGCGTTAGTCTGGAGGGAGCTGGGTCCAAAGCATTGATCGATGGAATGCGATCCCTAGCGCTCATGGATGGTTTATCATAATATTCTGATTCCAATTCCATTACTTCCTCAAAACATTCTTCGTCGTAGTATCGACTTAGGGGAGAGGGTGTCTCCTCTGTAATGAGTAGATTTATATTGTTATTTAAGAAGGTAATCGGTCCTTCTTGTTATTGAAATGAAACTGACTAATGGATAATTATTTTACAATAATAAGATAAGCGCACGCAGGTGGGCCGGTGTAATCTATGGATATAGACATGAACCGCGTGCGGCTTAGTATCTAACGTGAAGTGACAATCCCACAGACTGCCCGCATCACCCGTATAGCTTCACGTATACTAATAAGTTATAGTATGTTCTTATAACTGATCGCAATATTAGCCTTGCACGTGATATAAAACAAAAGAAGTGAAGTAGGTACTTATAACGATTACGAGTCCGAAGTGTTAACCCCAAAAGTTAACCGCAACGACAACGTTTAAACGTTGATGTGATTTTGCAACGTTACTATTATAACGATTTTACGCATATATATTGACACTTGGCTAAGCTCTGGAATGCGACGTCGATCTTTCTTCTTCTTCCATTCTTCTTTCTTCACTCCGTTGAAGTTTCTTCTTCCATTTCTATAACTTTTTTGTGATATATTCGTAATCGTGTTTACTTTTTTGTATCCACGTGACACTTTTTAAAACTGACAATAATTATTTAAAAAAATGTGCGCTCCGGCAGAGCACTGAACTGTGAATGGGCAATATAACATGGTAGGTATCAAGCAAAGGAAATAGGTCTACCCTCACCAAAAATGTAAAAAAAAAAATACGCTTGTTTTTTTTAGTTTTAGGTATAGGGCTTGTTACTTTCAGTGCGCAAAGGCAACACCTTACGTGTTACTACATTGTGTTTATGCTAATCTCGAGGACGAGGCTGAGTATAATTAACATTTGTTTTTATGATAGACATAGGTCATTATAATTTTTGCTATTGTGATGTGTTGTCTTTTTCCTTACTTTTTCATTTGTTTTTTTGACAGCTATTGTTGTAGCTTAGTTCATTCACTTAAGTTAGATTTGCTGTAGTGATGCAGGTTGTTTTGAAATGCATTCTAATGGCGAAAGTTTTCATGAATATTTTACCTTCAGAGATACAATACCGTCAAAGTTACATTCTGTATTACATTATAATTATGTTTTATTTGTAATTTCCAGCTTAGATTAGAGAACCTTAAGTTTTGTGGCACTGAAATGTAATTCAAAACCGTCAAAAAATGTATTTACCAAAGTATTACATGTGATATGCAGAACATTATTGTTTTGAAGTATTGTTGGACCTGCTGAAGACTGTATCAATATATTTATCTCATATAAATTCAATATCTTTTAGTATTATATAACTGCACAGCACGTGTGTGAGTACTATGGACCCAATTATAAATCTGCCATTTGCTGTACCTTTGTGTCGTTCGTGAACTTGTGTGTGCCCTGGCAGTTGAGTGTGTCATGCTCTCTCAAATGTCTCGCTGATGGTGGCGCGTGTGTTGGATCATTCGGTTCCCTTCATGATGGTTGAGCTGGGTGGTGCCGATTCATGCGTCATGTTTGTAAACGGGCGCCGTCAATTGGGATTGGTCTAACTGCTTTGGATGTTAATATTTTAACTACTTTTAATACTTTATACCTGTACGTAGTATAGTGTGTAGCGATTCTGGGTGCATTGTTCTCACATAAATGAATTTATTAATGGATGTACATAAGAACCTAAATATTGTAAAAAAAACTATTCTATTTTTTAAAAAGTATGGAGTTTCTTGTGCATTCTTCTCCATAACAAGCTACTTGCCGAATGCACGGTAGAATCAATTTTAATTCCTTGTAAATTTTAATGGAACGTTCAATAGTGCTGCTTGGTGGCCTAGTGAAATAACAAAAATCTTTGTCTTTATCTTTGTCTTTGTATATGAATCAATACAAAGCTTTAGTTGCCCCCAGACATCATATTTTCAATTAATGTCTGCAGAAAGCAAAAAAAAAAACAAAATCAATAATTTTTATTTCACATAGGCCTACATGGGCACTTATAAAACGTCGACAATGTGCACGGTTCGGGTTGGTCGATTCCTATGGAGAAGAACCGGCAAGAAACTCCATGGTTACTCTTTTAAAAAATTGTTTGGTTTTACAATATTTCCATGTTACAGCAGTACTTAGATGGGGGGACAACGCAGGACCGATAATAAGTCGTAAGAAACTAAAACAAGAAGTGATTATATAATAAATAAACAAAAGATTAAAAAAAGTAAAACGAGATAAAATGTTAACAATATAGAAATCTAGAAGGCCTACAATGTTCACACATTTACAAACCAATCGGTAAAATAATCTATACAAAGTATAACAAAACTAAATTTAACAGGTGGCACAAATGTTGTTATCAGTGCTGTAACTATTCTTAGCAAAGGGCTATAAAGATAATTGAAAACCATTGTAAACCATTGCAACTGGATCCTGTATAAGTTGGCTAAAAACCGCTGCAACCAGATGGTAAGAGCATCTAAACGCCGATACATTTGTGAAAATGTCCTCAACTCGTCACCGGCTGATATTTGGAAGTTCCTGAAATCGCTTGGCATAGCAAAGTCCCCTTCTAGTATTTTTTCTCTTAATCTTCCTTTGGATGTTCTTAATAATCATTTTTCAACGTCCGCTACGCTTGCGGCTGACGTCAAAAATAAAACTATCTCTGATATTACTTCCAAGCCAATGCTTTCTCCTGACTCTTTTTCTTTCTCCACCGTGACTAACCTTGAGGTCCTCAAATATTTTACCTCAATTAAGTCTAGGGCTGTGGGCTGTGATGGGGTCAGTCGAACTATGTTATCTTTTATGATTGAGAACTTAATTCCAATTATTACTCACATCATCAATTCATCGCTGCAGATTGGTGAGTTTCGTGCAATGTGGCGTAAGGCTTACATTTTCCCTCTTCCTAAAATTCCCAACCCCTGTTTGGCTATTCACTACAGACCCATCTCCATTCTCCCTTTCCTTTCTAAGATCCTAGAAGCAGTTGTTCTTAAACAAATATCCTCCTACGATTTCAAAAATAACCTGTTGTCTAATTGCCAATCCGGTTTTCGGACTGGCCACAGCACAGCCACAGCTCTGCTTAAAGTTACTGAAGACATTAAGGACGGCTTGGAAAATTCGAGGTTAACGGTGCTGGTTTTAATAGATTTTTCCAATGCTTTTAACACCGTTGATCACGACATTCTCCTGGCCATGTTGCCTCAAATTGGGGTCTCTTCGTTGTCACGTGATTGGTTTTCATCATATCTTCGTGGTCGCCAGCAGGCTGTGCGTGCTGATCAGGATTGCTCTGACTGGTGCGACTTGGTAACTGGTGTTCCACAAGGCGGTACACTCTCTCCTCTTTTATTTTCTTTATTTATAAACTCCATTACTGTTATCCTCAAATGTTTGTTAAGAACCATAAATTTGTATTGTGCTGGCAACATTGATTGTCGGCCATCTCCCCTTCTTTCTGTATCATTCAGTGTGTGTGCATTGCCTTGCTTCTAATAAACTTATTATATTGAGTAAAGGAACCTTTAATTATCTCCGAACTCAACATTGGTGCCGAAACCAGGGACCTTTAGATGACCTTTAGGGCATGTTCAAATGAATATTTGTCATTGTTAAATAAGCGTACCAAGTGGTATAAGGAATACCCTAATATAAAAGAAGGCATGTTGGTACTCCTGCGGCATCCAAACACTCCACCCTTTCAATGGCCTACAGGTAGAGTCTCAAAGGTCTTTGTAGGATTAGATAAAAAGGTTCGTGTCATAGAGGTAAGAACAGCTGATGGCAAGTTACATACAAGAGCTGTGTCTAAAGTAGTTATTTTACCCATCGAGGATTAAGAATAACATTGACATTAACTGTTCTTGCTATATGTACCAGCCCAGGTATTGCTTCAATGTATCTTTATATTATATCGATATCTTAAATAAATAATTTAGCTTTTATTATAGCGTGATACTTGTTTCCATGCATCATTAATTGTGCACTTATGTAACTTCATCTTTTTTATTTTATTTACAAATAATAGAGTCAAAATTAACTTCCATTAATTTAGTAAAATTATAACTTTGATGTAATATTCTATTTCTACGAATTTAAAAGGCATTTTGGCCGCCCCAACTTATGTTAAGAACCATAAATTTGTATTGTGCTGGCAACATTGATTGTCGGCCATCGCCCCTCCCTTCTTTCTGTATCATTCAGTGTGTGTGCATTGCCTTGCTTCTAATAAACTTATTATATTGAGTAAAGGAACTTTTAATTATCTCCGAACTCAACATTGGTGCCGAAAGTGTAAATCTCCATATAGATAAGTGGATCAGTGCATATTTCGCGGTAATTACGGAAATACAAAGAGCCGGCCGCGAGAACGCCAAGTTACGCGACGATTTATATCCGCGCGTGCAATCCTCATACAAAGCTATTTCGCTATAAAAAACATTACAATTCAAAATATAGGGCAAGGCAATTAAAATCAATTAATCAAATACTTAAAAACTGCAAAATAAAAATCATCAAGTTTCTTCGTTGTGAAAAACAAACGCAGGCGCTGGAGGTTATCAAAGCAGCCATTTTTTTCCATTCTACAAACATCTTCGTGCTCTTTCACTCTCACTCGCTGCCACTCGTACAACACTCGTTCGTTCGTTCAGCTCATAGAATCAATCATCTATGGTTTGACGTCATTCATGCATCGATATGACATTGACATCTATGTGTTTACATTAAATGTCAACAGACGACGTTGTTTGGCACGAAAGTTTCGAAGAAATTGAAGAAGACAAGTTCAATTCTGACATTATGACGAATTCGGAAGACCTAAAAAGGTTGTGAGCGGGGCGTGGACAATGCAAATCATATGTAACAAGATTGGAAAGTTACTTCGCCGAAAAACAACCCAACTACGAAGACCTCGATCAGGATGAACTTGATGTTAGAGAGCGGTGCCTCCACGAGCAATACAATAAATTTCAAGATCTGCAGCTACAGATACTCTGCCTGGACGACAAGGACGACGAGTCAGGCTCCCTGGACGATCGCTACTTTCGCCTGTGCGCAATTATTAAGCGATGTAAACAAAGTGGCGGTTATGTACAAAGTGAAAGTGTAGTGAAGTCGAGGAGTGTTAAATTACCTGCAATAAACATAACACCGTATGATGGTCGCGACTTCAGAGGTTTTCAACCCTTTATAGATTTATTTATGGCTGTAATTGACAAAGAGAGTAAGATCACATCAATCGAAAAATTATACTATCTAAGGACCTTGCTCAAGGGGGAGCCTCTTCAAATAATTGATGGATTGCCTGTAAGTAATGAATCATACAAATCTGCACTTCAGTTGTTATCAAAAAGATACAGTAATACATCATTGTTAGTTTCATCACATGTCGGGATCATACTTGATTTGCCATCTATTCGGCGTGGGACGGCCCAACAGTTAAGGGAGCTAACTACCCGAATAAGACAGCAGATAGCAGCGCTTCAAAACTTAAAGCAACCAATTGATAAGTGGGATGCCATTTTGATGTGCATTATTACACGTAAACTGGATCCTTTAACTGTTCGACTGTTTCACTCTGAAAAGGATTACACCACTGTGATGCCATCATTAAGTGATTTATTAGAGTTCCTGGATAAACGGGCAGTTTCGATGGAAGTTAGCCCTATGTCTAACGATAAACCAAGGTCAAGTGGTGTAACCTTAGCTGGTGTGATTAATGCTAACCAGTCATCTGCTTCCAAAAGTTGCAATGTATGTAACGACCCACATAAATTGTTCAAATGTCCCAAGTTTATACTCATGTCAGTTGAAAAGAGACTTGAGCACATAAATAAAAACAAACATTGTGTTATATGTTTGGGTATGCATCCGCAGAAATGCCGTTACCAGTTCAAGTGTAGCATTTGCAAGTCAAAAGACCACAATACTTTGCTTCATGTGGAAGGCAATAGTAGTGATGTTAAGCAAGAGAAAGAGGTAAGTTTATATTCCCATAAAACTTTTACAACTAAAGTTTTATTGCCAACAGTAAAGCTATTGGTATCGGATGTCCATGGCAACAAAATTATTGTGAAAGCATTGCTTGACTCAGGAAGTCAAACATCATTTTGCATCAGCAAATTAGCAGAAAGATTAGGCATTGAGCAATTTATTCTTGAAAGGAATATAGCAACACTGGGTGATCAAGTAAACAAAATAAATAAAGCTATAAATATTACTGTTCATTCCTTAATACAAGATTTTAAAATTAATATCACATGTTCCATTATCCATCAAATTACAACTCCTCTACCACAAAGGAAATTTGAACTTTCTAAATTCATGATCCCTACAAATATTACATTAGCTGATAATGAATACAACATTCCAGGAGTAATTGACCTGCTGCTTGGAGCGGACATCTTCTTTCGTGTAATACAAGATGGAAAAATTGAAGGAGGTTTATCAGATCCAATCATGCTCAACACAAAGTTTGGATACATCATCTCAGGTGATACCTGCCCTTGTTGTAACGTAGCAACTAGTTTGCATGCAGTAGTGAGTTCTGATTTGGATCACGTTGTTAAAAGGTTTTGGGAGACTGAAAAGGTCCCAGAGGTATTCCAGGAGACATTACCTGAGCATGCTCAAAGTGAGAGGGTGTTTCAAGAGTCTGTCTCTCTACAAGATAATCGCTTTCAAGTTATGCTTCCACTTAAAATGAGTCCAAATAATATTAATACATCAAATTCGTTTGCAATCGCTTTGCAGCGTTTCTATGTCTTAGAAAAGCGTTTTTCTAAAGATCCTATATACCATCAATTATATATTGAGTTTATACATGAATATCTAAAATTGCATCATGCAAAAATTATTAATACAAATGATGACTCACCTGATATTCAACCTTTATACTTTTTACCACATCATGCGGTTATACGCAATGATAAACTTACAAACAAATTACGCGTAGTGTTTGATGGCAGCGCTAAGAGTCATGACAATCCAAGTTTAAATGACATACAGTGTAATGGACCAGTTGTACAAAATCAATTATTTGATATTTTAATTCAGTTTCGCATTTTAAATATTATTATAATGTGTGATATAAGACATATGTTCCGTCAAATTTATGTACATCCTCAGCATAGGGTGCTTCAAAACATTTTGTGGAGAGACAGTCCTCAACAGCCTTTACAATGTTTACAGCTACAAACCATAACTTACGGTTTAAAAAGTTCTTCCTTTCTAGCAACAAGATGTTTAATCGAGTTGGCTAGAAGGTATGAGCATACATTTCCTTTAGCAAGTCAAGCTATTTTAACATCGAGTTACATCGATGATTTAATATGCAGTGCAGCTAGTTATGAGCAGGCAGTACAGCTAAAGAGTGAGCTTGTTCAGTTAATGAGTCTAGGAGGTTTCGAATTACACAAGTGGTGCTCCAATAGCATTCAACTGTTATCAGACATTCCAAGGGATAAATTAGGCTTTTCTCAGCGTGATCTAGATCAGGACAAGCTTATAGTAAAAACACTAGGACTTTCTTACGACGCCAGAGATGATGTATTCAAAATGAGTGGTGGCATGGTGACCGCTCTTGAGACTCCCACAAAGCGAGGTGTTCTAAGTTCAGTCAGTAAATTTTTTGACCCCGTAGGATTTGCTGGGCCTATTACAGTTAGGGCTAAAATTATTCTTCAGCAAATTTGGCAATATAACCTAGAATGGGATACACCCTTGCCATCTACATTAAGCAAAGTATGGTCTGACTTTCAGTCCGAAGTGTCAAGCATGCTTGATCTAAAAATACCACGTAACTTGCAGCTTTCAGAAGCAGATGAGTCTGCCTTGTATGGTTATTGTGATGCTTCTACAGATGCCTATGGATGTTGCATTTATGTAAAAATAAAATTGGCTGGTGTATACTATGCATATCTACTGTGCTCTAAATCCAGGGTTGCTCCTTTAAATTCCAAATTAACCATTCCAAAACTTGAATTAAATGGTGCGTTGCTCTTAGCTAAACTTATGTTTAAAATCTCTAAGATATTACCTAATGTAAAAACAATTAATTTATTTTCTGATTCAAAAATAGTTTTGGCTTGGTTGAGTTCCAGTTTGAATAAATTACCAGCTTACGTAGCTAACAGAGTCAAAGAAATTGCTGATAAGACGGTAGATATGTCATGGTATCACACGCCAGGTGTGTTAAACCCAGCTGATATATTATCCAGAGGTGCTAGCCCCCTTGATTTATATAAAAATAAACTATGGTGGCAAGGCCCCGATTATTTACAATGTGAAAGTAATTGCAACTTTTACACTTCAGTCATTGAATTACCAATTCAATGTTATAATATTGTAAACGTCAATCATAGTGTTAATGATGACGAATGTATTTTTCCATTATTTACTAAATTTTCTAGTCTCTACAAAATGCAAAGAGTAATTTCGTGTGTTGTACGATTTATTAAAAAGTGCAGGCGCGTTGAAACCGATACTGGGAGTTTTACTACAAAGGAATTAAAATCCGCGTTAAATATTGCAATTAAAGGTGTTCAAACTTTCTATTTTCGGAATGAGATTAATCTTTTAGAAAACAATAAACAAATAAATACAAAATTGAAATTATTACATCCATTTATTGATGGAGATGGCCTTCTCCGCGTAGGGGGCAGGCTACAAAATTCAAACCTTTCCTTTGCAAGAAAATTTCCAGTTATCCTACCGAGCAAATGCCATTTAACTAGAATTATAATACAAAATGAGCACCTATCATTGTTACACGGTGGTTTAAAATTGTTATTTAGTCATTTGTCACAAAAATACCATATCGTTAATGGTATACGCGAGATAAAAAGTGTCTTGCACAAATGTATTGTCTGTCTAAGACACAAAGCTAAAGGCGCAACTTATGGGCTCTCTGCCGCGTGATAGAGTCACTCCTGGTAGAGCCTTTGAAAGAGTGGGTTTGGACTACTGCGGACCTTTTGAGGTAAAACAATCATCATTGAGACGGAGCGTGATATCGAAGGGATATGTTGTCGTATTTGTTTGCTTCATCACAAAGGCTCTACATCTTGAAATAGTTTCAGATTTAACCACGGAGGCCTTTCTAGCGGCACTAAAGAGGTTTATTTCTCGCAGAGGATTACCCTCTATTATACATTGTGACAATGCTTCCACGTTTAAGGGAGCCAATAATAAACTACGCGAGCTCTACCAATTACATAACAATAGTAATTTTCAAAACAAGGTTCAAGATTTTGCATCAGTTAAGGGTATACAATTTAAATTCATACCCGCATACAGCCCGAATCACGGTGGTTTGTGGGAATCAGCCGTGAAATCAGCTAAATTTCATCTAAAAAGGATTAACGGTTCTAGAATACTAACTTACGAACAATTTCACACGGTTTTATGTCAGATAGAGTCCATATTGAATTCAAGACCATTAGTTCCGTTATCTCAAGATACTTCTGATTATTCATATCTAACGCCGGGACATTTCCTCATTGGTTGTGCGCCTTGTTCCTACCCAGAAGAAGATCTGACGGAGATTCCTGCAAATAGACTACGCCTTTGGAGATGTTGTGAGCAGATACGACAACATTTTTGGAGGGCATGGTCAAATGAATATTTGTCATTGTTAAATAAGCGTACCAAGTGGTATAAGGAATACCCTAATATAAAAGAAGGCATGTTGGTACTCCTGCGGCATCCAAACACTCCACCCTTTCAATGGCCTACAGGTAGAGTCTCAAAGGTGTTTGTAGGATTAGATAAAAAGGTTCGTGTCATAGAGGTAAGAACAGCTGATGGCAAGTTACATACAAGAGCTGTGTCTAAAGTAGTTATTTTACCCATCGAGGATTAAGAATAATATTGACATTAACTGTTCTTGCTATATGTACCAGCCCAGGTATTGCTTCAATGTATCTTTATATTATATCGATATCTTAAATAAATAATTTAGCTTTTATTATAGCGTGATACTTGTTTCCATGCATCATTAATTGTGCACTTATGTAACTTCATCTTTTTTATTTTATTTACAAATAATAGAGTCAAAATTAACTTCCATTAATTTAGTAAAATTATAACTTTGATGTAATATTCTATTTCTACGAATTTAAAAGGCATTTTGGCCGCCCCAACTTATGTTAAGAACCATAAATTTGTATTGTGCTGGCAACATTGATTGTCGGCCATCTCCCCTTCTTTCTGTATCATTCAGTGTGTGTGCATTGCCTTGCTTCTAATAAACTTATTATATTGAGTAAAGGAACCTTTAATTATCTCCGAACTCAACAATGTTCTTACCATCTGTACGCTGATGACTTGCAACTTTACGCTTAATCAGACATTGCCAACCTTGACAATTGCATTTCATTACTCAATGCTGATCTTCAAGCTATCAGTGATTGGTCTGGCAGATTTGGGGTTTCTGTTAACGTCGGGAAATGTCAGGCCATCCTCATTGGTAGTTCGTACTATTTGAGAAGTATGAACACTGGCCAACTTATGCCACTGATGTACGAGAACTCCGTCATTTCTCTTTCACCTCATGTAAAAGATTTAGGTCTGTACATCGACGACAGTTTTAGTTGGAATAAACACGCAGCTCAGGTGAGCCAGAAAGTCGCGTTCTCACTGCGGTCTCTCTATAGATTCAAGTATTTCCTCCCATCCAGCACCAAAATCACTTTGGTCCAGTCACTTGTGCTTCCCATTATCGACTATGCTGATGTTTGTTATCCTGATCTATCCCAAAAGCTCCTAAACAAATTGGATCGACTTCTCAACAATTGTATTCGCTTTGTTTTTGGCCTTCGTAAATACGATCACATTTCTTCCTACCGTTCTCAGCTTAAATGGCTGCCTATCCGCCTCAGGATGTCCCTCAGATCTCTCTGCTTGCTCTTCACTATTATGAACGATCTTTGTGCTCCCGATTATCTAAAAACTTATTTCAAAGTGTTGGGCAGTTCTCACAGTCGTAACCTTCGAGCCTTCAAAAATCTACTCCTCCAAATTCCTTCACACCGCACCGGTTTTATGTCCAATTCATACGCTGTCTCAACAATTAAGCTCTGGAACGCGCTACCCGTTGGTATTAAAAAGGCTGAAAGCAAATTCACTTTTAAGAGAAAAGTTCATAACCACTATTTGTGTCAGACAAAATAGCTCTCATCTAGAGACGTCTAGTCATAATAATTATTAATAGGTTTCTCGTTTTTTTATTGGTATTTATTAGTCTATTTTATTTGAATATGTGTATTGTTAATATATATGTAAGTATATACTTTTTCGTATACAAGTTGTTTTTAAATATTATTTTGTACCCCTTCACAACGTTGTTCTTTTTTAACCCAAAGGTTGACTGGTAGAGAATGCCTTGTGGCATTAAGTCCGCCTATGTACCACTTTTGTACATGAAGTTTAAATAAATAAATAAATAAAAAGTCTTATTAAATGAAGAAAAATTTGATTGAGAATAGTTAGAGACATCCACATATTTGTGCCGTTTATGAGTTACCAGGGAAGCCGCATGTGCAGAAGGAGCTAAAACCAAATATTTTTATCTTCAATGTAGTCCTTGATTTTATAATATGCTTTTTTAATAAGGACACGTTTGATGTGATTTTTGAACTTTCCATCGGTCAGTTCTATAACTGTTTTTGGCAACTTGTTATAAAAGCGTATACTGTTTATAAGAAAAGACTTGCTAGTTTTCGTTAATCTGAGTTTGGGTAATACAATTTCGTGTTTACTGCGTGTATTTAAATTATGGAAGTCGCTTCTAGTTTTGAAAAGCCCTCGATTTTTGCGGACATACAAAATACATTCTTAAATATAAAGTGAAGGTAGAGTCAGTATATCGATCTCTTTAAATTTTTCTCTGAGGGTCTCGCGAGGACCCATTTTATAGATCACGCGGATTGCCCTCTTTTGTAATATGAAAATTGAGTCAACGTCTGCTGCTGATCCCCACAGCAGAATGCCATAAGACATAATACTGTGGAAATGAGCATAGTATACCAGCCTAGCTGTGGCTACATCGGTTAATTGCCTTATTTTCCTTACTGCATATGCAGCTGAACTTAACCTACCCGAAAGAGTTCTAATGTGCGCGCCCCACTGCAGTTTTGAGTTGATAGTAATCCCTAAGAATACAGTTTCAGCTACAACTTCAAGATTTTTGCCGTCAAGATTTAAATTTAGGTCACGTTGTGGTACATTTGGTAAAGAGAACTTAAGACATTTAGTTTTTTTCGCATTCAGTAAAAGATTATTAGCTGCGAACCATTTTGAGAGAATAATTAGACTTTCGTTGACCTGTAAGACATCCGTATCTTTCCTATCTATTTTAAAAATTAGCGAAGTATCATCAGCAAATAGAATTATATCCGATAATTTGGCCATCATAAAAGGGAGGTCATTAATGTAAACAAGGAAGAGGAATGGGCCGAGAATTGAACCTTGAGGCACGCCCATCTTGACTAGAGACCCGGAGGACGTCGCCACATTAACATTTACTTTTTGCTGTCTGTTTGATAAATAGGAAAGCACAAGATCAGCAGCTTGTCCTCGAATTCCGTAGTGGTGTAATTTACAGATCAGTGTGTTATGGTCGACGCAGTCGACCGCTTTTGAGAGATCACAGAAAATGCCAATGGCATCCTGGGACTTCTCCCAAGATTCCAAAATGTGACTGATGAGTTTTACTCCCGCGTCCGTTGTCGACCTACCTTTCGTGAAACCAAACTGCTGACTATGCAGGATCCCATTTGAATTGAAGTGAGACAACATCTGATCCAGCATGATTTTTTCATAGATTTTACTCAATGCTGGAAGCACGGATATAGGTCTATAATTAGAGGGATCACTCTTACAACCTGATTTGAAAATTGGTACTACTTTACTGTGTTTTATTAAGTCAGGAAACGTGCCGCTGTCCAAACATTGATTGAATATGCCTGTTAGGACAGGAGCAATTAAGTCAATAATATCTCCAAGAACCCTAACGGATATCTCCCATAAAACTTCAGTATTTTTTATATTGAGACTTTTGAACGCGTTTTTAATTGTATCAATACATATTGGTTTAAATCTAAAGGTTGGTAAGTCTTTAGTAAAGTTTTCCTTAAGAAGAGCTTCAGCTAATTTAAATGAGGAGGGAAGAGACTTTGTAACCTCTAACGGAATGTTGGTAAATAAATTTTCTAATGTCTCAGCGACTTCTTGCTTAACAGAAATGGTTTGATTAGTTATTTTCAATGACAACTCATTCTGATCGCGTAGTTGTGTCTTTCCGGTTTCTCTATTAATTACTTGCCACACAGTTTTTATTTTATTATTAGAAACACCAATTTTGTTAATTATTATTTGAGATTTTGCTTGAGCGCAGACTCTTTTAAATATTTTGGAATAGTTTCTAACATAAGTGTGGAAAACTTGATCGGAAGTCAGAGCAAAACTAACTTAGTTACTTTTTGGTCTGCAGCCGGCTTACCTATTGAAATATTCTAGATATTTTGTAGTGTCATTTTTCAAAGAGTTCAGGGTTGAAGTTAGTTTTTATTTTGCCAATATGAACCCACATAGTCCAGATGTTGTGAAATAGACTATATTAAATATAATAAATAGCCTTACCGCTGTTCTTTACTAACATGATAATATAAAATGTATTTTATTTTCATTATAATAATCTTTTGAACTCTGTTAAAAATTTTCTTCACTAGTTTTTTTTCAAAAAAGTACCTTTCAAGTTTTTGTTAAAAAAAATATATAAATTATGTATGGTTGAACTTGAAGTTATTTTCATCTAAATTGAATAAAGTTATTACGAAATTACGAAAACTTTTGGTGTCTTTGATGATGCTAACCAAATGTTTGTAATAAAAAAACTAAAATATTCTTATGAACATCTGGATTCTATTTAACTTCTTGAAGCAAAGTATCTGTTAAATTTGACTGGATTTAAAGATACTTATGTGGACGCTCTTATTTTCAATATTTTCTGCCATAAACATTTGGATGGCGTTTCCCTAAGTAATACATATTATTATTTCTATACCAAGCTATTTCTTGTGTAAAGTAGTTGTTGTTTTGTTTTCTATTAAATGACAATATTGTAAACTACGCTTCTCAGAACAATAAATATTACTTCGTTATGATTCATCAATTTGTAAAATACCTACTGAATGTGTTTCGACGAATAAAAATATTGTGAACAATATTTTCTTTTTCTGGATTTTCAATATTCATGCTTTAATGGATATAATATGCACGCAAAAAAGGGTTGAGACAAAGTAGCATTATATCAACGACAAAGATTGTAATAATGCCATGCTATGAGATGCACTAACGAAATATATTGTGGTCAATCCAATGCATAATGCATATCCAATGTATATTTCGACAGTCGTATAGAATCACTAGTTAGGGTTTTGGGTTTATAATATAACAACCATATATCAGTTAGTACACAACAATATAGCAAGCACGTTTAGTCACCACGTGAAAGAGATTAAGACTGCCAGGCGCTACAACTGAGTTGTGTATTACGTTTATTTGTGTGTATCACATCTCTCTTTTTTTCAAACGACTTCAAAAAGGAGGAGTTTCTCAAATCGACGGTATATTTTTGTATGTTTGCTACGCGATTTCTCTGCCAATTATGGTGAACGTCAGAATCGCCGGTCAACAGTCGTATTTAGTTTTGAAGTTGTGCATATCTTCCTTACTTATCAATAACCAACTGGTGCCTAGTTTCTATATTATGTTTAATCATGGCTGTATTTATTAATTAAAGAATAATTAAGTATTCTATGTTAATAAGACATACATGTTAATAAATACATCCATGATTGAAAATAATATAACCAGGCACCATTCTGTTATTACAGAAAAAAATGAAACGAGTAATAAAACCTTTTGATAAATAAATGCAATTTTCAACATACGTCGCTTTGCTCTCATATTTTTAACAGGCGCAGGGGCTTTTAAACTCTTGGCTAGCTTATAGAAAGAATAACAGGATCTAGGCTTATAAGTTGTGAAGAAGCAATGAACAAGCAATCTTTGGCCCATGTATTATAGTTATTGGCGAAGAAGATTTCAGGCAAACTAATAACTATATGGAACTTGTTTCATATATCCGGGAAACACTTCTCCCATTAAACCATACTAATTTTATTATAAGTCTTCCAACATTTAAATATATGGAGAACAATGCAAATTTAATGTTTAATAGTAGAATAGATATTTTTAATAATTTGATTTACATGGACGCCGAGACGCATAAATATGCGTATATTCTAGACTCAAACCTCAATCTGCCGTATTCATACGACTCATATAACAAACGGTCCGGCAGTATAAATAACAAAGCTCTAAACATTATTGTTACAGACCTAGAGAGCTTTATTTTAAACCTAAACGCACTGAATACTACCTACCAAGATATTGATTGTATACCAAATCTTAGCACGGGTAAAATAATAACACAAAATGATATTTCTGTTATAAATGACACAAAGCACTGTGATGAGGATAGTTTTTTTCGTGTATAAAAATCTCAATATTATGCATCAAAATATAAATGGCCTCTTAAATAAATCCAATGTATTTACTGTACTGCTAGAGGAACTATATAATTCAGGGAAAATAGTGGATGTATTATGCTTTTCTGAGCACAATATGATATTGTCGGATGTAAACCTATTACATATACCTAATTTTACTTTAGTCACACATTTCACTAGAGAATCCAGACATGGAGGCACATGTATAATGATAAGAAACGGTATTAAATATGGAACTTTGGAGTCTGTTGCGAAATATGGTGTATCCAATATTTTTGAATGCTGTGCAGTGGAACTCACCGACCACAATATTATTATAATAAGTTTATATAGGAGTCCACATAGTACCGAAGTAAAAAGCAAACATGAAATATTTTTTAATAAATTAGACAGTCTGTTAAATTCTTTATCCATACACTCAAATAAAAAAGTGCTTCTGTGTGGTGACTTCAATATTGATTTGCTAAAAGATACCACAAGTTCGCAGCAATTCAAGCACTTAATAACGGGTTATAATCTTAAATTTGCCGTAAACGTTCCAACTAGATTAAGCAGTGGGACCTGCATTGATAATATAATCCACAATGTGCGAGGAGCTAAAGGAGAAGTTTTGGAACTGGCAGTATCAGATCACACAGCACAATTTCTACGATGTCCAGTTAAACAAACGTGCCTTTTAGACTACTGGCACTGTACAAAACGGGACTACTCAAAAGAAAATATAGAAAAATTCGCAAACTATTTAAAACAATTGTCAATTTCTGATGTTTATGAGGAAGCTAACCCTGAAAAAGCATTCAAATTGTTCTATGACTGGTTTAAATTGCTGTATGACTTATGTTTTCCTAACATTAAAATAAAAATTTCGACGAAAGTAAAACCAAACTGGATTAGTCGCGGTATTAGATTATGCAGCAAAAAAAAAAGAGATTTGTTATGGAAATACAGGTTATCACCGACTGAACATAATAAAACAAACTTCAAAACGCTGTCTAACCGGCTTAAAAGAATTGTCAATCTCACGCAGAGAGCCCACAATAACCGTTACATTCACTCGGCTAAGAATCGATGTAAGGCAACGTGGAAAGTCATAAATAAAAACAAACATAATTTACCAAATCAATCCACAATGAGAATTAAATCAAATGATAAAATACTTACCAACCCTCTTGATATAGCAGAGGCTTTTAACAATTATTTTGCGGATCAAGTCAAATCAATTAATAGTTCAAATAATAATAATAAATTACCAATAAATACTCCAATTTCGTCCATGTTTATGAAACCTACAATACCACAAGACATTCATAAAATTATTATGTCTTTAAAGAATACTCCCAGCACTGGATATGATGGTATTAGCACAAAAATTATTAAAACGGTATCTATAATAATTGCACCCGTCCTTAGTCACCTGATCAATATGTGCATCTTGCAGGGTGTTTTTCCAAAGGAATTAAAAATTAGTATCATAAAACCGCTTTACAAAAAAGATAATAAAGACAACATGTCTTCCTATAGACCTATAGCACTGATCCCTATTTTGTCAAAAATATTTGAAAGAGTATTATACAATCAAATCAATTCATATTTCGAGAAAAATAAATTATTTGTCGATAGCCAAAAGGGCTTCCGGAAAAATAAATCCATTGACATGGCAATCTATGATTTTTTAAAACTCGTTAGCAACAGAGTAGATAAAAGAAAACCGGCTCTGGCTCTATATATGGACATGTCGAAAGCCTTTGACCGCGTAGACCATAGAATATTAATTAATAAACTTGACGCATACGGGATTAGAGGTAACATATCAAATTTAATTAAATCATACCTACAAGATAGACAGCAAATAACAGTTATTAATAGAATATGTAAAAAACATGAAACAACATTTAAATCTAGCCCGAGAACAGTGATGTATGGAGTTCCACAAGGTAGCATACTTGGACCTCTCCTATTTATTATATATGTAAATGACTTCCCAAAAGCATCGACCTATCCCATGACAATGTTTGCAGATGACAGCACTCTACTTTTCAACAGTGACCAATTAGATACATTAGAATCAGACATTAACTCTAACATAAAATTAGTTATAAATTGGCTAGAGAATAATAATTTGGTAATAAATTTAGACAAGACAGTAATAATGAAATTTCAACAAACAGTAAATCAGAATTTAAATTTAGATATAAGATATAATGATAAAAGGATTGATGAGACGAATGTGACAAAATCTGGGATTAAATATTGAAAGTACATTAAAATGGAATACCCAGATTAACAAAGTATGTAGTAAAGTAAACCAATTTTCTCATGCGCTGCGTATGCTAAGCAAAACGGCCAATCGAAACACCGTACTAACTGCATATCATGGTCTAGTGGCCTCAACATTAAGATATGGCATTATGTTTTGGGGAAACGCCTCGGGTAAAGATATGGTGTTTAAGTGTCAGAAAAGGTGTATTAGAGCGATCTGTAACCTGCAAACCACTGACAGCTGTAAACAATATTTTAAAAGTATGAAAATTTTAACAGTGCCCTCATTGTACATATACCAGACATCTATGTTCGTCAAAAATAATATGTATAAATTTGACCGAGTAGGTAGTCAGCGTCGAGCAGACCGGCTACAAACTGTTGGATCTAAAACTGCTTTATACAAGAACAGTATTTTCGTAATGGCTCCAAAATTATACAATAAATTGCCAAAGTGTATCAGAAGTGAGGAAAATGTCAGCCATTTTAAAAAAAAGTTGTTCCTATTTCTAGTTGAAAAGACGTATTACTCGATTGAAGACTTTCTAAATGACAAATTATGACTAAATTTAAATTTCTTTGACATTCTAAATAATTAATAATATAATTCAATTACTTTATTTTATGCGGCTCATGACATTTTTCAATTGCTTCATTTCTTTTATCCTAGACTTTATTAATTATGATAGTAAAAATAACCTTACTAATATAATATTTGTATGCCGATTATTGGCCAAACATACAGATCAGCTAAAATGCATAAATAACACCTTTTTGTACTTATGTTCACAAATAAAGATTGATTTGATTTGATTTGATTTGATGAAAATTTCAGTAATTCAGAACTCAGACTATAGAGATTGACCAGCCATTCTGACATCAGAATGATCGGCCAATCTTATTGTTTTAATTCTTTTAACTTATGAAATAGGTAATTCTATCATCATCGTAAGCAATTATTGATAAGTATTTTTAGGCACAATTTCAAAGTTTAATACGACTGTTGACCGGTGATTCCGACGTGCACCAATAATGGACCGATTTTGAAGTTCTTTTTTTATTTGAAAGCTGGAACTTCTCATAAAGTCCCATTTAAATTTGTTCAAGATAAACATACGTATTTTCATGGTAGATACCTACCAAAACTAAAATACTTTTTAACAAAAAAAAATAAACCAACTTCCAAACTCAATCACTACGAAGCGAAAAATAACATTACTGTCGGAAATAGGTGTCAATAACGATAAAAAATGGGTATAGTCCCAGCATGTAACTTGGCAAGGTTTTGGTGTCGTGAGGGTAAGTTCGCGCATAGTGCGTGAACTGACCAACCACCAAAAAGAGCCAACGGAACGTGGTCGTGACGCGATTGGTCAGTCGTTCCTTGTGTCAACTGACCAATCAATCAAATACACCGCGTCCCGCTAGGTAACCTGACCTAACCTAGACACCTATAAAACGACTTGTGCGTATCTACCGACTCTTGCCAAGTTACGTGCTGACAACTATACCAAGGACACCGACTGCCAAAAATAAAGTTGTTTTTTGCTTCGTAGTGTTTTATTTTGGAAGAAGATTAACGTTTTATGTTGAGCATAGCTCTTCAGTTGATTTTCGTTCCTATAAGTTAAGATTATTTAATTTCAAAAGGTCTAATAATATTTTCGCCTCTTTAAACTGTACAAATTAAATCATTTTTTTCTAAACTGAATAGTTTGCGCGAGAGACACTTCCAAAGTGGTAAAATGTGTCCACCCCCCCTGTAACTTCTAAAATAAGAGAATGATAAAACTAAAAAATATATATGATGTACATTACCATGTAAACTTCTAACGAAATATAAGTTTTTAAGCTGACATGGTCACAATCATTAATATTAATTCTAAGGAAAATTGGTTTGAACGAGATTTAGTAAGTAGTTTTTTTTAATACGTCACAAATCGTAAACCACAATTTACCAAGTACGGAACCCTTCGTGCGCGAGTCCGACTCGCACTTGGCCGGTTTTTTTGATTATTGATATCGCACAACTCACTCACAAAATAAACACTTGCATTTCTTGTTTTGTTTCCTCCTATTTCATCGGGGCATGAACCTCTCGATCAGCTCCACGATTACCTCTGGAACCGATGAATGATCGTCGAAAGTTATTTTGTACAATATGTTCCCTGATCCACGAATGGTGACACTTCTTTTATTGTTTGAACACAAAATAAACTGCGCCAAGACCCAAAAGTATACAAATCACCAGCAGCACAATGCTGTTGACATGTGCATCTTCATCTCATCGACATGGGCACTGTTCGAACCTGCAGCATTCTGGTTAAAGACAACTGTCTCCTTTTCTATCATCGAACAGCACATAATTTATTATTGTCCACTGATTTATCCGAATAAAATATATTTATATATGTCGGGTTTACGTCGAAACAAATCGCAAACACGCCATCTAGCGGCAAAACAAGAACAACTACTCATTGGCGCGCTTTTTCTAACCGCTTGCGTAGTGGGGACAGCAGAATATGGCAGTTGAGTACAGCTGAGCTTGAGTACACTGACAGCCTTAGAGCTAATATGTCGTTAAGAAGCATTAAGTTATTTGTACGATGCGGACGTGATCGCTTGAGGTAGATAGGTATTCTGGAGGTTGTAAAGTTCCTGCTCAAGCGCGTTGACGCCCCTGCACCTATAGTTCAGTTGTCATCGAGAATTCTGGAGCCTGGGAGTTGGTTGAAGGCTGATAGGTGGTGTTAGGTGAAGGCTTGAGGTCAAGGAAATAAAAACTTAATTCTTCAAGACTATTTTGCGATGTTTTTCTTGGTTTTCGTTAAGTAAAGTTGCGTGGATTTTTCTATGTAAAATAATGGCTAGAAATCAGTGCTGCCTGTGCGCCTTCGTACAACTGAACTTACTAACGAGGAACACGATTTTGGCCCCGATTTTTAGCTGGGTCTACTCACGACATTCGAAAGATTGCAACTTCACTTTGTTCTCTCACATTCACCTTAATACTTAAAAAGCAAGATATAGAAACAAGTCGATTCAAAGTACGACATCCAATCCATATATAATAGGATTGAACCCAACAATAAAAGGTTCGGATACACATCATAACTGTCAAATTTCAAATTTTCTATTAAGGTTTAAATGTATATATTATAGTTTTTTCTTAATATTTGATTTATATTTTTTTATAATCAAGTAAAGAAATGTTGAGGAAAAAATACAATTGTATAATAATAATAATGATTTAAAGTTATAACAATCTTTATTGTGAGAGAATAATTTATTCAATTGTTGTTTAACTACAATAGTGAACTGACGTACGATCGCGCGCGCAAGCTCTAATTAAGAGTATTCTGCAGATGCAGAACAACAGCGTCCGCGTCGTCGCGGTGTACATACGTCGATATATCGGGGTCATTGCCATGACCTGTTTATAAGTGCGGCAATTATGAAGTGTTTAAAAAAACATTGTTTTGGTGTTAAACTCGCCTTACAAATAAAAAATGGCTGCACAGTCAATTAAAATTAAAACAGACCTGGAAAAGCGGTTGTATGACTGTTACATCCAGGAGAAATCGGATACAGAAAACCTGCAACTTATGGTACATAAACTGAATGATCATATTAGAAGCTTGCAGGAACAAGTACAAGCCCTTCATGAGTATTAAATTGCTTGAAGGAAAATAAAGAAACTACTAAAGAACCTTTAAAAAACAAGAAAGCGAGACCATAATATTCGCTTAAAAGTGATGCTGAATATTGCACAGACGAGGATGAACTCGCTAAAGAGACTGAGTGGATAAGGGCCAAGAGCAGGAAGGAGAGGAAGCTTAACAACTCTCTTTCTCCAAAAAAAAACAACCCAGAACATGTCCTCAACAAGAAAAAAATGCGAAAGAGACTTCCGTCAAAAAAGTGACACCACCACCGCCAGTCATAATAGACGGAGTTAAGAACTACCAAACGTTCTACGACTCGCTAACTAAAACAATACCATCTCGATCATTTACCGCTAAATTGATGAATGGGGATTGTGTGAAGTTTAACGCCAAAACAGAAGACCCTTATAGAGTAATTGCCATTACCACTGGCATTCGTAAGAGAATAAGCAGGCTAGACCAATTAGAGTTGTTGTGAAGAAGTTACATTCTTCTTGCCAACCTGATCGAATCAAAGATGATCTAACAACACAAGGACTGAAAATAAAAAAAGTAGACAACAAATTGAGCTGGAATAGTAAAGAACCACTCAACATGTTCGGTTTTATCATTTAATAATGACGAAGATGTCAACAAAATCTACGGCATAAAGTTCATTTTAGGGTGTAAAATTGAAATACACCCACTCAAAAATCCTAAACTCGTTCCCTAATGCAAGAGATGCCTGGCATATGGGCATACTCATAAATACTGCATAAAAGAGCCAAGGTGTGTAAAATGCACTGAAAAGCATCTTACAGCCAATTTTACCAAATCTCCGCAAGAGAAGCCAAAATGTGTTCACTGCGGTCTTTCTCATCCTGCCAACTAAAGAGGGTGTGAAGTATCTACACAGATGCAAATTATGAAAAATAAAAATATTTAAAAGAAACTTGTAGTACCAACTACCCAACAGTCCCTTCCAGATCTTTGTTTCGTAGGTGAAATCTTGACAAAGAAGCACAGACAGCATGTGTCCAGGCAACTGCAAAACCCATGCAAGTAACCAACACTGGTTCCTATGCGGAAGCTGCAAAACAAAAATCACAGCCTTTGAATCTATTACCTTATTTGGCAAGACATTAGAGAAACTAAAATCCAGCACTAAGACAGCTGTTTTAAATAATCAAAAATGAATAACACTCTTAAAATAATGGCGTGGAACTCTAATGGGCTCCTCAAACATTAAAAATGAATTGCAGACGGTCTTAGAGACAGAAAATATAGAGAGGTGTTTGGTCTCCGAAACGCACTTCACTAAACAATATTTTGTCAAATTTAGAGGATTCATGGTATATAATCCGCTCCATCCTGACAACTCTGCCAGAAGAGGTAGCGCAGTTATAATCAAAGACAATATTAGTCACTACGTGCAGTGTAAATTTGAAGAACAAGACATTAAAGCCGTGGCCGTATCTGTTAAAACCAAATATTGTCACGTGTCTATTGCAGCCGTATACTATATTTACATATAGAAAAAAGCGATATTTACATCTCTGTGAACTATTAGGTCAGCGATTTATCCTAGACGGCAATATTAATGCTAAGCATACGCATTGCGGATCAAGACTTACTACAACTAAGAAAAGGCAGCTCTTAAGTTAAACAGTTAAAGATACACACTCCGATGTTATGAACACAGGTCAACGTAATGGCCCACAGACCACCAAAAAATACCGGATCTAATAGATTATTTCATATGCAAAAATATATCCACCGATTACGTTGGAGGAAGGTTTTCTTATGAAATCTGACCACTCGTCGATTATACTAATGCTTAGTCAAAAAAACCTACTCAAAGAAAGCCACTTAAACCCTAGTTTATAAGTTACAGATTGGGAAAGTTTTGCCCTTGATCTAGATACTATTATCGACCTTAAAACTCCAATAAAAAAGCAAGATCAGTTTGATTCAGAAGTAAACAAATATATTATTAATATCCAACAATGTGCGTGAAACAAAACACCACAATTAAAACGTAAATATAAGGGATATATCTACTCTAAGGATATTGTAGATTTACTATCTGAGACAAGGAAACAAAGGAAGCTGTGGCAGCAAACAAGGCGCCCACGAGATAAAACATCACTAACAACCTATCTAAACGATTAAAGAAGATTTTTTTTTTAATTTGAGGATGAATCTCTGAATACCAACCTCCTGCAGCTAACCAATGACAAACCAACGGACTACTCCCTTTGGAAAGCGACTAGAAATCTAAAAAGGCCAATTATAAAAATACCGCCCATCAGAGATAGCGACGGAAAATGGGTCATAAGCAATGACCAAAAAGCGTTAAGGTTTGCTCAAAACTTAGAAGAAACTTTTCAACCCAATGAAGGCTCAATAGAAATACTTGAGAGTGAAAATATATCACAAGCCCATAAAATTAAGCTGGTGACTCCTAAAGAAGTAATGAGAGAAATTCAAAATAACATTAGCTTGAAAAAGTCTCCAGGTTACGACCTCATTACAGGTGAAATTCTAAAACACCTCCCGCGCAAAGCCATAGTAAAGCTGACCAAGCTTATCAATGCTGCATTTATCTTAAAACATGTACCCGAGCCATGGAAGGTCGCTGAAGTCATTATGATTGCGAAGCCTGGGAAACCACTCAATGAAGCATCATCATATAGACCTATTTCTCTGTTGCCCGTGTTATCAAAGCTGTTTTCGAAAAACTGTTATTGAAACGGTTGAAACCAATAATAGAAGATAAAGACCTTATTCCAAATCATCAATTTGGCTTCAGGGATAAACACTCAACAATAGACCAGGTACATAGAATAACACATATCATTGAAAAACGCTTGAAAATAAGGAAGTCTGCGCTACCATGTTTTTAGATGTCGCGCAAGCTTTTTATAAAGTTTGGCATAAGGGTCTAATATTCAAGCTCAGGCGCATGCCACCAGAATTTTCAGATATCCTAGAGTCGTACATAACTAATAGAATATTTAGAATAAGGCATATTCCAAGCTAAAAGCAATAAAAGCTGGGTTACCTCAAGGAAGTGTGCTAGAGTGCCCAATTTAGTGCTTGTTATACACTTGTGACATCCCAGAACTGGAAAACAACACCATTGCGACCTTTGCAGATGATACTGCTATTATGGCTACCGGATCAAGTCACAGAGAAGCAGTAGAAAAAGTTCGATTTGGTGTGAACAAAGTTTATGACTGGTCACAAAAATGGAAGATCGAACTGAATAAGTCAAAATCAATTCACATTGACTTCACAAACAAACACTTGCATAGTCAAATAGTCTATACATAGTCCAAACTATCTCCTAATCTTTATAAATGGCATGCAAGTGCCATATGCTAATACAGCCAAATACCTTAAACCGCTAAGTTTCGTTATGTATTGGTTACTCGGAAGGAAATCCTGTATATCAATCTATACCAATTTTATAAAGATAAAAGATTTTTTTGTTTGTTTGTACCAAATAGGCTCTGAAACTACTGGACCGATTTAAAAAAATATTTCACCATTAGAAAGCTACATTATGCCTGCTATAGGCTAGGCTTTTTTTAATCCCGAAAATGGGTCACGGGAGCGAAGCCGCGGGGAACAGCTAGTACATAATAAAATACCCCTATACAAGCATATACTAATGCCAATTTTGACGTATTCTATCCAACTTTGGGGCTGTACTAAACAAAGCAACGTCAAAATAATTCAAAAATCTGCTCTAAATGCTGGTACATAAGAAATGACGATCTTCACCGTGACCCTAAAATGGAATTTGTCACCACCATCATCCAAAAATTTGCTAAAGCTCACGAACGCTGACTTCACCGACACGAATCTAGAGGCTATCCAGCTACTAGACAACATAGACTTAGTGCGTAGGTTAAAAAAAAAAAAAATTACAATGTGAATGAATGAATAATATAAGAAGAATGAATAATAGTGATAATGTTGTGCTATACATATAACACATGAACATAGTGTTTTATAAATATATAATATATAAAAACACTATGTTCATGTGTTATATATATGTGTTAAAGTGCAAATGGACACTATTCTTAGTTTTAACTTCTATCACGTAACATATTAAGTTAGAGTTAAATTGCTTATTAGTATTTTAGGCTAGATTGTAAATAAGAATAATAATTAAAAAATAAAATAAATATTAATTAAATAATAAATATTAAGAATTTTGTTCTTATTAATAAAGCACTTAAAAAATAATAATTTAATAATAGTTCGGAAATTGCACCTGCGGGGTTCAATTTCCAAACGCATCTTTAAAAAATAACGGGCTTTAATTTTTAATCCTATTCTATCCTAACAATCTATTCTTGTGTTACGCTAGCTACAAAGTTCGATACACTTTGGGTATTATTAAAATAATAATAAATAAATTTAAGTGATACCAGTGCTGAAGTCTGCTATTTAACACCGAAAGAATTGAAGCAGTATGTAAAAAATGCAGGATTAAGTTTCCTGCCTGAAAAATCTCGCGAAAAATATCTAAAAGCCTATGACATATTTTGTAAACAATGGAGACTTAAAAAGGGTCTGGCCTGGCTGCGGAGTTTAGCAATAGTCTTCAGCAGCAGGTGGGGCTTCTAGCTCGAAATGTCGACCGGATGGAGATGCAGGGCAGAAGGAAGATCTTGCTCCTGCATGGAATTGGTTCTTTAGTTCTTTAAAAAAACGTTGCCCCACACTAAGAATTTCTTCCTGTATCTTGGGTGCGTTAACAAACATATAAACTCACATACACAAACACCCAGAGCAGGAACAACTATCCGTGGGTCGCGGATAAATTTGAAAAAGAGTTACCACGGCCCTGGCTCAAGCAACTGAAGGAACACGGGTGGGTTTTAGTCAGTAAAAGTCTGACACGCCCTCCCGCCTCATCCAGAGCGGGCGAAGTCATTGGATGATTTCCCACACCAAAAAAAAAAAAAAAAAAGGAACAACTATCTGTAGGTCATACAAATATTTGTTCCGTGCGGGAATCGAACCCGCGACACGCAGCGCAGCAGTCAATCGCTCAACCACTGCGCCAACCGTGCGCCCTAATTGGTGAAGAGAGAGACAAAATTGGTGAAGAGTAAAAAGAGGACACGGCCAAGTTGATCACTGAGGTGGTCCGAAATAGGCTGCAATTGAATGAATTTACTGTTGCTACAGATGCACTGCACAGTTCTATCTTGTTTTAGGTTTGGAATCTTGCAGTCAGAGATAAGATTTGGTTTTCAAAAACGAAATTGAGTGTTTCGGGCGGCATGCCGTTTTCTTGGCTGTGAGGGAAAGATGCGGCGTCACCAAGAGCTGGACTAAGGTAGGCTGCGTCTATGTCCTTGGTCCCGACGATACGCGGCACCGATTGGAGTCTCTGTCAGAGTTAGACAAGATTGCGTAGCAAGCCATAAATGGCTGTGCCAGCTACCGCTGCTGCTGTGAAGACCGCAAGATTAAACCGTACTGGAGCCTTAAAGAAGTGATGTTATGTGTGATGTTAGATTGATGCAAAGTCTGGCTAATGTTGTCTTTTTATATTTCACTTGTTTTGTTTTTGGCTACACTTGGGTGTAAATTTGACCCATTAATATTTATTAATTTTACTCAATTTAGTGTCTTACCTCAGAAAATAACAAAACAATCTTAATAACTTAGGTAACTATGTCCATAGACTAATATATAATAGATTGACTATGTCAACATACTAGAACGGGTGAAGTTGATTAGTTGACAAATGACAATTTATCAGTGTCACTGTCAGTCAACGGGTAGACTATAGACTTTCAACCATACTGCCTAGTCTTTCGTAGGTTTTTTTTTTCTTACGTAATAGACAAAATCAAGTCTTTGGTTTTTTTTTTAAATTAATTTTGTAGTCATTTTAAGTAAGTATTTGATAAGTAGTTGAAATAATTTACACAATTCACAATTCCGTTTTTCATTTTCTTGTATGTCAATTCCAAGGCAAACGTCATTTTCATTATATGCCAATCAATTCCAGGTTATGCGTCATTTCCACAGAAAAAAATAATCCATTTAATCTAAATGTAATTTTTTTTATTTACCACTTTTTCACAAATCCACAGTTTTAAATTTACAAACTTCATAAATAATAATAAAACGGTAATATCTATAAGTTTATGCAATTGCCGTTTTATTGTAATAGGTACTTCGAATTCACATAGAAACTTCATGGTTTGAGATTTTGGAGTGAAATCTTTTCACATGGTACCTATGAAGTTCTTCTTTTAAAAAAAGCTGTTAACAAGAAAAATTCATGCTGTGCAGTCTGAGGAAACATATTCGCGAACTGGCTGACCACCTGATCCTTCGACTGCACAGCATGATTTTTTCTTGTTAACAGCTTTTTAGTTCGATTCTTAATCAGTCGGGTTTTTGATTTTTAAATTAATTTGTTTATTTAAAACTTTTTAGTTATATTTTTCTTTTTTGAATTACTTTTAAACATATAAGTGGTACATATTTGTGTAATCACCACTTAAAACCCTTCATTTTGATACCCCACTCGATGGGTTTGGAAGAAAAAAATTGGGACTCGCACAATATGGCGCCCAAAATCCGCCATGTTTGTTTTTTTAGAACTTCACCTATCTAAGAACACTTGGGCAGTCAAGACTTATCTATCGATGTCTTAATTATATCATTCGGTCAAGTGGTTTAAAAGATATGAGGTAATAAAAAATAGTACATACATAGAAACATACATACATACAAGATACGCGCGAAACACATAACCCAGTCGGGTAAAAAATGTGCAACATTCGATTATCGACTTCCAGTTGTTTTTTTTATTGAGCTTAGACAAGAAAGATAGATACTTCGAAAATTCGAGTGATTTTTGAATACGACGGCACTCGTATTCAAAAATCACTCGAATTTTGCGGGACTAAAACAGCTCGCAATATCATGTTGCGTTTGGAAAGGGGACTGCTAATGGACGCACCGTGCGATTTTGGTTTTAACGCTTTCGTGATGGAAATTTTTATTTGAACAACGACCACGTGGAAGACCGCCCACACAGACGAATAACAATGAATTTAAAGAGATGGTGGAAGCCGATCCGACACAAATTACCCAGGAATTAGCGGCATGGTTTAACGTTACCTAACGTTTTCCAATAATATTGACTCATTTGCGTCAAATCAATCAAATAAAAAATATGAAAAATGGATGCCTCATGATTTGACTGATCTGCAGAAAGAAATGCGTGTTGAAACTTAATATTTGACTGGGCTAATTCAACCCACAGTTGTTTTATCAAACGAATAATATAATTAGTGTTGGCATATAGTTCATTATTAGCCATTTTTTTCAGAAAACTCATACTGTCACTTACTACAACCCATTTGCTATGTTTGGAATTGCTATTTTTATATGTTTCAAAGCACTCAACATTGCAACAGCTTCAGCTGTAAAATACTGCATTTCTGTAAATTCTCCTACGTTTACAATACGTTTGAAGACGTGGAGGAATGCTTCTGAACGCATTACACGCACGCAAACATTATACCATACCATAATATTCAAAGTGACTACGAACTAAAGATTTGTACAATAATAACAAAATTTTGAGGGTCTGCACCCCAATAAGTACCACTCAAGGATCTCAAAATATTATAAGCTTTATTTGTTAAAAATTATTCCAGGACAAATTAAGTGAAAAATAACTCCCAAAAATTTTACATTCAAAGAATTGGGTAATGCACAATTATTGCACAGCACAGCAGGCATGTTATGATTATGTTTACCAAATAAAACAACTTTGGACTTCAATAGGTTGACACTAAGATGGTAAGAGAAATATTCACATAAATACATTAATGCAACATTCACTGTTTCAACTACTTGTGATACATTTTTCCAAATTCATAAAACACTAAATCATTTTTATTTTTTTTTATTTGTAATAGGCTTGCGTTTGACCACTATCTCACCTGATGGTAAGCGATGATGTGGTCGATGATGGAGCACGCTTGCCTAGAAGTAACCTATTCACTCTTGACTTAAAGACTCCCAGGTTGTAGATATCGGGAAACACAGACTCAGGCTGGGAATTCCACTCTTTTGCTGTTCGTATAATAAAAGTGTTCCCAAAACGTTTGGTGCGTATGGGTGGGATGTCCACCATGTATCGATGACGCATCGCCGTACGTCTTGTAGTCCGATGATGGAATGGGCTAGGAGGAATCAGTTCATGCAATTCCAACGCACACTCCCCGAAATGTAACCGATAAAAAACCGACAGGCTGGCAACTCGGCGCCGATGTTCAAGGCTCTGGAGCCTAGACTCGACCAGTATCTCATTGCCGATAAGCCTCTTGGCTCGGTTTTCGATCGACTCGACTGTGTCATCAATCATCTGCAAACTGTAAGTTTTTAACCTGAGACCCTAAAATTAAATTTAATCTGCGTATATGCAATATAAATATTAAAGGCGATAAAATGCCCTCTTGATAAATGCCTTTATACGATAGCCTAGGACCATAAATATGTCTGTTAAATTTTACAAAGACTTCCCTATTGCTAAGAAATTGGTTTAACCAATTTATTATTTTTCCAGGGATTCCTATCTATAATAAATCATTACAAATCTTTACATAATCTATATCTATAAAAGCGAAAGGTGACTGACTGACTGACTGACTGATCAATCAACGCACAGCCAAAACTGCTAGGCCTAGAAGCATGAAATTTGGGTGGCAATTGACGCAAGTGTGCACTAAGAAAGGATTTTTGGAAATTCCACCCCTAAGGGGGTAAAAAGGGGGTTGAAAGTTTGTATGAAGAATCTAATTCCTTCGAACATAATTCTTGATACTTAGCACAAATAGTATTCTAAGTAAATGATAAAGATTGACATTATTAGTTTTTCGAAACTACCCCTAAATAATGATTTAGGGGTTGTTGAAATTTGTATGGAAAAACTGATTTCTTGGGTGAATAAACATGAGACTTGACATAAATACCATCCTAAATAAACAATAAAGGTTGTCATCATTAGTTTTTTGCAACTACCCCCAAAAGACGATTTAGGGGATGTTAATTTTTTTGTAGAATGTGATTTCTTGGGTGAATAAACATGAGACTTGACATAAATACCATCCTAAATAAACAATAAAGGTTGTCATCATTAGTTTTTTGCAACTACCCCCAAAAGACAATTTAGGGGATGGTATTTTTTTTGAAGAATCTGATTTCTTGGGTGAATAAACATGAAACTTGACATAAATACCATCCTAAATAAACAAAAAAGGTTCTCATCATTAATTTTTTGCAACTACCCCCATTAGACAATTTAGGGGATATTTTTTTTTTTGAAGAATGTGATTTCTTGGGTGAATAAACATGAGACTTGACATAAATACCATCCTAAATAAACAATAAAGGTTGTCATCATTAGTTTTTTGCAACTACCCCCAAAAGACGATTCAGGGGATGTTAATTTTTTTGAAGAATGTGATTTCTTGGGTGAATAAACATGAGACTTGACATAAATACCAACCTAAATGAACAATAAAGGTTGTTATTATTAGTTTTTTGCAACTACCCCCAAAAGACGATTTAGGAGGTATTACAGTGTTTTTGAAAAATCTGATTTCTTGGGTCAATAAACTTGCCACTAATATACTAACCTAAATGAATAATAAAGGTTACTGTTATTATTTTTTGAAACTACCCCCAAAATAAACAATAAAGTTTCTGATTATTAGTTTTTTGGAACTACCCCCAAAAGACGATTTAGGAGGTATTACAGTGTTTTTGAAAAACCTGATTTCTTGGGTCAATAAACTTGAAACTTGCCACAAATACTAACCTAAATGAATAATAAAGGTCGCTATTATATTTTTTTAAAACTACCCCCAAAAGAAGATTTAGGGGATGTTAGTTTTTAGAAGAATCTGATTTCTTGGGTGAATAAACTTGAAACTTGACATAAATACCAACCTTAATAAACAATAAAGATTTTCTATAATTAGTTTTTCGAAACTAGCCTTAAAATACGACTTCGGGGTGGTAAAGATTTTTGATTACTTTTACTGCACATAGCTTCTTTTTATGACGTTGGGGAGCACTTAGGAGGGATTTTTGGAAATTCAACATATTAAAGGGTTAAAAGGCAAAATAATAAAGGATGGCATCATTAGTTTTTCGGATTTACCCCCAGAAGACGATGTAGGGGTGTCAAAGTTTCTTTGAAGAATCAAATGGCACTAGGATGGGGACCTCTACATCGATTTGGAACTACCGAACTGGACCGTTTGTTGTTAGTCGTCAGTAGTTTAATAGCAGGTTATTTTTGGCTGCCATCACACAAACGAAGTCGCGGGCGGAGTTAATATTATAAATGTAAAAGTAACTCTGTCTGTCTCTCTATCCAACTTTTCACGCTTAAACCGTCGAACTGATTTAGATGCAATTTGGTTCGGAGATATTTTGAGACGCTGGGCAGGACATAGCATAGTTTTTATCCCGGAAATCTTACTTAAGGAGGTGGAAAGAGGGGTAGAAGTTTGTATGGAAAACCCACAATATTATGCTGCGATATAAAAAATAAGCTATTCGAATTACTAATGCTTCGCAGATGAAGTCGCGGGCAACAGCTAGTATATCTATATTCACACTATTAAATGCACCAGGAATATCAAAAAAACACTCCAACCAAATTTTCATTTGCCAATAAATACTTAAGAATATCGAGCTGTAATTGACAAACACTTTCCCTAGCAAAACGATTCCTAAGCAAATCAAAATGGTTTGATGGTAAGATATTATTTTATTTAATATAAAACTCTAAACGCTGTTTTAACAGTTGTTCAAATAATTTACCAACACAAGAAGTAAGAGCTATAGGACGGTAAGAATCAGGACACATTTTGGGCTTATCTGGTTTTAAAACTAGTACAAGGCAATCCACCTTCCAGTTATGATATATAATATCATTTATTCATAATTAGTTCAAAAGTTGTAAAAATATTTTTAAACTAGTAATGCTAAGTTTTTTTAAAAGTATGTACGGCATTCCATAATTACCATAAGTGGTATCTCTTCTGGAAGATATGGCCAATATTAATTCTTGCAATGAAAAAGGACTAAGAAGAGAACTATTGCTGGGATTATTACTGGTTATCGATGAAGATTTTGACTCGTGATTTCTTAAGAAAATCTAAAACCCATTCATCATCTTCAAGAGCATTAAAATTGGATGTTTTATTATACTTGCGCATAAATTTCCATAAGACAGATAATGGCGTAGTCTTATTCAATGTTTTACAAAGAGCAACCCAACTTTTTTGTCTTTCCAATTTTAGAACAAGTTTTTTAACCGCTCAAAGCCTTTTGAATTGTAGATAACTTTCTTCTAATGAATTATTTTTAAAATATAAGTAGTTATGCATTTTTAAAATTGAATACGGCTTCTGTGCATTATGACTACACCAAGGAAGTAAAGGTCTTTTAAAATTATTAACAAGACATGAGTGATTGACAAAATTTGTCCAACCAGTCAACTGATTATTATTTTAGATATGTACCAGAAAGACTTTAATTATCGACTTTAAAATCAAGCAAAAATTCATCAAAAAGACTGCTACTCGTATACCTTTGCCTATTCACCAATTTATAATTTGAACTAGCTGTTGCCCGCGACTTCATCTGCGAAGCATTAGTAATTCGAATAGCTTATTTTTTATATCGCAGCATAATATTGTGGGTTTTCAATACAAACTTCTACCCCTCTTTCCACCTCCTTAAGTAAGATTTCCGGGATAAAAACTATGCTATGTCCTGCCCAGCGTCTCAAAATATCTCCGAACCAAATTGCATCTAAATCGGTTCGACGGTTTAAGCGTGAAAAGTTGGATAGAGAGACAGACAGAGTTACTTTCACATTTATAATATTATCTCCACCCGCGACTTCGTTTGTGTGATGGCAGCCAAAAATAACCTGCTATTAAACTACTGACGACTAACAACAAACGGTCCAGTTCGGTAGTTCCAAATCGATGTAGAGGTCCCCATCCTTGTGCCATTTGATTCTTCAAAGAAACTTTGACACCCCTACATCGTCTTCTGGGGGTAAATCCGAAAAACTAATGATGCCATCCTTTATTATTTTGCCTTTTAACCCTTTAATATGTTGAATTTCCAAAAATCCCTCCTAAGTGCTCCCCAACGTCATAAAAAGAAGCTATGTGCAGTAAAAGTAATCAAAAATCTTTACCACCCCGAAGTCGTATTTTAAGGCTAGTTTCGAAAAACTAATTATAGAAAACCTTTATTGTTTATTAAGGTTGGTATTTATGTCAAGTTTCATGTTTATTGACCCAAAAAATCAGATTCTTCAAAAAAATTAACATCCCCTAAATCGTCGTTTGGTGGGTATTTTCAAAAAATTATAATAGCAACCTTTATTATTCATGTAGGATAGTATTTATGTCAAATTTATTGTTTATTCACCCAAGAAATCAGATTCTTCAAAAAAAATAACAACCCCTAAGTCGTTTTTTGGGGGTAGTATAAAAAAATAATAACAGCAACCTTTATTATTCATTTAGGTTAGTATATTAGTGGCAAGTTTATTGACCCATGAAATCAGATTTTTCAAAAACACTGTAATACCTCCTAAATCGTTTTTGGGGGTAGTTGCAAAAAACTAATAATTACATTATTGTTTATTTAGGATGGTAATTATGCCAAGTTTCAAGTTTATTCACCCAAGAAATCAGATT
Organism: Orthosia gothica; assembly: GCA_949775005.1. Taxonomy (NCBI): domain Eukaryota; kingdom Metazoa; phylum Arthropoda; class Insecta; order Lepidoptera; family Noctuidae; genus Orthosia; species Orthosia gothica. The sequence continues at coordinate 11,436,251 of OX459047.1, read as the reverse complement.
CTTCTAAAAACTAACATCCCCTAAATCTTCTTTTGGGGGTAGTTTTAAAAAATAATAATAGCGACCTTTATTTATTCATTTAGGTTAGTATTTGTGGCAAGTTTCAAATTTATTGACCCAAGAAATCAGATTTTTCAAAAACACTGTAATACCTCCTAAATCGTCTTTTGGGGGTAGTTGCAAAAAACTAATCATGAAAACCTTTATTGTTTATTTAGGTTGGCATTTATGTTAAGTCTCATGTTTATTCACCCAAGAAATAAGCAAGTTTTTGTCAAGATTTTAAAAGAGACTGTGACCTCTGAGTTTGTTTCGGCCTTTCTTATCAGAGTAGTCAGATAGGAAACGCCGACCTCATCTAGTTTTAAAAAATATGATCGACATGTAAAAGTGTTTGTACAAACCAACTTACAGAAATAAAATCATTTATTTATTTATCATTTAAATCACATTCTTCAAAAAAATTAACATCCCCTGAATCGTCTTTTGGGGGTAGTTGCAAAAAACTAATGATGACAACCTTTATTGTTTATTTAGGATGGTATTTATGCAAAAAACTAATCATGAAAACCTTTATTGTTTATTTAGGTTGGTATTTATGTCAAGTCTCATGTTTATTAACCCAATAAATCACATTTTTAAAAAAAAAATAACATCCCCTAAATTTTCTAATGGGGGTAGTTGCAAAAAATTAATGATGAGAACCTTTTTTGTTTATTTAGGATGGTATTTATGTCAAGTTTCATGTTTATTCACCCAAGAAATCAGATTCTTCAAAAAAAATACCATCCCCTAAATTGTCTTTTGGGGGTAGTTGCAAAAAACTAATGATGACAACCTTTACTGTTTATTTAGGATGGTATTTATGTCAAGTCTCATGTTTATTCACCCAAGAAATCAGTTTTTCCATACAAATTTCAACAACCCCTAAATCATTATTTAGGGGTAGTTTCGAAAAACTAATAATGTCAATCTTTATCTTTTTTTTAGAATACTATTTGTGCTAAGTATCAAGAATTATGTTCGAAGGAATTAGATTCTTCATACAAACTTTCAACCCCCTTTTTACCCCCTTAGGGGTGGAATTTCCAAAAATCCTTTCTTAGTGCACACTTGCGTCAATTGAGGAACCTTTGTGCCAAATTTCATGCTTCTAGGCTTAGCAGTTTTGGCTGTGCGTTGATTGATCAGTCAGTCAGTCACCTTTCGCTTTTATAGATATAGATAAATGGGCAAATGTTCAGCATTAGAACCATTGCTTCTAATTCTGAACATTTGCCCATTTATTCAAATGACAAATTGGTGGATAGAATTTAAATTATACCATTGCTGTATGTATTACTATTGTTAATATTACTAATCACTACTTTAATGATAATAGGAATGTGATAACCAAGGTTCTTGGTATTAACCAAGAGTACAATCATGTAAGTTCCATTCACAATTGAGTGCTAAAGACGAAGAGACCAACGTCAAATCCAGCACATTAGGACACCAAGGTAAAGAGCCAACTGTTGTTGCATGAACTTTATTGAGCACCAAATCATTATCATCTATTAGGTCCAAAATGTTTCGACTTCATACAGAGTTTGAACCATAGCCCCAAGACGTGTAATGAGCGTTAAAGTCACCAGCAAAAATAAATGGCCTAGAAATAGATTTTATTAATAAATTAATATTTTCTTTTTTGAATGCTAGATTACAATTCAAAGGACAATAAAAACTAACTATGCTTGTCTCCTTGTTATTTACTTTTATTTTAATACAAATGTTTTGCAATGATCAAAGAAGGTATCAATTTTAGAGTAGGTATTAATAGTATTGTGAAATTATTGATAAATGATAAATGATTTTATTTCTGTAAGTTGGTTTGTACAAACGCTTTTACATGTCTAACATATTTTTTTTTAAAACTAGATGAGGTCGGCGTTTCCTATCTGACTACTCTGAGAAGAAAGACCAAAACAAACTCAGAGGTCACAGTCTCTTTTAAAGTCCTGACAAAATCTTGGGTCGATCATGTGAAGACCATGTAGACTGATGTCTGAAATCGTCTTTTGAGGAAAGAACCAGCCAGATTGAGTGGACCTGTCCAGTCAGTGCACGCATTTGTCAATAACCGAGCAGCTCAACTCAGAATTTAAGGAGCTCAACGAAAGGACATTCGGGTAGGCCGCATAAACTACTCAAACTGCCAGACCATGATTAAAAACTAAGATAAATTAAAAAAAAAAAAAGATCCACATAGTCTTCACATTCACAATAATTAAAATAAAATAATATAATACTTTAAAAAGTAAATATTCTTGTCATTGCAAGAAAACAAATAAAAAAAAAATTAAAAAAATAACAAAATTCATGGTGCAAAATATTTAAACAAAAAAAAAACTAAATTAATTTAATTGGAGCAGCTCACTCCTAAGCCGTTTTATCCTCAACGTAATCTTTAATGCTATAAAACGCTTTTTGGCACAACTTACGTTTAATGAATGATTTAAATTTATTAAGACTTAGATTTTGTACGTGGCTTGGAAGCATATTATAAAAGCGCACACATTGACATCTAAACTAGCCACCTATTTTCTTGAGCCTTGTTGTAGGTATTACAAATTTGTGTTTGTTCCTAGTTCCTATTGTTACCGGTATCATTTCTCTCAAAATTATAATATTTTATTTTAAAATTTTGGTGAGGTTTAAGCCATGTTTCACTGATAATTGCTATATTGCTATGCTATATTGTGACTATAAAGAAAATCGATAAATATATGTTTATTACTATTTAAAGTTAGAGCATTCCACTGTACGATATTTAATTCTGAAAAATCCATCAACAGGTTGAAGAAAATTTATTACTGAACGTTGTTTTGAGGGCTTTTTTAATAGAAATTGAATTAATAGATTCGTCTTTATTGATTATTATTTTAGTGAAAGTTTCGACTAAAGTATTTATAAATTTACCTGATTTCATGAGATTACTAATCTGAGTGTCCAGATTGTGTGATGTTAAAGCTGGGTAAGAGTTTACATTAAAAAGATCTGAGTATGTAGCATTTCTAGTTTTAATTTTATTTTCCGTTACAATTTGCACACTTAGCAACCTTCGCGGCAACAACACACATTTTGAAATTGGGTGTTCAGTACATATTGAACAAACTTCAGAATTACGACAAAATTTAGCTATATGCCCGTAACTCAGGCATTTAGAGCATTGTTTTACTGGCAGGATATATTTGTTCACCTCATGACGCCATGAGTCCAAGTAAATATAAGTTGGCAAAATAGTGGATGCAAATCGCAGCAACAACCTGGGTAGGGGCAAAAGATATTCTACCTTCATCACCTCTGACCCTGCGTATGAAACGCCTCACCTGTATATAATTCTTTGAACTGCCGATGAAAGAAAATATCTCTTTATTAGACATATCTACTGGAACTGAAGTAAGGACTCCAGTAACATCTGTGTCAGCAACAGGGATAGATGCTTTTAAAGAAAGCTGAATAAATATATTTTTGTTTTAGAAAAATATATTGCCGTTATTTGGTAAGTCTTATGTGACACAGACCTTACATTTATTGATTGTGCGCTAGTGCACCACACCAGACACTCCATATTCTCGTATGCCCTTGAAGAGGGTCATATGATTATTGTAATTGAAAACCTTATTCTCGTCTATATGACTAAGAAAAACACACACACACACACATCTTCACTGTACTTACGCGTATACCCCTTTATCTTTTATATGGCATATTTACTGTCCTTAGGCTCCTTATCAGTGGCATCTTTAAATTTAATATTCGTTTATACCCTAAAAGACCAATATCTTTTCCACGCATTAGCTGTCCTTATTTCTAGTTCTTTTGACATTAAGTCGGTTGGTGATATAATTTGGCCTAGGTTCCTTTTAGGGAAATAATGAAAAACAAAGAAATAAACATGTACATTAAAAGAAAACTTTATAATACTTGCATAATGCCAGTTCTTACATACGGGTGCCAGACTTGGGCTCTAACAAAAGCCCATACTAAAAACTTAGAAGTTTGTCAAGCTGCTATGGAAAAACCGGCCAAGTGCGAGTCGGACTCGTGCACGTAGGGTTTCTTACCATTATTGCAAAAAACGGCAAAAAAATCACGTTTGTTGTACCGGAGCCCCACTTAAATATATATTTTATTCTGTTTTTAGTATTTGTTGTTATAGCGGCAACAGAAATACATCTTTTGTGAAAATTTCAACTCCCTAGCTGTCACGGTTCATGAGATACAGCCTGGTGACAGACAGACAGACAGACAGACTGACCGCGGAGTCTCAGTAATAGGGTCCCGTTTTTACCCTTTGGGTACGGAACCCTAAAAAGTATGCTCGGAAAAAGGAGACTGGATAAAATTTAAAACGAAACACTCAAAAGACATACAAAAATAGAAAATGTTGCACTTAAAGTAAAGAAATTAAAATGGAGATGGACAGGACACACAGTAAGGGGAAGGGAGAAATGGAGTAGAACATTGATGAATTGGTTCTCAAAATACAATAAACGAAAGAGGAGGAGACCGTTCAAAAGGTGGGAGGACGAACTAAAGGATATCGCAGGAAAAACATGGACAAGGACGGCGAGAGATAGAGAGTGGTGGGCAAACAGATATTATATGTGTCGATGTCATATAAAAATATTTTAGTAATTAAATACTTTGGAACTATCTGAAATAAAAGGCTTAAATAAATAAATAAATAAATATGCCGATACCGTGGACTCCGCCGTGTCAGAGTCCGAAGATTCCTGCGAATGCTGCTTCAGATCTGGAGGAATTTCCAGCTCATCCTTCCTCTGCTTCTTCTTCCCCATTTTTTTTAAATACACTTACATACCGTATACACCAACTATGACCGCCTTTCCTTCATTCATGATAATTTTCGTTAGTGTATTCAGTTTCAGTTAACAATGTACTAGTACACCGTTTCCTGAAACGGAACAGCAAGTTGGGAGAAACTTTTGTTTTTAAGTTCCTTATGCATCACAATGTCTTAAAACAAAGTTTTCCTTTAATTATTTATTTCTAAGAGTTAGAAATCGCTTCGGTGTTGAAAAAAAGGTCGTGGTCACAATGGACTTTATTCAATCGCTGGTGTTGTTGGAACTAGCCTCACGATCGCTCTCCGTCTGCTTAAATAAAAACTGTTTTAACAAAAAACTTTAATAAGTTTTCATTTTTCTCTTTTTAATTTTGGTACCTAAAATTACCATGAAAATCATTTATAGCTAAAGTACGTCTTATGAAAATTCCAATAAGCCCAAACACGGCTAGGGTACATTGTTTTATTTCGGAGTTCCAGTGCCTACGTTCTAGCATCATCATCAGACCAGTACGATGGCACCATTTTAATCAGCACAATTTATTTTTTAAGTATATGCTTCATCATAGTCGGTTATCTATTCGAGATATGTTATAACCGTGACATTCTTGTTATTAAGGAGTTTCAGCGGCCATCTGTGGTCTTGTTCATCATTTCCACTTCACAAAATTATACATTCTTAGTGCAAAAGATTGCGTTGTTGATTAAAAAACCTAAATCGCTATTTGTATGCCTAGATTATGTGAGAAGTTCTCTCGATTTCCATGTGATCCCATCATCACATTCTGGCTTGTTGATAATGGAATCACCTCGGCCTTGCAAACGCAATAAGAATTTTCAAAATCAGCTGCAGACGGGCCTGTTTCCTTCCTTTAAACTGTTCTTCTTCTTTCTGTGTTTTCCACTCTGCACCATCAAGAGCCATATATTATCTATCTATTTAATACCTTTAAACGAGCATTTCTTGTATATATGTATATATACAATCTGAATCTGAGAAACGGCTCCAACGATTTTCATGAAATTTAGTATACAGGGGGTTTCGGGGGCGATAAATCGATCTGCAGTTTTAATTTTTAGAAAACGTTGTTTCCTCTATTTTCACCCGAGCAAAGCTCGGTCACCCAGGTTTTTATTCACTTAACAGGAGATTATATTTTATAACGGAATTTACAAAATAATGTGTGTATTTAGTAACGATAACTATTTAAGAATGTTTCCACAATGGACCATGAAAACGTACGGGCATTACGTTTACAGCTTGTTGTTTTCGAGCTTAAATTAATTATTGAAAGTAGTCGCAGCAATTATCCTTACCACTCTGTAAGATAGTATAAATCGTTGACAGCATCCAATTGTCGCTTAGTCTTAATAACATTGTCATACAATGTTGAGCTTAGCATTGCTAGCTTGTGCGTTGTGTTCAGTGTGTCTTTGGTTAAAGTATGGTCGTGTCAAGTCCAGCTCGCCGCCACTACCACCAGCTCTACCAGGAGAGTGGCCGATTATTGGACATGGGCATCTAATGCTTATGCATATCACAAGTTAGTATAATAATCTCACTGGTGAAACACACTGACTAAAATATTATTTGGACATTAAAAGAAACCGATATTTGAATACGAAAATATAGTAATTTAAAAAAAATGGGATAAGAACAAATAGGCGTAAAATGGACTACCGCGTATGAATTGGCTGCTAGAGGCGCTGGTGTAGCGTAAGGTCTCTGATATGTCAAACTCCACTGTTTGTGTTGTGAGTGGGTTTTCCAAATTATAATTATTGTTTTGAATATTTTGCGATAACTCAGATTAGTTATGGCACATATGTCACGTGTCAATGAATGTCAGTGGTTCAAGGTATTAAATATGATTTAAATGTAAACACCCGTAATAGCTACTGACGTTAATTAGGGCTATTTATGCTATGTTGTTATGTGTCCGCGTGTCCTGTGTGGCACCAATCCGCACATGCTAAGCAAGTTAACATCGCCCTAAGCGAGACGTGCCGATTTATATCGGGTAGCCTCAAACCGACTCCGCTCAACAAGCTGTACCCGTTGGCTGGTATTACACGAATCGCACAAATATCGCATGCGCGCTTGAGAAAAATACCAGGTATCCGATGCCAACATTTCCTCTATGACCGCACTAAAACCCCGGATAGACTTAAGAGTCGGAAGAGTTTTCTTCGATGCATACTGTCCATCCACCTACCGCCTCTCGGTATAGGCGGCAGCAAGCTGTGGAAAGAAGTTCACCTTCCACCACCCAGCTTCTTGAAACCCCAGGAACACCTGCCATCTGGAACTGAACTTAACTTGGTTGAAACAGAAAGGCTTTTTATTGTTCTTGAATAAGCGGAATTATCCGTCAAACAACTCGATGTTTATTTTGTGCAATGCTCTTTGGAACCGAACTTTTTCTAAACTTTCATAGACACTCTACTGAGGTGGTGTGTTGGCAAAGTATCAACCTTGTATCAACCCTTTGGCCAGCAGTTTAATAAGTATATAATCTATGTCAACGACTGTGGAAACAAAGTCACGCGTGCGCACTAAGGTTTAAGGTCGGCTCATGTGAGTAGAAAATAAATCAATTTTGACTTTGTTTACGAAAGTCGGTACCTATTGGTTTTCGTTTTCTACACCAAATTCCAAAAATAAAGATATTTTTATTTCTTAATGTTATGCTTTGGAAATCGGTCAATTTATATGGCTAAAAGGTTTTTTATTGTTCTTTATTTAGTTTTAGTACCTCATTACCATAAAAATCATTTAAAGCTAGATTACATCTCATAACAATTCCAACAAGCTTTAACTCGACTAAGGATACATTGTTTTATTACAGAGTTCCAGTGCCAACCTTCTGGCTTCGTCACCAGATCAGTTCGATGATACAACTTCTATCAGAACCTTTTTGTTTCTATAAATATATTTGTGACATATTTATTACTCAAAAGTTCCAGTAGCCATCTATGATCTTCTTCATTAGTACCAATTCACAGAAAGTATACGTCAAAAAAAAACGCCATATCATTCTCTAATCAGATTCAGACTTGGTGACAATAGGAACTCTTCGAGACCCTTCAAAACCCACAAAGAATGTTCAAAATCGGTTCACAATATTGACAGTGACATCGGTAATGACAGCTTTATGTTCATTTCAACTAAGTTTTCACGGTGATCTTTACAGAATAGCGCTACAGGTTATAGCCGTGTTAACGTGAGGTAGCAGTCTTAATAATATAAAAAAGTAACTTTATTTTGTCCTTGTTAGAGAGTTTACATTAATTATAATGATTGTGATTACATTGTAATAGTTACGGCGACATTCCTTTTCCATAATCGGGTATAATAGGCTATACCCATCTATTAATTACAGAGACAATAACGACCACTTCTAGATCATGAACGATAATTTCCTGTTGTATTTTTACTGCTTCAGTGGTCGCAAGAGTGTCCACTGATTATGAAGTCCTGGGTTCGATTCCCGGTTCGGGCAAAGTGTTATTGGGTTTTTCCTTCTGGAATCTCTTAGCAGCCCGGAGCATGGATTTGTACCCGTCTTTAATGAAATTGCACATAGGTGCACCTTTTGCCCAACCCTTCGGAGATCCAGGTTTTATGTTATGTTACACTTTTAATATGTTATGTTTTATTTTATTCAGTTATCTGGGGCAAATTCACAAAAGTTGGCTTCATATTTGAAGGAGTCAAATAAGAAGGCCAACTTTTGTATATTTGTGATGATCTTCATTCCACAAAAAAAAAGTTATCTTCTTGTTTGTCAAAGTAACCAGATCATTCCGACAAACAAGAAGATAACTTATTTTTCAATAATTTATGAAAACACATTTTCAAAGAATCGGATCGACACAATGCATCGTACTATAAACGTATCAGTGTATTTCGAATATCCATTGTAAGTAACTTCCTATTATTTCTTTTTCATTAAGGTCTCTGGGACTTCATCCAGCATATAGCCGAAGACTGCGCAAAGCAAGGAGGAGTCACTTATCTCAAATTTAGAAGTGAACTTTATTATCGTAAGTAATATTTGTAGGGCTATTTTGTACGACCGGTTAACTTTAATACAGAAATAATATAAACAGGAAAAGGATTACGTTTGAAACATTTGACACTAGGTTCTGTCCGCGGCTTCATCTGCGTGATAAGTGTTTTATTATCCCAAGGGATATTGATCCCTATTAAAAAAAAAAAAAGCTCGGTATATTGATACCGAGCTTTTTGAGATAAAAGGTATTCTTTATGCTTCTGCGTCTTTTTCTCCGTGTCCATGATTGATTGCTCCTAATTTAAATTTTCTTCAATACTCAGACTTATGTGTTATTTGAGGGTTTCCGTGTGAAAATTTTAATTCAAATCCATTCAGCCGGTTTTGCATGATTGAAACACAAATAAATTAACTTTCATGGTTACCTATAATATTAGTAGGATTTATATTTTTTAAATACCAACTTCAGTTTAATTTGTCTTAATATTTGATCACATACCTTATAAAACAGTTATTGTATTTTTACCAAAATGGCAGAATGAGTAGCTAACTAATGAAGATTGTTTAGTAGTTAAGTACAGTAGTCATAATTATTATAAAAAAAAATATAATTACACATTTAACATAAAATTAAACGCATTTAACAAATAACAAAAGACGTTATTAAAAAACCTGACTTTTCTAATGACGTCATAAGTACGGAAAATTATCTCACAAGTAATTTTAGAAAATTGTATAACAATAGCTTTATGTATAAGCTTGAAAAACAATCTCACGTCTTATGAATCGTGAAAAATCTTAGTATTAATCCAAGTTGACATCTGTCATCCTAAAATTAATTACGTAAATCGGTCGTCCCAAAACCAATCTCTATAAATATATATTATATACACATACCGGCAAAATTGAGTTATTTGAAAAAACATTTTTACAATAAGATTAGATCACATTATATTGCGTATTTCATACACATGTTGACATGACATGTTGAGAATAATGTTTTTCATTTTATCCTATGGTAGTACTCGTATTTATCTTTCCTTACAACGGCACTTCGCAGTTCACCCACATTGACAGGTGTTGGGAGTATAAACTTTGCTCTTCGTTTAAGAAGATCCCAGACGTGTTCTATCGAATGCATGTCGGATTACCTCGCCGGCGCGGGTTATTGGACGATTCGCACGTATTTAACTTGACCGCTCCAATAATTAATTATGTAGTAGGCAATATGCCCAAATTTTATATTAGAGAACAAAAATAAAAAAAAAGAACAGTCGTGCTCACCCGTCTCGGAAATAATATGCAGAATTAATCGAAGTTAATAGATATTTTATTAGAAACTAAGCAAGCAATTCATTAAATAAGTAATTACCGCTTAAAACGTAGAGATATGCCAGTTAGATAAGATAGACAGGTGGCAAAACAATAATAGGGAGACAGCAATATTCACTACAAAAAATAGAGAGAAAACTCTTTACGCTATCTGGTCGTTTCGGTACCGGTAAAGACTAACTTAAGTATCAGGAGATTATACTCATGAGGAATCTAGGCTGGAATCATGAGCGGTAAAAAGAGTACCGGGCGATATTCGATTCTGAATTCTTAGTAGTCGTTAGTCTCTACCGCTTATGATTCTAGCCCTTGCAAATACTTCTTCATGATTCTAGACTCCTGGTAGTTTGGGCATAAATGCTTATAATGTCAACATCCACCTATAAACGCAAAAGTGGAAGTTATATTTTTATCATGTCATTAAAGTCTCTATTCCTATAAGTGATTTAAAGATACGCAGCAGCATTACTGGTGTCCTAACTCTCAAAAGGAGTTTATTTTGTGAAGGGAGCCCTGGAAGGTTAACACTGTTAAGGAACTCTATGGGATAGTGAACTGCTTCATCCGCTTGTGGCACTAAATTGATAGAACTGTATTCAATTTCTGAGCCCTCAAACAACTTAAGCAGTATGTTATCTTTCAGAGTCTGTATTGCACGTTAGCACAGCCAGTATATAGACTTCTTTTATTCACTAGAAACATCAGGATACACTCTAACTATTAGATCTGTTATAGTGGTCAATACTGTAGCCAGCCGATAATGTATACATATTTTTCCTTCGGATTCAGGATAATCTTAATTGATATTTAAGTAATAGCTCAGAAAACTTTCCAGCAGACTTTTCCTCTTAAATTGAATTGCATTTTTCTTTTTTTAAGATAATTTATTTATGTTGTGCCATAGGTATGACGATTAGATATATAGATATATAGTTATTAGAATAGTCTGATGGAAGTCCCCCGCTAGGAACACAGTAACTCCTTCCACCTATCCGTACTTTCTTAGAGTCTGATATAATTTAAAATATCACTATGTTCATGTGTTATATGTATAGCACAGCGTTGTCACTATTATTCAGTCACTTTGTACACTACATCAATTCAAAAGGGTCTTTTTAGCCTATGCACTAAGTCTGTATTGTCTAGCGGCTGGATAGCCTCAACATTCAGGTGTTGATGAAGTCTGTGTTCGTAGGCTTCAGCAAATTTTTGGGTGATGGCGGTGATGAATTCCGTTTTAAGGTCACGGTGAAGATCGTCATTTCTTATGTACCAGAGTGCATTTATAGCATCCCTGAGCACTTTATTTTGGCATTGTTGGATTATTTTGACGTTGTTTTGTTTAGTACAGCCGCAAAGTTGGATACCCTACGTCCAAATTGGCATCAGTATATGCTTGTATATGGTTATTTTATTATGTATTGATAGACAGGATTTCCTTCCGAGTAACCAATACATACTTTTATAATGTATATCGAGTTCCTGTCTTTTCTTTTTGACATAATATGAGCTTTCCAACGCAACTTGGCGTCGAGAAATATGCCAAGGTATTTGGCTGTATTAGAATAAGACACTTGCATGCCATTTATTTAGATTGGGTGATAGTCCAAGTGTTTGTTTGCGAAGTCAATGTGAATTTATTTGGACTCATTCAGTCATCAGTCGTCATTTTCATTCATTCAGTTTGACCCGGCTACTGTCATTTTGAATTTTTCTCATTATATGGAGTCACAAGCTTAATTCTTTGGTTTTGTGACAATCTTTTAATCTCACGTATTTCTATCGAGCTTTCACTGGGATGAAAAGTTTCTTCTATTTATTATTTATTATATACTTTATTGTACACCAAGAAAATAACATTACATACGGAAACCTTAAAATAACAACAACATACAACAGGCGGCCTTATCGCGATCTGCGATCTCCTTCTAAGTGTTGAGCAAACCTTAATGCTGTTTGGTCATTGCTTATGGCCCATTTTCTCTCTGATGGGCGGTATTTCTTTAATTGGCCTTTTTATATTTCTTGTTGCTTTCCAAAGAGAGTAATTTGTTGATTTGTCGTTTGTTAGCTGCAAAAGGTTGATATTCAGAATTTCATCCTCAAACTGTAAAATTATCCTCTTTAATCGTTTAGTCAGGTTATTTAGTGATTGATTAGATATTTAATCTCGCATGCCGCTTCCTTTGTTTCCTTTTATCAAATAGAAAAACTACAATTGCCTTAGGTTACATAAATCCCTTATATGTACGTTTTAATTGCGGTGTGTTTTCCACGCACATTGTTGGATATTAACAATATATTTGTTTACTTCTCAGTCAAGTTCATCTTGTCTTTTATCGGAGTTTTAAGGTCGATAATATTATCTAGATCAAGGCCAATACTTTTCCAATCTGTAAACTTATTAACCACGGTTAAATGGCTTCTTTGAGTAGAATTTTTTGACTAAGCATTAAAATAATCTTTTTTCTTTCTTTTTTATAAAAAACGTTGTCCCACACTAGTAATTTCTTCCTGTATCGTGGGAGCGTTTACAAACATACAAACTCACATACACAACACCCTGAGCCGGAACAACTATCTGTAGGTCATACAAATATTTGTTCCGTACGAGTATCGAACCCGCGACACGCAGCGCAGCAGTCAATCGCTCAACCACTGCGCCAACCGTGCGCCCAAATATGAATAATAATACATAATCATAGAGTGGTCCGAGTTCCTATGAAAACTTTCCTCCAAACTGATGTAGTTGGCGGATTTATTTAACTTAAGATATTTCGCGAATGTATGTCTTCTCTCTCATTTTGCGGAATCATTTAACTCGGACAATCTAACAGAAGCCTTCAATTAATTTTATGAAACATTTACATTATAATACCATCTGTGCTTTCCGGTTATTGAGGTTAAAGTTAATAATAAACCATTTACACAAAACCGGACCACAAGAGGCTTAAAAAAATCCAGCAAATCGAAAAGACAGCTTTATTTAAAATTTAGAACTTGTAAAACGAATAAAAAACATCATGAGAAAATCTCAAAACTTTATAATCATATGTTTAAACGATGTGCACAGAAATCTCAGTTTTTTTATTCATTATGAATACAAGACATATACAAAAGCATAATAATTAATGTAAAGCCACTTGGAAGGCAACCTCCTCAACGATAAATAATATTAATAATTTGAATAAAAATGGCATTGATGGCACCATTTTATTAATTTGACATCTAATCAACCATTTTATTCGAATTTAATATTAAGCTAAGTCAAGAAAACAAAAATCTTAACACTATTTTTCTAAATCCTATATTTGATTTTGCCAAACAAGCTTTGCTATTAAACAAATTAGATTTTTACGGCATAAGGAGCAAGGCATGAATAGGAATGTCTTTATTTAAAACTCGGTGTCTTTGGTTCTATATTAAGGTACTGCCCACAAGTAATGCCCACAGTGATGCCAGAATAGATTACCCAAATGAAAACGCCTATAAAAGCCGTACACAAACTAAAATTACATCGTTCACGTAAACAAAAATGTTCATAAATAAAAAAAAAACATAAAATTAAAACTACTGGTTTAAACTGTGTTAAATTTTATGGGACCAAAGGGCAACTATTCCAAATCAAACTAAATAACGTAAATCGGATCATAAATCTCAGCGTAATCGGTGTACATACTTTAAACAAGTAAAATTTCAAAATTTTAAAACCCCCGACACATTTATCTTGCGAAAATACCCCGATTCAAACAGTAAAATGCCCATAACTTTTGAACGGCTGAACCGATTTTATTCAAACATAGCTAAGAACACTCTCGACAAAATCACCTTTCAAACAAAAAAAAACTAAATCAAAATCGGTTCATCCGTTTAGGCGCTATGATGCCACAGACAGACACACAGATACACAGCAACACACGTGAAACTTATAACACCCCTCTTTTTCCGGCGGGGGTTAAATATTACCATAACAATCGAATTGAGAACCTCCTCCTTTTTGAAGTCTGTTTATAATGTTTCTGTAGAAGCTGCTCTTTCAGCATATCCTAGCTATGTGTCATCTATTCTAAGCTATGTGGGGTATCTCGACCGATACTAAACTAAACTAACTAATACTAAAAATTTGCATCTGGGTCATAAACAAAGCATGGTTTTTAGAAAGTTGTAAACCCTGTCAAAAAAAAAGGAACATTCTTCCCCTGCCCTGTATGTATATTACGAGACATCTGCATCTTTGCAAAGAAACACAACATTATTTTATACAACATAGTGAAGTTGTGCTAAGACAAAAAAGGTGTAAATTTCGCCATTTATTAAATCATCCATCTGGTCATAAAGATATTAACAAAAAAATGTGTATAATATATGTATAATGATTTATAATAACATACCAAATGAATTAAAATTATTGCAGAGTAATGTTTTTTAAAATTAAATTGACAGCTTGGGTTCAAAATATTTGCTTATATAGCCTTATGGAATTTATAGAGCATAGTCATAATTATTGTTTAGAATATAAATAATGAATTATTTATATAATAAATGAAATCAAAATCAAATAAAACATGAAAAGATAATTGTAATTACATACATAAATATGGATTAATTGTTAAATCAGTATTATAAACAAACATTTTAATTTAATCGACATTTTTAATTTCAGTTGATTCATTAATTTTAATTTTTGTTGTTCATTTAAATTTTTTGATAGACATTATAATTTAAATTATTGACATTTTTATTTTAATTATTGCAATTTTTATTTTTATTATTGTCCTATTTTGATTTTGATTATTGACATATAATATTAACATGTAACATGGAAATATTGTAAACCCAAACCATTTTTTAAATGTGTAACTATGGAGTTTCTTGCCGGTTCTTCTCCATAGGAAACGACCAACCCGAACTGTGCACCTTTTTTCGACGTTTTATAAGTGCCCATGTAGGCCTATATGAAATAAAAAAAAAGATTTTGATTTTTTTGATTTTTGACATTTTTTTTTTTGAAAACTTACTGTCTATAATTAAAATAAAAATTTAAATTATTGACCTTTAACGAAAGTATTTGAATACATCAATGTTGTTTTGGTTTGATCTGGTTTTAATAACTAATGTATACAATTGTGTTTTGGGTATGATGTCTGAAAACTTAAAGACTTTATTATTGAAAGTAATTGCCACGCTTGCTTGCAGGTAGAATACAATAACTTTTAGGTTTTTAACCTTGATAAACAATGTATTTTCTGGCCAATAAATATTTTGGATTTTAATTTTAGCGGGGGACTTCCGTCAGACTACCTGTTATACCTAGCAGACGAATCAGAGCATTCTTAAGAATGCGGCGCAGAATAAAGATTTTCTTAAAAAAAGAAATATGCGATTTAATTTAAGTCGTACGTCTGCTGGAGAGTTTTCTGAGCTATGAATGAGCTGAATCCGAAGGAAAAATATGTGTATATTCTCGGCTGGCTACAGTAATGACGACTATAACAGATCTGAAAGTTAGAGAGTATCCTGATGTTTCTAATATACTAACGAAGTCTATAAATTGGCTGTGTGAACGTGCTCAGTATTGCACGTCTGATGCAATAATGAACACGTGGTGTTCCGGAAGACAACAGTGCAGCTGCTATTAATGACATACTTCTTAAGTCGTTTGAGAGCTCAGAAATTGAATACAGGTCTATCAATTCAGTGCTACAAGTGGATGAAGCAGATCACTATCCTATGGAGTTTAATATATTTTAATATATACAAAAAAATATAACCGGACGTGTTCTTGTTTTTGTTTCTTCGTTTTTTGACACCGACTGTCGAAATTGAAGCTTTTTTTCACTTTGTAGTGTTTTTATTTGGAAGTCGGTTATATTTTTATTGTAAAAAGGTTAAAATTTTTCACTTTTTAGGTTTTGTAAATATATAAAAATAATGCCCACAGTTGCTCAATGCCAGAATAGATTACCCGAATAACATAAAATTTAAACACAATCGGTGCAATTAGAGTGTACCAGGGTGAACTGTATACATCTGTGTACCGCTTTAAAGCATACTGGCGTGATAATTTATTCCGTTCTAATACAAACAACTAATACCACTGGTATTTGTTTCAATTCATATTTATTTTCTATTCCGAACGGATACCATTGTTTTAACGAATACCAAAACAAATTCAAAGATATAAGGTACAGTCAGTAAAAATACTTGATTATTAAATAATATTATTTTGTTTCTTTTTTCTTTCAGTTTTTTAATTCTATTTTTATTGTATTTTGAAGAACAGATAAGAATGACAGTTAAATGGTGCAGTAACAGTTTTGTGAAATATGGTGAACCAAGTAGAAATTCGCTTGTTAATTATCATAATGATTATCGAAAATATATATATCATAGAAAATTCGATTGATGAAAAGAGAATCGATTATATTACGAACGAAATTAGTAATTGGCAACACTTTTTGTTTTATCCACAAACCAATGATTTCCGGATTTTCTTATTTCATTTTATCTATTCGGTACTTTTTTTGTGCAAAAATGAAATTATTAAACATAAACCAAGATGTTTTTTGTAACAAAAGCTGATTGTTGGGTATTTCATTGCCAAAATGGGGCATTTGCCTTTAATTTGATTAGGTTTGACTTAGCTGACTGTACCAAATTCAAGTTGTTAGTATTCGTTCGCACATTTAATTTAATAATTTAAAAAGTGGTATCCGTTCGGAATAAAAAATAAATATGAGTTGAAACACTCAGTGATATTAGGTTATTCGTATTAGAACGGTATAAATCGGTGTGATGTTATGTTATTTAATGGTGTAAACAATAAACAGAAATGCGATTGCAGCAATCTCGAGAGATTTGCAGTCATTTATTGAAGAATAAACAGAAAAAACTTCGGAGATATACAACATAACGTTGTATATCTCCGAAGTTGTTTATCAGATCTTAATCAAATTGGAATGGAACAACATGACAAGCTCCAGGTTTAAAATAAAAAACATAAAAATCGGTGCATCTTGTAAAATTTCTGAGGTCACAAACATAAAAAAATGCAGTCGAATTGATAACCTCCTCCGTTTTGGGAAGTCGGTTAAAAATAGATGGTAGCCTTCAAGCGCGTGTAACCTACATCAAGCCATTTATTTTATGTTATATCGCGACCACAAGGAAGGCAACTTTCATAAAAAAACATCAAAAGCAAGCTCTGTGAATATGTTAATAAGCAAAATTATCACTTTTCTGGCACCGTAAATCCGTCTTTAATCCAGCAAGAGTCATTACACCCGCTCAAAGTTACTGCATGCGTGTTATTGACGCTGGAGGCGTCATCGGGCCACCAAACAACTATTGTATTCAACGAGGTCACAGAGCCATGATCAACCTCTTTCTCTATACTTAAAAGAAATAAATTGGAACTGGAGAATATGATGGTTCCAACAGGATAGAGCAACGGCGCTAAGTGCACGAGCCATAACCGAAATTCTGAGGATAACCAGTCTTGAACTGGTTGGTAATGTTGCCTGATTTAAATGTTCCAGGCTTCTTTCTGTGGTTTTTTTTAAGTCACGAGTCTATTTCAACTAGTATCAGAATCCTGAAGCCTTCAAACGTAATATCCGCCGGAATTTCTGGCAAGAGTGATGGAAAATGCCTTAAATTGGGCCTAAATGTTTATCAATTCAAGCGACAGTAACTTAGCGTATATCGTTTTCTCGAAAAAAACAATTAGATACCAAATAAACATTATCCAAAAACAAGAACAAAGTATTTCATTTGAAAAAAAAAGTAAAAAAAAATAAACATTTGCGCCATACTGTATTAATTTTCTATCGTCCCGGTACCTACTAGGATAAAGAAATTGAAAGCAAAGTGGACTTGCACTATTTGTACCTCTTCGTGAAAATCGATGCCATGAGACCTCTGGAATGAAAGCCCAATGCTATAGCTATTAGAACACAAAGGCAGTTCAGATTATGCTCATTTTATTTCAATTAATATGTTATTATTTTTATAACTCGGTAAAATAATAATGTGAAGCAAATTTTGTGGTCTACGCGAACAAAGACGCGGGCGGAAAGCTAGGTTTGGATAATAATTTGCAATATCCCGCCAGAACTGGAAAAACAAAACAGCCAAAATCGTGTGGTCCACGCAGGCGAAGCCGCGGGCGGAAAGCTGGTTTTTCATAGCCATCGATATTAATACACAAACTTGTTAGATAATTATTATATCAGCTTTCTTTAATTTTTTCAGTGATAACAGACCCACAAGATTCGTTAACAGCAGCAAATGCATGTTTAAAGAAACACTATGCTTACGACTTAGTGAAACCTTGGATGGAAGACGGACTGCTGATATCATCAGGTTAGTAATCACTGAACCTGTAACCTAAAACACCATAACTATAGATATATAATAACAAATGAAGCCAATCTTTAAAAGCCTATTTTATTAGGTATCGGTTAACTTTTCACGTGATAGTTCACGTAAACGGCGTAATAATATACACTCACCGGTCGGCAATGACAGTAGGCGTTCCTCTTTTGGGTTTACATTAACGATTTGCCCCAATTACTTTATCTTTGATATTTAAAATAGATTGGCTGATATTTATCAAGTCCAAAATTGGTTCATAGCAAACAATTTGGTACTTAATGAAAAAAAAAACAAATACATTACATTCACATTACCAAATATTAGAAGAAGCGAATGCGACATCACATTGTCTGGAAAAAAACTGGTTTTTATACATCAAATAGTTTTCCTAGAAATTACTCTAGATGATAAATTACAATGGGCTCCTCACATATCATGTCTTGTGGGTCGGCTAAGATCAGACGCTTATGCTATTAGTAAGATAAGACAGTTAACGGATGTAGAAACCGCGTGTTTGGTCTATTTTAGTAACAATTCCCAGCATTATGTCATTTTGCTAGACGCTATTTTACTGTGGGGTCGGTCTATGTAGGTATTCATAATTATAGTATTGTTTTCTTTTTCTTTTTCTTCTCTTTTTAAGAAATTGACTCACACACTGTTCAGTTGTTGTTGAATTGGGTGATTTGCCTATGTTTGCAATATTTGTGATTATGTGAGAACCATGTTCCTATTTATTAAATGTATGAATTTACCTGTTAGTGCTTGTAATACTTTATATCTATATATAGTATAGTAGTGTTAGTCTGGGTGCAAAATAATTTTTTCAAAATAATAAGTGTGGAATTTCTTATCTGGTCTTCTCCATCTGAACTGAATAAACGGTAGATTCAATTATTATGACTTTTAAATTTTTGACGTTCAAAAGTGCCGTTTTTGGCCTAATTGAAATAAATAAATTTGACCTGACTTGACTTGATAGGTTTGTTAGGCTCAAAGATCGAATATGCACATTGAGCAAAAAATCGCTCCGTATTCGTTTTGGTTCCTTTCAAACGGTTTCAGGGTTGCCTTAAACGAAAATTGGGTGAAAATGTAAATCCAAGATAGCGTCGACAAAATCGAATTGCAGAGAATGTAATCAGATTGAGAAAGTGCAGCATTTGCTGATGGATTGTGTCCGCAACAGGTGCGAGAGGGAGTCACTTTTGAGAGAATTAGACTTAAATAGGCTTAAAGTGGGATCAATCAATTATATCCGAATAAACTTCAGCCAAAAAGTAATGTAATTTAATAAGCAGTCCCTTATCGGTGCTATCTTTATCACAAAGTATTCTATATATTGATTAACAGTTTAGTATAGTTCATGTGTTAATTATAAGTATTATTGTTATGATGGGGTTGGCATACATTTGTTTATATAAAAACCCCAAAAAACAAATAACGAGAAAAAAAATAGCGTCGACACAAAATTGCCAACTTGTGCCCGCGTCGTGGCCACCTATTTATAAAAAAAACAAAACCCAAACAAACATATTTATGCACAACATTTTTTTTTAAAGGAATAAAATGCCTTAAACAAAAAGTTTGCTTGTACTTTCAATTCCAAGTGCATCTGATCTTCTCACATTATTTCAGCCATAAAATTCTCATAGCAATATTTTGTTCTTAAGTTATTGCAATTGCTAATATATTTTTGCAGGAGAATACTGGAAACGTCATCGTAGGCTGATGATCCCAGCATTCACTCTGCCAGTAGTTTACACCTTCCTTGATGTGTTCAACAGCCAGTCCAAGAGACTGGTCAGTTCTATGGAACCACATGTTGGAAAAGGAACATACGATCATAGTTTTTATCTGAGAGACAACTCTTTGGAAACGTTTTGTGGTCAGTATATACATACATAAACTTACGCATTTTCCCGTGGAGATAAGCAGAAACTACATCTGCTATGATCCTTACAAACTACTTTTGCTGTATTTACGTTCAAACATTATAGCTTGCCTTTCTGAAAGACATCACCAATAAGATCCGTGTATGTTCTTCTAGGGTGTCCATTCTTAGCGTTTCCACTCACGTCTCCCTTGTAGATATTTATATCTTTTGTAATTAGTCACTCAACCAAGTCATGCCATTCAACCTATCTCTATGACAAACCATATAAGGATACTCTTTTCAATTTTTACCTACAAGCCATTGGTTCTTCTTTATTTATTTCTAGGAAAGAAGTAATTGACGAAAGACCAACAGTCAGTGCAGCAGACCTTAAAAAGGCGGCATAAACTGAGTAGATGCAACACGCGTAAAATTAGGTGTAGTGACGCAACTTGAGAGAGACCTATACTCAATAGATAACAATAGGCTGAGTTTATTAATTAGAAACGGCGTAAACGAAAAAGAAAAAGAGGAACACACGCAACGGTTTATTATTTAATGAAGACAAACATTGTATGTTTCTAGTTGGCACACTTGGAATAAATCCTATTGACGACGTAAAGTTCACACGAAAATACATGGAATCAGCATATACAATGCTTAACATGGCCCTCGAAAGAACAATAAAATTTTGGCTTCAAAATGACTTCATATACAGACTAGTTGGTATGAAGAAGAAAGAAGATGAATTAGTGGATACCATACATTCCATGGTTGATAAAGTAAGTATGCTCTACAAAAATTTCAGTGAGCAAAGATATAAGCAGCTTGCTGACTCCTTCTTAAAAAATCGCCCACGTTGAGACAAAAAAAAATCTCTGCCCTGCAGTGGGACACGTGGGACACATAGGCTTATGAGAATTATATACTCGTAAATAAATCAATTTGAAATATATAACATATTACAGGTTTTGCAGAAGAAAAAAGCGACCATGAAAGACGCAACTTTGCATAACCGTCATATTGTGTCAGACACTACAGGTATGTATGTATGTTCGTTTATTAATATTGGTTAAGGCCATATTTTGATGCGTTCACGTTCGTTTTCAACGGATCTATCGCTCTGGAGGTGATGTTCATACCGCATTTACAATACTTACCGTTTTAATGGATCCGTTGCTACTGTTCAAACAACATTTAGTCAGTGTACCACCAACTTTTACAACTTGAACGTTCTGTGGTATTGGTACCATCGTCGTCTGCGTCGGATGAAACCACGGCGTTATGCCTGCTGTATAACATATATATAGAGAGTTCCTGCATTCAGCATTCAGTGCCAATACTGATGAAATAATGGTTTTCGGTATTTAGACTCTGGATTGAAGCAGCAAGACGTTCAGGAACTCCCATTTATAGTAGCACATTCCATAGTTTTGTTCCATAGCACGCAATCAAAGGCTTTTGTTTAGTCAAGAAAGCATAAGATCTTATATAATATTTAGAAATCTTAATAATTCTATTAACTTTATTTCCTTTTTTTCCAGGCATTAAATACAAACCTTTTCTCGACCTATTCCTAGAACTATCTAAAAATGGCGCCTTGACAGATAAGGAGATCAGAGAAGAAACGGACATAATAACAGCCGCTGGATTTGAAACGACGTCTAACCAGCTAATGTTCACTTTGTTGATGCTTGGGGCGTATCCTGAAGTTCAAGAGAAGGTATATAACGAGTGAGTGTTTTTCTTTAATATAATAGAACCTTACGGCCATCAATTATTTCAATTGGATTGAAAGTCTGGTTGTAACTCAACTTTCTGAATTCATATACATAATGTCGGTTCTGTCTAATTGCAGATTAATAGAAGTACTGGGACCAGACAGAGACGTAGAAAATGATGACGTGAATAAATTGGTTTTTACAAATGCAGTGTTAATGGAGACTCTTCGATTTTTTCCATCAATTCCTGTTATGGTCAGATCCGTGGCCGAAGACGTGAAGCTCAGTAAGTTTTTAAGTTTCACTCACTCAAACTGCAAACGCTGATAGTTCAATTAAACCATTTACAGGCATTTCTGAATTTCGGGTCGGAAAATCAGAAATATAAAGCTAACTACACGTTCCAAGGAGCTGATAATCTGTGGAGCCTGTTTTATTCATTTTTATATTTTCTTCTTCTCCTTGATCCTATATACGTCGTTGTGGAGTCGTCTTTGGTTATCAGTTCTAGCAATTTTGTCCTGCATGAAGTTATTTGTATTTTTATATAAGACCACAAGGCCAATTCTGGATGACCTCTTACTTCCTTTTTAAGGTTCCGTAGCCAAATGGCAAAAAACGGAACCCTTATAGATTCGTCATGTCTGTCTGTCTGTCTGTCCGTATGTCACAGCCACTTTTTTCCGAAACTATAAGAACAATGCTGTTGAAACTTGGTGAGTAGATGTATTCTGTGAACCGCATTAAGATTTTCACTCAAAAATAGAAAAAAGACAATAAATTTTGGTGGTCCCCATACTTGAAACTGAAACTAAAATATATTTTTCCATCAAACCCATACGTGTGGGGTATCTATGGATAGGTATTTAAAAATGATATTGAGGTTTCTAATATCTTTTTTTTCTAAACTGAATAGTTTGTGCGAGAGACATTTCCAAAGTGGTAAAATGTGTGTCCCCCCCCCTGTAACTTCTAAAATAAGAGAATGATAAAACTAAAAAAAATATATGATGTACATTACCATGTAAAGTACCAGCGAAAATTGGTTTGATCGAGATCTAGTAAGTAGTTTTTTTTTTAATACGTCATAAATCGTAAACTGCAATTTACCAAGTACGGAACCCTTCGTGCGCGAGTCCGACTCGCACTTGGCCGGTTTTGCTATAGTAAATGCAAAGCGATTTGATGCACAAGCCCTGATGGCTTCTCTACATGTGTTAATGTCCATAATTAGTTTGGTGATTTTCCGTACTTTTATCAGTGATTGGTACATCTCTGAAGGTTTGTCCTATAGAATAGAATAGAATAGAATATACTTTATTGTACACCATAAAAGTCACACATCCATTTTATAAGAAAAACTTAATTATACGGGTACAAAGGCGGTCTTATCGCTGACAGCGATATCTACCAGACAACCTTTGGATGGACTGAAAGAACTTACAATGTGTTCATTTCAGGCTGTATCGAGGTCAGATCTCCCGCCCATCGCTCTTCATTTCGTTGATATGAACCTTTTCATACAAGCTTTTTTTTTAATTTGCAATATATGTATGCAAGTATGTCTGTGTGTTAGGTCAAATCATGCAACTGAATCATAAAGCAGTGATCCTCAAGGTAATACAGTGAGTCAAAACGCTTGGGTAAAAAAATGGAAACGCTTATTCTATATTTTATTTATAAATTTCAGAAAAATACACGATGCGCGCTGGCAGTCATTGTATGTTATTGCCACTAGTTACTCATGTTGATCCCACATGGGGAGCAGAAAGCGATAAATTCAGACCAGAAAGGTGGCTGGATGCCAATTGTAGAAACAACATGGAATTTGCAGCATTTGGATTGGGAAAGCGAAGATGCATAGGTAATAATTAAACGAAAATAAATAAATAAATTATGGGTCTTGCACATGACCTAATTGTGGCAACATTTAGGTTGATTGTGATAATGTATTAGTAGAGCAGTAGAATATAAAATTCAAAAGCAGGTTTGCTCCGTAAATGGGATTTAAACATAACTGGCAAAATGTGGGTACTATAGTATAGATACACCTCTATCCGAATAAAACTTTCACAATACAATAAAGGAAAAATTTGGATTTGTTAGTTCTGATTAATTAAAGTACAAAAATTAAATTAAAAAAATTCAAAAACCGCGGCACAAAAACTTCAAAAAATTTGAATAAATAAAATCCAAAATATTAAAAAGTTTAAATTATATTATTTTTTTGTTATTTTTTGACTTTTTAGTGGTTTTATTTTATTTACTTCCGTTATACTAACAAACGGAATCCTATCTTAATGTTGTCAGAATATGATTACGGATTGGTCAAGATTTTTTTTTAAATTACTGTTTAAATTCCAGGTAGAACATACGCCATGATTTCAATGAAGGTGACTCTAGCGCACTTCTTACGACGATACCGATTGAAAGCAGACATCAGCAATTTGAAGATGAAATTTGAGTTTGTATTAAAAGCAGATTCGGGACACGAGATCAGTATAGAACGAAGGATATAGTTACATGTTCGTCTAGACATTCATTAACATTTTTGTGGTTATCTTTGGGGAATACTTGCGTAATGTTATGTTTTATGAAATATTTTTATATTTTTTTAAATGTATTTTTTTAATATATTGCAATGTAATAAGTAAGGAAAAATAAGCGAATATGCAAAATAATAATTATATTTATTTATTTTCAGACCAGACAAAAAAACAGAAGTTAAATGCTATTGGTAAAATAATACTATGTTTGTGATTGTTGTAAGATTAAACATTCTTCTGCTGTTAAATCTTTAACGACCTCCAATTGTATAGCTCTCATCATTAGGCATGTAAACAGGGATACCCTGCGTTTTTCTTTACTACCCTCATCCACAAATTTAATTCAGTTTTTAAGAAAAACACTTAATGATATAAACTTACCGAAAAAAAGGTATTCCTTCCAAAATCTCGGTATTACGGTGGTTATTTGCAAAAAATTTAAACGCACACTACGGCATTTTGACACGTTAATGTTGGCTACGATTGGACCATACTAATTTACAATAAGACCACAACCGTATCTGTGCTCTTATTTTTCAGTCCGTTTTTGATGCGCTTTCCAGTAATCTAGTGTATTATTGATCAAAGTATATAACCTATAAGTTACGGAAAAGTTAAGCAAAGTATACCAATAGCTACAAAGTCTACATCTGATAAGTACTCCCAGCAATCCTAATTTTGGTATTTGTAAGTTATTTTGGTCCTTTAAGACTCTAGACTTGCCAATAACAAAACTGATAATATTATTAGTGTGCAAAGTACCGGGTAAATAAATTACAGCTGCATAAGCTTGTATAGACGAATCCATGAAACAATGTAGTTCGTAATTTGCTCCGCGGCTTGGTTTTTATATAAACCTTGCGCAAAATAAAAATCAACATGAATATTCTTTAGACAAACATAATTTATGCTATTTTTGGCCCTTCTATAAGTAGATTATCACTCCATTTAACCTATTCTTTCCATAATTTATGAAATAATAGT
This sequence comes from Orthosia gothica, assembly GCA_949775005.1. Classification (NCBI taxonomy): domain Eukaryota; kingdom Metazoa; phylum Arthropoda; class Insecta; order Lepidoptera; family Noctuidae; genus Orthosia; species Orthosia gothica. The sequence goes on along the minus strand of OX459047.1, from coordinate 11,410,548 downwards.
TTTGTTGGAAGAACTACCGGAACTGCGAGACCACACGAATCATAAATTGAAGCAATGACCCTTAACACGTCTCTTTTTGACAGAACTGTGCTTGATTCGGTATTTAAGGTAGATTTCAAATAAATAGAACATACAGGTTCCATTTTAAACCGAAAACTTTTATGTGTTCACGGTCTTCTGCTCTAAACTAATCTGGTATGGAAGAAACTAGTTCCTTTGAATTTTTATTTCACTAACGCAAATTGATGGACAAGCTATCAAATGATTTTTTAGCAACACAGTACAGTTTGTAAGCGTCTGAAATTGTTTGTGCGCCAGTTACATTATTGTGTACATAATTGTCGTCAGCAATTTGTTTTAGAAATATGTTGTTTGATTTATTTAAGTGATATCTGATCGTAGCATTCAGTAGAAATGGACTTGATATGACACTGAATGGGACGCGACAAAAACGTAAGTGCACTACATTATCTGGATGAACACTTTTTATGTCGTTGAACCATAGAAATCCTGTTACATCCCTTTCTTAATCTTGTAGACCTGACTGTAAAAAAGCTTTCTCGACATCTGCAACTATTCCTATAGGCTGCTCTCTAAACTTAATTAGCAATTCTGTATGATCCTCCTACATAAGTGGACACCTATGTAGTCATTAATTTAAACTTGTATTGTCTGCTGTTTTAGCTGAGGCGTCATAAACAATACGGAGCTTTTGGGGCTTATCACGACCACGAACACAATGGTGAGAAAGATAGTGAACTGGATGGTTCTGTGCAGCCTTTGGATTTGGTATAATCTCAATTAATTTAGTCTGTAGCTGTTCCTGAATGACCTGGTCGTATGCCTTTACATCCAAATTATCCAAGCTTTTCATTAAACCATTGCGCTGATCCCAAGCTAAACCTAGATTATTTGAAAGATTCGGGGGTATTTGCCATTGCCATGGCCATTGAACGTGGTATCTGTGTTTTGTTACTGAAATGTTTCATTAAACCGCCTAATCACTTCTTCATCGTGAGTGGTTTTTCGGGAGTCTGTTATGCCTATTGACTCAAGGTCCTATAACTGTTTAACATTATCTAAATTTAGAGGGATACTGGGTTCGTTTAATTCAGTATTAAATGACCCATCTGATCAAAAGTAAATAAATACAGTTGACTGATCGGAACTAATAATGTTCTCACTAATTGTTCCAGACCATACCCAACCAAAATCTGAATCAACTAAGAACAGATCTAAGAATTATCTCAAAAAATAAGCCTAGATACGATATGATTAAGCTCTAACGGCTGCTGTAATTATGTAAAATGATTTTCTCTGATTATCCGTTACTGAATTATCATCGCAATGATATTGGGGGCTGTTCCCTTTAAGAGGCCTCCAACCTCCCTTTATAGCCACCCTGAGCCTCGCAACTGAATGCTGGTCTGATTTGGTATCATTTCTGAATCTGATCGCTGTTAAAACAACACACATTTTATAATGTTTTCCAATGTTGTCGACATGTGTGTACGTCGACAACATTGGAAAACATTATAAAATGAATATCTGGCAAATCTGAATACACATGCACTGAGATGAAACTGTTTCGCTCATCCAGATACTTCTAGCTCCTACCAGTTTCGACCATCAGGCCCAAGTGCGGCGGGTGCGCGCGTGTGCTGTCCAGCCCCACGCGCTACACCCTCTCTTGCCCACCTCAGGCCACGTCTTAACTAGTTATTTTCTGTACTTATAGGCAAAGAGATTACTTCGCATTTGCGACAAGTTTGGTAGGCAAGTGCTCGAAGATTGTTACTGATCGCGCGGCTTACTTTGCTTTTTGCTAAGCTTACTCCATGTTGTTGATGAAAACGATGCTCGCTCACGTGGTAAGGAGCTACAGAATCAAGGCTCATCACATCAAGATACGGATCAAATTAGGTCCCGTCCCATACAGAAGACGGATGTCACGGGGTATTACATTAGCATTGAGAGGAGGGTAGACAAAATGTCGGCCTATAAAAAGATTTTTCATTTATAGCATAACATTATTTTAGATGTACATCCTTACACAAATATTTAAAAAAAATACCAAACCGCACTGAGCCCGCGTGATGAATTATGGCCCATACCCTCTCTCACAGTGGAGGCCTGTGTTCTGGCAGTAGGAACATTAAAAGGCTGATGATGATAATGATACGAATATTTTGGTGGTTTATTAAATATTTCCGGGAGCGGATTCAACTCGTATGGTCAGATTGATTAATCTTTTTTTACGCTTACACCCTTTGCATTCCTGTAACATTCATGTATTCAATAAATGTAATGTAGCCATAAATAATATTAAGTGTATAAACAAAGAGTGATCATTATAACTTCTGTCAGTTAGTTCTAGTGTCTGTTATTTGAAATTAAAATATGTCTAATTGAGTACGATATTTTATTATTTAGTACCGTTATTTTATGAAATAAAATTTATATTAAAAATCTTCTATACATACATACAATGACAGGGTATATTCGTAAGACGACCCTAACCGCACCACACCCCTCCCTGTCTTTGGTCAACTTGGCCCACTCAAAATGGACCTACGAGATCACTCAACCCAATCATATTCTCAATAGGTCGACTGGACCCACAGCCCCATTTCATTATTAGAACAGTCACGAAGTAATCTCGAATCTTTTGGTTTTATTTTTATGACTCGAATCTTTACGTATCGTCAGTGGAAAGGCTAAATGTCTAAAGCGCCAAAATGAGGATTCTTATGAGAGAATTTTAAAGTTTTTCCTACGATTTTTTTTTACACATACTTATCTAATGGGTTTCTTTATGTTAAACACATATCTACGTAAATCATATTGTTTTCCTGTGATGGTATAAATCGTATCCCAGTCTTTGGCGACGAGAAATTCAAAAATTACTTAAGATTTGTTAAGCGATTATTTATTGATAACACATTCAAAACTTGTCCAACAATATTCTTCAGCTTTTCACAGTACATTCAGATATAGGTAGTAATAAAGACTATGTCAATGTCATTCCGGCCCTATATGCCTTGTTACCCGCCAAGAAGATGACAACTTACGTACTTTTATATTTATTTATTCATATATACTTTATTGTACACCAGAAAATACAGGAACGAAAGAAATTTAAAAGTAAAAAATATACAACGGGCGGCCTTATCGCATGCCACGATCTCTGCCAGGCAACCTGCCTGTCTGTGTGTCTTTTATTTATTTGATCTAATAAGAAGTCAAATACTTGAATGAGAGCCTAGTAACGTATCAATGGACTTTGAAATTGCAGCTATTCAAGCGCTGAAAAATTCTTTACCAGATATGAAAATAACATCTGTTTCTTTCAATTTTGTAGAAGTCTTTGGTGTTAAGGTTGAACTAGTCAACGGCACGAACTATTTTGTGCGCGGGGTTAAAATGCATGCTATCTCATCCGAAAAACACGTGCGAAAGAAATAGATGCTGTGATGAGCATTAAGAAAATAGTTCGTGTACGAATTAGCACTTTTACAAGTTTGTAGCGAAATGGATGATGAATTACGACGAAAACGAGCGCGTGATTTTTTATAAACAGACCTTTGGTAGTCTAGATATCACGAAAATACTACTAAATGTATATTTTCAGAATTAAATTATTTGCATTGTTGAATTACTAGTCTATCCCTGTATGGAGGCCGTTATGCATTGTTCCTTCTTTTTATGGTATTTATTTCCGCCCAAAGATGCGTTAAAATTAGTGTTGAAATATGGAACTTTCGACGCTCATAACTTTCAAATATATTATTTTTTTACGGCTTCGAAAAACAACTTCCTCATACTAGTTGGTAGATGTTCGGCTACGTATATTGGTTTTTGTTGACCACCAATTCCAATATTTCCAGTATTAAGCTTATCTGTTATTGCTCGGTTTTTATTAAACATGCGAGATTGTAAGCATCTCGCATGTTTAATAAAAACCGCATCTCGCATGTTTAATTACGTTGTTTGCAACAATCGGTCTATTAAGTTCTTTTTTGCCTGGGAGTCGATATACATCGCGGATTTGGCGTGGTGCCACCGGTACATGGATAACACTACAAGTTTTGAGCACTATAATAGCAGTGAGGTCAGCAGTAGACTCGTTCTCACTGGCAGCAATATTTCTTATCTCAATGGCTGAGGAACGAGAACTGGTTTGTCTCATCTTTAACCTTCTTTTCTAGCTCAGCCATATAATCATGTTGATCCAAATGCTGGTTTTGCAATCTCGAAATTTTCTGTTTCATGCTCTCATATTTTCCATCCATGTAATCTCTCCAGTTTTCAGTTTCAGTGTAACTTTTTTGCATGTCTCTAATTTGCTGCCTTAGATCAGTTATTTCTGATGTGAGACGTTTTAGGAAGACATCCTATTCTTTTTTCTAGCCCGTAAGCATATCCATGACCCTATTATCAAATGGTGTTGGTGTTGGTTGTGAACAGTTTTGTTTTCTGGAAGCAAAGCGGCCGTTGCGTCCGTAGAGGATTGAGCTCGTAGTATTTCACTCACAGGGGTAGATGGTGGTGAGCGCTCGCCGCAAAACATCTTAAAGAAGCACGAGTAATAACAAAAATATAATTATTTGTTATTACAATCGCAACTTTCACAGAAAACACGCCGCTACTGTCTAACCGGTTCGACGCTTGAAGTAAACTTGACAGCGAGCGATACGTTAGAAGGCTTGTGGCGCGAGCCACTGTCTTAACTACGCAGTCCACACAACGGCGAAAATCCCGTACACTAGCTGCGGCGGCCGTCGAATCACAATGTCCACCGTGATTTGCACTAATATGACTTTGTTTACGAAAAAATGTAAAAGCACTTCAGGGTCTTGGTTTTGTTAGTAAATAATGTTTACACTTAGTTCATATCTGAATAATATTGTCTTATCTATTGGGTATAAATAACTTAAAACCCATTCAAATCACTTTTTACACAAAAGAGACCGACAGGACTATATCCCTCCGATGAGGCGCGTTTACGGAGAGTGTGCTGGGCTGGCAATGAGTGTTTTTTGTAGTAAACTTATTAGTTTATCTGCTAAAACATTGGGGTTAGTTTAGTTCATAAGGTCTTGAGTATTGTTTGTTTTTAAGAGTTCGACTGCATTATCTACGTTTATTATTGTGTTAGTCTTACTTATTTGATGTTGTTTCATCAAATCGGATAGTTTTAGAAAAATCATAAAGTGGTCGGTAATAGTCGTGCAGATAGATGCAGATCTTTTATAAGATAGATAGATAGATAGATAAACCATTTATTCAGTGCACACAAAAGACACAGCACAACACACAAAATCACATACATGTGGGTATTTGGAAAAAAAGGTGCCAAAATACAAAAAAAGAAGAAGAAAAAACAACTTAATACAAATAAAAGTGACACAAGTAACATACTTACTTCAACTTAAACACAGTGCGGTGTGCGTCTCAAGGTTGCACCAAATGGGAGTCCAGCTCAGCATGTGTCAGGCAAATATACCTGACGCTGATATTCTGCTGGATCCCTGCAGTGACATATGGTCGCTGAGCAGTCGTAATATGTTTGTGTTATGACAGTGTGATGTGAGGTACATAGAAGCAATTGTTTTTTTATTGTGTTTGCTAACAGCATTCGAGGGGTAAATATATTTTCAATAAATAAATATATGTAAATAACATGAGTATTTAAATTAGTAGGTAAGTTATTTAATTACCAAGAGACAATACCTATCTTTTGTTTACAGGTTTTGACCACGAGATACGCCAAATAGACAGATTGGCTCGGAAAGGACATGACAGCCAGTTATATAACGGACGTGTTCAAAACAGTCATCCCCAGTTTTTTCTGTGAGGCTATAAGAAACTGCCGCAGTCGAACTCTGAACGTTACAAGGCATTTAAGATTCCTTATCGGCGGGGGAATATTGTTCCAGCATTTAGATGCGGCGTATCTAAAACTTCCCCTGAAAGCCGCTGTCTTGTGCGAGTGTGTGGAGAGTTGCTGTGAGCACTGTCGACTTGCGCATTCTCTTCTACTAGCGATCCAGCTCAGTTTATTGTACAGATAGGTCGGCTGTTTGTAATTTACAACTCCAAAAAGTAGGCATGCCAAGTGCAACTTGCGACGCGACTTCATCTTGAGGATTGACTGGTTATTTAAAAATGGCGCTACGTGACTTCTAGGTGGGATTGTGAAGCAGAATCGAGCGCAGGCGTTTTGCACTCTCTGGATCAGTCGATCAGTTCTTGCAAGCAGTCGAGGGCCAATAACTACGTCCGCATAGTTCAGATTAGATAACACGAGAGACTCAGCCAGCTGGATCCGCAGCTCCTCTGAAAGATAAGGCCTTATTTTATAGAGGACCTTAAGCCGGTAAAAACAAGTGCGCACTGACTCTGACACGTGCGCTTCATATCTCAACCCAGAGTCCATGTTCAGACCCAGATTACGGGCCTCACCGACTCGACTGACCGACTCACCCAGCAGGGCAACGTTGAGTGTTGCTGGCACTGCACTGATTTGGGTCTTGGTTCCAAACAACATGTATTTGGTTTTGGTAGGATTAAGTACCAAACCGTTACTTTCAGCCCAACACGCTATCCTGTCAAGATCATCGTTTAGATCCTTTATCGCAATGTCATAGTCACTTGGCTTAAAGGAAATATAGACTTGTACGTCATCAGCATAAATATGGTACCTACATCGCTTCAGGGAATTTATGATATCCGCACAATACAAAATAAAGATGATGGGGCCCAGTATTGAGCCCTGCGGGACTCCTCTGCAAACAGAAGTGAGTGACGAAACAAGAGACGAGCCATTGCTCAGTCGTATTTCGACACGCTGACGTCGGCCGGTGAGATAGCTTTGGAACCAGTGTATCGTGTTTTGGTCAAATCCATAGTAGCTAAGCTTTGATAGAAATAGATCTATATTTATGCAGTCAAAAGCTCGCGAAAAATCAAGTAGGACAAGAAGTGTACATAGGCCCTTATCCTGTGCTGATAGAATATTATCTGTCACGTCCAAAAGAGCCGTAGAAGTACCACGCTGTTTGCGAAAGCCTGACTGTAGCTCAGGCAGAATGTTTTTATCTTCTAGATATTTTGATAGCTGCTGACATACCGCCTTTTCAGCAATTTTAGAAAGGCAAGGCAGAATACTAATAGGCCTAAGGTCCTTAAAGTCAGTTGAATTTGTTTTTTTAGGCAGTGGCCTAACGATAGCAGTTTTCCAGATGTCAGGAAAGGTTGCTGAGACAATTGAACTGTTCACAATGTCAGTGATGACTTTCAGTGTATGTGGGAGTGTAAGCAAAAGCATATTCAGGGTTACCCTATCACAGCCTTCAGCGTTAGATTGTAGCTGGCGGAAGTATCGCAAAACCTGATCAGCAGTTACTGGTTGCAATGCAAATGCAAAGCTATCATCACCATAACGATGAGACTCAAAGAAAGTGCGTTGTGACATATTGCAGACAGGGTTACCAGGAACACTCATAAAGTGATTATTGATTTGGTTTGGATCTCTGAGGTGAGTAGGAAGGTCGTCAATTTGTTTCTTTGGTAATACAGTGTTTCTTAAATTTTGCCATAATGCTTTCGGATTTTTAATTTGACTATTAATATTAAATTTGAAATACGCAACCTTTTCTCTAAATATGGAATTTAACACCAGAGATTTTAACTGCTTGTAGTATGCTTTTTTGGACTCGGATTTCGTTTTACGGTACTTGGTCAGAGCCTCATTCCGCAAGCGCATCATTAATTTAATTGTATCTGTTATCCAGGGATATGACGGTTCCTTAATTATACATTTCTTGACCGGTGCGTGCGCATCGTAAATTGTTAAAATGTTTCTATTTAATGCTTCAACCATGTCATTCACATTATGCAAGCCAGAAATGCCGTCCCAGTGTATGCGCGAAAAATCACTATCTAGCACTTCTCTATTTATTTGCTTCATGGGTCTGTACACAACTGTATGGGGTTTATATTTACTACGCCTAATATTAAATTCGCACACAACAAGTGAGTGACCATTTATTGAGCCATAGGGCTCAACAGATACTCCTTTGTGGTTGAGATTCGAACAGACAAGGTCGATCAATGTTTCACTATGGTCAGTGAAATGGGTGGGCGAACTTACCAGTTGTTTTAAGCTCAGGCTATTCAAAAACTCACATACTTTGTTAGTTTGCCCGTTAGCGTTCAGTAAGTTAACATTGAAATCGCCAAGCAGTACATAGTGATCACATTTTACTAAGGAGCTAATGGAGTCAGTTATGGCGTCGAGAAAAAGGTCCAAGTCGAATCGTGGGGGACGATATGCTGTGCCTATAGCAATTTTATTTCCATTTAATGTAAGGGTAATCCACATTTGCTCGATAGTGTCGTATCTAGGGTCAATTGGGATAGAGCAGGTACGAGCGGTCAGGCCGCGTTTAAGATAAAAACCCACACCACCACCCCGTCTCCCACGTACAGACAGCGGTCGTGGTGAGTGTCGCAGGCGGTACCCTGGTACAGCAGGCGCTCGCCCCTCTTCGCCTGGTTGTAGCCAAGTCTCGTTAACTGCTAATACATCAAAAGAATGCCCTTCTACGGCTGCTATAAAGTCATCGTGGTTAGTACTAAGGGAGCCTACGTTCAACAAACCAACTTTAAGGTATTTTTCAAGCATATTTAAAGCAATGATATAAGCAACAAAACAGAGAAGCGCTGTCGCAGACGTAAAGTGTCGAAATTTTCGCCTTTCTCAAGGAACATAAAATAAAATTGTAACAAGTAATTCTGTGGTAATATTGGAAATAACCGTTGTCAATAACAAATAATTGAATTTCGTAAAAATAATCATAAATAAAGCCAAAAAGTTTTATATAAGTGATTGTAAATAAAAAATTAAAGTGAATAATTGCAAATAAAAACTGTATATTAGCTAGTGCAAACACTAGTTTTATAATATAAGTCTCTGCAAACAACAATTTAAAAGCTACAAGCGAAATTCTCAGCGAATCGTGGCTATGAATAAGTGCAATAAAAGTGTAAACATCAGCCATGTTTTTACAAATAATATCTGCATAATAATATGTTTTAACATCCAAGTAATCTGTGCATGAAAACACGAATAACTTGCTGTAAGCCAGCAGTAATTGAAAAAAAATCACAACTGTCCACAATTGACCAGAACAATCAACTTCCTTATAATATATTTTGCTTAGTGTGTGTAGTGTGTAGTGTGTGTGTAGTGTGTAGTGTGTGTGTAGTGACCAATGACGTTGAGGGGTAAATATATTCCCACCCGGTACCCCAGGAAACACACACCGCCCTGTGACACTACTTATTATATAAAACAAACTATAAGAAAATCCTCCAAGTGTAAAACAAAACAACAAAGAGATCAAACTGTTAACATCCACAGGAATAATAGGTAAATGCAACCAGTTTACAGGACGCGTTCGGATGTGGTACAAACCGACCATTACCCAAAAATTCTACTAATATCGTCTTCACATCTAATTCGTTCTGCTTTTTGGTGATCTTCTCTGCGAGCTAAAATTCTCCCTTCCCTTGTCCATACATACTTCCATTTGTTCTGACTCCCGGCCTGACGAGCATGATAAAATAACTGGCGGTTTGTCCGAGTTAGACGTTCGTTGACATAAACTCTGTGCGGCGGCCCAGTGATATCAAGGTCACCTGTACTTAAACCGCGGCAAACCCGGGCCGCGCGCAGCAGTGAGTCGCGCGTGGCGCGCCTTGCGAACCTCACGTATATACCCCGCGGTCTCTGCGCAGTGGGGTCAGTAGAGATATCGCCGTCAGAAGTCTGTACTCGATTACGGCGCACGGATCCGACTCGCTCAGCATGAACTATGTCCCTCTCTTCAACAGCAACGCCAAGCTTTATGGCAAGAACTCCAACCAGGTGTAGGGCGCTCTCACCCTTGCACTCCGGTATTCCGGTCACCTCAATGTCGTTGAGCAGGAGTTCCTGATCGCGCTCGTTCAATTGGCATTTCAGTTCAGCTATGGTATTTTCTAATGGAACCCCGTCCACTTTTTGCTCCAGTTTTTGTTCAAGGACGCCCACTCGTGCTTCTAGGCTATCCACACGCTTATCAGAGGCATTTAAGGAATCCTTTAGTTGAGCCATTTCCGTGCGAAATTGTTGGAATTCCTGATGCATCAGGCGAAACTCGGCACGCAGCTCCTCTTTAAATAATCGCAGCTCGTCTGCCAAGTCAGGGGATAAATTAATAGTAGCGTTCAGCGCAGTGCCATGTAATGGATCGTTCATGAGCTCCTCGGGGCCACTGTGCTCCTCTTCCTGGGCAGGTACCGCCCCACCTCGAACTGGCATCTCCGTCTTGTTGTCCCTGACCAAATTTTTACCGCACTCATGGCAGCGCCAGGTGGGTGCAATAATACCCGTACCAGGCAAGGCAACGCAAGCGCGATGATAAAAGGCATTGCATCGGCCGCATTTAGCGGCCTCTATCGGCGATAAAAATTTGGCGCAACCACCGCACTTCGCTGCAGGCATTGTGTGTTTCCTACGTAAGTTACACTCTGTTATCGATCTCACCAAGTCGTTCCGCGCAATGTCAATAGATGGCGCTGTTTCGAACATATACAAATGATAGTTTGATGGGAGTTTAATGGTTTGTTGACACCATACAATGACACTTGGGTAAACACAGTTGAAGCACACTCTCAGGCGACACTTGATTTAAGCGATTTTAAGAATATTCACTAAAATGTTTCAATATTTTTAATGAAAAGGGTAGATTTTGGTCACTAGTGTACAGATTTAAGTTTACACAATAATTACTATATACACACTGCACTTGCGCACTGGATAACGTTTCGTGTCCTTTATTACTGTATGTAGAAACTTTCTGTATTATATTTGTTCTCATTAAATGGGTTATTTTATTAAAAACACTATAAACCACAGCAAGAAGTACCGACCAACTTTACGACCAATAGTCACCTCACTGTTAAGGTCTAAGCTTTAGAATTAAGTGATCTAAGCAAATTTTCTCTCAAATTGGAAGTGCGTGTCCGGGGAGTAGGCTGTGCATTGCCAACATAATTTAAATTATTGAGTCTATTTGAGGGATCGTATGATTATTATATATATTTAATAGTGTTTGTATCCCTAAATTCCATCAATGTGCAAGATCTTTTTTTATTTCCTCACTCTGGATTTTCAATTAACGAAGATATAAGAGTTTTGACTTCCTCTTTAACGTTGCGGAAGTCTAAATTGTAGTCAGACTCTCGTTCCCGTTGGGACGGATAGGAGACAAAGTTGGGTGGCGTATGTTGGGTCCATCCACTAACGGAGGTGTTTGACTCAGATAGGGATTTATTGACTGAATGCTCAATTGTATTCGACTGTATTGGCTAGGATTCCTTTCAAATGTGTTATAGCAATAAGTTCCAGCAATGAGTATCCTATGACACCTGAAAGACATTCAAAGCAATTCAGGCGACTATAATTTGCCCACACAACTGCTTCAGGCGTTTTTGAACATTTGTTCGATTAATTGAGGGTAATCGCAATGATTTTGTGCAAATCCCATTTAGTGGGTCAATTTTTTTTGGGTATTCTATCCCATAAATCACAGCACCAACGATGCAACAAATTTTGCCACAGTTTGCCAGTCATTTAATATATCCAGTCAAACAAAAGGTTCTCACTTTCAGCTAGTCTTTACACTAAAAAGTTATTATTTAACGAGAGCACTTCGAACATGACCTTGCTGTCAAAACAACTTTAGAAGAGCAAAGCTTACAAATTGAAGAGATTACTTTTAAAAAGAGCAACACACTTGTGGTACCTTTGGTATAACAGAAGTCCATAGGCGGTGGTAACCACTTACCATAGTTGGGGATCCTGCTTGTTTGGTACTGTGATATATCGATTGCTGTCCCACTACAGGGCAAAGACCTCTTCTCAAAAAAATAAAGCATGATCATGAAACACCACGGCTGTTCAAGGCAGTTGGCAATCGAAGATCTCAAACTTATATTAACTATAAAGTCCAGGTTTTTTTATTTACGATGTTTTCCTTCATCGATGTCAGTGATGTCTAAGATAAAATTAGAATGTACATATAAATAAAAAAGTCACATTGGGTCCTATTATTTATTTATTTAAACTTCATGCAACATACAGGTACATAGGCGGACTTAATGCCAAAAGCATTCTCTACCAGTCAAACCAGGCTGGTGTAGAGATAAAATGGCAGTTGCATGAAAAAAATAAAAAAAATACTAAAGTAAAATGTTTACACAAAAATGTCTATCTAAATAAAATAGACATACATTTTGTTTTGCCCGGATTGAAACTCACAACATCAAGCATGAGAGGAGAGTTCTTAACCACTGGGCCACCATTACTTGTACTCTATGGCATAAAAAGGTGCTCTCACAAGATCTGAATAATATTGAGTCATCTATTACCTATATTATACATAGTTAAACACTCTATTGCAGCGATTTCGTAGTTGGCTACGAAACTAAATGAAACTACTGCAATCGCAGAGTACAGAATCACTGCGCCGGCAGGAACTTGAGAAGCCATTAATAAAAACTAATATCATAAAGAGTAATATAAACGTATAGATAAAAACAAAAAAAAAACCTACTTGGGCTTTCAGCCAGTGATTTTTCCTAGCTCCCGCCCTGAGACCCTCAAGGAAAAGGAGTTTTGGATCTCCTGCTGTATTAAATTAATATTTAATATATATGTGTATGTATTTAATATACATACATATTTTTAAATCAATATACATTTTGCTACAATAATTTAATTAATCTTCAAGTGATAATTTAACTGTAATTATGTTCCACCAATTCTTGTAATTATGTAACCAATATTCGACACAATGTTAATTGTTTGTGAATAAATAAATGAATTGAAATGAAAATATAAATAGTGGTTTAAATTGAATAGGGTAGAGCTGGAAGAGTTTTTGAGCAAGCACATTCAGGGCAAAAAGGAAAATTACCAAAATGATATAAAAACCGGAGCCTTTTTTTTTGGCGGCAGTCTATCAAATATTAAATATAAGCAGCAATAATAGCAGATTAAAATTATAAATGATTTATTCCATCAAAAACTCAATCTGGACTGAGTTATATCAGTTTAACTGAGTAGGTGTTGCTTGCTGAGAGAACATTGAAAATAATTATATAAGAAAGGTTTCAGATATCAGCTCGAGGTCCACTTTTAAATATCCAAAAACACATTTTAAGTGCAGGGCCGTTCATTAACATTTGATTTAGGTGTCATTTGACGAAAAATGACAAAAATAGTCAAATCTGATGATAATGTCTTTCCCTTAATTATAGGAAATTGAAATCCTTGATTTGGATAATTTTAAAAGTCTAACATTTTACTCTACCCATGAAAGCGAATCCGCGGTAAAAAGATTGTAGCAAAATTTTTGTTACTGGGAACTTGTTGCTGGGAACAGCACAAGTGGCCGCTGTCATAGCCCCATACGGCATAATATGGGCCGTCAATTTCACAACATGCTTGGTTTCTACAGAAAAGAGATTACCCAAACACACATCCCTTTTGAGGTATCGTTTACCTGATTTAAATATTATCCTAAAAATCGATTATTTTTTATTCATAATATTTTTTAACAAGGGAAGATCCTTTACATATAGTTACTTCATTTTGACAATTTGTATTACATTGCCTTAAGTGTTAATTTTTACAACAGAAAAAAGCATACGTCGTGAAATAGTTTTTTTTTTTTTTAAGTTTCCTTACAAAATGGACAATCTGTTGTAAAATGCCGTCTCTCGCAGTGGCTAACAAGGCGTTTCTGTGCTCTGTACCTGCAACGGACACTATAGTCAAGTGCATAACAAACTTTGTAGAGTAAACTTGGTCATGTCAAGTACAAAGCAAACTCCATAGCGACCATAAATTATCAACTCGGGTTACGATACCATTTTTTATCTTGTACTTGATTCTGTCATTAAATATTCACTTTTACTTTTTTTAAACTAGGACATAAATTACCAGCCTCGTCCATTCGCGTAGTATTTATATAATGCGCAAAAACTGTTTCGTTTGAATATCTACATAATAATAATTCTGGCCTAACTTATTAATATGTATACTGGTTCTGTTTAAAAAAATCGGAATGTACAAATACTAGTATTATCTTTTTTCCGGTTGTTTTAAGGTTCCGAACCCAAAGGGTAAAAAAGGGACCCAATTACTAAGACTCACTGTCCGTCTGTCTGTCTGTCACCAGGATGTATATCATGAGCCGTGATAGCTAGACAGTTGAAAATTTCACAGATGATGTATTTCTGTTGCCGCTATAACAACAAATACTAAAAACAGAATAAAATGAATATTTAAGTGGGGCTCCCATACAACAAACTTGATTTGTGCCGTTTTTGCAATAATGTTACGGAACCCATCATGCGCGAGTCCGACTCGCACTTGGCCGATTTTTTATCTATTAATCTTTGCTAACAATATGTGAAGTAAGATTATGTGAAAGTAACTTTGTCCGTCTGATTGTTTTATTCTTACGCCTCAATCGCTGAATAATTTTTGATTAATTTGGGTTTAAAGATAGATTGGGCCTTGGAAAAGGACAATTATTATAATATCGCGGGCTTACGTTGCCTTGGGATTTATTATCCACTTTGAAATTTGTTGGATTTATTTCGGAAGGTTGTAAGTGTATTTACTGTTTTTCTTAACCTATGTGGTCCCTCTGCTAGGCAAAGGTTCCCATATAGCCTTTCACTCTACCGTCGCCTTTTCCAAACAATCTGTTGAAAACATCACGACAGGGATTCCCAGGCCTTCTTGGGCGATGGCACCCAACCTTTGGCCCATCCTACTCCATAACGATTCTGTCCCGTCTACATAATATACATAATATTATGTCCCGCCCAATCCCATTTTTAAATAGCAACCATGTTATCCAAATTGGCGATTCGTAGTATTACGTATTTGGTCGCTGAGCTTAATATCTAATACAATTCCACCGCCTTTTGGAAAACCTTGAATTTGGACTTTTGAGACTCAGTCAGAGAATAAGTTTCCGCACCGTAGGTTACATAAATCAGTCAATATTAACCATATATTGCTCCTAAATCTCGATGTTTGTCAGCAAGTTGACACATAAGACAGTACTGAGACAATTCATACCCAGGAATTTAGGACTTTAAGCTAAACAGTCGCAATTCAAAGAAGAAAGTAAGACAAATTAATTAAAAAGCAAACGTGGCCGCAGAAATTAACAAGTCTATAAATTATGCTTAAACTAAAATCCTTAGTATTAGTAGAACTAAAATTATGTTAATAAAAACAAAATTATGATATTATCAAATGTAGATAATAACATTATTTTGTTTTATATAATATCATAAAAAAGACACATGAAGAACACAGGACAGTGAACAAGAAGGCTTCTCAGCATGATGCTGTACCATGCGTGATTCATAGCCCGGCGCTGATATTCAGTGGTCGCCACTTCATTATTTTAATCCTCCCCCTCTTAATTTAAAATATTTAATAAAATATGTCATTTATAAATTTGACCAGCCAACTGCAACCAACTACCCTAAATATAACCTTTACCTATTTTGCCTTTAAATCTTTTTTATTGTGACGTGTTTCGGGTAGATCAGCCGAATAAACCACTAATATACTGGTATTTGGCGCTTTATTATTCCCGAACCGATCCTACGTTACATTGGCATAATATCATACGTAAATAATCCGTGTCGTATTAGTGGCACCAACGCCGCCACTTACAACTAATGAAATGACGTCACACAAATCCTTTATCGCTCAAGCAAAGTTATCGGCGCGATTTAAACACATACAACAATCCGACAATAACCGTAGGGTTAGTCGGGTAGTTGCCCAGACCAGACACAATACCCGTCTGGTCGGAGGATCCTCCCTTTTCTATAGAGGTTTCTCTTTACAACCCTGTTCTGCATGACCCCAAATTAATATGTTAAATTATGTACCATAATAAAATTGTGTTTTCTCATATAGCTCTATGAGTCAAGAATGGACACTTTATTTCCAAAATCTACATTTTGTTTACTAAGACCGGTCAAATTATGTTAAAATAAATCTGATTATAATATATAATGTCTATTCTGGCAGTCTTAGTTGCTAGATTAGTTTGTTTAGCTTTAATACCGGTTCTAAAAGTGATGTATTAACGAGGCTGTAGTAAA
Organism: Orthosia gothica; assembly: GCA_949775005.1. Classification (NCBI taxonomy): domain Eukaryota; kingdom Metazoa; phylum Arthropoda; class Insecta; order Lepidoptera; family Noctuidae; genus Orthosia; species Orthosia gothica. Next base: position 11,394,294 of record OX459047.1, on the reverse strand, counting down.
TTTGAAACGCTAATGAGTAACTTTACATAAAATAAGGATTGCAGTAATTTAATATGTAAGTATATAAAAAAAACATTGTGAAACACTTAAGAAACCAAATTCGAATCTTGTTTTTAGAAATATATAAACAAAAGGTAAAAATTATGGTCAAAAACGGCGACTGATAGATTAGCATGAAAAAAAAAGACACTTCGCCAATCGCAAATAAAATTCGATCGTAGTTTTCTTGCGTGCTTGAATCAGAAATAACGAAATACGCAAGATAACATGGTTTAAGGGACAATCCCAACGCACTTTTCCTAAACCACTGCAACTCCTGAAAGCCAGAATCAATAGTGGCGAACACCAGAAAAGCGCCGAAGCAATGAAGCTCGACGAAGTCCCGGAGAATGAATTTAACTGTATTGGATCCCGCAAAGAAATGAATCAGAAAAGAATAGCGGAGGAGTAGGAAAAAATGAATTTCCACTTCCCTCCATACTAAGCAGGAGACAGAACAAACAAGGCCAATAGGCACAAAGGGTCGTTTACAACTGGGATAAGCCTATTTGCCTAGCACCACGGATAAAAAATTAGATAAATATTAGTGGGTCCTTACATTGTCAGCTGTTATATTTGATTCCAATAATAGTTATGGCAAAAACGCTTGACCGCACGGAAATTTGTCTAGAACAAATTTTCCAGAACAATTTTTTTTTTCTTCTGTCTACATGGTTCTTATAGTCAACAAATCTAGATGCAGCCTGTACACTATGCACCATAATATTGCGTTGATTCTGCCAAAGAATACATTCCCATAAGATATGAAGTGCAGATTGTACATATTTGCAGTCAGATGTAGAACACTGACATAAAAGCAAAGCAACAAGCTTGAAGGAAAATAATTTACTTTTAAAGTTGCCATGCCCTGTGAGAAATTAGGCAACACAGTGTCATGGGAACATGAGTTACTGATATAGCCCGAAAAATGGCCACACTTAAATGGCAGTGGGTTGGTGGTGGTTTAATGGAGTGGCGACCACGTACCGAAAGACCCAGTGTTGGAAGCTCTCCCACTAGGTGCATCGATGACCTGGTTCAGACTGCAGAATCCACTGGATACGAGATGTACAGGATACTTGGGGAGGCTATGGACCGCAGTTGACGTATTTCAGGTAAAATAATGATCATGATTAGTATCTCGCAGTCGAGACATGATTTCGGTAGCAAAATAAAATTATACAAGATACCTATAAGTTACTGTATGTTAACAGCGGATATCTTTTGTTTCTATGACATTCAATTCAGCCTTGTGAATAGGATCTCAATCGAGGTGGCGACTAGCTCTTAGGTTTATTCGTTTACTAATACTTGCTAATTAGGCGTTAGGAACCCAAAAAAAAAAACAAACATAGAAACAGTAAAAATTTTACATTCCCGAGCGACCATAGTTTAGTACGAGGTCCACTTAACTAAGGAAAACAAAACTAAAGTAGAAAAATATTCGGAAACCAACGAAATCTATTACAGGGAGAAGAAAATATAAATAATTTCGTAAATCGATTAAAACCATGTTACATAAAGTATCTTGGTGCAAAAGCGGTGACATAAAGTCTTACTACATTAAAATAGAGTCAGCCATAATGGAAAGCATAAAAAACACAAGCACTAAACAAGAAAGAAGAATAGAATATCATCAGAAACAAAGGATATGATAAAAAAACTGGTCATGTGCCAGTCGGACTCGCGTTCTGAGGATTTTGTACAAACGGCTACATTCACCAAAATAATTAAATAACATTACTGAAGTTCATAAACTATGAGAGCACCGAGCATTGCTCTATCGATAAGATATACAGAATTGAGGGAAAAAATTACTTTGCTGTTGGAAAATAGTAGTCCCTATACATCGACGTAAGTCGCGGTTAGATTACCAACTGCAAATAAGTTTTTTTTTATGTACGTACAAATTTACGGTTTTTGAATTTTATCCTTTACTTGTGCTTTGCTTCTTGTCAAATTTCATGATTCTAGGTCAACGGGAGGTACCTTGTAGATTTTGATTCCCTTGCGAGTGTTAAATATGCGTCATTAACGTCTGTATCTCTTGATTGCGTTGATCTAGAAGTTAGTTTTTTTCACAGCTGCACGGGGTTGCAAACTTCATTACATACGATATTGACTTCAAGCGTTCCCAATATAGAGGGTCTGGACAGACAACAAAGTGATCCTATAAGTGTTCCGTTTTTTTCCTTTTGAGGTACGGAACCCTAAAAACGAATTGAATTACAAAATAAACAACCAAAAAATAGAGAAGAGAGACAAGAATTCTCGAATTTATACAAAACTATCAACAAGAACATAAAAAACGACTATGAAAACTATAGGATGAAGATAAGTCAAAAAAGGGCCAATAAAAACTAGTAAAGAGTGGACTTCAAAGGTAAAATCAAAAGACCCTCATAAACATAAGCACACAAAAACAGATATCGTGAGATTTTTTTCAGATTACTACAAAGACCTAACACAAAACAATAACAATAAATGCCAAACACATCAATACAATTTATATAATACAACAACATCCTTGTTGGTCGAACCCTCCGAAGAAGCCGAAATAATAAGCCAAATAGACAGGCTTAAAGAAGAAAGGCCTGGAAATTATAACATCCCGAATAAATGTCCTCTCTCAAATATTTTTAATAAAGTCCTCCAAGAGCATAAGGTATCTGTGAAATTGGCACAGTCAAGAAGCATACTCCTTTCCAAGAAGGGGGACGCGTCAGATGTGAGTAATTAGCATCCTATGAGCTTACGTACAAACTCTTCGCGGCCTGCTTAAACAAGATAATAGAACCAGAGATACAGAAGCACCAACCCATGGAACAGGCAGGACTGCGAAAGGGTTTCTGCACTATCAACAACATTTATACTTTGGAACAAGTAATTGAAAAACATCAAGAACTTCAACAGCCTTAATACCTAGCTTTAATTGACTATGCAACCATATATCCCATGACAGCATATGACGAGCACTATATCATCAAGATATCCCCAAACCATACATAAACATCCTGAAAGACCTCTACAATAAAAGTGTAAGCCATGTGACTGGGGCCAATAATCAAAATAGGTAGAGGCGTGAAACGGGAAGACCCGCTATCATCTACAATCTTTATATCAGTTCCACAACACATAATGAAAGACCTAGACTGGCAACACAAAAGTATTAACAAAAAAGGAATATAACAAAAGAAACGTTTTTTGGGTAACAAATAACCTCTGTCACTCAGATATAATTTAGCTTTCTACAGGTGAAATATTATTGCGTTTATCCATTACATACAAACTTACATACAATCAAATCTTTCAACTTTATAATATGATAATAAATATAACGAAATTGAAATATATGCAAAAACGGAAAAAGAAATGAAGAAAATTATAGAAATCACGACAGAATTCAGTAAAGACATTAATTAACATGCAGTTTGGGCTAGACAAGTGCAAAACAGTACACATCAAAAACGGATAGCCAACAAATAAAGAGAACAATACAATACAATGATCTACAACGGCAACATGGAGGAAGAGGCCTAATAGACATTTATCACCATAGACATACATCTTACAAGATGACGTGACTGTATGTACTTCGCGTGCCAAAAAACGATAAATGATCGTAATTTGGGCTTTTCACTAAGTATTATCGGCACCGGAAATCCACCAAAATCTAGAAAAATGCCTCTATGCCATATTGAGCAGTAAATAATGTATAGAATGTATAACACGAGGCATTGGAAATGTTTTCTTTAATTGGTAAGTAAATTAGTTTTTAAATTGTTTGTGAAAAAGTTGGGACGCTTGGTTTTCGTCAAAAAAGTTTTGGGAATGGATAATGTGTATAAAGCTCCAATTTTTTTTTTAGTTTTTGTTAGATTGGCACAACTGTTTTCTATTTTGGCTCGGCGTTTGAGTTCATCTGTATTTTTTTACTATATTTAGTTATGTCATATCTAGTGTGTATTTCGAATTTCATAATGGACAAAAACATCGAACAAAAAGTTCTTAAATTTTGCATCGCCAATCGAATTTCGTGTTCGAAGTTAAAGAAAATGTTACAGAAGGCTTACGGTGAGTCAACTTTATCTTATACTCAATATTATATTAAAAACAAGTCCTTATGAGTAGTATCTAAAAAGCGTTCAAAAGTGGTTCAGATATGATGGTAGATTTGCCTCGCTCTGGTAGGCCATCATCGTCTGCAACTGAAGTTAACATCGCAAAAGTGAAGGAAATAGTGACTGAAAATCCTCATTCAAATTTGAGAGATGTAACCGCCGAACTTTCTGTGCCTCATGAGTCGGTCCGTACCATTTTAAATAATTACTTGGGTATGTAAAATGTTGCCACTCGAGTAGTCCTAAAAAATCTGAATTATCTCCAAAAACTGGATCCCATATGAGTCGCTGAGGACATGCTAGAACGATTCAATTCTGATCCAACATTCATGATACGCATTGTTACTGGTGATGAGACGTGGGTTTTCGAGTTTGAAATGCAAACTAGTCAACAAGCTTCGGAGTGGCGTCTTCCAACTGAACCGAAACCGAAAAAACCACGCCAAAGTCGATCAAAAGTCAAAGTCATGTTGACTGTTTTCTTTGACTATCGCATTGTTGTGTACTTGGAATTCATGCCGGAAGGTTAAACGGTAAATAAAGAAGGTTAAGCGTTATGCGGCGTTTAAGAGAGCAAATTAGACGAAAAAGGCCAGATTTGTGCCAAGAAAATTCTTGGATTTTGCACCACGATATGCGCCTTTGCATAAGACCATCATTGTGAACGAATTTTTGACCAAAAACTCAACAAATACCAACAGAGGTGGTTGCCACCTTATTCACCAGAGATGCCTCCAGCTGACTTTTTTCTTTTTCCTAAACTCAAATTACCACTGGCTTTATTTGGTAGAAGACATAAATGAGGATTCGTAGCGATAGAATAGTGAGAAAGTTTATGCAAATTGAAGAAAACGAAATGTCTGTCCGTACCAGACATTTCGTTTTCTACTACCGTCTTTATCATCTGAAAAATTTACCACATGCTACATTGACTTGTCTTTGCTCGTTGATGTAGCTTAAAGTAGCCAAAGAGCTAAGAAACGTACCATGTTATCGTATATAATATTTTAGTGTACAATTTTCTGTAAATAAAACATAAAAAAAACAGCGCTCAACGTTAAAAAAGGAGAGTAATGTTTATGCGTACTCTTACCACCTGTACCAGGAAATTAGCCACCGACCCAGGTTAGCAAGTATGCTTATGTTCAAAGTACATACTAACACTAGTCTATCCTACACATTTTGTAGCAAGAAGCAAGAAGTTAGTAGCATTATGGGGGCTCTGGGTTATTTATTTATTTATTTATATACACTTTATTGTACACCATAGTATACAAGAAAAAGAAACTAAAAACATACAATGGGCGGCCTTATCGCATACTGCGATCTCTTCCAGGCGATCTGGAAGAGATCAGGTTCCAGCTTCTTGCTCTATTAGTGCTATTTATGAATGGGATTTAATAGATTTTCAAGATGAATACTGGCAAAAGTGGTAGTACCCAGTGCAAAAATTCACCAAACAAGTTGTGCTAAGTGTGTGTACCAATATTTCTCTTTTAGGAACGTAGTTCCTAAACGCAGCTTCGGGTAGGTCAGTTTCTCTCTCAGTATATCTTTCTATGAGCAAGGCATATACGTACGCCACGCGCTCTCTATATCTTTCTCTTAAAGTTACACTAGTCGAAAATTCTTCCACACAAACGTAGTCTAAAGATTACTCCACTGTTTGACGATGTGCGTATAAATAAAAAAATGATATCAATTTGTCTCATCATTATCTAGTCCTGTATGGAACCAAAAATGTAAAAAAAAAAATTGTTTCAACACTTATTTTAACGCATCTTTGGGCGGAAACAACTACCATAAGAAGAAGGAAAATTGCAACCTCCATACAGGGATAGATTAGTAATTCAACAATGCAAATTATTTTATTTTGAAAATATACATTTAGTCGTTTTTTCATGATATCTAGACTCCCAAAGGTCTGTTTATAAAAAATCGCGCACTCGTTTTCGTCCTAAATCATCATCCATTTCGCTACAAACTTGCAAAAGTGCTAATTCATACACGAAATAGCTTCTTACTGCTCATCACAGTATCTATTTCTTTCGCACGTGTTGTCGCATAAGATAGCATGCATTTTAACCCCGCGCAAAAAATAGTTCATCCTTAAATTGTGTCGTGAGGAATTTCGTTCCTGACGGGAGTCCGATGACCGCACAGGTATTTTCCCTTTGTATCATGAAGCTTTTTGTGATGAACCTGATGATATAATTTACCAAGCTGTAAAAAAGCGTCCTACGCAATGACGCAGCCGTGTTAAGCTGTTACTGCTGGCGTTTAAAGAGAGAAAATACCTACTACAACAACAGGAAAAGTTAATAATTTTACAAATTGCCAGCCACTATAATTCTTAATCCTATATTTATGTATTAAGGTATGAAATGTGATAAAGTTGAGACTGAATTGGAAGAAAAGTAATAATTATGTAATGGTTGAAAGGGGGGAAAGCAAGAAAATAGAAGTATGCACCGAGGCCAAATAACATCGGATAAAGGCAGAATGACAATGATCAATCAATCTGCCTAGCCTGTGTCCAACAAGGTTAGGGTCAGCTTCCAGTCCAACCAACTGTAGTTTTGTTCCAGTATTTTACATGAAGCGACTGCCTATCTGATCTCCACTACCCAGTAATTGGGTAACACAGTACTCCTTGGCGGTGTCGGGATTCAATTTCCGACTACCCGTAACGACTGTCAAACATCTCAAAATGACAGTCGGGACCATCGGCTTAACGTGATTGCCGAGCCACGGACGTATCTCGGTATGTAAATGACTCATCCACGGACCGATCTCGGCGAGCGGTCCTTAACCTGGAAAATTGACACGTGTAAATTAGATTCACTCATAAAAAATATTGCACTAACGATACGTGTTTCTGTCTATATATAAAAATAGCTTTAGGACGATAAACTTCCTGCCCACCTGCCACGTTGTCTAAAAATAACTTAAACAAAAAAGTAAATGTTCATACCCGCATAAATTAGATATAAAAACAAAACATAATATTATATGACATGCCATTAAAAAAATTGCTTAACCACATAAATTAGAATTGTTGTAGAAATCTTGAATGTAGAATTAGGCTGCTCTCATGCTAATATGGACTACAATATTAGGGCTGTCACTGAGTCCATCGTAATGAAAAATTTGAGTACTTAATAAGTAAAACCAGATGTCTTAATAAGTAGAACCTAAATAATGATGTAAATTATATGTGACAATTTATCCTATCTACAATTATTAAACTAATAATAATCTTATAATAAAATCAATAATATAAACAAAATGTACAATATTGTGCGATAGACACAACATGCAGTGAAAGGACAATGCTAAAATTTCACCACAATCACTACTTAAAATATACTTTTCAACTTGTGGCCCACAAGTTGAAAACTATATTTTTCACAGGAGAACCCATTTCAGTTTTGCTCACGGTTTTTGATTTTTTCTTATTTTTTACTTTTATACAATATGTAGCTAGAAATGTATAGTATAAGCCTTAATTGATCTTTGTTATAAGTTTTACCCAGTTTGTACAATAGCATATAAGTCCCTTTTTCTAATTATAAAAAAGCTGATAGATAATACCATAATATTTGTGAATTGCCAAAATGTGACACCTTTTATTATAGTTTTGAGCAAACTTAAGATTTGTTTAAATTAGGGGTCTTTTTTGCAAAAAAAATAGGTATATACGCGGCCCGGCGAGCACGGCCTACTGTGACATCGCTTAAGTCACACTTTTAATCACAGTTTGGGCGATAAACCCATGTTGTCTTAAATGCTAGCACAATGTTGGCGTGCGATATTTTCTTGACTTTTGGCATAACTTCTTGACGTTTATTTTTTCTTTTTCGGAAATTTTCCAATTTTATTGCAGTTTCGGTTTAACCTTGGCCATAAAAAGCATTTAGGTTGTGAGAAGCATACGATGCACTGTTTCCGAATTATGGGCCTCCGTATCTTATTTTATTTTGCATAAAACGCTTTATATTTCCAAAATGGTATCGCCAAAACGGTATGTCCTAGGCAAAAAATAACAAAAAAATTGCCCCCCCCTTTGCTATCTCCATGTTAGCAGCGTCCTAACATGAATTTAAAAGTTTTTTTTTTTACATATCTTGGTTTTCGACTTGAACTACGGTCATAACTTATGGCAAAATATGTCATGTCTTACAATTTGTCTTAAATGCTAGCACGGGACAACCATGTGACATAGTTTACAGGAGCGACATGCCTTTCTTGTTGTTGACTTCATAGTGCGACATAATCTGAATAGACGACCAAATAAAATAATACCTAAAAAAGTGTGCCGTTCATACAGATAAACTTTTTAATTTTGTTGGGAACAAATTAATATTTGACCCACGACCATAGACACTTTATTTTTCTTTGTTTGTTACATAACATATAACATAACCACATAACATATTGAGTGTTTGTTAGAAAGATATAATAATTGTGAAGATTTTAATAATTACTTAAAAAATATTATAGCTTGGACCATGTTCCCAATACCGGAAAATTTTGAAAGTATGAAGAAAATAATTATAAAAAAAATAATCAAAATAAAATTAATAATTAAAAATAAGAATAACAATCAAAAAATACAATTATAAAAAAGTAATAATATAAAATTAATAAAATAATCCTGTATAGGTCTACCAGAATCTCATGGCAAATGTGGAAATAAAAATTTGTTGTGTGCAACACTGGGGAAATTGGATTAAACGATCTTGATACTGTTTAATTTTTATTTATGTCTTTAGTATTAATTAACATGAGGTACCTATATTATAGTAGTCACAGCGGATCTTTGTGTCTTTGAACTTGGTCCTGCCAACCATTGCGTAAGAAACAGTTTGTCATCGAGTATACTGCATAGAGTAAGCGAGATAGGACGATGTGACATACATAAGCGAGTGAAAGAGACAGTTATACAATGCTATTTTCACCTTCAACATTGACACAAAAATAGGTAAATAGGTCTTGCAACCAATTCAGAGACACAAAGATCTACTGTGAGTATTATAGGTATTTGTATGAATAATATTGTTATACATCGGGTTCTTAACATAGGAAAAATAAATCAATTAAACATTAATTTATGTACTAATTTATTATATATCATTTAAATCATACTAATAACTTAAAACCTCATTCAGAACTAGAAAACTAGAATACGATTCCATGAACTCCATTTCAAAAACTTGTATCTTTGTAGTTTTATGTCATCTCTCTCCATCAAAATGGTTCTTTTTCATTTGCATTTACCATATTCAAAACCAATCTCTTTATGTATAAAGTCTGTAAAAAATAATAAAATGTATCATGTTACTTATAGTCATGCATCATCATCAGTCTATACATACTTTTTTATGTAAGTTTTATGGCCTGATTGCTAGGACCTTTTAGCCACGTCTTTGGAAAGAGTTTTGGATCTTATATTTATTCTTTAGTATGCATTAGAATGCGGATGTAACAGATTCTAATGTTTTTTGGAGTATTAGGCAGCAAATCGTATCGAGTCAGTCTTTCCAGTAATCTTTGCAGAGGCAGTCAATACTAAAATAAAATACTCCGCTCCACTATCCCGAGATCGCTTCTGTTAATGATTTTACAAATTGTCCAGTTGCGTAGACAGTTGAGACACAAAACTACACCAATAATATATCACAATATCCACTAGGAATCAATTTGCAAATAATATTAACAGCCACTGAACTTCACTCGACAAAATCCCGCTAAAAACTCCCGTCTATATACACGTCCCACTGCAGGGCGCAGATTATTACTTAATATTTTTCTTACGTCAAAGATTCTCAATCTGCGTTAAAATCAATATCTTGTCGAAGAATTAATAACAATTACATTACTGTTGCCATTTCCTTCCAGCCATCATTCGATGTGCCCTGACCTACGGTTTACCATATGGAAAGAAATACAAATTAAGTAAGAAAAATATAAAATAAACTAAAAGTATCAAAACAAGTCAGTACAACTTACCGGTCCACTCTACGACGCACTTTAAAATCAAAGATTGAGTTTGATTTACGCCTTCTTCTTCCCTTATTTTACGATACACATGGAAAACAATATGTCTCGCTTGTGATCGAAGGGGGTTTTTCGACATTTTCACAAAAATAACAAATTTACAAGATAATATCAAAAAATTTCAGCAGCGGTTGACACATCAAGTACTTTGATTTAACAGGTGACAATTGACATTGCCATATGAAAATCACAATTTAAAAAAAATAAAAAATGCCATGAGATTCTGGTAGACCTATAACATTTCAATTAATTAATAAGCATTGATCACCACACACAGAAAATAAATTTATTGCCATTTGGTGCAATAATTAGAAGGAAATATTTTTTTTATAACTATAAAATTTTATCACCGCCTCCGACCGAAAGTGATAATTTTTTCTAAATCATCTTTCAAAATGTGACATTTGTGACAAAATGGGTGCGCCTGTATTAGCAATTAAGACTCGATGAGTCCCAAATAAACGTCAGGAAATTTTCTCACGCCGCCGGTGCTATTATTTAAGACAAAATGACTTTATCGCCCAAACTGCGATGAAATGTGTGACTCAAGCCATGTCACAGTAGGCCGTGCTCGCCGGGCAGCAATAAAAAAGGCATGTAGCGCCTTTAAAACATGTCACATGTTTGACCCGTGCTAGCATTTAAGACAATTTGTAAGACATGACATAATTTATCATGTCTTGTCACAAATGTCCTGGGTACGCCCATGCTCGCTAGGCAGGTTACAACTGTCAATACGGTTTTCTCTGAAGTTAGCTAACAAAGTGTAAAAATGTGAAAAGGGCTGTTGTGAGATTCGGTTATTTTAAATGAACAAAAATAATAAAATAATTTTAGTAAGCCTTAAAATTAATATGTCACATGGTTGACCCATGCTACTATTTATGACAAATTGTGAGACATGACCTAATTTTTCATGTCTTGTCACAAACTTCTTGGGTACGCCCATGCTCGCCCCGCAGGTGACGCTATGTAGTTTCTGCCTACCCCTATGGGAAAAGGGCATGAGGGCATGAGATTATGATTGTATGTTATTTGTGTATGTGACAATGAATTGACAATGCTAAAATTTTAGCACAAAATCTAGACATGATGTGACTTGTATTAAATTCAATAGTTATTTCTATGGTTTATTGTACTGTTGTTAGAATATAATCTATATATATATAGATCACTTTTAATTTAATTACGGGTTTAATTATTATTGTTATTGATAACAAATCACTAATAATTCTGAATCTTATGCATGTAAATATAGAGAAGGGATACTTTTCACCAGGACAGCTTTTAACTCTATACAAAGCGCAAATCCGATCCTGCATGGAGTATTGCAGCCACCTTTGGGATGGCTCAGCCAAATATCAACTTGCCTGGCTTAACTAGGTGGAACGCAGAGCCAAGAGGCTCATTGGCGACGTTAAACTGGTGGATACCAAGCTTCACAGCTTGGCTCATCGCCGCAAGGTTGGCTTCTTTTCGGTCTTCAACAGACTGTACTTCGGTGAGTGTGCTCACGAACTCCACGACCTTATCCCACCGGCCCCCTTCTACCATCGGACATCTAGACGCACTGCAAGTTACCATCCTTAGGTACCTGGTTGCCATTCCACCAATTCGCAGCAAGCGCTTCCAAACATCCTTCATAATGTGCACAGCTAAGGAGTGGAACTCACTGCTAGCGTCTGTGATTCCGAATGCATTCAACCCGAATCTCTTCAATGTTAACAGGATCCATCTGGGTAAGCTCACTATATCATCGACTTTGTCTCTGTCACCTCTGACCTAGACTAGAGTCAAGAGCAAACCCAAAACCCATATAAAAAGAAACTGGATTAGGCCAGCCCTAGCCTCACTTAGTAACTACGCATATTTTTTGGATAAGAGGCCTAGGTTTGTTTCATAACTAGTTTTAATTTCGCATTTAATTAATTAATTCATGCTTTCAATATTTTAGGGTACCGTTATAAGGAGATACCGGAATAAACTAGCTCCTTTATTTCTAGTGACAACTATCTTTTTATTTATTTAACAATTTATGTACACACATTAAATACATAGACAAGAAGAAAGAATAGAAAACTAAGTAAAAAGGCAATGTAAGGTATGTTTTTTATTTGTTGATTTATAGAAAGTAGTCATCATAATCTGAGGACATTTCCAATTTAAACTTTAGGTTTTTCAAAATTCAATCAGACCGCTGAATTAGAAAAAGATTCATAAATACGTCCAGCTATGTTTTTCGGTCAAAATTGTGTTAAAGATTTATTTAGTTTTTATTTAAAAAAAAGCTTTGCACCACACTATAAATTAAGATCTTAAAACCACCTGGTCTTATTGAAAATAAGTAAATTATTTTGCATCATATAAAAAGTTTGTAAGCGTTGTAAATCCTATGTAGTAAGTTAACCGTCACAGTTACATTCAACTTGAAGCCTACAAGTTGCGCATGCTTTTAGCATGAGTTAAGTGCGTACCTATGTGCGAAACCCTCTTCATAATATCTCGACTGCCACTTAACCGCGATTTTTTCACTCAAGCAGAGGGTATAAGGAATACCCAAGTTTTGGCTCGTAATAGTACGAAGTACTCCTCACGCAGTCATGTTCGTTTCTCTAATTTTGGTCGCGGTTTGTGCTCTTATTTTTTGGCGTTCTCGAAGGGCTAAGGCGAAACACCCTTTGCCACCGGAGTACCCTGGGGCTTTGCCTTTTATTGGACATACGCATATGCTGGTTACTAGTTCTAGAGGTATGTAGGTATGAAATTTAAAAAAAATACTGATTATGGTTTTGTGAAAAAAGTGCAACTTAACATTACATTTTATATAAAGTTGTCAAAAAATAAAAGGCCCGTTTTGACAGCTATAAAAATACTTAATAATAATTAAACTTGATGCTCACGAATGATACTCATTGTCATAGTGTGTATCGGTAACATAGTATTTAATAAGGATTATGAATTTGATTTTGCAATTTCTTACGTAGAAAGTTATCGCGGCATGTAAAATGAGAAAAGTGGGCTTCTTAGATTGTGATGACTATAATGTTAAAAAGTAAAATAACACGTTTGTTTTAAATAGGTGATCCGATTAAAAAAATACTTATACCTATTATATATACGTATATATTACCAAATTTACTGCCCGAAATTTTTACCGTCTCTGTGGGGGCCACGGGAGCGAAACCGTGGGAAAAGGTAGTGAAAAATGGTAATCAACTGCATCCGATGAAATTCAAAGTAAAATCATTTGTTTCAATAAGGTCACTAAACGTTACTTTTAAATTTCAAAATTTAAAGTTAAAATGGTATAACCATTTTATAATGGTTCCCCTAGTCGACGGTACGAACTATTTTGTGAGCGAGGTTAAAATACATGCTAACTCATCCGGCAACACGTGCGAAGATATATGTTGTGATGCGCATATGAAGCTAGATCGCGTACAAATTAGCACTTTTGCAAATTTGTATCGAAATGGATGATGGTTTAGGACGAAAACGAGCGCGCGAAATTTTATAAACAGACCTTAGGGAGTCTAGATATCATGAAAAAACGACTAAATGTGTATTTTCAAAATAAAATTATTTGCATTGTTGAATTAATAATCTATCCCTGTATGGAAGCTGTTTTCTTTATTTTTCCTTCTTTTTATGGTATTTATTTCCGCCCAAAGATGCGTTAAAATTAGTGTTAAAATATGGAACTTTCGGCGCTCATAACTTTCAAATTTATTTATTTTTTGCTTCATACGGGGCTATATAATGATGAGACAAATTGATATATTTTTTTATATTGAACGTAAATCGTCAAACAGTTGAGTAATCGTCAGACTACGTTTGTATGGAAGAATGATCGACCTTAATTCTAGTTGTCCATTACTAAAGGTAGTTTTTTGGGGTGGTAACGCACTGCTTGTCCATGATCTGTATTCGTGATTTGAATTCCGAGTTCAAAATGTTCTGAATTATGACAGATTATGATAAAAAAAAATCAAAAATCAAAATTTATTTATTCAATTAGGCCATGATCGCTCCTCCCTCTAGGTGGAGCGCCAACCACTTGTATAAAGCCTCTGGTCGGGAGTCCAGTGGATACGAAACGCACAGGACCGATGGAACGTGGAAGGGTATTTGGCTGAAATGATGATGACGATGATGATGAAAGATTATGACGGATAGAGTTCGCATGTCGTGCGTAAGCTTCCCTACAAGAAATACTACGGCTACTTCGGAGACAAAATTTCACGGACACAGATTGGGTTTAGTGCGTACCTTAAGGAGGAGAACGGATGGACAAATGCCACGTTAGGCTGGCAACCAAGTCTATTCCAATTATGTGTAGTTCGTTCAGGTTTATCACTATTACTCATACATCTTTATCTTTTGCTTTTAGGATTATGGATATTTATGGAGAAGATGTCAAACTTCTGTGTGGAAAATGGTGGAGTCACTTGTGGCCAGTTCGGGGGAGATATTTACTATGGTAAGTTAGACACAACAATTTCCATGATATTTTAACTAATATTATAAATAGATAGCCCAAAATTGTGAGTAATTATTCAAACGTGTTGGGTAATCTCTGGAACCACTGAAAATATTTGAAAAAAAAACTCAATTACGGGGTCGTCTGTCGCCCATGTGCTGGTTTGGTCCCTGGGGTAGTCACGGCAGGTTCACGGTGAGTGCAAACGCGTGCCCGTGTTCCCACCATAAGCAGCACGGGAGGACAACAAGTAGGTTTAGTGGGTAGGAGTCCCACATAACTGCGCTATCTCCCCCTGGTGGCGCAGTATGCATGAGCATTTCTCCACGATAAAAAAGGCCACTATCTAATGGGCTTACATAAGGAGACGTATTTGATTTATGTTTGAAATCTAAAAGGTTTATTATTAAGTAAACGATAGTAATTGCTAAAACAATCCAAACATTCCTTCTAATACGAGTATTATAAATAAGGAAGTTTGTGAAGTTGGGCGGATGGATGATTGTTACGGTTTCATGCAAAAACTACTGAATAGATTTTGATGAAACTTTAAAATAACGGAACGGACACCACATGGAATATTATACCAGAATTAAAATAAAGTATTTTAAGTGGTAATCCAGGTTGCGGTATATCCATATGTCAAGTTGCATACAAATCTGTAAAAGCGTAACAAGCAAATTCACATTCACTTTTTAAGTTTCCATTAGGGTGGACGGTAGCTAGAAATAACATGAAATAATAATTGTTGCAACCCAACTATGGTTGTGAACAACCTTTTTTTTATGTACAACCTTATAGAATTTTGTACGCCACGTACCACTGATCCGCAGGACCAAAGTTACCGCATAGCCTAAGGAATTGCGAAACTACAGTGGCAGTGAGCAGGGCACATTGCTCGCAGAACGGCTGGTCGATGGGGCCAAAAAGTTCTGAAGTGGCGACCGCGAACTGGAAAACACTTCGTTGGAAATCGTCCCACTAGGTGGACTGATGCATAATGACCTAGTTTAAGGTTGCGGCAGTCCGCTGGATGCAAAACGGACGGGATTTGTCAATAAGGCGACACTTAGGGGAGGCCTATGTTCAGCACTGGAAGTTTTTCGGATACAATTATATAGTATTGATACGCCTTTTAAGATAAAGGCACTTTTACTCAGCATCGAAAATTCATCAAACATTTACATAACACGTTATCCCCTACCGCCACAACGTCATACACAAAATTATATTCAGAATAAAATCTGCACGAAACCAGTTTAGTAACAGTATCGATGTTATGTTTTCAGGTATTGCAGACCCTGACGATGCTAATACAGTAGCAAACGCATGTTTGCAGAAACATTTCTTGTATAAAATAGTTCATCCATGGCTTGGGCAAGGACTATTTACAGGATCTGGTGAGTTAAAGTTATTTTTGTCAGCATATTTTTATTTGTTCACAAGTTCTAATTCACACTGATCAGGCGATATCTATATCTATACTTAATAATATTATAAAGAAGTTAAGTTTGTAAGGATGTAGGGGCTAATCTCTGGATCTATTGAACCGATTTAGATGAAATTTGGCATGGAGATAGTTTGAGACCCTGGGAAAAACATAGAATTTTGTATTCCCCTGGGATGATAAAAAACTTTTAGGCGGGCGAAACCGCGGGCAGAACGCTAGTAGAACAATATATTTATTATTATAAAATAGTTATACAGACAACTTTATTGTGGATGGATGGAGAGGGAGGAGATGGCCAAAGAAAAGATGGATGGACTGTGTGGCGAGTGATATGGCAGAAAAGTGATTTGAATGCGTGACGGGGCACAGGATGGTATGGAAGAAACAAAACGTGTTGCGCCGACCCCATGTAACATGGGACAAGGGCAGGAAGATGAAGAAGAACAATATATTTATTAAACTTGGAATAATTACTAAACCGGGTATTATCGTACATGTGAATACAAGATTGTTGTTCGAGCAATCTTGTATTAGATACCTTTTATGAGAAGAAACAGATCCTAATTTTATTGTATTTATTTTTTATTTTTCCAGGACCAGTATGGAAGCAGCATCGCAAAATCCTAAGCCCAGCATTCAGCATACCGGTTGTGAACGGCTTCTTCGAGGTGTTCAACAATCAGTCCAGAAGGATGGTCAGCGAACTAGAAGAACAAGTTGGAGAAGGGCCCTTTGACCACGTCATGTTAATGAGAGACAGTATTCTTAGGATTTCTTGCAGTAAGTGCATTTGAATCTAGATAGATCCCTGCAACTATTTATGACTTCAACAGTAAATATGTGCATAGATATGTCTTTGCTTTCATTCACGGTTGAAGTCAACTGGCGTAATACATCCTTTTTGTGCGAAAGCGGTTTGAAAGTGTTAAATTACGTTACCAATGTTTCCAATTTTAAATTACATTTTTCTCTATCTCTCTAAGGCGGCTGTCACACCAACTCGGTGCGTTTTCGTTTTTGTACCGAATCTGTTCGGATTTAATCACTATTTAGGTAACTATAAGCCTGTTAGCCTACAAATAAAGAGTAAACAAACTTCTTCTGGTACCAGACATTCTTTATATTTATCTTTCGTCTCGTCTCGTCGTTACTATTTCCTATTGCACCAACCTACAAATCAATAATTGTGATAGAAAAAAACAATCAACAATTAAACCTTATTGCGATATACGTTCAACTGTTAATAGCTTAGATGCATAATCAGCCTTTCTATGTTGCCACTACTGGGACGAGGAAGATTTGTAGTTTACAATTTAATGTCCATTATCTTAGAATATGTATACATTAACAACTTAGTTGACGCTATTTTCAAGAAAACAGTGGGTCCAATATGGACTCGTACAGCAAAATACAGGACAAAATGGAGATCTTTAGAGGAGGCTTTTGAAGAAATGCAGATTGTATCAGAGTGAAGACCGTTTAGCGATATTTATTTTCTTGTATTTAAAAGACGTATTAGAACTATTTTATATTTTATAATTATCATGGCATGTAAAAATTATTACAGCAATAAAGGCTTAATATTTTATTTATTTTTAACCGACTTTCCAAAAAGCAGCAAGGTCTATGTTCGTCGATTTTTTAATTTTTTATTTATGTATAGGAATGTTCATCGATTTCTCCGTCAATTATATACCAATAATGAGCATTATTTTTGTGTTTGGAAGAGTACTTACCCAAATTGTCGGGAGTCGAATTCAAAACACTTAAATAAGAACACAGACTGCCGAAATTGAAGTATTTTTCACTTTGTAAATAGTGTTTTTATTTGGCAGTTGGTTGTTTTTTTTTTTGTAAAAAACTTTATTTTATTTTAGTAACAGCATTTGGAGACACAAAAGATAAAGACAAAGACTTTGTGAAGAACTTCGTGAATGCAGTCGATGAACTGGTTCAAATACTGATGAACAGACTCAACAAGGTTTGGTATCAGAGTGACCTGATTTATTGGTTGGCTGGACTGAAGAAAAGAGAAACTGAGCTGGTCAACTTCCTGAACCAAATAACTGACGAGGTAGTTAATGCTTTAGTTTTAATTATAGAAACAGTCTTAGTTGATGGTAAAACTATTCGAGGACAAGTATCTAATACTACCAACCAATTTACACTTCATGTTAATTGGTTTTCAAGGCTCACAAGCCCATAAAACTTTCACTGTTTACAAGTTATTAGATCTCAAGTGGAGCCAAGCCCTATAATTCTAGAATGGACATCTTGGTAAAAAGTAAAAGTGGTTGTGTCCGTAGAACATTGCTATAAGAGCGACTTATTTTTTAAATATGCCGATGGGAATGAATGAGTTTGCTGTGACATGCAGTAGTTTCATGAAAACAGAACCAAAGTATGCAAAACAAAATAACTCTGTCAGAGAAGGCACCAGCATTAATCACCACACTTGATTAATGCGGGTTGGCGATTTCAGACTATTACTATATTAACTTATTTTGCTTCTTTTATTAATTTATTAACGTTTGCAATAATTATTTAGGTGATTCAAAGAAAAAGATCGTCACTAGAGGATGGAACTAACAATTTTGGAGCAGATGCACCAAGTATGTATTTAATTTACAAAATAATAAGGAATTGAGTTTTCAAATTCAAATTTTTATTTCTCAACACAGTATATACATTTTCCGATGTTAAGTGTATGCGCAGTTCACGGTGTTTTTTCCTTTGTCAAATGTGTCTGAGACGGCACGAAGTTTACCAGCCCTCCCTAGCCAAGTTACAAAGGTTTCGTATCGAATCTCTTTCTACAATCGTTAGCGCCTTCTATTTGTATGGTCTGATCACGTGACTTAACGTTCAGATATGTCATTCCCATACATTGTTTCGTTTTCTACTAGCGTTATCTATTATAGATTGTTAGCTTGGCTACAGGTGCAGGTCTGTGCTGGGTTTCAACAGTTTTTACATAACTCTATAGAAACTATGAAATCAAAAATAATATTATTAGATTTCAGATCTTTCCTGGACATAGTGCTAGAGTTGACAGCAGACGGGAACTTAACTGAAGATGAGATGAGACAAGAGTTGAATACAATGGTGGCAGCAGCGTTTGAGACTACCTCCCAACAACTAGTGTTTATTCTGACGATGATGGGATCACACCCACAAGTACAAGAACGGATTTTTGAAGAGTAAGTTTATTGTTGGAGTTAGAGAGAAGATATTGTTAAGGATCCAGTGTTTAGCTAGAAGATATCAAGTTTAACATGAATTATAAAGTAATCAGTTTTTTTAAATATTTTTCAGTCCTAGGACATAAAGCAAAATTACAAGGAGCCCTTAATAAAGTACATATTTATATTAACTGATTATCCTGTCCGTTTTCAAGCCAGTGATATCAACAACATCTGAGTTGGTTCTACTATGCATTTTTTTTGTCGGGTACTGGAAAATATTCCCGAAACGAAAAACTAAAAGCGTGCGTGTGTATTAATTTTACCTTGTACTAGTATTGATAGCATTTCCCCACCAAAGGATCCTAAAAACGCTGCCAATGTAGGAAAGTGATCATAGTTTTTAAGGGTTCCGTACCCGCAGGGTCCAATTGGTACCCTATTGCTGTCACTCACGTGTCCGTCTGTCTGTCCATCGGTCCGTCTGTCCATCTGTCGGTCGTCTGTCACACGCGTTTTACAGCCAAACGGTTGGAGCTACACTCTTCAAAATTTCACAGTATAAGTATCTTGTTGACCCAAAGCCATACAAATTGTCAAAAATATTTCTTTGTCTCCCATAGACATAAAGGGGCGCGTGAAAAAAAAGGCCTACCCCATTAAATGCGGTATCAATGTTTAGAACTCGAAAATACAGATAAATACGGTTTTTTTTGTTTAAAAACATTAGTTAGTGCGCTTTTGTTAACTCTCCTAATTGTGTAAATCTCGCTATAACACTGAGGTTTGCTGTAAGAGAACCCAATTGTGGGTTAAGCTCGCCTTTGTACATAAGTTGTCCTTCTATATTTGTATATGTTTGTTTTGTGTACAATAAAGAATATGAATATGAATAGTTAACAAAGGTATGAGAAGCCACAAAAGTCAGCTGTTTTTCAATGTTGTTCCGACGATTTTTTTAACTTCCTTTTGCTCTATGATCTTTAAATTAGGTGATAATGTTAATTTTTACGTATTTTTGACTAACAAAACAAATACTAATATAGTGATAAATCAAATTTATTCAAGTAATTCTCTTATTTTTCTTATTACAACCAACTTAATTTTGCGATTTGGTACGGAACCCTAAATGTGCGAAGCCCGACACGCACTTGGCCGGTTTTTTTATTGTACGGTTAGTCCAAAGGTCACGCTTTTTAGCATTATTTCTATTTTATCTTCAACTTGAAAGATGGCTTTATCTTTCCTTTGTATACCCAAGTTCAGCTCCATAAGGGCACTAAATATGCTGCCTTCGTGAGCCATCCGAAGTCATTGAAGTGATCAGCATGTTTATTGACGACGCCTACAGAATTCTTGCACGTTCGCCGTGCTAAGTATTTTTAGTTTAATGGTATCCCTAAAAGTTACCTGTCAAATAAGCAACGCGGGCTCCATCGTTGTAAAACCGGTACCGTGTGCCCGTTATTGTCTTGTTCACTTCAATAAAACATCCCTGCCATCACTTTAAATTACTTTTGGCATAATGATGGCGAATACGTGACTTTTGGTGGCATTTATTTATTATTGTTAAATGGTCTATGGATAATACTGCGGACCCCCAGTGGTTCGCGGACCACAGGTTAAGAAATACTGATCTAGTTGAATGGGAAGAGATTGATGAAATAGTCTTTATAAATAGTAAGTTCACAATATAAACAACTAGCTTCTGCCCACGGTTTCGCCCGCGTTGAAAGTGTTTCATCATCCCAAAGGAATACAAACTATCTTATGTCCTCCCCAGGGTATCAAACTAAAAACTAAATCTGTTCATTAGATCCAGAGATTACCCCTACAACCTCACAAACTAACGAACGTTACCACTTTATAATATGATTATAGTATAGATAAGCTGCTGAAATTAATAAGACATAAGACATAAGAGACAAACATAGAAAATCGTTTATTATCCAGATGATAGCTGATACACAGTTATAAATGAAATTTAAATGTTTTAAACATTATGTATATTATTTTGTGTGGTGTGATATTTTATATGTGTGTTGTATGCTGTATTGTATGTGTGTGTAGTGTGTTGTGTTTTAGTTCCAAGTTGCTATGCAAAAAAACTTAATTTGAAATTAAACTCCAATGAACCAAGGTACAATTGTGGAGCTACGTCCAAAACGAGAAAAAACCTAAAGCTGTTGACATTACCGAATCCTGCTCAAAATATATATTTTAGAATCCTTGATACGACAAAATATAAGTATACTTAAACTTAATGTTTTTTCCAGAGTAATGGAAGTAATCGGGGGAGACAGAGACGTAGAGAAAGAAGACATACCAAAATTAGTGTACACAGAAGCTGTGATAAAAGAAGTACTTCGGTTACTAGCAGTAGCGCCTCTAATACCGAGATATGTGGATAAAGATGTTAAGCTTAGTAAGTATTTTTCATTGTATATTAAACTTAAAATGTCCTGCTGTTGGGCAACAATTTCCCCGATAGCCTTCACTTTCTGTAAATTTTGCCCTCTCTGGCAATCTCTTGTCAGCTTTTCTTAGGCCTGCCTTGGTTACGACGCCCGGCCTCAAGCACCCACTGTATGATATCTCTGCCAATGTTAAGTAATTTACATTTTAAATTCTGGATGTCGATGTAGAAGAATTTCATTAAGTAATCCGACAACCAGTTTTACTATGGAGTAAAGTGTTATCCAATAATTGAGTTGAGATGTTCATATAAGCAGTTGCACCATGTATAATTCGGACATTCAATATTTGCATGCTGTTAGATTGAAAGCCGACGTCAACATAGAAAAAGGCTAATGAAGATATTGACGACTGAATTTCTAAAGTTTTCACGTAGGTTCATTAAGTTTATATATTATTATAGGTCAGGCGAGCTTTAGCCAGCCAAAGCCTTTGTTGGTTATCTGAATGGCAAGCTATTCTTTCATATGACATGGAATTACAAAATTATATAAATTAAATTATTTACGACAGTTACACTGAAATCCAAGGTTAATATTTTTACCATCCACACCGTTGTATAGCTCAGTGGTTAAGACCTTCATGCCTGAGGGTGTGGGTTCAAATCCGGGCAAGTACGAATGTGACTTTGTCAATTCATTTATGTACTATCTAAGTGTACCTTGGACATCACCGACATTAAGTGAAGGAAAAATCGTGAGAAAACCTAGACTTACAGTTGATACCTTCTCGGTATGAGAATGAAGCCCTGCAGTGGGACAATAACAGACTAGTATTATTATTACTACCATTTTCACAGAAAACTACACCTTGCGTGCTGGCAGTCAAGTCTTCTTTATGCCGCATGGATTACATCGCACTAATGTATGGGGGGACAATCCTGAGGAGTTTCGACCAGAAAGATGGTTTGATACTGACAAGCTACCGCAGATGAACAAGTCTTTTGCTGCCTTCAGTTTGGGAAAGAGATCGTGTATAGGTTTGTAGAAGATAATAATATATTATTATGTCATCATCACCATCATTAACATAACAGCCGAAAGAATTCCACTGCTAGACAAAGGCCTCCCCCAAGCGTCACCACATTGACCGGTCGCGTGCGTCCCGCAACTAGCGGATCTCCGCAACCTTCTGTAGGTATTCGGTCTACCTAGTGGGAGGCCTTCTAACGCAAGGTCTTCCGGTTCGCGGTCGCCACTACAGAACTTGTCTGCCCCATCGGCCATCCGTTTTGCGAATAATGTGCTCTGCCCACTGCCACTTAAGTTTGGCAATTCTTCGGGCTTGTCGGTAACCCTGCTTCTCTTGCGGATCTCTACATTTTTCATTCGATCACACAAGAATATTCCAAGCATAGCCGCATTGCCCTTTAGGTGACTGTAAGCTGTATGATGAGGCCCTTTGCAAGTGACCACGTTACAGAGCCATAGGTCGTAACTGGCAACACACACTGTTCATAGATTTACGTTTCGTAAGTTTAACAAGAAGATACCGCGCAATTTCCCGAATCCTGCTCAGCCAAGTCAGATTCGACGGTTGACCTCTTAATCGAAGTTGGCCCTACCGGAGGAGTGGGCAGAGCTAGCTCACGAAACTGAAGATCGGTGATGGCAGGATCGTATCCACTAAACTGGAGCTTCTGATTAAGATCGAGAGGTCTATGGGTACACTTCAACCAGTAAACCCGTCGTGAATCTAGCAAATGGCCTTAAAGCTAGATTGACCCGACACTATACCGAAGTCATTCCGGATGTCAGCTTGTACAAGATTAGGATGGCTCTAAAACAGCTTAAGAATTACAAGGCAACGGGCGATGACGGAATTACGGCTGAACTCCTGCAGGAGGGTGGAAAACCAGTACTTCAGGCCCTTCAAAAGCCGTTTGATTCCGTCATACTCGAGGGGAAAACGCCACAGGCATGGTGCAGGGTTATGCTGGTACTCTTCTTCAAGAAGGATTACAATGCTCTACTGAAGAACATCTTACATCTCAGCCATGTCTACAAACAGTTTACAAGAGTCATCACGAATCGTCTTGTGCGCTGATTTGACGATTTCCAGCCTCCCGTCAACAAGCCGGCGTCCGTAAAGGCTTCTACACCGTAGACCACATACATAAGCTGCGGCAGTTTGTACAGAAGACCGAAGAGTACAACCTGCCTCTTTGCTTAGCAGTTTGTGGACTACGAAAAAAAATATATTAGAAACCTCAATATTATTTTTGAAGAACTATCCATATATACCCCACATGTAAGGGTTTGATTTGAAAAAACAATTGTAAAATTTTTGAGTTTCAGTTCTAAGTATGGGGAAACCCAAAAAAATATTGTTTTTTTTCTATTTTTGTGAGAAAATCTTGATGCAGTTCACAGAATACATCAACTTACCAAGTTTCAACAGCATAGTTCTTATAGTTTCGGAAAAACTGGCTGTGACATACGGACGGACAGACAGACAGACATGACGAATCCATAAGGGTACCGTTTTTTGCCATTTGGTTACGGATCCCTAAAAACGCCACCATGTCAGTTCGACTTCAGGATCAGACCTCGGAACCTATCCTTCTGCGGCATGGTGTGAGAGAGGCAGACGTCATATATCCGAAACTGTTCACCGCTGCACTGGAGAATGTCTTCAAGGTTCTGGAATGGAGAGGGCTAGGCATCAACGTTGATGGCGATAACATCACTCGCCTTCGGTTTGTGGACGTTAAAGTGGTCATGGCTGAGACCATGGAGGACCTCAGTACAATGCTCGATGACCTCAGTAGAGCTTCCGAAAGAGTCGGGTCCAGTACCCCAGGATAGTGCAGTCTGGTTTATCCGCAATAACCTTTAGGATACCGTTTGCTTTCCCCCGCATCCTGTGCATCAGGGATGCTTTCCTCTGCCGCATTATCACCAGAAAACTATCAGTAGCCTAATTGCGTAAGTGAATTCGGCAAGGCAACGAGCAAAGTTTGTGAACAATTTAACCAATCACATGCGAGATGAAAGACGCGATGTCGGTTTCCGTCTATGTGATTGGTCAATCGCTAGGTTAATTCTAACACAAAAATATATGTTATAAAAATAATACGTCAGCCTTTACGGATCCGCGTCTGACAAGGAAAATATTCAACTTCAGTAGTCCCGCTCCAATGCTGGATAACGGGCAGAAATAGACCCGTAAATCTTGAAGTCTGTCTGACCATCATGCTCGCCATTTCATATAATATCGACATAAAAATTAATATAAAAATACCAATAGTTTGTTTGTAGATTTCTGTGCCATGAATTTTCTGTAAATGAGGTTTTTTCATCATAATTATATTTTGTCTTATGTTTTCATGTCAATCGAACTTTGAAAATTCTTATAAGTAACCGACCAGTTTGACAATAAAAAAAGGCGTGATGGCACGGTACGTAAGTTAAGGTTGTATAAATGCTAATATTCGATGCATTTTAATGATGGTTTGGCCATGTTGAGAGGATGAATGAAAGTCGACTTACGAAAGGTATTTACAAGGCAGACGTGAATGGAAACGCCGGGAGGGGACGCCCTAGAAAGACATACATAGACCTTATAGGTGACGTTCTTCAGAAAGGTCAAGTGCGCAGTACCCATAACCGGCGTGTGTGTATGACTAGATGTATGAATGTGTGTGAAGCAAAAGAAGTATGTAAGGATCGTAGCAGGTGGCGTTCTGTAGTTTCTGCTTACCCCCATGGGAAAAAGGCGTGAGTTTATGTATGTATGTATGTATGTATTTTAATGACCTCGAATTGTTACCTTGTGTTTGCTATAATCTTTACGTTTTCCCTTATGTCTTAGCATTGATTTAACTCCCGTACAAAATTTTAAGTAGGTTTTGGCAAAGACTGACCCAACATAAATTGTTTTACAGGAAAAGCCTACGCCATGATATCAATGAAGATTATTTTGGCACATCTAGTGCGTCAGTTGCGGTGGACGGCTGACCACACGAAGATGCAGCTCAGCATTGACGTGACTCTGAGATCTGCTGGCGGCCACGAGATCGTCGTGGAACGAAGAATATCCAATAACAACTTTCAAGGAGAAAAGTTTTATAAGAGGAGTCCAATTACTGAAGCGCTTACTGGTGACTCTGACAATTTTGATCTGCTCCGCTAAAATTAATAACTATCAGAGGCTCTGAGTAGTAGTCGATAGTTGAAATGTAAAAAATTAAGGGCAGTCCCATAATTTTGTCCATTTTGCCCTTTGAATGTAATCGATTTTTTGCTATCACTTGTCAATCGTATACAATTTTGCCTTTTTGACAATCGCTATCGCCACTATTTCGATAATAAAATGTAACTTGTCTAAGGCCTCTTGACAAAGTATCATTCTACCAGCGATTTTGATTGTCAAAATAGCAAAATATAAGAGTAATGTAAAATTGATCACGTAATCCTAGTTTTGCAATCACTATCGCGTCGCTTTCGTTGGTTGAATGTCACATATCTAGATCCTATTTTATCTGTGCTTCATTTTAGAGCAGTGATTTGAAATTCATTTAACTAGGTAGATATTGTTGTTGCTTATAGAGGCTATTACTTCAAGTATTACTTCAAGCTTTTCGTTAATAAATATTTATAAGATGATATCATCAAGGTGTAACGGAAAGGTGCGATTATCTTACTAATCAATACCTAGAATAAATCTGTAGAAAAGTCATTTTTGTACATCTAAAATATTTCCAAAATAAATAGTCAGGGTGTTAAAGGATAACCATCAGAACCCCTTGCCAGCATTTTTGAAATTTTTGTCTGTTTATCTGCTTGTCTGTTTATATGTTTGTGTGTTAATTTGTGCACGCATCACGTTAAATGTACGAAACCAATGTAGATATCTTTTATACATAACAAAAATATGCGTAACTTGAAGTATTACTTAGTTTTTGTTTCATCGAAATCGGTTCTCTCTATCAAAAGTTAGATGAATTTTATCCTCCCACCACTCTTGGTTTATCCATTTCTACTTCTATGTCCAGGCGATTTCCCTTTGGAATGCACAGGAAGTTTGCAGAATTATCACGGAGTTGATTTGTTAGATTCGGTTTAAAATAACATTATTTGTATGTAACCAAGTGTATGATATAGTGCTGTTTGAAGAAAATCCGGAACAACTGATAGCAATGATAAAATCGCTTAAATACGAAAGTGAGAAAGTAGGTCTAACTATGAATAAAGACAAAACCAAATTAATTACAAACTCCGAACCAATAGCTATAAAGATTGATAACCAGTTGCTTGAAAATGTGCAAGACTACATATATCTAGTGCAGATTATTTCTCACAAAGACCAAACCACCAAAAAAATCAGTAGAAGAATAGCGAACGGATGGAATCAATACTGGTCACTGAAAGAAGTCTTTAAATCCAAGGAGCTCAGCATGTCAATAAAGAGGAGAGTCTTTGATTCCTGTGTTCTTCCAGTCATTACCTATGGATGCGAAACTTGGTCCCTCACTAAACACCACAGAGAAAAGTTGGAGCGATGCCAGAGGGCCATGGAGAGAAGCATGACAGGAATAAGGAAGCAAGATAAAGTAAGAAGTTGCGAAATAAGACAGAAAACTAAGGTAACAGACATAATCAGCCGAATAGACCAACAGAAGTGGAGATGGGCTGGCCACATGATCAGAGAGACCCGAGATAAATGGAGCAAAACTGTCTCCGACTGGTACCCCAGAGACGGGCACCGCAACAAAGGACGCCAGCATGCAAGATGGGAGGATGATCTGAAGTTGACGGCTGGTCGCCACTGGAGAAGGGTGGCGCGATACAGAAGCCAATGGAAGTTGTTAGAGGAGGCCTATGCCAAAAGGCACGCTGAACTGCGGGACATTATTTAGACCAAACCAACATGTTATTATGTTTATGTATACGTAAGTTCAGAATAAAGGGCTTATTATATATTATTATAAGTATATATGTATACATATTAAAGTGTTTTATTTATATTTCTTTTCTCTATTTGTTTATTCATTTAGTTGCACCTGCCATATTGTGTCTCAGCACTACCCTACGGTCAACTGGTAGAAAATGCCTAAGGCATTAATTCTGACTTTGTACTTGTGCATAAAGTCGTAATAAATTAATTGAAAGTGTTCAAGAATAAAACTCGGACAATTGAACTCACATATAACTCCATATTCGATAGGTGACGTTGTGCATTTGACGTCATATTCTGAATAGCGGTGTTAAGATTTTCCGTGTAAAGGTGAACGCGCACCTATCCGAGCCGCAGGAGCCGCACGCGCCGCAGTCATCGAATTTTGTAAATCTTTACATGAAATCGTATGCAGCCTCGCGCACCTATCCGCGCCGCACTACCCGCATTTCAGCAAAATGCTGTAGGTATACGGATTCCACTAGCGCGTGCGGATGACGTCATCAGATTCGGCGGGCGATGCGGGTGGCGCGCAAACGTGATCCGTATCCGTATGAAAATATAGTTCAAGATGTACAGAAGTGGATAAAATGCGTGCGGCGCGTTCGGCGCGGATAGCGTGGGGCTTTAAAAAATGCGATAACTGCGGCGCGTGCGGCTCCTGCGGCGCGGACAGGTACGCGTTCACCTTAAGAATGACACTAGAAAAAAAATGGTAGGTTGGTAGGATAGGTAGCAAGTCAAGTAGAGTAGGCAGGTAATTGCTAAAATTTTGGGCCACCCTAAAGTTGTCTTTCCGATTCGCGGGAAATTATTACTGCGCGGCCATTGTAGCTAACTTCAGGGCGGCCAAGAAGTTTGGTGAAAACTATAGGCAGGGGGTGTCAACTCAATACGTCGAATTAACGACTTACCTTCAAGAGCTATTTCAGGTATAATCATACTACTAATGTCAATGATGACGTTGATATGTGTGCAATGTGGTTCTTAAATTTGCCACCACTACTGCCCGTCTGGATAGCCTTATGATAAACGCGGTGGCCGCCTACGCACAAGGTTCTGATTTCGAGTCCCAACTATGGATAGGTGTTTTTAGGGTTCCGTAGCCAAATGGCAAAAAACGGAACCCTTATAGATTCGTCATGTCTGTCTGTCTGTCTGTCCGTCCGTATGTCACAGCCACTTTTTTCCGAAACTATAAGCACTATGCTGTTGAAATTTGGTAAGTAGATGTATTCTGTGAACCGCATTAAGATTTTCATACAAAAATAGAAAAAAAACAAAAAATTTTGGCGGTTCCTACTATATACTTGAAACTGAAACTAAAAAAATATTTTTTCATCAAACCCATACGTGTGGGGTATCTATGGATAGGTCTACAAACATGATATTGAGGTTTCTAAAACCATTTTTATCTAAACTGAATAGTTTACACGAGAGACACTTCCAAAGTGGTAAAATGTGTGTCCCCCCCCTGTAACTTCTAAAATAAGAGAATGATAAAACTAAAAAAAAAATATGATGTACATTACCATATAAACTACCACCGAAAATTGGTATGAACAAGATCTAGTCAGTAGATTTTTTTTAATACGTCATAAATCGTAAACCGCAATTTACCAAGTACGGAACACTTCGTGCGCGAGTCCGACTCGCACTTGGCCGGTTTTTTATGTTTCCGTCTACCTAAAGTAATTGTGTAGGTAGGTAAGTTGGGTAGGTAGCTAGGTAAGTAAGGTAGGGTAAACACTTGACGAGAGCAAAGCCGCGGGCACTGCTAGTATTATATAAATGCGAAAGTTTGGATGGATGTATGTTTGTTACTCAATCACGCTAAAACAGCTGAACGGATCTGGATGAAATTTCGCACAAAGATAGATTTTAGTCTGGAATAGCACATAGGCTACTTATCATCAAGGTGTAATTTTCCCTTGGGATAAAAAAAAAACACTTTTCACCCGTGCGAAGCCGCTGGCAGAAGCTAGTATTAAAAAAATAAAAACTTCCGACACAAAAACCGCTATAAAAAAAATAAGCCGGTCGGGATAACGCCAACGTTTACAGAAGTTTATTTACTTTACTTAGCGGTTCTCCGACGCGAGTACGAGGCTTTTTTTTTTGCTTTTTAGAGGTTTTTTTATTTCATGCTTTTAAAACTACTTAAAATATACCTAGTACTAGACATGCATCAATTTACAATCTATTGAAACGCGTAGTTATGACACGATATCTGGCCGAAAATGCCCGATTCAAAGAGTAAAATGAGGGTTACTATTGAACGGCTGAACTGATTTTAATCAAACGTAGTTAAAAACACTGTCGACAATGTCATCTTTCGGTGAAACACGCTTGCCTAGAAATAACCTATTCACTCTTGACTTAAAGACCCCTAGATTGTAGCTATCGAGAAACACAGCTCCGGCAGGGAATTCCATTCCTTAGCTGTACGCATAATAAAAGTGTTCCCAAAACGTTTTGTGCGTATGGGTGGGATGTGGAGGACCATGTATTGATGGCGCATCGCCGTACGTCTGGTAGTCCGATGATGAAACGGGCTAGGTGGAATTATATCGTGCAATTCCATCGCACACTCCCCGAAATGTAACCGATAAAAAACCGACAGACTGGCAACTCGGCGACGATGTTCAAGACTCTGGAGCTTTGACTTGACCAGCGCCTCATCACCGATGAGCCTCTTGGCTCGCTTTTCAATCGACTCTAGTGCGTCATGCTGGTATTTGGCTGATCCGTCCCAGAGATGAGAACAGTACTCCATGCATGATCGAACTTGCGCTTGATACAAATTGAGGAGCTGTTCCGGCGTGAAGTACCTTCTCACCTTTGCAAGGATCCCTAGCTTTTTGGCAGCCAGCTGAGCCTTTGCCTCAATGTAAGGGCCAAAATTGAGAGTAGATGTCAACGTAACGCCAAGAAGCTCAAGATGGTCAGTTATTGGCACGGTCACATCTCGGAAAGTTGGAGCTGGGTAAAATTGGCTCTTTTAGTTCACCCGTTTAAGAGCTATGATGTCATAGACGGACACACAGATAAACAGCAACAAAATTCAAACTTATAATACCCCTCTTTTGCCGGCGGGAGTTAAAAACTGCTTCTGGCCATGTATATGAACAACTTTCTTCAAGAATAGAGTCCATCGATTTGCCTTAACCATGCGAGTGTCACTGGCTACATTAAAATTAAAAAAAAAAGGAAACTGCGGTCATTGTGGAGTCGCAATATTTTTTTCTTTCTTACCCATGGTGTGGAATGTCAAAATAAAGGGTAAAACACAAGTGGTTCTACTAAAAAAAAATACTTCTAAAAAACCACTAATATTTTTAAAAGAAATTAAATATAAAATACTAATAAATTATACATGTAGAATATAATAAAAAAGCAAACTGCCTGTGAAGCGAACTAAAAAGACGCTAAAAAGATCAATCATCATAATCATGCTTTGCAGTCGAAGGATACGTCATATGGATTTGGTCAGTCAGCTCGTGATTATTTGACCTATGACTTCCTTGGAGAAAGTTGTTCATAGATAGAAACATTATTTAAAATATGATCGCTCCTTTACGTATATTACCCATGTTACCACACACACACCTGTATATTAATTTCATGTACAAAGAAAAAGTATACGACTAAAGTACAAATTTTGTGTATGTGAGTTTATATGTTTGTAAACGCACCCACGATACAGGAAGAAATTCCTAGTGTGGGGCAATGTTTTTAAAAAAAAGAAAGAAAAAAGAAAAAGAAAGAAAAGAAATACAAGTTTAGTAGAGGTTCTCCTTTTATTTTACTTATTTCATCAAAACTTTACATACAATTACCTACATGAAACTATTCACAAATAACCTCATAAAGGGCGAGTTGGCAGGGCTTTTGAGCAAACATCTCCAAGGCGAAAAGTTAATAGCCGAGTGAACACCAATAATATTAATAAATTGAGAGGTTTAAGATACGAGCCCCCTGATCAGGTATCCACTTTCAAAAAATTTATCTTTAAATTATTGTATTTGTTAAAAAATATCATTTATATTTAGTTTTATTATGCCATCGTCCAATTTGCCTATTTATGTCATATTGGTTCTAGCCGAACCCAATCATCAGAATAAGAAACATCAAATGACAGACAGACGGACACGTGAGTGTCCGTCTGTCTGTCATTCAAAAGGGCTCCGTTTGGATCATTCGTGTAAGTAACTCTTAAAGTAAATTTTGATTGATAATTTATTACCCTACAAAATTTTCAATTATGAAACCATTTTGTTGAAATTAAAGAATCTGAAAAGTGGAAAATAAAAAAAACACCTTTAAGTCTAAATTATGAGGTGGCGCCAAACCAACAATCAATGTAGATTTACTACTTAATATACATAACCACCAGAGAATAAAACAACATTTTAACAAAAAACAATACAACTGTCTTTAAAAAAAAACACTACAAAGAGAAAAATAACTTCAATTTCAGAAGTCGGTGTTCTTCAAAATTAGGAACACCGACTTTATATATTATTACTTTATAATTATGGGTTTGTGTCACCATCATACTTACCTGACGTGTTACACAATGGAAAAAATAAAACTTTGGACTTATTAGCAGCCAGTTATTCCAAAGTTTAAAGTTTTCCCTTATCTTCTTGGCAAGCCCGCATGACTGCCTATTTTATACTATCTTCGCTATCTCACAGCTGAGCAATTAAATTAATTATTTACGAATTTATTTCATCATCAGCCTTTTTAATGTGCCCACTGCTGGGACACAGGCCTCCTCTCTGTAAGAGAGGGAATGGGACTTAATCCACCAAGCGGGCCCAGTGCAGGTTCGTGGATGTCACATGTCTTCAAATTTTAGGTTCTAGGGCATGCCGGTTTTATCACGATGTTTTCCTTCACCATTTCAGAGCAGTGTTTATGTATAAATTTACACCAGTAAAGCTTGCCTGGGTTCGAACCCACGACCTACGTGCGAGTCGGGGCCGTTACCATCTATCACTACTCATTTATTAAAACAAATTTATTCATTAGAATTTATTTATTTCGAATTTTTTTTCGGGCAATTAATAAAATAACAAATAATTAGTCCTCTAATGGAACTTACTGATGGATCGACGCAATTTAAATAACTTTGAATTTGATGTCGCCTTCTAGAGCAAATCGATCGAATTGTATCACATTGCCTCCATGTGAACGGACTTGCAATTTCGCTTAGTAAAAATCTCTTATCAGTATGTTAAAACGAATCGCGTCCATCCAAAATATCGCTTAGATTACAGCTTCAACTCCTTCGTTCCAAGCTGATTTCATGTCCTGAAATTGCTTTCAGCGTGACGTCAAGTTTGAATTGCATCTTGGTGTAATCTGCAGTGATGACAAACTTGCGCACCAAATGAGAAACTGCAACCTTCATAGAAGTCATCGCGTATGTTTTACCTGTGGCAATAAAAATAATAAGTTTCACACTTTCGGGTTGTGTTTTCTTGATCACACACTTGATCAGAAAGATAGGATCAGATTAATTCGTCGGTCACGCTGGAAACTGTTCAGGGGATTGGTGGAGGTCTAGTTAGTCAGAAATGCGGTTTTCCAGAAACTAGATAAAAAAGCTTTGTACAGATGTGAGACAAGGCTAATAGGACGGTAATTGCCTATATCGGATTTATCTCCTTTTTTATTTTGCAAGATTAAATTGGGATGACAGAAATTACTTGAAAATATGCCAGTTTCTTTTTTTAATTGAGTTAAACAGATTACAAATGTGTGGTAATAAAAAATGCTCCCCAACTCGCAGTGCGTCTGGTAATGCCATCTTCTTCTGGACTTTTATTGTACTTCATGCTACTGAGAGCCTTAAGAAATTTAAAGCCAGTTACCACTGACATCATCAGAGTATGAGTAGAGTTCATCTGCAAGCTGGAAACTTCTGTCATCATCTGAGTATAAAGATTTGTAAAATTCTGTGCAAATTTGGATTTGTTTTATCCTATCACCCTGTCTCACAATATTACTGTCCTTCACGCATGGCTGACCTCAAGGAGCGGTTATTTGTTAAAGCGGAGTGAGCGAGTTCAGTGTTATAAAGTCTTATATCTTTTCGGATGCTCCACTTTACTTTTTGCTCCAGCTATTACAGTATTCGGTGGACCTATATGGTATATTCTGTCTGTCCTCTATAAGGTTAACTGTTTGGTAAACTTTTCTTGATTGTTCTTTAGGCACTTTATGTTATGAGTAGCTGTTGTGATAACATGTTTGAAGTTATCATACTGTGTTTGAACATCTTCTGAATTTTTAGTCATGTTTTTTTTTTTTTATAACCTATAGGCTCGCGCTTGACAACAATCTCACCTGATGGTAAGCGATGATGTGGTCGAAACTATTTTTGATTTGTATGTTAAATTTGTCTTTAGTTGAAACATGTTGTTTTATTAATCCGTTTTTCTAATCATTTTGTTACGATACATCTTCATGTTAAAACTAACTACAACCCTAAGTAGACGATGGTCTGAACTAAATGAAGAAGAGACTGCTATGTACTTCAACATACTGTATTATTTGCTTGTTCGAAGAGAGACACAAATCAATCTCTTTTTTGTGTATCTTCTAGAGAAAACCAAGTCAAACGACCATTTTTAAAAAGCTACTACTTACACTTAAGTTCTGTCAAAAAGCAAATTCTAGAAGGCGTTGACCACGTTTATTCCTATCACCCAGGCCGTACGGTTCTAGAATGTTCGTGATGTCGGATGGTCTTCTTGGACCAATCTTGGCATTGTAATCGCCCATGATAAGATCGCTCTGATCGCTTTGTGTTCATCGCATGCCCTGTTGAGAAGGACGTAGAACTCTTCCGCCTCATTGTTACTATGTGAAGTTGTTTGACCATATATATGAATTACTGTAAGTATCTTTCCCTTAGCCACACGAAACTTGAGCAGTGCAATTCTGTTGGCCAATGCCAATGCCAACAAAATCGCACTGCTCAAGTTCGTCAACTTCTTTTATGATAGAAGGAGATATTATCTCTTTCTATTGTGTTTTTGTCTTCGCTTCTCACTTCTGCTAGACCAACTATATACCAATTTACATTTTCTAGGGTATGCTCTAGCTTTCTCTTCCGTTTGTAATGCCCGCATATTAAATGATATAGTATTAAACTTTTCGTGTCCTTTTTGCGTTCCGTAGTTGTTTGGCAGTAGACACACAGTGAGTAAAGCTCAGATATTACTCACTTCTACCGCAGGGTGCACCTGCATACTGGCAATAGCCGCGCACTGCTCTAGTCGCCGAGCACTTGGGAATCCCCAATGGGTTCGATTGTCGCAATTCATAGTATTAAGGGGTTTAGACAATTAAAACCATCACACTTGTCTAATGCGGGATGATGGGTGAGCAGTAGATCTTCTGACTGTGTCCATAGGTGCCGATTTTGTCGTGTTTAACAGATGTTGAAATAAACTTTTCGGTTAGTCTACTTATTCGACCAGCGCGGGATGATAAGCAGCTGAAACATTCTATGTTTTTCTTTTGCTCCCAGATCAGCATGAAATAAAATAATAATTGTTAAAGGGCGTCAAAGTCTGACACCCACATTAGCCATGGAATATCATTTTACCTGGGGAGAGAAGCTACGGTAAGTTTTGGTGGGAATCGCTGTTGGTAAGAACAGCATTACCTATAAAGTGCCAAAAATACCTTCTGCTGTACTCGTGGTGGAGTACCGTAACAAGCAGAGCCCTAGCCAGTCCGAGTCATCCACCTCCCCGTCGTTCTTCCTGGGAACTGCTGCAACCGCGTCCCCGCGCGTCCACCAAGCAGAAGCAGTAATGCTAAATTACAACCTGCAAATACTCGGTCTAAGCGAAGTGAGAAGAAACGGCTTCGGTGAGCTGACAACGTCCAGGGGCTTGACTTTGCTGTATTCTGGTAAAGAAAGTGAGGAAGATGTGCGCGAACACGGCGTAGGGCTCCTCCTTTCTAATGTAGCTAAGAATAGCCTCCTGGACTGGAAGCCGATCTCGGACCGAATCATGTACGCCCGTTTTTACTCGAGAGCCCGGAAGATCTCCATCTTGCAATGCTACGCCCCAACTAATGCATCGCCAGAGGATACCAAAGACGATTTCTACAACGCCCACCACGCCACCCTTAGGATCATCACGAAACAAGATATCGTCTTAGTCATGGGGGACCTGAATGCAAAGGTTCGAAGCGTTAACACAAACCACGAGCGGCACATGGGTATGCAGATCCTTGGAGTTTATAATGAGAACGGAAACTGATTTGTCGAATTTTGCCAGAACCGCAGGAAAATTATAATTGCAGGAAAATTATTGATACATGTAGAACACCACAAGTACGCGTCGAACTCACCCGATGGAGTCACTAAGAACTAGATTGACCACCTTACCATTAGCGCCAAATAGCGTTCCTCATTGCTCGATGTCCGAAACCGCAAGGGCGCTGATATTGATAGCGACCACCATCTGGTAGTTGCTGAAATCCGGCTTAAGGTTGCAGTGGCCCGTGCAGCTGGAGGACCCGGCAAGATCGCAAGAAGGTTCGACGTGAGAAAACTGTGTGACCCGGGCGTCCGTAAAACGTTCCAAATTGAGCTACGTAATCGTTTTTCGGGACTTGATACCGGTTCGGACTCATTGGACGAGGAGTGGAAACGCATCAAAGTGGCTTATACAGAAACCAGCTTCGTCGCTCTAGGACACAAACCGACTCATTCTCGCGAAGACTAGATGTCACAGCACACTTGGAGCCTGATCGAAGACAGAAGAAACCTTCATCTTAGATTACTTATGCGAGCTGACCTAAGCATGCAATACCGTCAGAAACGCAGATAAATCTATTGCAGCACCCGCAAAGATAGGAGAAAGTGGGCTGATGGTTTTGCTAACCGTGCTCAACAAGCTGCAAACACCTATAACCTGAAGGAATTGTATCAAGCTACCAAAACCTTGGCAAGTAACAGCAAGTATAAGAAGAATCCGCTAAAGTCTAAAGACGGTCAGCTCATAGTGACGTCAGAAGGGCAGCTCTTACGCTGGCGAAATCACTTTGAGGAGGTCTTCCGTTTGTCAGCAACATCAACACCTGACGCGCTGCAAGTCATTTTTAAACCATCCCGACCTCTCAACATCGACACGGAACCACCGTCAGCTTCGGAAGTTGCAAGAGCAATCCTTTCTTTGAAGACAGGCAAAGCACCAGGACTCGATCTGATAACTGCGGAAATGCTACAAGCTGACTTATCCTCCGCCGTCAACGTTCTGACGCCTCTCATTGAGATGATATGGGCCACCGAAGAGCTTCCGGACGAATGGAACAAGGGTCTTTTGATAACTGTACCCAAGAAGGGAGATCTTAGTCAATGCGATAACTGGAGATGTATTACGTTGCTCTCAATTCCCTCGAAGGTATTCTGCAAGATTATTCTGGATAGGTTACCGAAGGCCGTGGATCCTCTCCTACGCAAAGAGCAGGCTGGTTTCCGCGTGAACCGCTCGTGCACAGATCAGATCAACACTCTCCGTATGATTTTAGAACAGGCATCAGAATGGCAGAGGGAGATATATCTCACCTTTGTCGATTTCGAAAATGCATTTGATACGCTGAAGTGGTCCAGCATCTGGTCCCACCTACTAGACATCGGAGTGCTTCCAAAAAATGTCCGTCTGTTGGAGAGTATATACAAGAATTATTCCTGTAAAGTAACTCACGACGGCCTCATCTCGGATGATATAGCAGTACACGCAGGTGTCCGTCAAGGCTGTCTCCTTTCACCGCTCCTCTTTATAGTCGTTCTTTACGGGATCTTGCTTCGCATTTTCGGCAACACGCGCGCCGCGGGATAGAGTGGGGATTATCCAACGTCTTAGAGGACTTGGATTACGCCGATGACCAATGCCTGCTGAGTCATACAGACTTACTTATAAGACTTCAGCAATGTTTTTAACACCGTCGATTTTGATATCTTACTCGGCATACTTGGCTCTCTTAACATATCTCCAACGGCAATTGATTGGTTTCGTAGTTAACTGTGTGGCCGCCGACAACGTATTTGCATTGAAGGTTCTTCTTCGTCATGGTGATCGTCATTACCTCTGCAGGCGTACCACAGGGGGGCGTTCTATCTCCTCTGCTCTTCGCTATTTTTATTAATTCTATTTCAAATGAACTTTTATCGTCCTACCACCTTTAAGCTGACGATCTGCAAATTTGTTCGCAAGCTGCGGTAGAAGAACTGTCTGAGGCAGTTGATATGGTCAATAAAGATTTAGATCGTATTTCTGATTGGAGTTTGACTCACGGTCTGAAGGTAAATCCTACGAAGACTCAAGTCATTGTTGTCGGCAATCCTAGGTTGCGTTCGAAAATAAACTGGTCGCAGCTCCCCCGGATTGTCTTTGATGGCTCAGCTATTCCATACAGCGACTCAGTGAAAGACCTGGGTATTTTAGTTGACAAAGACTTTTCGTGGGGTCCTCAGCTGCAGGAGATTAGTCTTAAAGTGTTCGCATCTGCGGGGTCATTGCACAAACTGCGCAATTTCCTTCCAACTGCCACCAAAACTGCACTCGCCCAGTCCCTCCTTCTCACAATCCTCGATTATGCCGATGTCAGTTATTTAGATCTGACTGAAGTGCAGCTAGATAAGCTTGAGCGACTCCAAAACTTTTGTATTAGATTCATATTTGATTTACGCAAATATGACCATGTTTCTGAATTTCGAATTAAGCTCAAGTGGGTGCTAATCCGCCTTCACCGGAATGCCCATGTTTTATCTTTACTCTACAATATTCTGTTTGTTCCTGTAACCCCCTATTATCTCAAAGAACGCTTTAAGTTCCTTCATGACACACATTCTAGACACTTGAGATCATCGGAGAATTTGAAACTTTTGATGCCTGATCATTCACTCATTTACGGTCCAGGCTTTGCGATGGTGGAATGAGTTGCCGTTGCCAATTAGACAAGCCCAGTCACCTGGCTTCCTTTAAGAACCTAGTTAAAAACCACTTCTTTTCTCTCTAACGCTTTTATATTTGGATCTAATTAATCTCCTTTCTTTGAATGTCTTAACATGTAATATTATTTATGTATGTAAGTATATATCTAAGTATATGTGTATTTAAGTTTATGGATAGTATTTATTATAACAATATATTTTTGTATATATTTATGTTGTAATGTAATACTCGTAGCAGTACACCACAGACTACTCCCTTTTTCATTATAAGTTCTTTCAGTCCATCCAAAGGTTGTCTGGTAGATATCGCTGTAAGCGATAAGAACGCCTTTGTACCCGTATAATTAAGTTTTTCTTAAGTTTTTAACCGACTTACAAAAAAAGGAGGAGGTTCTATGTTCGACTTTATGTTTGTTTTTTTTTTTTTTTTTTTTGTGTATGTTCATCGATATCTCTGTCAATTGTGGACCGATTTTGAAAATTCTTTTTTCGTTTGAAAGAGTATGTTTCGAAACTGGTCCCATTTTAATTTGGTGAAGGTCTGATGAAGAACTTCGGAGATACACAACAGAATTCTTCAATAAATAACGGCAAAACTCTCGGGATTGCTGCAATCGCATGTCTGTTTGTTGTTTATACCATTTCATAACATAACATCACGCCAGTATGCTCTAAAGGGGTTCACAGATCTCTCATTTCACCGGTTATGTTCAAGTTTCATATCATTCGGTAAATCTATTCTGGAGTTATAGGGACCTTAATAAACAACTTGCTATTAGGTAGGTAAAACTAAAAAGGGAAAAATAAAAAAACTTTTTTGCAAAAAAATACTACCGACTTCCAAATGAAAAACTACAAAGTGAAAAATAACTTAACTTTTGGAAGTCGGTGTCCATATCGCAAAAAAATGGTACCTACATAAGACACCGACTTCCAAAAGTTAAGTTATTTTTCACTTTGTAGTTTTTCATTTGGAAGTCGGTAGTATTTTTTTGCAAAAAAGTTTTTTTTAGTTGGTACTTTCAATTACTATGAAAATCATTTATGGGCTATAAGTATAAGCAATTTTCTAAAGGATCTCTAATGTTATTGAAAATAAATTATAGCTTGTGTTACTTCTTGCTAATTTAGCTTTCTATTGGTTAAAATTGGTTCAGTAGTTTCGGAGCCTTTTCGGTACAAACAAAGAAAATAATCTTTCCTCTTTGTAATATTATAGTATACATTAATATAGATATAAAAGTCGAAACTTACCAAGACAAGATCGCTTGCCAAAACTAAAAGCGGCATCCGTAGTAGTAAGGTTGGGTGGTAACGAGGCAGTATCCAACCATCTTTCTGGTCTGAACTGGACAGCGTCAGGTCCCCAAGATGGGTGACGAAGCATGCCATAAGGTGCTAATATACACTGGCTACCAGCACGTAAAGTGTAGTTCTCTAGAAGAAAAAGAAAAAGTTATTGAAGGCTAGCAACAAACCGAAATTAGAAACAAAAACAAACAATAACACGTTTAACGAACACGACCAACATTTTTGATGTACAATAAAGAATTAAGAACAAACAAATTGTTGTCATTGGTGTGTTTTGTTATTTTTTTTGGTCATACAAAGTAAAAACCACCAACTTACTTAGCTTTACATCTCTGTCT
Source organism: Orthosia gothica (assembly GCA_949775005.1). Lineage (NCBI taxonomy): Eukaryota > Metazoa > Arthropoda > Insecta > Lepidoptera > Noctuidae > Orthosia > Orthosia gothica. The sequence goes on along the minus strand of OX459047.1, from coordinate 11,353,950 downwards.
ATATATCTCAATACTACTGGAACAGTCGGTATCACCCGCAGCGCTTCCTTGATCACTGCCTCTATATACACTAACTTCCGTAAATCTTCTCTGTCTAAATCTCTATCTTTTCCTACAACTTGCATTATCCTGAAAATTATAAAAATAAAATCGAGATGCGACATAACCATCTGATGCATTGCCTGTTCACTGCTGATCTGAACCTCAGCGACACTCATCTTGAGGCTACTTCTATATCTTCATTCATAAAGTTACTGTATCGACTCATGTAAAAAATATTGATAAACAAGGATGCAAAAGCAAGCGAAGCGTGCTCGAAAATTGTTAGTACCCTGCCTCGGACAGATTAGGTTTTTTTTGACAGACAAGAAGACTGGGTCTCAGGCTCCATAGAGTCTGTCACTTCGTCTTTTGTTGTTTTAGTGACAAGTCATTTGTTTTCAATGTCAAAATATATATTTCAATTTAATAATTTTCAGGCACTTTTAAACTGTCAAGGAGTCAGTCAATCAGAAAGCAACAAGCTACTTCCGTTGGATTTGATAACTCAGAGAGGGCATAATCTTTACAGCGCAAGCCACATCAAAGAAAACCAAACAAATAAATACACTTACTCTTCATACATCTTCTCTTGAACTTTCGGGAATGATCCTATCAGTGCCAAAATTGATATTAAAGAACATAGTGTGGTGTCAAACGCAGCCACCACAGTAGTATGAAGTTCTTCCATAATTTCCTGGTCAGTAAAGGAATTTCTAGTGTGTTGTTCCAGTATCTGGTCTATGAGAGGCTGGTACGATGTATCTGTACAAATATTGAGCAATCAAATAGAAGTTTTTAACGGTGTCGAAATATCGAGCTGTTAACCAAATTCAAAATATACATGGTAAATATCCCGAAACAAATATTAATTCTAATCAAATAGAAGTTTTAATAAGATAACTGTACTTACATGTATCTACATGTTTATTTTTTATTGTTCCAGTTGAATTAAAAAATGATCTCTTTGTATGTATTATCTGAAAAAAAATGACGAAATATTATGCTTAAAGATTTGAGATGTCCGTTACTTGAAGAAAAGCACTCTACTCAACCACATTTTTAGACTTGCAACATTGTCTTAAAGTTCTAAGGATCAGATTATTGACTAGATTTTACTTATTTCAACATTAAATTGTGTCCAGATGGATTCATGTGAACTAATTTAGACACCTAACATTTTGGTCTCTAGACTTTGATATAGTAGCTTTCCACCCATCGAGCCTGCTCAGGAAAGACGGTGGCAAAGTGATCATATGCTTCCATGCACAGCAAGTCTCAAAGGAGACCCTTTATAGTCTCCCCAAGTTTGGGCCAATCCCACCGCACTATTCCCAAACCACTGCAACCCCTTAAGGCTAAAATCAACTGTGGCAACCACCAGAAATGCGCCTTGGCATTGAAGCTCCACAATTTCCCGGAGAACTAATTTAACCGTCTTTAATCCCGCAACAAAATTAATCAGAAAAGAATAGCACCAGTTTAAACCTTAGGTTTTTGGTTGCTATTTAATACTAATAATCCTGAACTCTGTTGTTCAATTGATAAATAAAGGAAAAAAAAAGGAAGAGTCGGCAAAAAATACATACTTCCCTCCAAAATAAAACATAAAACAACGTCAGCTGTTCTTTTTTTTTTAATTTTTTTAATTATTAATTTTGCTGATTGAAAAAATATGCTGTATCCTACCTGTTCTGACATTTCATTAACAGACTTCACCATTTCTAATTCGTACTTTTTGCGTCCAATTAAAGTGTGTATTAAATCATTATGTAGCCAGAACTTCTGGAATCTATCCATTGTAAGATACAACATTTCATGAGCAGCTTTCATGAATTTTGGATAAAAAATCTCATTAGACGCGTTATTTCCAAATGTAGTCACTGAAAATACAATCATTATATAAAAAATGGTCTTATGAATTTAAGTCAACAGAGCTCGAAAGTGAGACTAACAAAAAAAATTACAGTGATATATGAAAACCCTGAGGTGATAAAAAAACTGTATATAAATAAATTCTTACTGTAAGATGATCCCAAGGTAAAATGTTCAATGTGGTGTGTAGGATCAATCTTCCCTTTTCCAACAGAACATTCTAAAGCGCTCAACAACGTCCTTGATTGGCTGTTAAACACTTCGATGTATCTATTTATTATTGGCAGACTGAAAGATGATCTTAGCATTCGTCGGTGACGATGCCAATGGTCTCCTATGTTAAAAAAAAAAACAAACAAATATATACTGGTTTTACAAGACTATTTTGTACGACTCATATATTATTTTGCATTATCTGCGGAAAAAGGGGTACGGTATCTACGGTTAATTATGCAGGAGAAAGTCCATTATATCCGATTATGAAGGAAAGGGAAACTGCAATTTCAATTGTTTTTTTATTGTATTGACATTGTATTTGAATGATATCATTTAATGTTATCTGTATTTGATGTAATCATTATATTTGTGTAATTTGCAATGCTGTGGGTGAAATTACCTGAAAAAGAAAGTTATTTTTAATTTTTTGAGTTTCTCGGTACCCTAGGGTCCTGGACCTTTGAAAGTGGCGTACCAGGGGCCAAAACCAACCGCAGATGCCTTGTAAGACATGCAGGATGAGTCACACCATTAATAAACTACTGGTTGCGGTTGCAGGACGCAGACTGAAGGTTGTGGCGATCCGCTGGATGTGAGATGCACGGGACCGGTCAATGTGGCGACGCGACGCTTGGGGGAGGTCTATGTCCAGCTGTGGACGTCTTTGGCTGCTATGATGATGATAATGAATGGTCAGAGCAACGACTCAAATCTAGAAAAATTTATCAAGGAACAAGCATTTTTATTAAAAAAGTTTTTTTTAAAACAAGCTTATAGATTTAAAATTAAGTGCATTGTCACGAATAACAAACATGTGTGCAAAATTTTAGCTCAATTGAACACTGGGTAGTACTGGGAAATTTAACTAGCAAGATTTGATTACAGGCACCGGGTCCGGTGAAAAATAAAAGCTTGTAATAAAACCTTGTTATATTAACCAAAGGGGTTTTGGCTTTTGCAAGACCAGTTCAAAAAAGCAGAGTTGTGTTGGCTGCTCTACACAGATCATCATCATCATTTCAGCAGATGACATCCATTTGACGACTCTTTCATAGCTATCTTACTGACAAGCATATTCTTAATCCATACTTAAACTAACTGTATAGTTAAAAAGTTTTTATATATCCTGATATATAAAAACTTTTTAACTATACAGTTAGTTTAAGTATGGATTAGGCCCTGGCCTAAAGATACATGAATTTCATTACGATAACTTAGCTAGGGCAACCTAACCAAATGTGTTAAGAGTGACCTTTCTGATGGCTCAACATGATTCAATTTATATCATCATCTGCCTAGCCTGTTTCCCAATTATTGTTGGGGTCGGCTTCAAGTCTTACCGGATTCAGCTGAGTCATGATTCAATTTATATCATACGGATGTATTGTGCGATTTTTTATAAACGACATTTCAAAGACGTTAACATGGAGGCAATGCGATGCAATTCAACTGACTTTTACTTAAATTTTTCATAGTTTTTTTTCTCGCGCTTGACCACAATCTCACCTGATGGTAAAAGATGATGTGGTCGATGGTGAAGAACGCTTGCCTAGAAGTAACCTATTCACTGATGACTTAAAGACCCCTAGATTGTAGCTATCGGGAAACACAGACTCCGGCAGGGAATTCCACTCCTTAGCTGTACGCATATTAAAAGTATTCTCAAAACGTTTAGTGCGTATGGGTGGGATGTCCACCATGTACCGATGGCGCATCACCGTACGTCTTGTAGTCCGATGATGAAACGGGCTTGGCGGAATGATCATGCAATTTTTTTTTTTTTTTTTTGCCGATGAGCCTCTTGGCCCGCTTTTCGATCGACTCTAGTGCATCAAGCTGGTATTTGGCAAATCCGTCCCAGAGATGAGAAGAGTACTCCGTGCATGATCGAACTTGCTCTTGATACAAGCTGAGCAGCTATTCTGGCGAAGAATCTTTTAACCTTTGCAAGGATCCCCAGCTTTTTTGCAGCCAGCTGAGCCTTTGCCTCAATGTATGGGCCAAAATTGAGAGTCGATGTCAACGTAACGCCATGAAGCTCAAGAGGGTAAGTTATTGGCACGGTCAACATCTCGGCAAGTTGGAGCCGGGTGAAATTGACTCTTTTTACCGAAAAAAAGGCAAGCCTGGGTTTTAGCAGCATTAAACCTGACCAGATTGGCATCGCCCCATTGAGAGACTGTCTGCAAGGACAGGTTCAAGCGCTCATCCATGGCCTCCCGGAAAGACTGGATCTGAGGCCCAGTAGCTCGAGCGTTGGACATGTATCTCTCGGCAACAGTGCTGTCGTCTGCATACCCAAAGGTTTTAGCAGATCGTTAATGTGAAGCAAGAATAAAGTTGCGGAGAGTACCGACCCCTGAGGGACCCAGGCATTAATATCTAACTGGTCCGACGAGCAGCCATCGATAACCACTCGAATGGACCGATACCTCAGAGAGTCTGCAATCCAATCACACAGACCACCGGGCAGACCGAATGAAGGAAGCTTACCAACAAGGCTTTCATGCCAGACCCTATCAAAAACCTTCGAGATGTCGAGGGAGACGGCAAGCGCTTCTCCGTGCCTCTCGATGGCCTCACTCCAGATGTGAAGGGCATACGCTAGAAGATCCCCAGTAGACCGGTTTCGGCGAAAGCCGTTTTTTTCGGTCACTAAGGATATCGTTTGCTTCTAGGTATGCCAGAAGCTTTATATCAATATAAAGCTCCTGGCATACCTTTGATAGGATTCAGACGTGAAGATTTCGCAAAAAGAGAGGCAAATAAATTTTCCTTCTCCTCAGCGGAGTGGGCCAGCGACCCATCGGGTTTCAGTAGTGGTGGTAGTGACGGACGGCAAAAGTTGGACACGACTGACTTAGCCAGGGACCAAAACGCTTTAGTACCTGCTGAGTAAGAAGCAAGTTTGGTCCGTATTCGGCCAATGTGGTCGAACCGAGCCCTTTGCAACACCAACTTGCGGGACTTGGCAGCCCTGTTAAAGGTCTTCCGCTTCCGAGCCATGTCACTCGCCTTGCGCGATCGAGCTCCAACCCAAGCCAGATACGCCTTACGTTTAAGTGCGTCGGCGCCAAACCATGGCCGGTCGACGCTGGAAATTGTTACGTCAGAGAACGGAATGTAGTACTCCATTCCCTGACGCACCAGCCAACACATCCGTCACGGCGTCCGCACACGACGATGGATCAGTCGAAGAAAAGCAAGTAGGCTTCCAAGGATAGTACGCGAAGAAAGATCGCATACCTGCTGACTTGTACCGCCAAACCCGCCGAATGCCTCTTGGGCTGAGATCGGGCGGGGAATAGACGGACACAGACTCCACCAGACAGTGGTCGGAACTACCCAAAGGTGAACCTATCGACACAGAGTATCTATCCGGATCTGTTGTCAGCAGAAGGTCCAAGCAATTCGCTATGTGCGAATCAACATCCGGTACCCTTGTTGCCCCCTGGACCAGCTGGGTGAGGTTTAGCGCTAGCGAAAGCTTACGCATCTCCCGTCCAGCATGATCAGTGCACTGGTATGGGAAGAGCCACTCCTGGTGGTGGGCATTAAAGTCCCCCAGTAACACTAATTAGAATCATTAGAATACGTATAGGTGGTTTTTTTTATTTTTTTATTACTTGTAAATTTTAATTTTAATTTATGTGACGTTCAAAAGTGCCGTTTATTGGCCTAATTGAATAAATACATTTGACTTTGACTTTGAATTGGGCAGAAGGGTACCGCTGCTGTACCGCATGTCTCCTGATCTGCGCTGTGCGAACGGTAGAAACAGGCGTTGATAATTTTATCTAGACCTGTGTCCACCAGAGCCCAGTGCGTTGTGAATCGGGAGTTCTCAAGGTTACGGAGACGCCGATAGCAAATGTCGTCACGGGCGTACATAAATACGCCCGCTCGTGGTCTAAAATGTTGCTCCAGGGTGAACCCAGGGTAAGACAAGTACGACACGTCTGACGGACTCGCTGTCTGCGTCTCCGTAAGGAAAAAGAGCGCTGGTTTCTCAGCATCCAGGTGATAGTGGACTGCAGTGATATTTGAGAACAGACCTCGAATATTGGTGAGGTGCACTTTGTGGGGGAGGGGGTGCAGCCGCTGTTTAACTCCAGTATTATTTTTCCTTTGCATTTTATAAAATAAAAGAGTGAATTGAATAGAAGAGAAGGAAGTGAGACGAGGTTCTACGTAGCTAACCTATAGACACGCACTGAAAGGACAGCATGATTGGGGCACTAGTCTGGAGACTGCGGGGACGCCCGAGCCCCCCTGGAATGTTCATCGGGCCCTCCCGTCTGGTCGCCAACCAGCATGATGGTGCATTCCTGGATTTTTCTACAGTTGGCGTGGCAGTTTTGTGTGTGGCTGAAACACTACTTGGGCCCCCAACTACCTGCGGTCGGCCAGCGGTGCACCATGCCTCGGATCCAGCTACCCTCCGCGACTAGTCTCCCGATACATCCTTTACAGCGCGCATCAGGCCGGTCAGCCTACAGTGGCAACAGCTATCTCGACCCAACTCCTCTAGTTGGCTACACCGAGCATCGTACCGGAACACGGCTAGGCCGCTTGGCGGTACGTCTTTGCCCGGTGGGTGGTCACAAGCCTTCGGCCAAAGCCTACCACCAGTAACTATAGTAGGTTCGGTAGGCATCGGCCGAAGGCGACACTAACTGTTAGTGTCACCTGATTTGAACCACCCGGGGACCACGTGTAGGGAATCAAAAAGGGGGTACACACCTACGGACGTGGGTGACTCGCCCCCTAAAAATGATGATGATGATGCAATTCGACTGACTTACACTTTACACAATTTTTCTTAGAAAATACGTGCGCGATATCCTATCGACGTAATTTTAAATTGCGCCGCACTATCACGAAGGTCCTTCAGAGAAACCGTGATGAATTACGTGCTACAACCAAGTTGGTCAAAGTAACAAGCTAGGGCAATCATAAAAAAAACGTAAGTACTGATCCATTAGTATTCTGATGATGTAAAGAAGCGGAAATAAAATAACAGTATTTTTACAATATCTAACCAAACAAAAAAATATATAATAGGTAGTTATGACTTAATTAAGTTTTATCTCAGCTCCCAATGAAACTGAAGAAGACTGTTATGGACTCACCGATACTACCATGTCTAACCTACGGCTGCCAAACCTGGACATTTGCAACAAAAGCATAGTTTAAAAATTAATTCACCACCACATACCCACAACCACAAAATTTAGCTATATTATTATAATTATTTATTTTAACAATTTGTCATAATAGCCCACAAACTCCGGTCTGGACACATGCATTCTTTGCAATAAGTTTAGGCGTCTTATAAGAATAAAACCCGACCCAAACTGTACCGAGTGTGGTGTTGTGGAAGACGTATACCACTTGTTGGTGGAATGTGTCAGGACCGGCTGGGAGAGAGGCTCTGATGAATAGATTTAATATTAAATCAATCAACCACAAAGAGAGCAATGGAAAGAAGTTGTCTAGGGATCACCTTATGAGACAGAGTCAACGTTACTGACAAATGTAACAGGACAAAGGTAATTGACGCTTTAATTTTCGCCCTGAGACTAAAATGGAAATGGGCTGGCCATGTAGCTAGGTACACTGACGTTAGATGGAAAATAACAATAACAACAAGGCAGAGACCACAGGAAACCAGAAGCAGAGGTAGACCATGCTCCAGGTAGCAAGATGAGATAAAGGCAATTGCCAAGTGAAACTATTCAGCGAAAGACGAAGTACTGATTGTGACATTATAACAAACAAGGAGAAGCTAGAATTCGGCGATAAAACGGTTTTCCCGGGGATCACGCTAGACTCAAGGTTACAATGTTATATCACTTGCAGGGCGGCTAAGTTCGGCAGCTTATGCTGTTTGAAAAATTCGTCTATTTACTGATGTAGATACCGCAAGGCTGGTCTATTTTAGTTACTGTTACTTTCATAGTATAATGTCTTACGGTATCTTACTATGGGGAAGGGATGCAGACATTGAGTAAATTTTTATTCTGCAAAAACGAGCCATCAGAGCGATATACAATATTCGCCGGCGCGACTCCTCTTAGGAAGCTGTTTAAGGACATTAACATCATGACGGTTCCTTGTCAATGTATTTATGAAAACATCATATACGTGAGAAATAATTTATATATTTTTAGTAAAAACGGAGACAGACATTACTAGATATAGGGACCAATTTGTTCAACCAGGTTTCAGACTGGCTAAAGTAGCCTCATCTTTCACGGGGTACTGTACAAAATGTTACCAAAAAAAATCCTTCCCACATTCTAGAACTGAATGAGACGAAATTTAAAACTTGTATAAAACGCAAACTATGCAGGCAGGCATATTATAAGTTGGGTGATTATTGGTGTTGAATGCTTGGCAACATGCTAGTCCTGCTCAACGACCACTAGGGCGCAAAAACAAGTGTTATGCAGAACATTATTGTTTTGAAGTATATATAAGTATATATATATACAGGTCCAACTTATATAAATATATATATATATATATAAGTTGGACCTGCTGAAGACTGTATCAATATATTTGTATAATATAAATTCAATTTCTTTTAGTTTTATATAACTACATAGCACGTGTGTGAGTACTATGCACCCAATTGTAAATCTACCATTTGCTGTACCTTTGTGTCGTTTGTTGATTGGTGTGTGCCCTTGCAGTTGAGTGTGTCATGCTCTCTCAAATGTCTCGCTGATGGTGGCGCGTGTGTTGGATCATTCGGTTCCCTTTATGATGGTTGAGCTGGGTTGTGCCGAATTCATGCGTCATGTTCATGAACGGGCGCCGTCAGTTGGGATTGGTCATAACTTAACTGCTTCGGATGTTAATGTTTTTATAGTTCCTATTATATAACTGTAAATTGCATGTGTGAGTACTTTTAATACTTTATACCTGTTTCTTGTGCGTTCTTCTCCATAACAAACTACTTGCCGAATGCACGGTAGAATTAATTTTTATTCCTTGTAAATTATAATGTAACGTTCAAAAGTGCCGCTTGGTGGCCTAGTTGAAATAAAATATCTTTGCAAAGACAATCTTGCCTGTCTTTGTCTTTGAATTATTGAATGGGAATCTTGCACGCTTACATCTGGAATCGATGTCAATAACTACAGAAAAGTAACTTCATTGTGGTCAAAGAGATGGCGCGCACGCGGCGCACGTAAAAGTCGTAGTATATCCTCCTGCCCATAGATGTCGCTTTTTATACACTTCTAGGGGGTGAAGTTTCTCTGCAGCTGTGTACATACGATAGAAAATTAACACCCTCCTATTTCTCGCCCTTCATGTTTTATGCAAACAAAGTAATCTATGGCCTTCCCAAGGTATCAAACTATCTTCATACCAAATTCCATCTAAATCGGTTCATCGGTTTAAGCCCTATTAAGTAATTTCATACAAAAGTAACGCCCCATCCCCCATTTCGTGTTCTCCCCTTTCGTGTTTTATGCAGGTAGCCTATGTCCTTCTCATGGTCTCAAACTATCTCCATAACAAATTTCATCTCAGTTTTATCTTCAGTAACTTTGAGCCGGTGTAATGACTCTTCCTGGATTATACGCGGCTTTTCTGTGCCACAGAGATGATAGTTTTACTTATTCACATATTCACAGAGTTTGCTTATTTTCGATGAAAAGTTGTCTTCCTCGTAGAATGGCTTGACGCGTCGTAGGTAACACACGCTTGGACGTTACCAGCTATATTTTGTATCTGTTTAATTCACAAATTTTGAAGCAGAATAATTGTCGAAGAAACAATTATAGCATCTGCCGATAAAGTGATGAGTTTTGTGCCATTCTGTACAATCTAGATATAGGTATTCCAATTAGTTTACGCTAAACAATGTCGTCATCAGGAAGTAAGAATTTAATTATGCACTTCTTTAGAATAGAATAGAATAATGATTTATTTGCACAGAAAGTACGTACAATATACAGATATTATTATAATAATATTAAGTGATCCTTAAACTTTCTGCCTTAACTAAGGCATGCAAAACAGTTTTATTTAACAAATCAAACTTAATTTAAACAATACAGGCATAACACCAGCATAGTACAAGCACAATGTCAAAATAAATTAAAATTAAAGTTTATAAATATACATTATTAATTATTAGGAAGTATTCCAGTCTATCATTATTATTCAAGTCAGTCATCATCTTAGTTAGGTTAATGTATGTGTCATGATCAGTCTGTGATGATATGATCAGTCTTTGTACACCACATTGGTGGTTTTTGAAGACCAGAAATACTAAGTTTTAAGTAGTTTTGATAATAAACAATTTATTTTTCCTACAAACTTTAACACCCCTTTTTAACCCATATGGGATTTCATTTTTAGTTGCACCATTGGGGTTTTGCCAGGTCCACTGCCTGTGCTCACGCTTTCCGAAAAAGGAGTTTATCATATAGAGGCCCTCTTTCTCCATAAAACTGGCCAGTAGGTGACCCCGGTAGTTCCGACGTCCAACTCCAAATTACCCCACTTGCAGTACATCATCGTCTCGTTTGCCCAGTTTTGCGTCAAGTGTCAGTCAACGGAATGAAGACAAGTGTCAATCTGTATTCAACATTTTCATAAAAAAGGGGGGTTGGCAAATGGTCACATAGCACTTTCCCAAGGCACTATGACCACCCTTTTAACGTCTTATCATGCAACCTCTTCTTATTATGAACCGATTTAGATGAAATTTGGTATGAATTTTTATATCGGTGGCGGGATCAACGACATGAGGCGTAATTTTGAAAGCTTGTGTTATTAAAAAAAATTATGGGGAGGTGTGATCTAATGATTGATTTATGTAAAATAAGGTGTAATAATAAATAAAAAATAATAAAAAATCATAATAATGGTTTACTTTCTTTTTTCTATCTACTTTTGTAAAATAAACCTGAGAAATTTAAAAAAAAAAACAACAAAATAGATGATTAGAAAAAAAAATGGATCTAGAATGTTCGAATTCATTTAGTTAACCGTGCATTGTCATCAAAACAAAACGAGTATGCAAAATTTCAGCTAATATAGCTGAAATTTTGTTGGGGATAACACCGTTTTAAAATTCAAATGCAAGATTTGACCCATACTTACTAACATGTTAAATAAAATCTTGTACAAAAGGCAAAGTATTTTACATTAATTGGCCTTCAGCATTAGATATAAGAATTTATTAATGTCAACGGAGGAGTATTTATATCTGACTTATTGCCTAAATCTTCTTCAACCCTGTAGGTATAGATATATTATGTTTTATGCTTATCTACTTACCAGATCCAGTAATAAGTCCTTCACCCAACCAATATTTTATAAAGCTATACATGAAATGTTTCTGCAAGCATGTATTGGCCACCACAAGCGCATCTTCTGGGTCTGTTACGCCTGTAAAAATCAATGAATTAGACTATAATTATAAATTTTATCGCATTTGCATAACCAAGAAACAATTTAAAAAGGACAAAAAATCCGAGCTGTTTTGCAACCGATTAGCAGCTATTCTTTATTCAAATTATACAGGCTGATCTATTTATAAAAATTTACTCGCATAATTAACTAACCATCACACCAGCTAACCATTGCGGAATGAAATCACTTAAATAACATTTTTGGGCGGCATTGACATTCTGTATCTTTAATGTAATTCTGTATGTTTAATCTTTAATAATGGTACTATTTTGTTGATCAATAAACGTTTAAATACAGCGTTATATGAAATTTATTCGGTATAAAATGACTAGAAAAAAATACCACGCTGCCCGCTATATTATAACTATGTCAAGCCACATCATGTCAAAATCTACGGATTATGATTTGTATTACATTTTACATATACAAAACTTTATATGACTTACAATAATAAATTTCGGATCCAAGTAAGATGTAATTAACGCCACCATATTGCAGCGATTCCTCACAAAGCTTTTTTACAAATTGCCATAAATCTGAAAATACACACATTTAATACACATGTAATAAAAAACTTTCATTTCAGACTAGCTTCTGCCAGTGGTGTGAAAGTCGAAAATTATCCCGAGGGAACATATTCCTGGGATAAACAGTATACTATGTACTATTACAGACTATAATCTATCTCTGTGCCAAATTTCACCCAGATCCGACCAGGGGTTTGAACGTGAAGAAGTAACGAACATACAAACACACAAGCACTTACAAACTTTCGCCTTTAAAATATTAAAATCTGATTAAGTGTGTTTCTAGGAGAGTAGTGCTTTAAGAACGTAGCTTTTTACTTAATTTACAGTGGCAGTACGCATCATGTGCGATCCAGCAGCCGTATTGCGTAAGTGCGCAAAGAGTTTAAATTCTATCCTACCGACCAAATCGGCCAATCACACAAAACGTGTATCCACATCGCGTCATTCATCTCGTGATTGGTCGATTTGATCGGTCGGATAGAGTTTAAAGTCTTTGCGCACTTACGCAATACGCCTGCAGGTTTTCGCTCAGGAGGTAGCGAATCTTTTTCCTGGCGAGGAACTTTTACGAATTACACAGAAAAGTTTAGGGCATTTCGAATTCAGGGCACTTAGGGCACCCCGTCACGGATAGATTTGGTTCGAAGGGGATAAGGGGGTTAGAGTCAGCGATTAAAACGATCAAACGAAACCCCCGTGGGTGGTATCTTTGGCCAAAATAAAGTACTTGTACAGATATAAGACAAATACACGAGTGGGCATTGCATTCCGAACCTCAAAGAAGTGGTATCAGAGCAAGTTTTCGAAAAAATATTGTTTTATTCGAGTCCTTTTTACCCGATTGCCGAAGGAGGGTAATGTGTTAATCAGTCTATGAATGTATGTATGTTTGTTCCTAAATGGCGTTACAGAGACCAAACGCGTTGGCTGATTTTGATGATTCATACGTCAATCGATTTGTCTTAACCCTGCGAGTGTCATAGGCTACATTAAAATTGGACAATAGAAAAATGCCGGCTTTTGGGTGCCATATTGTGGGGGCCCAATTTTTTTTTTCTTCCAAACCCATCGTGTGGGGTATCAAAATAAAGGGTTTCAAGAGGTGATTTCAAAAATATTTGACACTTATATGTTTAAATGTATCTAATTCGAAAAAAACTAACTAAAAAGTTATAAACAAAAAAGTTAAATCAAAAAAACAAAAAAACCCGATTGCTTCAAAAGCGAACTAAAAAGTCGTAAACAAGAAACAAATCATGCTGTGCAGGCGGAGAATACACCAGATTTTAGTCAGGTTTTTTTGATTTTTTGATATCTTATTTATGTCGCAATATAAATCCAAGGACTTTATACGGCTTCGACGACTCGTGTAAAATCTATTTATCAATGGTTTTTGTCTAGTATGACCTTCGGACTAAGTTCGCCCATTTTCAAGATTTACCCCAATACACCAAAGGTACTTATTGTTTTTTTTTTGTCTTTTTAGCATGGTGAATAATAACAGTTGCCAGTAAAGCACAGATTACAATTATTTGTATAACGGAATTCTTGATTGAAAACTGACTACCAATCTTATACCTGAACATGTGCAACATCATCGCACGTTCATCGATGGAGTTATAAACTATAAAAAAATATTGTATTTATAGGTAATTTTATTTGTCAGAAATAACTTAGTTTAGCGGTTTTGCGCGCTTTAGTGTAACTTTCACCGGTTTTTAACTATAACATGAATGAAGTTTAAATAATAAAAAAGCTTAAATTAGAAGCGCTAAAAGTGCTGTGTTTACTTGTGATTTTTGTTGTATTCCTCAAAATATTTCATTCAGTATTTCACTGGAAAATAAAATCATAACTTCACTCTTTAAAATGATAATCAGGTTGCCTAGAAGAGATCGCGGACCGCAATAAGGCCGCCCATTGTATTTGTATTCATTTTCTTTTTATAATGTTATTTTAAGGTGTACAATAAAGCATATAATAAATAAATAAATAAATCAGATTTTGAAGAGACTCTCTTAACGTAAAGTTCCAAATACGGAATCAAAATTAGTTAATAACATAGTGACCGATTTTATCACAGAACAGAAAAACGCCTTCTGTGAATTTTATCTACAGACCACACTAATACAATTAAAAAGATTATTTTCTAAGTAAACAATAAACACAAAGTATTTGACACATTTTTTAATATTTCTTATTTCTTTGTTGCAGGTGAAAATAAAGTTTATTTACGAATAAGTTTATTTTATAGTCTTAGTTACGAAATATAAATTAAAATACCTCATAAATATGCGTAGGTATGTACGTACATAAATACAAACATATAACAGGATTATTGGGGGATGGAGTTGCTCGCGTCCGTGGGATTTACCACCTTCTCCTAGGCCCACCCTACACGTATACCCCGGGTGGTGCAAAACTAGCAACAACGCCGAGCCACGAGCGGCGATTAAAAATTCCGTTAATTGGTGTCCACGGGCCATGAAAAACTAAATTCCTTCAAAAAGAGTGGTCATAGTGCCTTGGGAAAGTGCTATGTGATCATTTCCCAACCCCCTTTTTTCTCTACTCCTATTAAGGTCGGAGACACTACACTCGAAGTTGGTTTACTAATGATAAGCATAATTTATTTTACCATAATTTACATTGGCATAACGAAATTCAGCATAATAATCATTACGCAAAATATTATTAGGCCATAATGTATAATTCCATAAATACTGTTGGCTTAATAATAATAATGCATATTTTTTAAAGCATTATGTTATAAACGCAGAATGATATTTACACATAATGTACTTTGAAATAAAACAAACATATTCGCGGCGCACCCCCGCCGCACCTTCACTTAATTCAATTGAATCCTTATATCAAATAATAATTGAATAAATAAATAACTATTATCGAAATATCGAAGTACAGAGTATCGAATGTCCTAACTATCTGTATAATGCACTTTTAAGTTGCTTCTGCAACTTATACGGCGCTGCGGGAAGTGCAACCCCTTCGCCCTTACGTAACAAAGGATAGGCACCCGTGCGAGCTGGAGAGATGGAGTTTCTTGTCCGTTCTTCTCCATATCAAGCTACTTTTCGGAATGGATGGTCGAATCATTTATTATTAACTTTAAATTTACATTTTTGACTTGCCTCTTAATGGCCTAGTTGAAATAAAGAAATTGTTCCTTTTGTCATTGAGCCGTTGCGGCTGGGGTAGGTCGCCAATGGCGACCGGCAAGCCGTTGCTGCGGAGGTGAGCAGCGGGCGGCGGTTGCCCTCCCGTCGTGCTTCCCTTACCCTTATAGTTTCGCTATGTCCATCTGTCCGTCCGCAGCTTAGCTCAGAGATCCTTAGTACTAACTACTACTACTACATAGTACTAATATGTTAATCCATGCCATTTTTCTAGTACTTCCACTAGGAAGTACTAGAAAAATGGCATGGATTAACATATTAGCCTTACTTAGCTTACTTAGCTTTACCCTTATAGTTTCGCTATGTCCATCTGTCCGTCCGCAGCTTAGCTCAGAGATCCTTAGTACTAACTAAGGATCAAATAACATAATGAAAAAAAAAATAATCGCCTACCTCCTATAGGCGAGATGTTTTTTTCTCGTCTTTCCCATGGTGTGGGGTATGGTTGGATAGACCATTCAAAAATATTACGGGTCTGTTAAAACCATTTTTCAATTCGGAGATCCGTTTGCGTAAAATTAAGCTTTAAATTGCCAATTTCTTAGAGTCAAGTGTCCCTGCCAGCAAAATGCTTGCTTTTGGCTATATGAAAAAATCACGGCAGTATTATATATAACGAAATTAAAAGGAGAACTGTCACAGCTAAGTAGGCTTTACAAGTTTACGAGTAATAGTCGACCAACTTATAAAATGTTCTTGGAACGGTAAAAATTTTGTACAAATGCCATTGAAAAATTAGTTAAATAACGTTGTTCGTTGAGTAAAACTGATAGTAAATTTATACTTATGAACCATGTAAAAAAATACAAAAATAAAATCAAAACATCCTTAGTAAAAATGATTTCTAAATTAACGCAGTCGTTGCCAGTAAGGGTCCGTATGGCGCAAGAGCGCGTGGGAGTCTATTTTTAACCCCCGCCGGAAAAAAGGGGTGTTATAAGTTTCACGTGTGTTGCTGTGTATCTGTGTATCTGTGTGTCTGTCTGTGGCATCATAGTGCCTAAACGGATGAACTGATTTCAATTTAGTTTTTTTTGTTTGAAAGATAATTTTGTCGAGAGTGTTCTTAGCTATGTTTGAATAAAATCGGTTCAGCCTTTCAAAAGTTATGGGCATTTTACTGTTTGAATTGGGGTGTTTTCGCAAGACAAATGTGTCGGGGGTTTTTTAAATTGTGAAATTTTACTTGTTATTAGTGCAGGAGTATTTTCGACGTTTTGTTATCTAAAGTCAAGCTAGATTCGATTGCCAAGCTAATTCCACTACCTGATCATAGATGGCGGTATTCACAGTGGTCGCAATTATAAACTTAATTACGTTTGCCGTAAGGTTGACATTCGTGTCATAGGTCTACTACTCAACCAAGGTCACTTCAGTGCAGTATCACACATTGCATTTTTAATAACATTATCGATATCGATAGATACCCGATTTCTTAATTCGAAAAAATAAGACTTGGTATTTTTATTTAAATAAATAAAAATATCTAAATAAAATCAATTTAAAATTATGTACTAATTTAATTAATCTCATTGAGACGAGCCCCCTCTTTAAATAAATAGGCCCCTCTTTATGATATTATCTTATAGAAATATTAAGGACGCTATTACATTTTTCCCCCCAAGTATTACATTTTTTTTTAAATACCTACTTACTACAACAAAGTGAAAAATAAAATTCTTTTCGGAAGTCGGTGTCGGTACCTATTGCTTTTCGTTACAGGAAAGCTATTATTTTCTCTTTTTAATTTTTGTAGGTACCCCATATTGGGTATACTAAATACATCTGTTTACCCCCTAAAACCGTTCAAGCGTGATGATATATTATGGTATGGTTAAAACAAAACATAAACATACGATCACAGTACTCGCAGGTCATTTGCTGTTTGTTATTAAAGAGTTCCATTGTCATCTCCTGTCTAATAATCAGAACATGCTATTTCTGTATCTCCATTACGTTTAATTTGTATATTATTAGGATTTGTTTATTTATTTTTCATGTTATATCATTGTAATTTAATGTATAATGTGATGTGATGGAGTTATAAATACCTGAATAATTGAATTTAATTATGAATCCAAAACAAATTAATAGTAATTTAATTAGTATTATTAATATTGCAATAAAATCTGGCATTTATACTCTAGGGGGAGGGCCTGGAGATCCGTAACACAGGGCTTCCCTAGTACGGACTCCAGTCTCTCACAAAGGAGCTTCTTGCAAATTTTATAATATAGTTTTAAGGACATAGATTTTAAGGCAACCTTTGTGTAGAGAAAACAATAAATTTTTATTATTGTTTTTTATTATTGTCTATCGCCGAAGATCTTTATCAGATCCTAATATATTATACAATACTAGCGGACGCCTCGCGGTTTCACCCGCGTGGTTCCCTTTCTCGTGGGAATACAGGGATAAAAAGTAGCCTATGTCACCCGGGGTTAGTGTAGCTTCCCAATGGTAAAGAATTTTTGAAATCGGTCCAGTAGTTTCGAAGCCTATTCGGTACAAACAAACACACAAACAAACAAACAAAAAAATCTTTCCTCTTTATAATATTGGTATAGAAAACCTTCCCTGAAAATACCACCACATACATTTATCGATGAAAACCCGATCAGTATCGGATAAGTAGTTTGGCCGAATAGATAGAGCATCTCCTTTTTTTGAAGTCGTTTGAAAATATTAAGCTACTTTTTACGACGACGGTTTGTAACAGTTATCAAATGCATTTTGAAATTGTCAACTAACCTTCCTGAATCAACTTCAATAAAATTAAAAAATAATATCAAGGACCAAGATTATTTCAGTGATGTATAAAATCGAGCGCTCAGTAGTTTCAATGTGTGCGTACGCGTAATGTTGCTGTGTGCGACTAGATACCTAAATTTGAGTTCGTCGAAAATGTAACAGCGTCCTTAAATAACTTATTGTCTTTTGTCGATATCCATCTATAATGTCAATATTCGACCCGACTACATCACTAATTGAATAGCGAAGAACTTTCGAGAACGAAATAGTGAATTCATTTTTTTTTCAAATTCCGAAAGAGAAAGAAATAAGGAGCATCTGGTGGCTCTAACGCGCTCGTATCAGTGCCTTTAGCAATTGACGTCATTCATATAGATTATTTATTGAAGCTTATTTACGTTGGCTGTTTATTCCTATAATTTAATAATTTGATTTTACTTTTTGGTAGTTGAGTATAGGTTGTTTAAAAGAACTCATACTACAATATTTGTTATCGGTTTTTAAATATTTGAAGATTTTAACGAAGACTTTCTCCGTAACGGCAATAATGCAGTATTTAAATTATTAAGTGGCGCAGTTATAAATCTTTATTTCAAACGCTTGCCTCTACCTGCGGTGGTACACAAATAGATACAAAAATTGTAACTTCACTTGTGAATTTTATAACTCCTTCTTCAGTTACCATCGTCCTATGTTTTTATGTTCATCTAACAACAAGAAACCCTCTTCTTAGGCCACATTATTATGCAACTACGGAACCCTATTACTGCGCGTGGCTCAACACGCACTTGGCCGTTTTTTTAAATACACTAGGGGTAGTAAATAAAAGATTACGTGCAGTTGGGTTGCCCCAAATCGGTTTTAGAACATATTCGACCTATTTTAACTTATTAACTTAAAGGCGTTTACGGAGACTTTAAAACTGCAGTGGGGCGCGCATATTAGAATACTTTTGGGTAGGTTAAGTTCAGCAGCATATGCAGTAAGGAAAATAACCACATCTAGGTTAGTATGCTTAACTTCCACAGTATTATGTCTTATGGCATTCTGCTATGGGGATCAGCAGCAGATGTTGACTCAATTTTATCTTACATTTGAGGGCAATCCGCGCGATCTATCAAATGGGCCCTCGCGAGTCCCTTAGAGGCAAATTTAAAGAAATCGATATACTTACTCTACCTTTACTTTATATTTTGGAATGTATTTTGTATGTTCGCAAAAATAGAGGGCTTTTCAAAACTATAAGCGACTGCCATAATTTAAATACACGCAGTTAGCACGAAATTGTAATACCCAAATTAAGATTAACTAAAATTAGCAAGTCTTTTCATATAAACAGTACACGCTTTTATAACAAGTTGCCAAAGTCAGTTATAGAACTGACCGATGGAAAGTTCAAAAACTAATCCAAACGTGTCCTTATTAAAAAAGCATATTATAAAATCAAGGACTACGTTGAAGATAAAAATTTTGGCTTAAGCTCCTTCTGCGCATGTGGCTTCCCTGGTAACTAATAAACGGCACAAATATGTGGATGTCTCTAACTATTCTCAATCTCATTCATTCTTTTTGTTTTAATTATTTTCCTTCTTTTAATTAATCTTTTTACAATGGTTTACAATCATCTTTATAGCCCTTTGCTAAGAATAGTTACAGCACTGATAACAACATTTGTGCCACATGTTATTTTTTTTATTTTACCTTTGTATAGATTCTTTTACCGATTGTTTTGTAAATGTGTGAACATTGTAGGCCTTCTAGATGCTTGATAACATTTGTTAACTTTTTAATTCGTTTTATTTTCTTTTGTTTATATAATAAATAATCTTATTTTTGTTTTTCTTACGACTTATTGTCCGGCCTACGTTGTCCCCCCATATCTAAGTACTAAGGCTGTAACATGGAAATATTGTAAAATTAAACCATTTTTTAAAAGAGTAACCATGGAGTTTCTTGCCGGTTCTTCTCTATAGGGAACGACCAACCCGAACCGTGCACCTTTTGTCGACGTTTTATAAGTGCCCATGTAGGCCTATATGAAATTAAAAAAAAAACAATATATTTTTGATTTTGATTATTGCAGCTTTACTAAAATTAGAAACTGGTCCTTAGGTATAACAATTTTCGATATTTCAATACAATCTATATTTAAGTTTTCGATGTGTTGAACATTGCCATTTTGCCCTTAGGTGTTTTAATTTTCGAAGTCCATATAATTTCTTTTAACGTCATAATAATTTTATGGGTACGAAACATGTACCCATAAAAATATTATGACGAATAAATATTATACCTAAAATATTTATGCAACTCCAAATTATGCCAAAACAAATTAGACTAAATGACAGTTGTGCCAACCGTTGCATTATGCCAAAGTATTATTCTGCCATAGTATTCTTACGCTAATCAAAGTTATGTGAAAACGTTATGCCAAACAATATTATGCCTCAAAAAAAATATGACAAGAATGGATTTCCCTCGAAGTTTTGAACTAAGTCTACCTGTGATAAACGATCCAGTTGGGTTACAGTGTCTCAAAACGAAAGTCTGTGACCAGTGTGTGTTGCCAGTGATGGCACATGGCTCTGAGACGTGGTCGCTCACAATGGGCCTCATCAAAAAGCTTACAGTCATCCAAAGGGCAATGGAGAGGGATAGCCGTGTCCATTGAGGTAACTCGAGCATTAGGCTCGGAGTTTCAAAAATCAATATTTTACGGAATATTATTTGGTCACAAATATATGGCCGGTTACTTGGTAGCATTTCAATCAGCCTAGCCTTTTTCCAACTATGTTGGGGTCGGCTTTCAGTTTAACCGGCTTCAGCTGAGTTCTTGTGTTTTAGCGTCTGCCTATCTGACCTCCACAACCCAGTAACTGGGTAACACGGTACCCCTTGGCTAAACTGGTGTCAGATCTCAAGCTTCTGACTACTCGTAACGACTGTCAAAGATCTTCAAATGACAGCCGGGATCAATGGCTTAACGTGATTTCCGAGGCACGGAGGAAACTTGGTATGTTGAAATTTTTATTCCATTATCTAAATTAAAATTTACATAGTATAAAATACTTAATTAAAAATAACTACCTATATATTCACTTAAATGAAAAAAGAAAAAATATGTATGTATGTTGAAATGGTCACCCATCCACGGACTGACCACGTCAAGCTTTGATTAACCTTGATGATCAACCCGTGTGGCTGTTATTATTTAGCCACGAGCTCCAGCTTTTACAATATTAAATTAATATAGTGTCGTAAAAAGTCCATATGTTGTGTTACAAAATTTAGTGACAGAAACGAATCGTTGCTTAACCGACTTCACGCAGTCTTCTCTACGCTACTCCTAGAATATAATTTATGCCCGCGTAGGCGTGGAGGTGTAAGGCGGCCCGTTAGTTGAGGAGCAGGTGGTGAGCGTTAAAACAACCTGTGACGATAACCTTGCTTGGGGCCGCCCCACCCCTCCTATTTAATTTCACTCAAATTATCTTTAATTTCCACAAGTTTTTGAATTATCTTGTAAAGCTCCGTGTCTCTCTCATTAAAATGAATGTTCAGCAACACAAAATTGCGAACAAATGTTATTTTAACTAAGTGTTACTTCGGTAAAAAGATTTTCTTTCAAATGGAACGTCGGACTAACGAAAAAGTCGGTTAACTGATATAGTGGCAGACGTTACTTCGATGACTCGCGCACGAAAGGTTCCGTACTTGGTAAATTGCGGTTTACGATTATGACGTATTAAAATAAACTACTTACTAGATCTCGTTCAAACCAATTTTCGGTGGTAGTTTACATGGTAATGTACATCATATATTTTTTTTAGTTTTATCATTCTCTTATTTTAGAAGTTACAGGGGGGGGGCACACATTTTACCACTTTGGAAGTGTCTCTCGCGCAAACTATTCAGTTTAGAAAAAAAATGTATTAGAAACCTCAATATCATTTTTGAAGACCTATCAATAGATACCCCACACGTATGGGTTTAATGAAAAAAAATATTTTTATTTTCAGTTTCAAGTATGGCGACCCCTTATTTTTTTTGTTTTTTTTCTGTTTTTGAGTAAAAATCTTAATGCGGTTCACAGAATACACCTACTTACCAAGTTTCAACAGCATAGTTCTTATAGTTTCGGAAAAAAGTGGCTGTGACATACGGACGGACAGACAGACAGACATGACGAATCTATAAGGGTTCTGTTTTTTGCCATATAGCTACGGAACCCTAAAAACGAATCGATAATGGTCCAAAAGTTTTAGGTGGAATGAAATTCGGTCAAATATTTTTTGAACTTATGATAGGTTACCATTTTTTTACAGACAAATAAAAATAAAAAAAATAACTCACTTGTTGTGTCGGTAATCAGCAAATGTGTATGACCAATGATGGGTAGAAGGCCTGAGTAAGCTGGTGGCAACGGATGAGCTCCCGACTCCACAAGCCTTGCTCTTCGATATATAATCGCGCAGATACATACCAGTAGACCCACTGATACTATTCCTAACATTTTTAATCCTACTGCATATCTTCTCTAACCAACTGCAGAAAAGAAACTGATGCAAGATTATTTAAAAACCCCGTTTTTATTACTGCTTACCAATGAATGACTTAATGACTTGAGACAATTTGTCTTAAGGCTACTTAGCTCTTGATTAATATTAAACATTCTTTAACGGGTTATCAAAAAGCATAATCTACATATTAAATTCGTAGGAAGCGAAAACGACTGCTCATTGAATATTTTAGAAATACATGCCAAGTTTGAGTCGGGACCTGGCAACTTTCAATATTTGTAAATTTTAGGTCAACGAGCTTAACGTTCACTGACTCTTCTAACCCCAGACTAAATCCTTGATGTTTTTTTTGTCGCAGTGGAAATATTCATTGATGTCCTCTGCCTTGGGGTGGGTGAACGTTTCTGTCATTTTTGTCGCTCTCGGGCCTGTCGGGACAACTCACTAACCTCGTCAGCTGCGACAGCCTGTCGCCGCATTCGCCTCCACTTTATTTCTGCCCAGCAGGGACGCGTTGGAGTCACCGCTCTGGTCCGCACTCATGTGCCCAGGGTCACTCTCCACGCATTCCGTAGCGGCAGGCGTATCGGATCGAACAAAGCGACCCCGCACGTCGCGCTATGGCAACCAAGCGGTGGCACGGCACCAGCCAACGCGCGACCCCTCCCTCTCCGCCCTGTTGACACCTTCGGGGCCGACAGGTTCTCCTCACTTGAGGAGAGACCCAGCGACCCCGAGTCTTTGCTGCGTGGACGCTTCTTCCAAGAATTGGAGGTGCCGCGCGAGTCCTGGTTGGACAAGTTGTCTCCAGGACCTGAGCCTCCTCGACTCTTGTTGCCGTCGGCGATGGCAAGAGGAACGTCCACATGGAGACTTGAGCCTCCTCGGCTCTTGTTGCCGTCGGCGACGGCAAGTGGTGCGTCCACTTCGCGCAGTCGCTCCAGGTTCTCCTGGAGCTCCTTTTCTCGCTCGTGGCTCTCTTGGCGCAGGTCGTGGTCTCCCCCCCGGTGGGTTCCCGCATTGTCGAGACGGGGGGGCTCAGTAGCCGTGGCTTGGATAACCCCGGTGAAGCCAAGAGGAACCCGAGGAGGGGCCGCTCGTCAGGGCTTTTGCCGATAAGCCGACAACGTAGCGGCCAACATGTAGGTTGCGGTGTTGCCTAGGCGACATCGCAACTGAGGCGGGCCGCGATGTGGTATGAAAGGCATCGCGGCTGAGGGTCGGAGGCCGCGGCGGGAGAGGAGTGCCGGTATTACGGTGCGCCGCTCGCCCTACCCTCCGCGGCCTGCACGGGGTCGCCACCGTCTGATGGCGGACACGGTGGGGCCGCAGGGGAGGAGGAGTGTCAGTATAGCGCTGGCCGCTCTTCCTATCCCCTGCGGTCGAAAAGTGGTAGGTGGCGGGGCCACTGTCCTGACCCGTCACAGGGGGACCAATGGTGCCATACACGGGGTTGCCTGGTACCCATGTGCTGGTTTGGTCCCCGGGGTGGTCATGGCGTACTGTGTGTTCTGGTGCTTCGGTGAACCCCAGAGGAGGGTCCGGCGACGGACAGCCGCGGCGGGTTTGCGGATGTATGCTAACGCGTTCCTGTGTTCCCGCCATAAGTGGCACAGGAGGACACCGTGGAGTTTTAGTGGGTTAGAGTCCCACATAACTGCGCTATCTCCCCGTGGTAGCGCAGTATGCATGAGCAAAAAAAAAAGGTCGACGGGGGTCTGCCGGTCCGCGAGACTATTGGTGCCGCCCTCAGATACGATGGGGCTGCCTTCTAGGAGATCCCTAGAGGGGCGGGACTTGCCCTTACCCACCTGAGAATATTTTTCTTTTAGTCTGCTGTCCATTTTTTTGTGGTACCTTTTTAAGGGTGAGGTCCCTTTCCCTGCGCTAGAGACCGGATACAAACCCTCCGGCCATTCATCCCCTCGGCACGCGAGACCTTGGGATTGGGTTCCATCTCTACTCCACGCCCACTCGACCTACCCTCTGTCAGCAGAGGGTAGGTCGAGTAGGTCGAGGACGCTTACTACCCGTAAGCGTTAGATGGCCACCGCAGTGACAGACTAGCCGTCCCGCCTCTAGCCCGGTTCCCTACACAGACCATCATGGATGATGAACGGACTTGTAGTAATGAAACTTCAAGGCTGTAAAACACAGATATTTTTATCGATAAAAATACCCATAATGGTTGGCATGTAATGTATGTTTGATATTTAACCTCCAATATACAAGTTTTCTGATTGAATCAGAAATGAATGAATCTAACGCCATTTGAAAAAAAGTGGTGTTGAAAATAGGAAAAAAAAATATGTAACCAGCGCTCCAGCCGCAATCTGTGGGTTTCCAGTTCATTTATTAGACCTGGCAACCCATGGATAGCGGCTAACTGAGAGATGGATGATTTTGTATATGCACCCACGATACATCAAGAATTCCTAGTGTAGGGCGAAATTTGGTCAGGCCACAATTGTGGCGATAAGGCCCCTTTTTGAGGAGTAGCTTGAGAGACTTCACGGCATCTCACCTTCCGCCTGAAGTAGGTCCTCACCGAACACGGCTGTTTCGGGAGATTCCTGTTCAGTATAAGGCGGGAGGAAATGCCTGGGTGTCACCATTGTGTGGATCGCCCGGAGGACACGGTGGAGCATACAGTGGACGTCTGCTCCGTTTGGGCGAAGAACCGCCATGTCCTCGTAGACGCGATCGAAGGCAGCGACAGGTACGAGGCCAAGGCACGGAGTGAGAGAGTATGGGCAGCGGTCTCTTCCTTCTGCAGTAATGCTCACAAAGGAGGAGGCAGAACGCGTGACGGATTTACCAGGCAGACAACGCCCCCAGCCAACGCAGGAGACGCCCTGGGCGTTGGGAGTCGCAAGCCGATTCCCTGCCACCGTAAGCGCGGGCTTGCGGACCGCGAGTAATGGTTAGCTCGTCGTTCGATAAGGATCAGGCCCGAGTCGACGCCGCATAGTATTCCACGTACGCCTCAAAGAGATGTCAGCAAAACTAACGGGGTTTGCTAGGGCCGATGCCTAGACTTTTTGAGGTTTTGTCTAAATTGCCTGAAAAATCTCACTGAAATGTGAATATGATAAGTTGAAAATCGTGCCGACTGCGATTTTTACTGGAGCGCACAGCGTAATCCAGTAGAAGAATTGTATTACTAGCCCTGTAGAAATCCACATTAAAATCGCAAAGTTTAATGTTCTTCTGCATTTTTACTCGACTGCGGGAGGGTAATGTTTTTCGAGCGTATGTATGTATATATGTCCATTTCTATAGCAAGCTGTACAGTTCAAACGGCTTGACGGATTAAGACGGTACCCTGACCAAAAAATCGGCATGAGATATGAGCGTTCCTATTGGTCTAGCGGCACTGGTGGCGCATGAATTACAGTAGTGAATACGCCCAGATTTTAGAATAAAATCTTTATAAAATCGAATTTTGGTCTTTTGAAAAAAATAATTCTACAAAAATGTTCGTTATTAAATTGTCTATCCATTAGTGTTAGTACAAAAAATAATCAATGAACACTTTACGAGGAGATGCATAATATCAATAATTATTTCTCATTTTTATGTTTTTTTGGAAGTAGATTAGTGAAATATATACAACATTTAAAAAAAAAACTAAATCTACCATTTAAGAAACAATATTATGTAGAAATTTAATGTATTTTTATTAATTGATATTTCTTTTTAAATAACGAGTAGATAGCTCCTAAAAACAGCACAAAAAACGGTTTGCGCGGCGTTTTGCTCGGGGTACCGCCTTAAGACATATGAGGAGTCGTTGGATCGTCTCAATTGCGGGAGTGAAAAAGGCTTATATTTTTTTTTAATAGCACGGCCCCCACCCCTCAAAAAAGGGGGTGAACCCGTTTTTTTTTGTAAACTTAACTATGCCTATAGCTAACAAATATATAATGTTCCTATTTTGGCACAAATGCAAGACAAGCATAAGTTTGATAGCAAAATAAATAATCTTTTACCACATGACTTATCTGGAGAACTCGTGTATTACTAAAACTAGACAGTTTGAAATAAAACAAATTATAATAAAAACAAAAACCCGACTGCTAAAAATTTATTAATTGAAACGAAGTTTTGGTCGGTTTTTCTATAATTTTTGTTTGTCGCCGTCTGCAGCACCTCGTAATATTTATTGTATAAATTATATCTAGTACTTGTTTTTCTCTTTTCAGTTAATTAATTTATTGCAGTTGGGTTTTTATGTTGTATAGGTAGCGTTAATACAAATTTGCAACTTCAAAAAACGTGTGCTCGCTGCGCACCACGCAAAATACTGCGTAATTTTAAAACATTTTTCTTTTTTTGATATAAAAGTCAGAAACTAAGCGTTTTTCGAAAAGCAACTTTATTTTTTAAAGTTAATTAAATTTGCAAAAAATTAAGAACAACTGCAGTGCTTTGTAAATTCCAAGATTTGCATGCGTTCCGCACCTAACATCAAATGCAAAAAGCTGGGGGTAGAATGGAATGGGCTGGAAATGATCTCCTGCCTCATTCCACTAGTAAGTAACGAGCCAGTCCCAGTATTCTTTTGTAAATCATAGCCTGCAAATGTAAAAACCGGCCAAGTGCGAGTCGGCCTCGCGCACGAAGGGTTCCTTACCATTATCGCAAAAAACGGCAAAAGAATCACGTTTGTTGTATCGGAGCTCCACTTAAATATTTTTTTTATTCTGTTTGTAATTATTGTTATAGCGGCAAAAGAAATACATCATCTGTGAAAATTTTAACTACCTAGCTATCACGGTTCATAAGATACAGCCTGGTGACAGATGGACCGCGGAGTCTTAGTAATAGGGTCCCGTTTTTACCCTTTGGTTAAGCAACCCTAAAAAGTAGTAGTGTAAGGGGGCTTTTTCTAGAGCTGGGCAAAAATGCTTGGTATTGCTCTTTGAAGTTCATCAAATTTACATCAATTTAAACCCAACCACAGCTCTATAAATCATTTAGGGACCAAGCTATGGCCTCTCAAAGATTGTTATTTTTCCCGAAACTTGTGGATTTTTAGTAATACACTCGTCCGAATCAAGATATTGGCAAAATCGCTCGTCCAATCTGTAGTTAATTTAATTTATTTTTATTATAGCACAGAATGAAGTCTGTGAGACTAATAAGTTCACTCGCAATCTTGAAAAAAACTAATAGAAAGTAAAAATTGTTTTTTGAAGAAACCACCCTCTGTGTACTTATTTGGGTGCATACCACCAAAGGAATAGGCATAAAATCATGTAAAAAGGCATTTCAACCCAGCTCTCCGGCAAATATACGCCTTCGAAAATAATAGCACATTTTTTTCGAAGTTGCAAATTTGGGTTAACGCTGCCCTAACTGGCCCAAACAACATACTAAAATGCAGAACTACAACATGTTTTGCGATTTTAGCCATTTTTAGCGTCGATTTCTACTGGGATTTCCTCATACGAAATCGATCTGCTATGAGAGAAAACAGTACGTTAAAAGTACGCAATCTACTTAATCACTTCAACACATTTTTTGAGTTTTGTAAATCCTATCAGTCGAATTCACCCAAAAGATGATGCCGTATCTTAAAATGGACTCCACGAGGCCGTAGTATGGGGTGAGCAAGGTATGAACACGAACTATTGTAGTCAATGTGTACAGAGCATTATGCTGAGGTACTTATTTTCTTCTTGACAGTCTCAACATTTGCCTTCCAAATTAACTACTTATCATTATATGAATTCTAATTATTTTTTTTTGTTTCAAGGACGTCAATGTTAAAATTTTTGAATATTGCATCTAGATTTTAGATAATTAAATTAAATCAAGGAGTGCTAACGAATTTGCATGATTTAGTCTCATTCAAATTTATTTTTAGACACTGACAGAAGCCAACGACCTTGCGGGAACAAAAAGCACCCGCGCGACACAATTTGTTGTCGTTTTTAGTGCTTGCCTTTTACATCATCACTGCTGGAAAAAAAAACCTTAACGTTAACCTTTGTGTTTGCCTTACTGTTCTTTAATTAAAACCAAACGTTGATCTAAATGTAGATAGTTGACTATTGTACAAGATAAAAATGTTTTACACGTTGCACAAAACTTTACAAATTATTACACTACGTTAGGTATAAAAATTCAATTAAAAATGTTCGCATATATCATATTAAGAAGAAAATGTTTTAGTTTAACATAATATTTTTTCGAAAATTACTGCTAGATGTTTAGACGTGATATTTATTCGCAACGAAGCGACAACAAAATATCATAATGTTACGATATATACGATAAAAATGGCTTGGATGGTTTGGGAAGAAATCGACTCGGTAAGTAAGGTTGCGAGATCGAGCAATTTTGTAAGGTCGGCCTCTTTCTGGTGCACTAGGTGACTGAAAGTCATAGATGTACTTTCTGAAGTACTACTACCTTTCGATGGCCCGTTGGCATGTTTACAAAACCATCACTGTACGGTGAAGATCGCATGGATGGTTTGGAAAGAAATCAACCTGAAGGATTGCGGGTTCACACAATTTTCTTATCAGATAAGCTCTTTTCAGGTGGGTACGTGTCTAATGGTTAAAGCTATACTTGTTGAGCTGTTGCTCCTCAATAGCCTGCTGCGACCGCTATCAGGCCACCTTTTTACGATGGAAATCGATGGGATAGATTAAGAGTAAATCAACTTTTAAGATCGTAAAATGGCATATTTTTATCAGATTGGCACTTTCAGGCGAGTGCTTGCCTTAAAATTATAGATATACTTATTAAATTATTTTCTTTCGATAGCCTGCTGGAATAGCTACCAGGCTAACTTTGTAAGGTTGAAATCACCCGGATAGTTTTAGGGATAATTAACTTTTAAGTTATAAAATCGATAAAATTCCCTTCCTTTCCGCTTTCCTGCTGGAAAATATTTTCAATGCGCATAGCTATAGAGATGATAATACGTCCTATAGATAGCTTTACGGGGTATCCGCTCGTATTTCCGAAAAAATATTATGTTCCGATAGATAAAAAAAGGGAGTTTTATAGATTAAAAAAGTAAACAAAGCAAAATCACCAAAAAAAAAACTAATTTCGGAGGCGTTTCCGAGATCCTCAAAAGGTAAAGTTTCGGAAGTCGTAAGCGCACCAGTGCGTGACCTGAATTTGTAGTCATTGGCAAGGTACTTGTGCCTCTTTTCTCTTCTCTTCCTAAATACCTGTGGGACCCTGGAACCGCTTTCTGAATTACAATGAAGAATCTGGTGTTTCAATTCCTACACAAGAAGCCCTCACACATCATCACTTAGTAGTCATCGATCATCACTTCAGGCCTCCTGGAACTGAACTATAGGTGCAGGACGTCAGCGCGCTTGGGTTGGAGACTTACAACCTCCCGACACAGTGCCCGGCGATCACGCCCGTCCGTAACAAAATTTATTTTAAAATCGTACCTGATTTTAAAATAAACATGTCTAAACGGCTCTAAACGTGACTGAAAGTAGTATATCAGCGCTTTTAGTTATTATAATTTACCCATTATATTAATGCGGTTAGTGAATTTTTATATCGCATACAAATGTCTAGGATTATAAAATCTTGTGAACTTTCAGAGGAAACAGGCTAGTTAACAAGGTTAAGCAGATAATGTGTAGTTTTTGAATATTTTGGCATTTGAACAAAACCTATTATATATTGATTGGGGTAATCTGGAACAAATCAACCTGGAAATCGAACCCAGAGGTCCCCGTTAAACGAACAAATATTATCAATACATATATGGAAGATACTAGCTGTTGCCCGCGACTTCGTCTGCGAAGCATTAGTAATTCGAATAGCTTATTTTTTATATCGCAGCATAATATTGTGGGTTTTCCATACAAACTTCTACCTCTCTTTCCACCCCCTTAAGTAAGATTTCCGCGATAAAAACTATGCTATGTCTTGCCCAGCATCTCAAAATATCTCTGAACCAAATTGCATCTAAATCGGTTCAACGGTTTAAGCGTGAAAAGGTGGACAGAGAGACAGACAGAGTCACTTTCACATTTATAATATTAACTCCGCCCGCGACTTCGTTCGTGTGATGGCAACCAAAAATAAGCTGCTATTAAACCTGAGATAAACGGTCCAGTTCGGTAGTTCCAAATCGATGTAGAGATCCCCATCCTAGTGCCATTTGATTCTTCAAAGATACTTTGACACCCCTAAATCGTCTTCTGAGGGTAAATGCGAAAAACTAATGATGCCATCCTTTATTATTTTGCCAAAGGAATAAGATTTTTATACAAATAAATGTCTCCCTTTTAACCCTTTAAATAGTTGAATTTCCAAAAACCCCTCCTAAATGCTCCCCAACGTCATAAAAAGAAGCTATGTGCAGTAAAAATAATCAAAAATCTTTACCACCTCGAAGTCGTATTTTAAGGGTATTTTCGAAAAACGAATGATTGAAAACCTTTATTGTTTATTTAGGTTGGTATTTATGTCAAATTTATTGTTTATTCACCCAAGAAATCACATTCTTCAAAATAATAATCATCCCCTAAGTCGTCTTTTGGGGGTAGTTTCAAAAAATAATAAGAGCAACCTTTATTATTCATTTAGGTTAGTATATTAGTGGCAAGTTTATTGACCCAAGAAATCAGATTTTCAAAAACACTGTAATACCTCCTAAATCGTTTTATGGGGATAGTTGCAAAAAACTAATGGTGACAAACTTTATTGTTTATTTAGGATGGTATTTATGTCAAGTCTCATGTTTATTCACCCAAGAAATCACATTCTTCAAAAAAATTAACATACCCTAAATCGTCTTTTGGGGGTAGTTTCAAAAAATAATAATAGCGACCTTTATTATTCATTCAGGTTAGTATTTGTGGCAAGTTTCAAGTTTATTGACCCAAGAAATCAGATTTTTCAAAAACACTGTCATTCCTCCTAAATCGTCTTTTGGGCGTAGTTGCAAAAAACCAATAATGACAACCTTAATTGTTTATTTAGGATGGTATTTATGCCAAGTTTCAAGTTTATTCACCCAAGAAATCAGATTTTTCAAAAACACTGTAATACCTCCTAAATCGTCTTTTGGGGGTAGTTGCAAAAAACTAATAATCACAAAGTTTTTTGTTTATTTAAGATGGTATTTATGTCAAATTTCATGTTTATTCACCCAAGAAATCAGATTCTTCAAAAAAAATAACATCCCCTAAATCATCTTTTGGGGGTAGTTTCGAAAAACTAACAATGAATATCTTTATTGTTTATTTAGATTAGTATTTATGCCAAGTTTCAAGTTTATTAACTGAAGTAATAAGATTCTTCAAAAAAACTTTAACACCCCTAAATCGTCTTTTGGGGGTAGTTTCAAAAAATAATAATAGCAACCTTTATTATTCATTTAGGTTAGTATTTGTGGCAAGTTTCAAGTTTATTGACCCAAGAAATCAGATTTTCAACAAATTTCAACAACCCCTAAATCATTATTTAGGGGTAGTTTCGAAAAACTAATAATGTCAATCTTTGTCATTTACTTAGAATAAATACTATTTGTGCTAAGTTTCAAGAATTTTGGTCGAAGGAATTAGATTTTTCATACAAACTTTCAACCCCCTTTTTACCCCCTAGGGGTGAAATTTCCAAAAATCCTTTCTTAGTGCACACTTACGTCACTTGAGGAACCTTTCTGCCAAATTTCATGCTTCTAGGCTTAGCAGTTTTGGCTGTGCGTTGATTGATCAGTCAGTCAGTCAGTCAGTCAGTCAGTCAGTCAGTCACCTTTCGCTTTTATAGATAAAAGATATGAGAAAAATTATTACTGGGCGCCTTTATCAACGCAATAGAACCCAAAACAATGATTGTTAGATTTTTTGTCTGTGTGTTTCTGTGCGCTAATCTTATAACCAGCTTAACCGATTTGAGTGCGGTTTTCACTAGTGTATTGTGGTAAGCTTTACTGCAAGTATTGTGTTTATTTTAATTCAATCAGTTCATAAATAAAACAACTGCCCAAGTGCGAGTTAGACTCCCGCACTAAGGGTTACATAAAAACAGCTACATTCAACAAAATAATTAAATAACAATAACTAATAATTATATACAATTATATATAATTATTAGTTATTGTATTATATAATAACAATAAATAACAAAATAATTAAATAATGAACTGATGTTCATAAACTATGAGGGCACCAAACATTGCTCTAACGAAAAGATAAGAAAAATTTAGGGCCAAATTAACTTTGCCATTGTTAAATTCCCCATACATCGACTTATGCCGCGGTCAGTTTACCAACTGCAAAGTAGTTTTTTTTTTGTAGGTACTGGTTTTCAGTTTTTTTCTATACTTCTGCTATAAGAAATTGCTTCTTGCCAAATTTCATGATTCTAGGTCAACGGGAAGTACCCTGTAGTTTTTGATCCCCTTGCGAGTGTGAAATATGCGTCATTAACAGCTGTATCTTTTTTTTTAATGCGTTGATATAGAAGTTTGATGTTTTCACAGCTGCAAGGGTTTGCAATAATGTGATGGAGCGTTTAGAAAACCGAAAACGAACACTCAGCTCGCATTCTTGAACTTTGAGTTTTTGAGTTGAACTTTGCGATACAAGATATAGTTATATCTATTGGGATAATCCTATTTCACAATATGGCATGCACGAGTCATCATTTGACGGTGAACGCATAAAGAGAAATTACGCGATGGAATTATACTATGATCAAAAAAAAACTGGCTGAAACTTTACAAACCTTGGTGCCTCGAGACTTACTTATGGCTTAAACGAGGAGTGTGCGATAGAACTGCACAATTTGATTCCACCTAGCCCTTTCTATCATTCAAGTACAAGACGTACGGAAATGCGCAATCGGTACATGGTGGATAACCCATTCATACGCAAAAAACGTTTTACAAAGATAAAACGAAAGTAACAATAAATAAAATGGTTATTTTTGCAGATGACAGTACAGCTGGAATCAAATGTACTAATAAAAATAATTACGAGCAAGACATTAATACTACTTTACAAAATATAATAAATTGGTTACATAAAAATAATTTAGTAATAAACCTAAATATGACAAAAATAATGCATTTTCATCAACGTAGTGAATAATACCCAAATGTTCATATTGATTACCAGGGCTGTCATGTTGAAGAAGCAAATGAGGCTTAGTTCATAGGAATAGTGATCGACAGCAAACTTAATTGGAAACCTGATATTGAAGTCGTTTGCGAAAAACTTAGCAAATCTGCATATGCTCTCTTTCAACTATCAAAAAGGTCAACAGTCAGGCTCTTCTTGTAACAGCCTACCATGGACTAGTTGCTTCTGTTCTGAGGTATGGTATTGTTTTCTGGGGGCAGTCTACCGATAAGGAAATGTTATTTAGAATGCAAAAGAGATGTATAAGGTCAATGTTAGGACTAAAAACAACAGATAGCTGCCTTCTCTATTTTAAATCCTTGAAAAAAATAACTTTTCCGTCCTTATATATTTTGGAAACAGCTTTGTTTGTAAAAAACAATCCAAAATTATTTAAAAAACTGTCGGCAGTCAGAAGAAATCCAATACGGACCCAATATCTAAACCAGGTGTGTCATGTGAAATGTAAAACCGCGCTAATGCAGAAAAGTTTTTTTGGTTTTGCCCCGTGTATTTATAATAAATTACCTAATGTAATAAAAAATATGACTGTAATAAAATTTAAAAGGGCGCTAACCGAAATATTAATTGAGAAATGTTATTACAAAATTGAGGACTTCCTCAATGATGAATATTTGATTGTTTGACTTATTTTATTATTGTTTTAGCTGCAGCCAAGTATCCTGATTGACATACTTATTATTTTATTTTGACATCATTGTGATAATTTTTACTAGCGTAACCAGTCCGACATTTGTACATAACATTTATTTAACTAAATTTGACATTTATAATTTCTCATGATTTGACATTTATCTTTATTCGTATTGTATTTTTTAATTTGATTTAATTTTGGAATTGAATATTATTTGCATGCCCATGCGACGGTAGAATATGGAGGACTTTATTATGTAAAAAAGTACATCTATGTATCAATTACCCATGTTTGCAAAGAAATAAATGATTTTTGATTTATGATTCACAAATACTTGCATTGTGCGCACAGCTAAGGAGTGGAATTCCCTGCCGGAGTCTTTATTGCCTGATTGCTACAACCTAGAGTTATTTAAGTCAAGTGTGAATACTTGAAAAGATAATTTCTAGGCAAGCGTGATTCACCGTGGACCACATCATCGCTTACCATCAGGTGAGATAGTGGTCAAACGCAAGCCTATTTTTAAAACTAAAAATAAAAAACAAAAGAACAGCGTTTAATACTCGATCGTGTGTGCCGCAGCGTAGACAGTGCTTTGGGAGAAATGCTGTGTCTAGATGCTCCCGGAGTAAAGAGAAAGACTTTTCTTACCAAAGTAATTTTGGCGAGGGTACGAAGCCTACGTAAAATTGCGCTTGCTGCCGCTTCTTTAGGCATAGTAGCCACTTTGTTGCTAGCCTCTTGCCGCTGTTAGTAAATTCTGGGACAACCCAAAAACGGAAGCCCTCAAGACTAAAATCGAAGAAGAAGAAGAAGTTACATGAAATATTTTGTGATCTTTTTTTGAAAATACCACTTACTACTAAAAAGGAAGAAAAGAAGGGAGTGGCAAACGGGACTTAAAATTAATACTCTATCTAGAAGATGAGATCTTCTGTAAAGAATCATTCACCGTTGCTGATTGACACAGAGGCAGGAAGGAAGGAACGCGTTGACAAATTTATCTGCCTCGGAAGCATCGTGTCTGAGACTGGGGGTAGGGAAGAGGACAGTTTTTCACGAATTGCCAAAGCCCAAGCTACCCTCGCGCAGCTGAGACCTGTTTGGCAATGACAACTGACCCGAAGGATTAAACTCAAAATCTTTGGGTCACAAGGGACATCTCACGCCAAATCCAAGTCTTCCTATCGCTTCATAGGGCACTTTGTTACCAGGAAGAAAAACTGCCCAATCTATGTTTAAAATTCCGAGCGGTCTATACGTACCGCACAAAGAGCTCTGTTTGTAATATTTCTAGAATTAGCAATAAAGGTAAGATTTTACGAGATGAATGCAAAACAGCCAACCGTAAACCGTTTGAAGCAGTAGATAGGTGAACATCCCACCGATCCGCTGGAACCTTGATGTACGTGATATCAAGCAAAATGACCAACCCATGGGTGGTATAACAGTACTGTTATGTGTTAAGTTTCAGAGCTATTTTGCCCCATTAAATTACCAAGCGGTAGCAATAAACGCTGTAATTTTGAGCTTTGTTTCGGGGATTTATGTGGAGTATTTGGAAGAAAATGAGTCACCAACTAACCATTCGAATTTTTAAAAGTCCTCAGTGCTAATGGACTGCCAGCTCATAAGATACATTTAAAAGTGCCTATAATGCTCCTTAGAAATCTAAGCCCACCAAAATTTTTAAACGGTACCAAATTGAAAGTCACCAATTTACAACGAAATGTGATAGACGCAGAGATTTTAACAGGGTGCAGAGCAGATGATAATGTTTTTATACGCTGGGTTCTTCTCATTCCAAACCATTTTTTGTTTAATTTTAAACTAGTCCAGTTTCTTGTGAGTCTATGTTACGCAATTAATTAATAAAGCCCAAGGCCAGACGCTGAAAGTTGCGGGTATGGATCTAAAGTTTAGCTGTTTTTCGCACGGTCAGCGTTATGCGACGAGGCATCAAATAGCGTATAGTTTACATATTTCGCTTATGTACTAGCATTATACATGAAATACCTTAAGTACGTAATGTTTGTAATAGTTTAGTAAAATAAAAATATTTTGTTTATTTTCATTTAGACCCCTTCAAAATGGCAGGGTCGCAAGTAGTGCTATGTGCTTTCTGCTCACATGCCAATCGTATTATTTTCCTTACACACATTAGTTTGTTAGGAAACACCGTCTAGTTGTTCTAGATAGTATAACTTGATGCTGTGACTGAAAAACTGTACATAACAACAGTACATAGCCATGGATAATGCAGTTTCTCTCTAAAAAGGTTAATATACACACATTTTCCTCAAGCAAGTTATCAGAAAACTCGTTATAAGCGATTTAGCGCTTCTCGGTAACCTTGACTTCTACCTTGACCCTGTAAATAGATAGCACCTATTTACTTCTAGTACATAGACATCACTTGCTTGAGATAATGTGTTTGTATGAACCAGCATAGACGTTTCTATGCGCTTGTCAGCGGGCTCACTGCCTTCAGGCACACTTGGTGCCTGAAGGGCTATTGATATGCTTTCTGAAGCATTACCTTCGTGGGTCCACAGGCAGGCGCCTGGACACGATTATCATACATAGCTGCTATATAGCTACACATACACATACAGAAGCGTTAAAGCTGTGGAACAGCGCGATATTTTCCTATTTCGGCCGCTTCTCGGCACCTAAAGAACCAGAAGGGCTGGTGGCACACCCATCAGGGTACCACCATTCGATAGGCCAGTTCTCTGGCTTCTTAACCACTTTTCTGGCAGGAGCCTAGCTTTGGTGGTTGGGGACCTAACCGACTTGACATGTCGGTTCCATAGTTTTCTCGTGGTATCGTCCATGTCATGGTGAATACTGCTTCGAGGGTTGGAGCTATATCCACCATACTTCCACCATAGGATGGCCCGCCGTAGCGGCCATCCGATGGTAGTTGGAAAGTGTGGATCTACCCACCAGCCGAAGTACAATTTAACTTTATGTGCTAGAAATTAACACATATTCTAACCTTTCACACTTTCACGCGGCTGTGCGCCTGAAAGATATAGCTATAGAAATACTACACTTCTATAGCCCAGTAGAAGGGCTTCAAGAATTTTGCTGGTACCCTAGTAGTAAGATGTATAGTTGTAGTAGAAAATAGCTTGTAAACCGACATTGACCGAAATTTACAGAGTTTCCCCTTTTTTAGTGTTCTTCTTGCAAAAACTCCCTGGAGTTAATAGTTAGAAACCTGAAAGATAGGCCATCTGAAGACCTATCCAACCATATAAGTTTGGTCAGGATCAGTTCAGTAGAAGGTGAGTTTCTGTCAGTTGTTAGCTTAAGTACATAATTAAATCTTTTGTAAATAAAATTCTGCGCGCACGCAAATTCAAGGCCCTCGTTACGGTAACATTTGCTGGAAGGATAGTGCACCTGCGCACCGTCCACTTCGTAGCCATTATTTTACTTAGAAAAAATCCACGCAACTTTGTGTAACGAAGACCATGAAAAAACGTCGCAAATAGTCATGAAGAATTAAGTCTTTTATTTCTGGACATCACACCTTCACCTCAACACCACTAGTCAGCCTTCAACCAGCTCCCAGAGTCAAGAATTCCTGATGACAACTGAACTATAGCCAGCCTTCAATCAGCTCCCAGAGTCAAGAATTCCCGATGACAACTGAACTATAGGTGCAGGGGCGTCAACGCGTTCGAGCAGGAGCTTTACAACCTACAGAAAACCTATCTACCTCGAGCGATCACGTCCGCTCCGTACAATATATATGCTTTGATCCGAAAGGGTCCCGATCACATTCCCAAGCAAGCTTTGGATAGGCATCACCAAGAGAAAAGAAAGTGTGGCCGTCCCGTAAAACCTGGCGTGGCACCGTGTTGGCAGAAGTGACGAGCAACGGAATGACGTGGAGCGAGGTGAAGCGCGAAGCTTAAGACCGATCGTGACGAAAGACTTCTGCCGACGCCCTGTGCCCCATCTAGGGGATATAAGTAGGAAATTAAGTCAATTATCCCTAAGTAAGTGAAGATGGTGTTTACAATCTAAAGTCCACGTGAACGAAGTCGCGGGCAGCAGCCAGTATGAAACATATCTAAAGGCTAAATCAAAATAAAATACAATTTATAATTGTTACAATTTACTTAACAAAAAATATAAATACAATCATCTACAAGAAACATTACAAAAATAATTGTGTTAATTTAATAATCAATTAATTGGAATCCATTGAGCAATTTATTTTTCATTAAGTTAAATAAATAAATACTAATGTCCTAATGACTTGGTGGTACTACGACTAAAGAAATAAATAAATTATTCTGATTGACTGACTTCGAGTGAATCATATAGAAAACTTATTTAATTGATTTTTGAAATATTTTAATTTTTGCCAGACGGTAAAGGCAACATACGAACAACAATAATAATGAATACACAACAAAACAATACACTTACGCACTTACACTTATACAGTATTATTTTATTGTGATTTTGTGTATTGTGCTGTGTCTTTTGAGTGCACTAAATAAATGGTTTATCTATCTACAAAAAGACTTGACGTCATAAAAATCCTTCAATCGCAATCTAAGTTCTTCACGCGATTTGAACATAATTAAACAGTCCGACAACCACTTTCTGGTAGTTCGGAGGATCGGAAGATCCTCCCTTTTCAAAAAAGGTTGCCCGACCTCACACCCTATTCCGCACACCTCTATACTGGTTATCTTGTTTTCAGGCAATCATTTTTTCAGATTTATTTATAAAATGTTTGTCCTTAACTATTATTTCCACAAATGAATCGAATCAAAGCCAGTCTGCAGTTAAATAAATACTTAAAAATTAAAAATAAATAACGTCTTGCTACTAAAACTATGT
Source organism: Orthosia gothica (assembly GCA_949775005.1). NCBI lineage: Eukaryota > Metazoa > Arthropoda > Insecta > Lepidoptera > Noctuidae > Orthosia > Orthosia gothica. The sequence goes on along the minus strand of OX459047.1, from coordinate 11,314,737 downwards.
TTTGGACGTAGCTGTCATAACTAAATTTCTTAGTAAATGCAAAATGTAGGAAATAACTATAAATAAAAACGCCTGCACGAAATATCCGAGACTGCCCGAATGTGTATAGACAACGTTCGGTACTCTCTCCTTACTAAATAGTGACCGCCTTGAACGTAAGTGAAGGATTGCGAAGGAGTGAATGCGTCTCGGATAAGAATACAGAGGACTTAGTGCAAGTTTTTAACGTACTCGTTAAAGTAAACATTTTCTTCTAATTATTTATAATTTAAATAGTTTTATGCTTACTGCCACCACACGGTACTTATCCAGTTTTCACAAAAAATTACGATTACGTTAACGAGATAGAGCACGAGTAAGAATATGCATACAGTACATTTGTTTTTCTTGGTAGGCTCGATAGACCACGAAAATATTATATAAATAGTATTCTAAGGTACCATAGAAAAACATGGTTCATTTACATATTATAGTTAAAATAATTTAAATTTTGATTGGTTACTTAAAGTACCTAGCACTAGTTATAATTTTATATCCATTTCCAAGTTTTTGTTCGACTTTATTTACATTCAATAATGATAAATATAATTTAGCCTCAACAATTTTAACGTTATTTTTAAGATTCTGATATAAATGAATTATAATTAAATAAAACTCATTTATAAAAAAATAATAATCTAAATTGAAATATTGACTATTTTTGTTGTGATTTAATTGTTAAAGATTAACAATCCTTTCTTTTTATTCAAATTCACTTACGCATTTGTAGTTGTGTTTACAAAAACTGAATTCCATTATAATTTGCAATGATTGAAATCCATAAATTATTTGCAAAATATTAGGTAATCCTGTAAATTATTTTAAAAATACGAAATGCATAAATTATTTGAAAATGTTGAATTGCTAAAATTACTTGCAAGCTTCAACGGGTTTCATTTTTTATTCCTGTTATAATCTATATTACAGTTCGGATATGCTATATTACAATCTTTCTGTTCTTGACCGTCGCGAGCTGCTTGGACGTATCTGTAGTAGTGTAGTGCCATTATGCTGTCTGCAGCAGGAACGAGCTCGTTGGAATCCCTGAAATATAAAGGACAAATATTACTAAGTTATTTAAATTCATGTGAAAGATTGTGTTAGTAACTAAAGTGCTTTTTCAGAATAATATATATCGATTTAATTTACTCTCGTTTAGCAGAAAGGCAACAAATATTATTAGCCAGTCAATAGGTAGTAAAGTTAGTTCCTGACTGTTATGCACGCAGTATAATTTTAAATATTTATATCATAATACCCATATCGAATTCTAGGCCAACAAGAGACAAATACAATAAAAATGTATTAATTCGCTTAGAATTAATACATTTTCAGTGTCCTTGTCTGATGCTGGATCCCTGTATCATTATGTACCTATAATTATTTAAACTATAAATAAACCAAAGCAATTCACACTTTCCACATTTTGATGCTCTTAATGTTTCAAATGTCTTCATCTTATACGATTTTGGAATGAAACAGGATTTAAAACGATGCGGGAGTGTGAGGCATAACGGGCGATTGAATACCATTTGAAAGGCAATAAAACATCAACTTGCATATAAATTGGGCCAGTAGACTAGTCAGGTAAACTTTTGACGCATCTAGTGAACTTAAAATATAGTAAATTATAAATGAAAATAATAACTAATAAACTAATCTCATGATTTTGATGTGTACTTCAAAATGCATGAAGATTTTTAAATGATGCAACTTAATTCAAGATATAATAAGAACCTGAATAATAATGATGACTAGAAGACTAATGCAAATGTTACGATAATAAAAAATAACGGACGACCTTGGAATTGAAAACTATGACGTTAATAATTTCCATAATATTATTTAAAGCTTTACTATAGGCGTCGTGAATTTGATTCATGGAAGAATGCATATTCGATACACCACATCGATTTGTAGATCAGTGGGCATTTAGTTCAAGGCAGAACATTATATATATATAATGTCTTTATAATAATACCACACTAATTAGGGTCGTGCTAATAACTTTATTTTCTATTTGAATCATAACCATATTTTGTAACGATATTGTAAGGCTTTAGGGCCGAGTTTCCCACCTTTAAATTATCGCAAGATTAATTTGACAAATTGTCAAGCACGTGTTATCTGGTGTGAATGGTTGGACGAATTTTCAACAGCAAATCACAACAGATATCGCGTGCTTGACAATTTGTCACATTAATTCTGCGCTAATTTAAAGGTGGGAAACTCGGGGTTAGTAACAGTAAATAAAGCATTGTGGAGGAATACACAAAAAAAAACTAACTAGCGTATCGTTAAGTATACATAAATAAAAACTACTAAAAGTTAAAACAGACTTAAAATTGACACATAAGATTTTAAAAAATATACAATAGTTAAACTTTTTGTATGGCAGCCGTGTATGGGCTTTGCGGACATTGACTTCAAATCAGAGATTTTATGGATATGAAATTTCAGAACTGGATACGGATACGTATATAGTATAGAAAAATATTATATCGGTTTCAGATACGGTTACGGATATAAAATTATTTTGGATTATCCGTTAGTTTTAGATAGTTTCGCATACAAATATTAGATTTTTAAGAAATTGTAAAAGTAAAACTCAAAAACTAGTTATGAATTAGCAAAATAAATAATAAACAAACATGCAAACGACAGGCGCGGGTAGTGTGTCGGCTCGGCCAGGTAGAAATACCTGTTATAACGAGACTCATTTTCACTCCACCCCTATCCGAAATTATCCGAAACTGTTATATCGGTTTCGGTTACGGATACATTTTAATTTCGTGTATTCGATAGCTTTGGTTACGGTTACGAAGCTCCTTATTATCCCTGCTTCAGGTGCCACGATGGACTTCTTTACCTGATTATCATCATTGCAGCTTTATAACTTCTTCACTGATGGTGATATTTTAAAAATCGTTAAGCAATTATAGAATATAATTTGATATTTCATATTTTCTGGTAGCAATTAAATAATGTTTCTTAGGTTAGTGTTGGTGATTCTTAAAAATATTATCTGCGAAATAAACACGCTTTTCCATTAAGTGCGTGTATATTTTTTATATAAGTTACCATTAATGTATTTACAAACACAATTTCAAAGTCAATCATATTTTTTTTTTGCGTTACTTAAATGATATTAAGCTCACACAAAAATCAGACCAAAGGAAATTTTAAATCACATCAAGGCGTATAACCATCAGTAAGTCATTAAACCTTGTAAAGACCAACATCCGTGACAAATGACTGATGGTAACGACACGTGCCGCGTGGATTACCGTCATTTTTCACAAATACCGTCATTTCATGCAACATGGAGCAACTGTGAGCAAATAGAGGGTGGATACTTATTTTAATGAAGTGAGTTAGAAAATAAATTGAAAATAAAGATGTAGTACAATCATTATGTCGATTATTTGATGATGCTTCGAAATGAAATTTGTAAGGATGTGTTTTGGAGGCACTAAATGGAAGGAAAGGAGAGGAGGAGCTAGCATCTAATACAAAATTTTTGACTGCACGACTCAAAGAGAAACTTACGGGAGACACAATTGTGTTACATCAGACGTTAAACTTGAAAGTAATTTTGTAATCTCTTGTTCACTCATTTACAATTTATAAGATAAATCTTATTTTATGTCTGTGTAAAAAATAGAGGCAGGCCTTTTCCCAGTAGTTCGACTTTACTGGCTTATTAGGGAAGGTACGAGTATTAATCATTACGTTTGCTTTAGGTGGGTTGGCGATTTGAAGCATTTCAACTCAATTATTTTTTGTTAAAGTTGAAAAACAATACTCACTTGCTAAGATGTCCTGAGACAAGGTTGCTGTACGGCGTATGCTTGAAGGGGTCTCCGTATAGAGCACACACAGCCCTCTCCCGGCACCCGAGGTCGTTGGCCCCCATCTGACTCAACATCCCGTCCACTGCCTCTACGAGTGTACCGTAGAACTTCTCTGCTGCTATCGTTTCCTGAAACGTGAAGTATTTTGTTATAATTCAAATTATTTATAAAGGGGCATCCTGTGAGCTCACAGGATTTTTGAGTAAACATATTCAGGGAGAAAAGTTGATAGCTGATAGCTGAGTGGGTGCGGTTTGCTTAGAGAACACCAAGAATATATTATCTCAACGGTTTCAGATAGCCCTTTGGCCAGGGGTCCATTTTCAGATTGCCAAAAACGACACTTAATATGCAGGTTCGTTCATATTATTTTGACCGGGTGCAGAGTGACGCAGAATGACATTAATGAATAAATCTGACGAAGGTATTGTCCTAAACTTGAAGACTTTTAAAAATAGGTTGAATCAAAGTTTTCCAAGCCGTCAGATTTAGGGAAAACAAAAGTTAAGTAATAGAGGTCGCAGGTTAAGGTAAACTTGTATTTTTTTTTTAAACACGCGTCAACGGCGACAACATTGTTTTAAACGTAAACAAACATATAAAGCAAAGTCTGACGAAACTTAAACAACTATAGTCACAGACGACAACAAAGTTTATGTTTGACTATACAAAAAGAAAGTTTACCATTATGAATTTATTATCAGCTTTCAATACTGGAAAGCCAGATGCCAAAGAATAAGTGATCTTAATAGCTTGACACGGTTTGATTTATGTCACATTGACAAGAGATTTTTCCTAAACTAAATTGCAATATGCAGTCTGATGCAATTCGACCGATTTTCACTTGAAATTATCTTAAAAAATGCGTGCGCGATATCGCTTATCGACGAAGGTAAATCTCTTACTGGATCAGATGCTGATAGAATCTGCTGCTGCTGTTTCACCAGCTCAGTTTCTGCCTTGATCCTGTTGGTCTCCTTTAGCTTGACCGCAGATACCCTCAGTATCTCGTCCCTGACCGGAGAAGGTGGCGCCCGAGCTGCTATCGATGCTGCTCGTATCTGGAAATGTGTAAATAGATGGTAATTGAAATGTTAAGTTTATGTAGCGGCTTTCCACGCCTAGATTGTAGGTTCCCTATCCTATGCAAACGTAATAACAAGATACAAGTATCTATCAAGTATCTATGTCATGGTCTTCGTGTATGCTAAGTATAATTTCAAATTCGTCCAGTCATTTAGGTGTCATTTTGATACAATAGGGTAGCAAGTAGTATAGGTTAATATATTTTTTTTGTAGAATTTTTGTACTTGTACAAAAAAACGCATAGGCGTGTGTGTAGGTAAATAGTGTCCACCAGACCGAATCGGATTAGAACAATGGTAATTTCTATTGTGTCTGGAAATGGACAGTTGAAGGTTTATGTGATAAATTCAGCAATAAAATCTCACAATGTGTTTTTATCGGCACTTATAGGAATAGAAAGCAAACCCTTTCTTTCACAAAACATTCACTGCATGTATCTTTTACATTACTCTAAAAGCAGTAAACAGAAGTCATCAATACAATATTCACTTTATTGACCAAAACTACTTTCTAGGCATAACTTAAGCAAAATCGTTTGAATTAATAGCTCTGCCTTGACTTAGTGAAATTTTGTTTATAATAACACAACACACACACGTACTTACACACACAACACCACAACACTCACACAATAACCCACCGCACGCACAACACACACAAATAACACAACGACACACACACACTAAAACCATTTTCTTATTTTTTATATAAAACGTCCCTGCTTACCCGGTTAACACTAATAAGCATGAAGGTACAGATTTAGCAGTGGTGTACGGAAACTGGCATGATTGCGGATGGCCTACAATTTCAAATAAGTGAACCTGTTTTATTGGTTCCGGGTCACATATGACTGTGACAGATTATTATCAAAGGCTATTTTAAATAACTTTAAAACTTACCAATGCTTCCTTTTCAGCTGATAGTGGATCTTTCGTCGTTGGCTTTTTGTTATTTCGATAATAAGGATTCGGAGGTCCCACAGGTCTGAAATGAGAATACGAAAACTTTAGCTTAACCATGTCATCATTATGTTTGACTAATTCATTCACGTATTCATATGGGTTACTAAGCTTTTGATAGCGATTTGGCCCGCAAGCTCGTCGGAAATTATCCCGACGGAATTTATTCATAGGATAAAAACAAATCCAATGTTCTTTTCTAAAAATAGAGGTTATAAGAGAGAAATATGGTTATACCAGTTTGTTTTTGGTGTGAAAACGTAACAAACAGACGGTTAAGAATTACTTTAGCATTTAAAATATTAGTATGGATTAAGTTTAGCATAGTAAAGTAATATATAATATCTGTATATTGTGTGGTGTGCCATACAAAATATAAGATTATCTAAACTTTCATCATTACCATATTCATTCTCAACCTAGATCAAGATTGACGTGGGAGGGTTTTGCCCTAATAAGCATTTTATTGTTTTCCCTTTGTAGTATAAGTAGGTCTACAAACCATAAAACTAAATAGCTCTATGAGTCATATTTTCTACAATAACAAAATGAACATAACTATTTAACCATCTAAATGGGACATTGTATTATCCATTCAAAGATTTTCTACTTTGGACGAGTAGTAAAGTATGGGTATGGAATTTAGATCTTGGTGAAGCCATAAAAACATGGATCGATTAGTTCACTAACATTGACTCTCTCCCAAAATGCACTACAATACCCAGATTTCCGCCTTTCGCATTCAGTCTGTTCCAGCCATATTTTTAATGTCATTGATTTGTCTATTTGGCCATATACAGGGTTACTGGTATCTCGACGTATTCTTGGCAGCACAAGATGGTGTGACCCATTTACACCAGTTAAGCTTCTGAGGAAGCCTTAACGAAAGCCCATGGGTTTCGAGAAAGTCCACATTTTATGTTTTTTCTTTGCCAGTATTCACTAAATAGCGCTTTTCTTTAGAACTGCTAATTGAAAGAGTACTATTGCTCTTTGAGACTTAAGCGTCTAACAAAACTTTCATAGTTACTAAATGTTTTGCAACATGAAATATTTAGATGCTCCCAGTAACGCTGTACAGCTCGTAGCTTCAAAACCAACAAATGCTTACCTTCCAGTATTAGTGAGTGCAACTCTCTGTGGTATATTGGCTGATGCTGCCACACTTTGAGCTACGTTGTTACTTGCCGCATATTCACCCACGTTTGATGATGGTCCTGTAAAATAAGCTTCCAATTTAAATAATGGCTTTAATTTTATACATATTGCAATAAATTATGACACACTACAGATTCTTAATTTGAAAGGCAGTCTGCTGATTTCTCTTTGCTTTCAATTTATCTGCAACCCAACCCACTCTTTGCTGATAATAGAATATTTAAAAGTGGGATTTTCATTATTGAATTCTCTTTTCAGCATCCTCCGGAATAGGTCTATTTTAGTGGGCAAGGCTACATTTTGGGGACTTACTGACTTAAATAAGAATACATACGTTACTATGCAAGGTGATCCTATAGTTTAAAGCTAATTTCAATGCAAATTTACCTGGAGCCAAGGCGAGTCCCCAAGCGTTGATATCGTTAGCATCACCCAGAGTCGGCTTGAAGTTTGAGATCGCATTGCGATGGATATCACCTATGATGTAACTGTAGAATAAAAAAAAATTGTTATTTGGTCGTCAAGAAACCATGGCCGAGAACCAAAAAATGGAAGTCATGAGACATCCACCACCAACCCTCACTGGGCCCGCGTGGTAGATTACGGCCCGTTCTCTCTCACAGAGAGGAGGCCTGTGTCCCAGCAGTGACAACATTATGGGCTCATTAGGCTTACTGTATTTTGCAGGAACTCTATACTTCGTTCCAGAACACAAATAACAGACATTGGCCGAACAGCTGCTTGATTAAAATGGAACTGGACTGGCCACATCCACCGAGGAGCATTGCGTAAAAACATCCACTCAGTGGATCCCCAATAGCAGAAAACAGTGTCGGTGGGGCCAATAAGAAATGGCTAAATGAGCTCAACTCCTTTCCGCAGTAGACCGGGTAAAGTGTAAGGAGAGCACGGAGGAATACCAACTTATTCGAAACAGCAGCTGACATATTTCATAATACTCATTTTGTTTTCAGTTGTAAAAGATAATGAGTGGAGTATGTTATTGAAGATGGGTCCATCCTACTTCCTACTAATATTATAAAAGCGAAAATTTGTGAGAGTGTATGTTTGTTACTTCTATTTATCCCGGAAATATGTTCTCTCGGGATAATTTTCAACTTTAGCGCGGGTGAAGTCACTGGCTAAAGCTAGTTAATACACAGTTTAGTTTGGTTCTCAGGGCACTCATATGTTTTACTTTCACTCATTTATGTATTGATCCCACAGATCATATTATAAATTTTATGATCTGAGATTGATCCACATGTTCAAATTTAATTATCAAAAGAAATTTTGAATATTTTTTTCTCTTGATCAATATAGATTTTACATATAAATTAAATCTATAACTGATTTTTATAAATTGATTTACATAATATAAAAAACAACTTTCAAATTGCAAATATGAATATGCAACAATAATTGAATGTTGGCACTTTATGAACATTTTATTTTTATTTTGACATCTAACTTGAATTTGGAATGTCAAAAAATGTAGTCGAAAAACTATCTCTTAGGATGTGATCTCCTTGTCGATGTACTAACAACCTAGACTATATAATTATAATGATACTCTACAGGCTCCGTCTCTATATTCCACCCAATTCAATTTATTTACCGGATTTGTCTTTTTGGTAAGAGTCTGGCGTATCCCACCATCTTTTTTTCTATCCACGAAAACGTGGCGGTAGCGATTGGAAAAAGTCAAATATCTATGGAATTAACAAACGCTAGCAAAATGTCACGTGTAATTTTGACTTTTGCACGACCAATCAATCAATCAATCTGCATAGCCTTTTCCCAATCATATTGGGGTCGGCTTCCAGTCTTACCGGATTTACCTGAGTACCAGTGTTTTACATGGTGCGACTGCCTATCTGACCTCCACAACCCAGTAACTGGGTAACACGGTATCTCTTGGCAAGACTGGTGTCAGATATCAAGCTTCTGACCGGACCAACGGCTTAACGTGCTTTCCGAGGCACGGCAAAACTCGGTATGTTGAAATGGTCACCTATCCATGGACCGACCTCGTCAAGCATTGCTAAACCTTGATGATCGACCAGTGCGGCTGTTATTATTTAGCCACGAGCTCCGAACTTTTACACGACCGTTATTGGTAATAATAAATAGATGGTCATTGGAGAGCACTGGTGGCCCAGTGGTAACGGCCCCGACTTACGTATCGTAGATCGTGGATACGAACCCAGGCAGGCGTATTACTTAGTGTAAATTATGTTATCACTAATGCTCTAAAAATGGTGAGGGAACAACTTGAGGAAACCGGTATGTCCTAGAACCAAAAATTCGAAGATATTTGACATCCACCAACCCGCATTGTGCCCGAGTGGTGGATTATGGCCCATTCTATCTCTCACAGAGAGGAGGCCTGTGTCTCGGCTGTGGGAGCGTTAAAAGGCTGATTGATGATGATGATGATGATGATGATAATTGGTAATAGAATGTCACTTTGTCTAGAATTTCTGTCAGCTACAGAGTCATCTGCTGTTTAAGGTACTTCTTCTTCTCCGGGTCGTTGGCACGACTTTCTTTCAAATTTGTTTGGCCCAAAACTTAGCCACTTCGACGGTGTCGTCGAGATCACCAGGCTCTAGACATGTGGCATTCGATGTCAGCGAAGGCGATGGTTAGAATGTCAAAATGTAGGGATTAATCACGTGATTATTCGAAATCGCTTGTCAATACCGTACAATTTTCCCATTTTGACAAGAAACTTTATCAGATAGAATGCCGTTTGTCTAGGGCCTCTGGGTACACTTGTTGTAGCAAAGAGGACAGGAGGAGCTTAAGGTCATAAAAACATAATAAAAATAAACTACTCATAATACTCACTCAGTGCCAAGAGGAGCTCCAGATAGTGGCCAGTTATCATTGTCATAATGATCAGATAATCCTTGAGGTGGACCCTGGCTATGAGGTCGTACCACCACTGTCGATGGGTGCGACGAATGACCTGCGTATGCTGCCTGGTGTCCATGAGGACTCTAAAATATAAAGGAATTCCGGTCAAAATGTAGAACAAGAGAGAGAAAATTCACTGAAAATCAAAAATTAAAACATTTGTACTAAACCATACATAGGTAAAATATGAATCTAGTTGCACATTCGCAAGCGTCAGTAGATCTCTATGGAGAAGAACGTGCAAGAAACTTCACGGACACTCTTTGCCATTAGTTATAATTACAATTATTTGGTTACATCATTCTTGTAGAAAATATACATATGAGAACGATGTAAAAAGACGTGCACGTAAAAGCATCTAGAGTAAAACAAACAATAGAAAAAATAAGTACGTAATTAAAATTTTAACTGCTTCGGCCTGGAAGTTTATGGACAGGTTGCTGGAACGGAGTTCGATTAATTAAATTTAAAGTCTTTCAATTTCGTAAAATATGATGAAACTGAAATAACAACAACACAGCTGATGCTCAATGTAACCACACAATAGCGGCTGCTAGCGTAGGTACTATGTGTCGAGTCAGCGCGCTATCGTACGTCTTCGTTTTTCTTCGTGCGTCACGGATTCTTTGACGGCTTTGCTCGGCGTCTCCCTTTTGTGCGGATCTTTGCTTGTACTAACCTGCCTGCACCACGCTGTGCCTCACAAAATTTACCATGCAAAAATAATTATTTATATTTATTTATATTAATAAATATTTTTGCATATTCTCAAAATTTACGGCAAGCTGAATCGATCTAAAAGTTTTAGTTTTCTAGGTGATCGGGCAGTGCCTCAAAAATCACGCCAAAAAGGTGACGGTTTTTGGCATCGATATTTAGTGTCGTTTATTTTATTGCTGCTTATTTTTTGGTCGAGCCCCTCAGCACAAATCAGAACTATAACAGATCCGGGAATCGAATCCAGGAACACATGCTCAGCTGTAACGACTAGACCCAATAAATACAATGCATTCTTCCGTTGATTGTATTTAAAGATCATTTCACCGTTGTATATTTATATGACAACTAGCGACCCACCCCGGCAACGCCCGTGACAAATTAAATACAAAGACCTTCTCCGTTTCTCACTCTTTCTATAGGTGAAAACCGTATGAAAATCCGTTCATTAGTTTTTGAATTTATCGCGAACAGACCTGGTGCGGGACTTTGTTTTATTTTATGTATATAGTGGTATTTATTTCAAATTGATATCTTCTGTTCCAACAAGTAAATATTTTTTTTTTTTTTTTTTTGTTATTCTTTTTAAATACAAATAGAGGCAAGAGAAAGTGCAAAATATATCTTAAAAAACATTTTGCTCGAGTTCAAATTCTTTTCTAATTGCAGTGCTTTGACTTCTACACAGTTGCGTGCCAACTGACCAGTTTATGTTGGAATTGGAAGAATTACCACGTAATTGCAAGTAATAGTTTAAAAAAGCTTTTATATCAAAATGATGAGTCTATTGTATTTTGTGATGCCAAGAGGCAATAGATAAAATGACATTGTACCAGTGATAACGATTGTCTTAAAGTTTAAAATGTATGGTAAGACAGCGAATTTCCACGTGGTCCGTCGTTGATAGACTCGCGCTTGACCACTATTTCACCTGATGGTAAGCGATGGTGTGGTCGACGATGTAGCACGCATGCCTAGAAGAAACCTGTTATTGACAGTGAAAGGGGGAGGAGAAGGCAGTAAGATGAGGTTCCACGCTGGCAACCCACAGGCGCACTGACAGGCCGCCATCATTGGGGGACTGGTCTGCAGACTGCGAGGACGCCCACTCACTCTCATTTATTGTAAGCTTAGGAAGTTATACTGATTAATCATTATAGCAGAAAATTAAGCGAATAAACATGCATTAGAGTATGTCAACTGATACTATTTTTATTTAAAATTTAAAAAACCTCCAACACATTTTTATTTCATGCTTTTTAAACTACATAACTTATCTAGTAGTAAACACACTTCGACCGACAATCTATTCAACACGTAATGATGACACGATATCTTGCTAAAATACCCTGATTCAAATAATAAAACGCCCATAACACCCACGACTAAGACACAGGAAGAAACTCCTAGTGTCGAGCAACGTTCAAAATAAATACTCTGGCAGTACTGATAACTTCTGACTGGCTGAACCGATTTTCATCAAATATAGATAAGAACACGCTCGATAAAGTTTCTCTCTCGAAAAACTAAATCAAAATTGGTTTACTCGTTTAGGAGCTATGATGCCACAGACAGATAAACTTATAACACCTCTCTTTTACCTAGGGTTAAAAAATGTTTGACTGATGATTATTTAAGGAAAGGTTTACTACCCGTACAATGACTTATTGGTAAATTTAAAGACACTACCGTATTCTTTCAATTGTATGAAGTATAATATAGTTATGATTGGCACTATCGTGAAAACGAAAGACAATCTGCACGCAATTTATGATTGTGACAATAAAAAACATGATGGTGCACGAAGTTATGTAAAAAAAATCACGGTAGAAACTTTTTGTCCAAATGAAATGATTTATGATACAGATAGTAAGCAGTGCGGTCTTTTAACTGCTGTTAATTAATAAAATTATGATAGTGATAAATTAAATTAAATACGAGATAGCCGTAAATTAAAGCGTAGTAGTAGGCGTAGTTAAAGGGAAAAATTAAATAGGAAAAAAGAAACGTAACAACTGGATTAAGTACGGGATTAAGACTGGGATTAAGAACAGTATTAGGAACAGGATTAAGGCAAAAACATCCAAATGGCAATAACAATCAATCTGCTTAGTATTTTTTTAATTATGTTGTCGGAGTCTGTTTGCAGTAGTCTGTCCGGATGCAGCTGAGTACTACTATTTTACAAGGAGCAATCACTGCTTATCTGACCTCCACAGCCCACATGATACCCCTTCGCAAAACTAGCATCAGATCTTCTGGCTTCTGACTATCATTGTTATGACTGTTAAAGAACAACAGCATAACGTGCTTTCCAAGTATTCTGTATGGAATGGTCACCCATCCATAGACCGAACTTGGCAAGCGATGCCTAATCTTAAAGATCAACCAGTGTGGCTGTTATTATTTAGCCACCAGCTCGAAAACTACGGTAATAAGGGGTAAAATGTAACTATACAATACAAACCTTATGATGATGAGTAATCAAGTGATGATGATGGTGATACTTCGTCGTGTGATAATTGTTGTGGTACCAAGAGCATAGCTTGAAGATATGGCTCAAGGCGGGGAACACGAACAGCAGCAGTTTCAGGAACATCTTCTTGGCAGTCGTCACTCCCATGATCAGAGGTAACACGAAGACTAATTTGAGGGCTATCAGCTTGATAACTAAGATGATTGCTATGGCCGCTGTTATCAGTTTTTTCTTAATGTATTTTTCTGTAACAAATGCAATAGTTTTAGTGAAAAAAGATAAATTCTGAAACTTAATAAACTCTATTTTGACTTTATTACTCTGAGTTAAGCTATCTCAAAAGTTACCTGTGACAAAACATAAGACGATGAAATTCTGTTATCAATATATATTCTTTCTGTTAATGTATATTCTTTTAATTTGTGTTGTTAGGCTATACCTTTTGCATATTTCCGATTCAAGGCTTTTCATTTAGCAAATCAGCATGCAACCAGATCGCTACGAATATACGCGAGGTGATCCTGAGGTTTGACTGTTGAACATTGATAAAAAATTTGGTCAATTGTGAAAATGTATGGCACCGCCGAGGTGTGCCCAGAAAGAAGTGGCAAGACGATCTGGAGAATTGCTTCGAGAAGAAGGAGGCTTGAGAGAAGATTTTTTGGCAAGACTTAGAGAGGCCTTTGCTTAACGGAATATTACTGTTGGCTAACTAAAGATATGTATGCGACAGACAGAATCGTGCAGGGATCATTTTATCACACTTAAAATTTTGACGGTGCCATGCCTCTATATTCTAGTATTGCTTACCAATTTTCATAAGAAATTGCACAATTTCGAAACCTATGAGCAAAGACGAGCTAGACATAAAACTCGACGGAAAGACCTGCCTAACATAATACAACCAAAATTAAACGTGGTTTTTCACAGTCCTAGATACCAATCAGTCTTTCTATTCAACAAGTTACCCTTAGAATTTAAACGGATAAATAGCACTAACATTTTTAAAAACAAACTCAAATCATATTTATTGAGGAAGGGCTACTACAGTGTCGATGAGTTCCTGGATGATAAATGACAACCACTATAAGATTATAATTATTTTAATTTGGATTATTTATTATTTATTTTTTTTTAATTGTAATGGTATTTGTGACATATTGTGACATTTTATAATTTCTCTTGAAATTTAATTTATTTTTATATAATTGACTCGAATTTATATAACATGGATAATTGTTTAGAATTTGTGACATATTGTGACATTTTATTATTTCTCTTGACATTTAATTTATTTTCGAATTATTTTTGTATGGATTATTATTTTAAAATTGTAATGGTATTTGTAACATATTTTTATTTTTTCTTTGACATTGAATTTTTCATCATCATCATCATATCAGCCGAAAGACGTCCACTGCTGGACATAGGCCTCCCCCAAGCGTCGCCACATTGACCGGTCCCGTGCATCTCGCAACCAGCGGATCCCCGCAACCTTTACCAGGTCATCGGTCCACCTGGTGGGAGGCCTTCCAACGCAACGTCTTCCGGTTCGCGGTCGCCATTCCAGAACCTTTCTGCCCCATCGGCCATCCGTTCTGCGAGCAATGTGCCCTGCCCACTGCCACTTAAGTTTGGCAATTCTTCGGGCTATGTCGGTAACCCTGGTTCTCTTGCGGATCTCTACGTTTCTGATTCGATCACGCAAGGAAACTCCGAGCATAGCCCTCTCCATTGCCCTTTGAGTGACTGTAAGCTTTCTGATAAGGCCCATTGTAAGCGACCACGTCTCAGAGCCATATGTCATCACTGGCAACACACACTGGTCATAGACTTTCGTCTTGAGACACTGCGGTAAGTTGGACGAGAAGACACCGCGCAACTTCCCAAACGCTGCCCAGCCGAGTCGGATTCGACGGTTGACCTCTTTCTCGAAGTTGGCCCTACCCAATTGGATCGTTTGTCCCAGGTACACATAGTCGCCCAGAACTTCGAGTGTAGAGTCTCCAATCTTGATAGGAGTGGGTGTAACATGGGCATTCAACATCAACTTAGTTTTGTCCATGTTCATCCTAAGACCCACTCTTTCGGAAGCTCTACTGAGATCATCGAGCATTGTACTGAGGTCCTCCATGGTCTCAGCCATAACCACTATATCGTCGGCAAACCGAAGGTGAGTGATGTACTCGCCATTGACGTTGATGCCTAGCCCTCTCCAGTCCAGAACCTTGAAGACATCCTCCAGTGCAGCGGTAAAGAGCTTCGGAGATATTACGTCTCCCTGTCTCACACCTCGCTGCAGAAGGACGGGTTCCGAGGTCTGATCCTGGAGTCGAACTGACATTGTGGCGTTTTTGTATAAACACTTCAACACTTCGATGTACCGGTAGTCAATTTGGCACCGTTGGAGAGACTGCAGTACAGCCCAAGTCTCGATCGAATCGAAGGCTTTCTCGTAGTCCACAAACGCTAAACAGAGAGGCAGGTTGTACTCTTCGGTCTTCTGTATAACCTGCCGCAGCGTATGTATGTGGTCTACGGTGCTGAAGCCTTTACGGAATCCGGCTTGTTCGGGAGGCTGGAAATCGTCAAACCTGCGTGCGAGACGATTCGTGATGACTCTTGAAAACAGCTTGTAGACATGGCTAAGGAGTGTGATGGGCCTATAGTTCTTCAGTAGAGCATTGTCACCCTTCTTGAAGAAGAGTACCACCACACCCCTGCACCATGCCTGTGGCGTTTTCCCCTCGAGTATGACGGAATCAAAAAGCTTCTGAAGGGCCTTAAGTACTGGTTTTCCACCCGCCTTCAGGAGTTCGGCCGTAATTCCGTCATCGCCCGGTGCCTTGTTGTTCTTAAGTTGTTTCAGAGCCATCCTAATCTCATACAGGCTGACGTCCGGAATGTCTTCGGTATAGTGTCGGGTCAATCTAGCTCTTGGGTCATTCGCTAGATTCGCGACGGGTTTACTTTTTGACGTGTACAACTGTCCATAGAATCTCTCGATCTCCCTCAGAAGCTCCGGTTTGGCGGACACGATCCTGCCATCATCGGTCTTCAGTTTCGTGAGCTGGCTCTGCCCAATAGACAGATCTCTTGCAAAGACCTTGGAGCCTTTGTTCCGCTCAATCGCGTCTTTAATACTTTCAGTATTAAAGCGGCGGAGGTCACTTTTCAAGGACTTTGAGATCCGTCTATTTAGCTGCCGGTATTTCAACGAATCGTCTGAAGACTGCAGGATCATCTCACGCCTCTCCTTCATGAGCTTGAGAGTATGATCAGAGAGCTTTTTGTTTCTATCTGTACGGCGGGTCTTGAAAAACTTAGACCCGACCGTATGGACAGCTTCCACGAACCCATCGCTGTATTCGTCCACGGAGCTCCCTAGGCACTCGAAACGATTCTGGAGTTCGAGCTGAAAGCTCTCGGGGTTTTGGACCTGGATTTGTGCTGGACGGAGCGTGGACTTCATCAGTCGAGACCTTTCAAGCTTAACATTTATGTTCAATGTGCCTCTTACCATGCGGTGATCACTCCCGGTTTTCACCGAATTGATCACTGAGACATCATTGAACATTTGCTTCTTGGTTGACATGATGAAGTCGATCTCGTTTTTAGTTGCACCATCGGGGCTTTGCCAGGTCCACTTCCTGTGCTCACGCTTTCTGAAGAAGGAGTTCATCATGTAGAGGCCCTCCTTCTCCATAAAACTGGCCAGTAGGTGACCCCGGTGGTTCCGACGTCCAACTCCAAATTGCCCCACTTGCAGCTCATCCTCGTCTCGTTTGCCCAGTTTCGCGTTGAAGTCCCCCATGACAACGGTGAAGTTAGTTTTGAAACCATGCATGGCTATAGAGATATCCTCATACATGGCCTCTACCTCGTCGTCGGGGTGTGCCGAGGTCGGGGCGTAGACCTGTATGACCTTCAGCGAATATCTTGCGGATATTCTGAGTATAAGGTACGCCACCCTGGTCGACACACTCTCGATCTTCACCACGTTGTTCACAAGAGACTTGTGGACGATAAACCCAACACCACCCTGGGACTGCCGGTCTCCCTCTCGGAAATAGAGCAGGTTACCGGATTTGAGGATTATCGAGTCCTCCCCCTCTCTTCGGACTTCAGATAACCCTATAATACTCCATCGTAACCTGCTCAATTCTTCCTCAAGTTCGGCTATCTTCTCGTCGGTCCGGAGTGTTCGCGTGTTATAGGTTCCCAGGTCCAGTCGTCGGTGTTTGTAGGGGTAGCCGGGTCCACTCCGGGGATTCTTAGCACCCCTTGCCACGCCATCGCCTCGACCGCTACCGTAGCCGAGGGTAGACGGGCTGCCGGGCACTCGGGGCCGTTTTTTCGTTGTGCTGTTCATTAGGTTTTGGGGGGGGGTTTGCCATAATCGCCACGCTTGGCAGGCGGGTTGGCGATCGCAGTTTGTTGTTTAAGTACACAGAGAACGCTGCTGCCCATTCTCTGGTGTGTCCCTTAGTCGCCTCTTACGACACCCACGGGAAGATATGGGATGGTGAAATTCTTTACGTCCGTCACCATACGGTACAATTGAATTTTTAATTGACTCGAATTGATCTAACATGGATAATTATTTGGGATTTGTGACATAATATGGAAGTTTTTATAATTTAATTTTATCTTTTTCATTGATTTTTAAATTGACATGTATTTTTTGTTCCGGATTATCATTATTTATTTGTTAATTTATCATAATCACTACCTAATGTTTTTTTTTTTATTTGACTGAGTCTATTTTATTATTTAATGTTTATATCTGACATTTTAATTTTACTGTTAATTTATTACGAATCATTATTATTGAAAGTTATTGTTATTTAATTTTTATCTTTTGAGTGTAATCTATTTGTGGTGTTTGTATTTTTTTTTTTTTTTACGTATTTCAAATTTCGACACAATGTATATATTGTTATGAAATAAATTACTTATGACTTATGTATAACTTACTTATTTTCTTAAAAAACAATCTCCCCTCGCCATTATTCTCCACTGGCTCTAGATCTATATGTACCAAGGCGCCTGTCCTCGTAAGTGCCCTGGGGGACACCCTCAGTGTTGCACCTTGGAAGAACGTCTCCGGTAACGTCAGCTTCATGTCGTGTGTCACCAGGAATTTGACACTCTTGTCGTAGAGAGCATCTGTTATTTCTTCTAGTGGCGATTCTGTAACAAAATGTTTTGTTTTAGTGTTCAATTTATTGTGCTTACGAAATGTGTATAAAAATCCGTATAAACAGATCAGTTTCAAAATACGTACAAAACATTTGCGTAAAGGATTAATGAAAATATAATAAATTCTTCATAGTGTCAGTTTTTATAAAAATTCTGATTATTGTTGAGTAAGTCTTGAAATAAAGACAAAAACGATTCCAGAAATAAATTATCTATGAAAAATAACGCTGCTACAAAAAATGTTTCAGTCGTAACTTTCTACCCGCAGTAAAGTTCATTACCGTGCAAACAGTAGCACAACCCTTAAATACAGTTATTTTTCTATTTAAACTGTTCACACATAAGCAAAAAACTACTTATTCAAATCGTAATATGTTATATGTGACTTACAATGCATAGAAAACCAAGTTTCATAACATAATGTCTTCTCACCCATTTCTCATTTCTCGATCGGACTTTTCCTACTCTGTCGTCACAATAGTATTTGTTTCTCAAGATTATGATTCAATACTAATTTCCCCGACAGTTTTAATTTCTCTTACATTGTGAGCATCGATATTTTCTTCCGGTATGCTTCACGTTCTAGATTCACAGTCGATTAAGGACTGGATACATGTATGTGTGTCTGACAAAGTTTTCCGACCGAGGCAGTTGCATATTTTCTATCTCCCCAAAAACTTATGTCACACAGCGGCAAATACACAGACAGCTATGTTGATGGTAAATTGTCATCGCAGGAGGATTTTTACAATACCAGGGTATCTAGCTCAGTTACGTTGCCTACCCTTTTTGAAGGGACTTTCTTCAAATTTAATTTGCCATGACTCATTAAATTTGTTGATATCCTATCAGAAATATTATTATGTTACGTATAATATAAACTGACCGACTTTAGTTACGCGTCTCACTTTGTTGATAAAATAATAACTATTTGAGAAAGAGATCAGAAATAATTTCTGATCTCTAAAGCCTAGTAGAAAGCTTTGCCAAAGGCCTACATACGTGGGACACTCAGAAAGTTTTGCGAAACTAAAAAAAATTGTTCTATACGTACATATATTTTTATTAAATCTTTTCAAAGTACTTTCCACCAGCCTCTATACAAAGATTCATGCGCCTAAACCAGTTTTCAAAACACTTTTTCCAGTCCGCCGCAGACACCTCGTTTACAGCCTGCTCGAACGCAGCCAGCGCATCTTCCGGCGACGAAAATTGTATCCCTTTGAGCTGATTTTTTATTTTTGGGAATAAAAAGAAGTCACACGGTGCTAGATCAGGGCTGTAAGGAGGGTGACCCAGGAGTTTGACTGGCGTGCTGTCCAGGAAGTCCCTCGTTTTGAGTGCGGTGTGCGCAGGTGCATTGTCGTGGTGGAGCAGTAGCCCGCGGAGCCCTGTGTTTGGTCGCTTGTTGCTTATAACAGAGAAAACTTCTGGCAAACATTTGGTAGTATACCATTCGGCATTAATGCTTCTTTGATCCCGTAAGGGAATTGATACCAAGTGGCCAGTCAAATTAAAAAAGCTAGCGATCAAAATCTTACCCCCGCTTCTAGATCGCTTCACTTTGGTAGGCGTTGGCTCATTTTGAAACACCCAAACAGTCGACTGGCGCTTGGTTTCTGGGTCGTATTGATAAATCCAGGACTCATCACCTGTAACGATGTCGTAAACACGCCGAGACGAGCCTGCTTCAAATTTGATAAGCATATCACGGCACCATTCCACCCGGGCCTGCTTCTGAGCATCGGTGAGGTTGTGCGGCACCCAGCGTGATACTATCCTCCTCACGCGAAGATGGCTGTGTAGAATCTCGTGAACGCTTCCCGATCCAATCTTCAATATGTGTTGAATCTCCTGATATGTAATTCGCCTATTGTCTTGGATTAAATTTTTCACTGCTAGCACGTTTTCTTCGGTAACAGCCGTCAAAGGGCGACCGCTTCTTTCGTCATCCCCCAAAGT
This sequence comes from Orthosia gothica, assembly GCA_949775005.1. Classification (NCBI taxonomy): domain Eukaryota; kingdom Metazoa; phylum Arthropoda; class Insecta; order Lepidoptera; family Noctuidae; genus Orthosia; species Orthosia gothica. The sequence goes on along the minus strand of OX459047.1, from coordinate 11,294,362 downwards.
TGGTCGACCGCGCTTGAATTCGTTATACCAACGATACACGGTTGCCTTGGAAGGGCCTTCATCCATGAATGCCATTTGAAGTCTATCGTACGATTCATCCGGTTTCAGGCGACACTTGAAAACGTATAAAATCATAGCTCTAAAATGTTCCCGGCGCAGATCCATATTTCAGTGAGACACAATACTTTGAATTAACTCGCAAAAAATGTGGAGGGAAATTTTGAAATTGGAACTTACTTATTTTTACTTATAAATAATCATATTTTCGAAAAACATTATAACTGGCCAGTCTCCCATATATAAAAACTTTTTTTCGCAATACTTTCTGAGGGGCCTGGTAATTAGAACAGAAAACGCTTATTACTGTAATACTTTATTTGTCACGTCCAGCTAGATCAGCCCTTCTTTCTTTTGTTGTTACTCCATTTTTTATAGTAGTAAGGCAATATGTGATTATGTGTTTGTGATTGTTGCTGTTGTTTTGTATATGTGTCGAATAAATTATATTTATTCTAATAAATAATTTTATCTGCAGTTTTGGTAGAATTATCTACTTATCTATACTACATTGTTTCAATTACTTCAACTGCATGAATAATAATATGATGCTTTTTCGTACATTGTTTACCATCATTCACCTTTAGTTAAAGTCAACGTGGGTCTAATTTTAACCGGCAAATGCATAATCATCGGTTATTTAATGGCACGTTTGAAAGTTAATGCAATTGACATCAATTTATTAAATCTTTTCAACTTTCACGCTTGTTTGGTTACAAATTTTATGAAACAGCCATAAAATCAAGCTTATTAGGGTTTATCCAATAAGAAATATGACTTGTAACTATTAAGTAGAATTTTATTCGGTAATTAAAGAAAGAAAGAAATAATATTTATTTGTGAACCCACTTGGGAGACACGAGATAAGCAACATAAAAATAAATAACCCAGTGCGAAAACAAAAAGGCTCCTATCTCAGCATGTGCAACGATTTTAAAAAGAAAATAATGCTGCGCTGATATTCTGATAGCACCCACTGTTGATGCCACGGATACATTCACGGAAACAGAACATATTTTTTTATCAACCTACATTGTCCCACTGCTGGGAAAAGGTCTCCCCCATAGCTTTCCACTCTTCCCTATTATTTGCAATCCCCTGCCAATCTCCCGTAAACGCCTCTAAGTCGTCACGCCAGCGTTTCCTAGGCCTCCCACGGCGACGACGCCCATCTTCCGGCTCCCACTGGGTGGCGATTTTGGCCCATCTATCCTTTCTTTTTCTATGTATGTGCATAACGTAGAAAAATATATAAATAAAACACAATAAATAAACGACCAAAATCCCGACGGCTCAATGATCATTTGTCGAAACCGTAGACAAACGACAGAGTGCGCCAATCTATGGTCGGCGTCGGCTGTCAAAATGAAAAAAATAATGGTGAATATGTTAGACATTTCTGTAAGCACACAAAGTTAAAAGATTGCTAGTATTCGATAAAACAGAGTTGTGTGAATATTACTGTGGGTGGTAAAGTGTTCAGTGTAGGGTTCGCCAGAAAGTTTAAAAACTAAGAACAAGGAACATGACTAGATATCCTTATGCGTATTGCTCTTATTCTGGTATTGAGTATTAAAATAAATATTCTCATTCTAAATATCGTACCGAACTTCTTAAAACATGGGCTGAAATTACGAATCCTGTATACTACTTGTTTAGACTACGACTTAAATCATAAGCAAGTTCATCTCAATAAGGTTACAAGTTTATAGACAGAAAACATAAAAATGCATGAACGAAAAAAATTAAGATTCCTAAGAATCTTTCACGCCAGTTTTCTATAATAAGTCACTATTACTCGTGTGTGTGAACATAATTGTGTGGTAAGGCGTAATAAATTGAACACCATACAGTGTAATCCGACTTTAATATCCCGTCATTTGTCTGTCGCGTAGTTTTCGGCTTTTTATTATTAGTTTTAATATGGTAATAGTTACTGTGATTGTATGCATGTTTTGTAGTTATTAGTAAATCTTTATCATTGTATCATAAGAGCTGCATGGCCAGGGCATTGACATATATACTAATCTATACTTATCAAATATTATAAAGAGGAAAGATTTGTATTTTTGTATGTAACAAATAAACTGAAAAACTAATGGACCGATTTCAAAAATTCTGTCACTGTCAGGAAGTTACACTATTCCCGGCTGACATAGGCTACTTTTTATCCCTGTATTCCCTTGGGAACGGGAACTATGCGGGTGAAACCACGAGGCGTCCGCTAGTAATTAATAATTTTAAAACTTTCCCGTGGATATTGATATTATGAAAAGATTCTAAATACAACAGTCATCGGAATATGAATACTTAGACCAAGGAATCTATTCTGTATATTAATTCCTAGTTCATTAATAAAAACACAAGAAGGCGTTTGAAAAAGACAACACAATTGTGACAACATTTATTAAGGCAACCTAGATAACCTTCATAATACCTAATGCAACAACTAACCCGTATACGGTAGTTCCCTTCACGTTTGAGGATCTAATGAACTCCACTAACATTGCTACTCGTATTAACGTGTTAAGTAAACTTAAGGGCCCAAATCAAAAAGTTACCACTATTGACTTGAAAAGAATAAGACAAATAAAAAAATAATCACCGAAACCCTAAAATGTGACAATGAACTGACACACATTGACACTGAAAATTATCAAAAGGTAGATAACCTATCGTACTCAACAAAATCAAAATCACCATATCACTAGCAATGTACAGGACATTGAAATACATTCCCATAGTACGTTCTATTCATGCAGCAAAATTGATGTAATGCCAACCTTTCTTCTATAACCGCAGCATCTATTTTATTAACAGGTGCTTGTCAACCATCGTGACATGTGTAGACCCTTGTGGTTGACCACAGAACAAGTGCTATGGTATCTGGGCTACTGACCTATAAAAGTGACAATCTAAGAACTCCGAAGACGTTTCTCATTTTACATGCCGCGATAACTTTTTACGTATGAAATTGAATAATCAAATTCATAATCTTAATTCGTTACTTTTTAACCCATACACTATAACAACGAGTATCATTCGTGAGCATCAAGTTTAATTATTGTTAAGTATTTTTATAGGTCTGTCAAATCCTACGTCTTAGATTGTGACGACTTCAGTGGGGAGCTTTTTCTCATAGTTTCGGATTTCACCCACTTGAAAAACTCATCCTGTATACGACAATTTTATTTTTCGACATTCTAGTGACTCACATTAATGTGATTAATGTCATAGTAAAACAAAATCATATATCAATATATTCTGCTATATTTTGTTTGTGTGTGCCATGGGTATGGTTTTCATACTAAGATGCCTTAACCTACCTTTATAAGTATAACTCTAGATTTACATCTAACTCTGTGTGGTGCAAGATGAATCATCTGATTTAACCTGAGCTAGATGTTAATACCGAGTTATTTAACTTAAGTTCTAAAGTACTAGTAACTAAAGTAAAATTATGCAAAAGCAATTAAAAGAAAATACACAACCAACTTAATAGGAAACTTTTTGGTGACCGAGGGTCAAGCACAAAGAAAAAAAACGTTTTTTAACGTCAACTCAACCATGGCATGTAGTAAACTATTACATAAACAAATGAGCAAACTGGAGAAAGTACCTATTGGGTATTTCTATTTAGAATGTAACTCATTCTTTGCTACGTCATACAGGAAAATGATAGTTACATAAGAATAGTTAACTTACTTTAGCAATTTTAATGTAACTATCTTTATCTATTCTAATGTCTATATCTTTATATTTTTCCTGTCCAGATTTCAAAAGTAAATCTGGATTTGGAAATCTCGTTTGGATTTACTAGACTCTATAGGTACCTGAGTATTTTGATTTATCAACAGAAGAGAATTTACTGCAAAACGTCTCGAATTTAAACCCTATAATACAACTTGATTCCTCCCCCTGAAGCATCAAATTGACAGTTATTAAGTGTGAATAAAGTAATCAAAGGTTTTTATCACTGTGACTAGTCAACTCGAGGTCCTTCAAACTGAATTAGAATATGGACTACAATTTTCAAAAAGTTGAAATATACCAAAACAAGGGTGTTTCCCCGACAAGGTCCATAGAAAAATTAAAAATAGTTATGTTATAAATACACTGTACATCTACATTTTTCTCTCAAATACAATTTCAGATATATATTATTAAAAAATATAAGACATCAATTTTCCAGCATTCCTAGCTCTTAGAAATTGTAGCACCTAAAAAGACCATTACATAGTTGTTTTTTTTACAAACGCAACTCATACCGCCACCGTAACAATGATACAACAACACTTACGCAATTAAATGTAACCCTTATTTCACACGTTATAAGAATTACAACAGCCGCAAAAACACGAAGAAATGATTCAAAGAAACTTTGTCCAAGCTTGAACCTTATGTTGTAGAAAATAAGAGTGATATTGTTTACAGTATTTATTAGTCTATTTTGCTTTCACTAAGGAATGTAAAATGCTTTCGAAATCACGTTTGCGATGAATTAATTCACAGATGGCCGAAGGAGAAAAAAATGAAAGTGGTTAAAAAGAAAAATGTGATAATTTAATAAGAGTATGGGTGGTAATTTTGGGCGTTAATATTTTGTCAATATGATGTAATACTGAGCATTATGATGATACATCACATTTTACTGACATTGACAAAGACTCTCCATTTCAATAGTTAGTTAATTTAGGTATTTGGGGTTATATTGTGATCAAGTGTGAATTTACTTGGTCTTGTAATAATAGCAAACGATAAGAACATAAATAATGAAAAACAAATAAAAGCTAATAATTAAACTGACATCATCTTCTTACATTTTATAGATGGATAAGCGTGATTTATCAAAATAATCAAGGATCTGAATTCGACATTAAACATTTTAAAAAGTACAGATAACATTGAAATAAATTCAGACTTACCAACCGAATGTTATCTTCTTGTAATAATCTTTATCATCTGCATCTAAGATCGTATTTCTGATATGGTATTTGTCAATTCTTCCATACTTATATTTAGCAGTCGTCTCTGATCTTTATGATCTTATTGCCTTGACCTTAAGTCAATTTCAAGTTTTCAAGTACCTAACACCACTTTCGTTGGCATTCCGCCACATTGCCACGCTCGGTGGCACAAGCATGGCACTTGCATTTGATATAGCAGTGTGGCATACATAACCACTCATATTTGCACTACAATGGGTAATTACTTGTTCGAAATGTTTGTGAGTATATTAAATAAATGGGTGTGCTGTATCATAATGATTGTTATTATTTGTAATAGTTGTGGTGGCTGTTATTCTGACTATTAGTTTATTTAGAATTCTAATAACATCTGAAAGAGTACTTGGTAATTACTCTGTTCGTGTTTAACTTTTTCATTAAGTTTGATCCTTATCAACTTTTTTATCTGTTAAATAAGTGCTTCATGAGAAATTTTGCGAATGGACAATTACCAAAGTGTTAATCTTGGCCTTCAGAAGTGCCTTTTATTGGTCTAATTGAAATAAGCGACCATGACTTTGGCAACAAAACTTGCTTTCCTAGGACTATGTCAATATCTGTATAATCTATGTTTTGTATATTTAACATACTTTGATAACAGTGTTTGAACTAATTACTAAAAATACCATTACAATTATTAAAACTCTGCATAATATTATCTACATAGTACGTCTTTTTTTGCCTTATTTGAAGCTTAAGTAATTATTTTTAGTATGTTGTTACAGATACTTGTCCCTAATTTAGTAACAACTTAGGAAAGTTGTTCAATAAAGTATTTAAATTTCTTCTGAAAATAACAAAATTATAACTATAGCTTTATCTTTGTTAATTCTTTAAAAACCTGCTATAAGAATAGGGTAAGTATTATTTATTTTCAAAAACTTGCACTCTTGGTAAAGCACTCTCAATTATCATAAAATCTGCATAATAGATTTCTCGACGGTGAGTGATCAGACCATTATAATTCACATCTTCAAGATCAAGGCTTTATGTAACGATGTCATTGACACTTTCGCTATGATTGAGACAGAAACAGAAAGTTCACGGTTCTCAGGTGATTGAACATTTTATTTAGAAGTTAATAATAGTCTAGTCTTGATTGAATAGTCTACGAGAAATATTCAATTAACCCGTTTGCATGTTTTTTAGCTTGTCATAATAACAAGATGCATCGGTTGGATAAATTATGAACATCTTTCTTATCTTTGTTTATTTATATTTCGTCTTATTCCATGTTTATCGCAATATTTTCGCCACAAGGGATCCGACGTTAAGCCATTCTAACTCTTCTTAGTCTGTAAATAGCTCTGAGATTTGCTGTTAAGGAACTTAATTCTGAGTTAAGCTCGCTTTTGTGCTCTGAGTTAAGCTGTCCTTACCAAATTCTATACATAAAAAAAAAACATGAACAGGGACTAGATACATTGCATGGATAAGTGAGACAGGCATTAAAAGTTTTATTCCAGTTAGTGGCTGCAGTACTGTTCTTCTAGATAGGTAACGTAGTCACCTGTTTTAAAAAGGATCATTTGCGATACCCTGTTATAATAATACGGGTTGACCTTTATCAAGAACATGTTGTCAAAATTACATTGTTAAAATCAATAAAACACAAAAAATACTTTAAAAACAATATAAAGTTAAATTAAAAATGTACTTAATCAAATGTCAAAATAGGAAATAATGTATAATAAACAAAACAACAAAAAATTCAAATACATATATATGTTCAGTGTGATTGTTAGTAGTATATTTGTGTTAGTGTAGTGTGTGTTAGTTTTCTTTGTTGTGTGTGCATGTTTGTGTTAGTGTGATCACTTCTTCGTCTTAGAACTTTTTTGAAACAAACCATCGTTTCCTTTAGCAATTTTTACTATCCACAGTAGTTTTATACAGACACGTGCATGCTCAAATCCGGCAATACCTGTGGTGCATTCAAACCTCTCTGTAGCAGAAGGACAGATTTGCATAAAGGCAGAAGTACAGACCCACACAGAAAACAAAAATTAAATTGAATAGTTACAATTGTTTTTTTTTTATTCGTTGTAAGCTCGCGTTTTACCACTATCTCGCCTGATGTTAAGTGATGATGTAGTTGAAGGTGATACGCTCGCCTAGAATTAATCTATTCACTCTTGACTTGAATACCCCTAGGTTGTAGCAAACAGGAAACAAAGACGCCGCGCCGGCAGGGCATTCCACTCCTTAGCTGTTAGCACAATGAAAGTATTTTCAAAACACTTTGTGCGTATGGGTGGGATATCCAACATGTACCGATGGCGCATTACCGTACGTCTTGTTGTCCAATGATGGAAAGGGCTAGGCAGAATCAAATTGCGCAGTTCCATCGCACACTCCCCGAAATGTTACCGATAGAAAACCGACAGGCTGGGAACTCGTCGTCAGTGTTCAAGGCTCTGGAGCTTGGAGTCGACCAGCGCATCGTTGCCGATAAGCTCTTGGCCCGTCTGTCAATCGACTAAAGTGCATTAAGTTGGTATTTGGCAGATCCGTTCCAGAGGTGAGAGCAGTACTCCATGCATGACCTTTAGATATATAAAGCAAACAGATCACAAATTGATAATAAGGTAACTAGGATTTGTAACTTTTTTGACGGCGACAGTACATTATCTGCCTTTGTGCAAATCTGTCCTTTTCCTAATCTGGGATTTTGCTATTCCGGGATTTTGCTTATCTGTCCTTCTGCTGCAGAGGGATTCAAATATCTGTTTTGTGCGGGAATCAAACTCCCGATACGTAGGGCAGACGACAAGTGACTATTTTACAGTGCGTGACAACATATGTTTGGTAAGGTAAGGTAAGGAAAAAGAAGCAAACTTATGACATCTTACCTTGGATTGTCTGAAATTTGATATGGCCAGAAAGGAAGTGAAAGGTGCAGATAACCCTCAGTAGCTGATTTTAAAATGAGAATCACGTCTAAACGCCAAGTAAACAAACATTTTGAAAAAAATATTATCATAAGACCATTCTCATAATTTAATATATGTTTTTTTTTCTTAATTTTAATTAAAACCGACAATCGCACCAAAACCACCGGCAATATTTTAATGAAATTTTCACCACCCCAAAGAAAATTTAAATATCTTCATTTTAATCTAAAGCTTTTTTAAGTCAAAGAATAATAAGGAAAGTACAAAAAACTACTGAATTTTGGGTCGCGCGGGTGTGAAGCGAATGCTTGTTTTATGCCCTCAAGATCATTGCCGACTGTCGTTGTCTTATGGCGTATATATTCCCCAATGTTAGCGCAGTACTAGCCGTGCGCCCGCTCGGAGCCAGAATATTAATATTGAACCTCTATTTGGTAAGTTTTATTAGTAAAATATTCTTTGATTTACATATGCAATTTTTGCTATGAAGTTTAGTCAATAAGAAAAATATTATTTTATTTACATATGCTATTTTTAAAATTCCTTTTAAAAAAATATTTTAACCGACTTAAAAATTACTGATCTTGCCCAAGCATCCGGCCATACGCCAGACGTCGCCACACCCAATGAGCCCATCGCCTTGATTATCTCTGCTGTCAACTGGTCCGGTCCCGGCGCCGTTTATTCTTTGAGAGCTGCAATAGCAGCCTCAATTTCAGATGGCAGTATGGGTGGTTCTGTGTCTTGGTTGAGTGCACGATATTGCTGGGGTTTCTGTAGAGGTCTTCACAGTATTGTCTCCATCTTTCCGCTATTGCAACCAGATCCTGAAGTGGACTACCATCCTCGTCTTCAACCACCAAGAACCATCAAGACCAACAAAGCACACTAAAATACGTAATCTAAACAGCTTTTAACCAATCAAAATATATAAAATGTTGTGCAAAAACCGGAACGAAAGTATGACTAACCAAATTATACTCTAGAACATTTTCATCCCAGTCATAGTTCAGGATACACTGGTCAACATGATGTTGACTACAGCTATATGCGACATAAATTGCTCATTGTTTGAATAAACAAATGACTTTCCACCGTGAATGTGGATTTCCTCAAGTCTCAATGTTGTCTACAATGTGTCTGTAGGTTACATAGAGAAATCTTTAGTTATATTGTATTCATTTGTATCTAGTGTTCATTGTGTTTAATATTTATCATAGTCTATTTTTTAGACGAAGTTCGGTGAGACTTGGGACTTTATTCATCTACAGTACTTATTCTCAAATAAACTTTTGACCACAAATTAGCTATTGCTACATTTTTTTCATCCTTTAACATTAGTTTCGAAATAAAGCATAATAATATTTGTCTTGGTGGCCCAGTATCTAAGACCTCGCCTCTCGTGCTTGGTAGTGGGTTCAAATCCAGGCATGTAACAATGTGACTTTTTCGAATTCATAGGTATGTACTTTCTAAATTTGATTTAGCTTCATGACATCACAAGCAACGGTGAAGGAAAAAATCGTGAAGAAACCTGGATTTATATAGTTAATTTTAGTAAGAAATAGCTAAGTCAGAGGCCTGTGGGGTTACTAGAGGAGGTTTATTTAACTCTGACACCAGACGAGGCCATATCTGCACACGAAAGACAAAAAGTTTCGGTATTATATTTGTAATGTTATGAAGTTAATAAGCAGAGTCATGTATCGGCACTGAGTATTAAAATGTATTATCTATAAGATCAGTTGGTTAATGAACGATGAAATTGACAAAAAAAGAAACTCTAGCATAAAATACGACCAGAAATAAAAAATAAGTGACGTGTTATAGACAATATATTATTATACTTTTATAGACAGAATTTGTCATTATACAATTTATTATGACTGATCGGAAATCTTAAAATTAAGGAGTAGCGTTTAAAAATAATTTTGCTTTATCCAATAAATTTTATTACGCCTCTCAGAGAGAAGAGGCCTGTGTCCCAGCAGTGGGAACATTAATAGGCTGATGGTGATGATGATGACTGAGAAAATATAGCAGTTGCTACGATTAGACTATCTATGAATGAACTTTTGGTCGGTAAATAGCAAATTATATATTTTTAACAAAATTCAAAAAGTAGAAGGTTCTCAATTCGCCTGTGCTTTTTTTTGTGAAAACATTTTACTAAGTGAACCGATTTTGATAACTCTTTTTTTATTTGAAAGCTCTGACTTTTCATTTGATCAAGATTGAGTCCTTAATAATGCATATTTAATTTACTTCGACTTGACGATGTTCTCATTTTATTATAGTATCTTTGCATTAGGGTAAGGTAGCTATAGAACATGCTCATATTTTAGTAATAATACCACAGCTAAAAACCGTAAAATTAAAACTTATCACAAAAAATAAACCGACTTCCATAGCAAAACACTAAAAAGTGCAGAAATAACTTTATCGTTTCGGCAGTTGGGGTCGCAAAACTTCAACAACAAGAGGTACCAAAGACACCGACTTCCAAAATAAAGCTATTTCTTCAGTTTTTGGAACTCTCCAAAGTAAAACACAAAAACTGAAGGTGTATGTGCTATCTATTATTGCATAAAGTTTTAAGGGATTCTTATTTTAAAATTGATTTAGAACAAAGAATGTCAAATCGTTAGATAGAATTTATAAAAATCGTGTCAAAATAGGAATTATACATTCCTATTTTGATACGATTTTTATAAATTACCATAACCATTAAAATTTATTGTACTGACATTAATAACTAGGTTGAGGTCGTACGACATAAACTCGAATTAAGTGTCTGTCACGGCAATATAACTTGCTAATCTAATTCCTAATTATAAATGCTGTCAAACAAAAATATGCGCAAAAAGTGGTCAGTGTAAAAAAATACATTACTCCTAGCAGAGTTTATGAAACAAAAAATGCTTCTTACCCGGTTCAGTATCCTCAATTTCGTTTTCCTCATCCAAGTTCCTCTCCTTTTCTTCATCGCTATCGGTTCCAGTGAGGTAGATAGTATTAGCTTCCTTACTATACTTGTTGATATCCACACTATTCTTCTTGAAACACATACCACTAGTCACTTCCACATCACCGTTCATCCCCAGTCTATCATCTAGGTACGTATAAACGTTCTTCTGTAAACAACTCACTGACGGCGTTGCCGTGCATTTATTCAAAATATTGTCCCATAGCACATTCCCAGTCCTAAATGTACCATTTTGATACACGTCACTAAAGTATCGCCCTGATACACTCTCAATAATCTTCATTCGTTTCGCTATATCGTCATTGTCACTGCACTGAATCTGTTTGGCACTAAATAACATTAAAACTAGAAACTTGATTATAGTATTGATTCCCATTTTGTTTTTGTTTCTCTCTTCATAGTGTTCCGCCATTGTCAGTTCATTACTGTTTCTATCTTTTTGTTATAGATAGTTTTATTTTGCACACAGCACGTTAGGCCTCCTGGTATATCCGCGTGTGTCTACGCGAAGCGATTCCATTCTCTTGAAGTTTTGTGTATTGTGATTTTGGAAAGTGAGCTCATCAGTCTCTTGTTGACAGGTTGAGAATTATCTGCTGTGTTGATCCGTATTTGTCTTGATGTTTCATCTGTAACAAGAATATTATATCAGTTGACAGTGTGTGACTGGCATGCTAACTTCCCAAAAATATAGCCTACGACTTTTTTCAGAGTTAGTTGATTACTAAATTATTAATAACATTATTATTTACAATAAGAAATAAAATCTAACCCTATTAGGAGCCAAAAACATCACTAGAACCATTTTACATTTTTTAAACCATTTCGTTTATTAACAACGTGTTGAATATACGTCTGGTTTCACGAAACTATCTTTCGAAACTGTGTTAGAAGAGTAAAGCTATAAAACAAATCGACATAGCTATCAAATTTTTTATACCTTCATTTACAAAAACGGTAGTCATGTGCATACGGCAAAAAATAATAATACAAAAAGTACAAATTGATCGACCAACCATGATTTTGAAAATTAAAAATAGGTTTTTTTTTTATATGATTACAATTCTGTTAGTGTTGATCAAGAATATTTTTTTGGATACTCATACATTAATAGTACTTTAAATTCACAACACATTTTCGAAAGCAGTCGAACTGTAAAAGTACTAAAGTGAAAGTGAGAAGATGTCATCATTGGAAATATATGATTTTTTTCATCCGAGTAAATTAGTCACGGCTAGTTAGCTGTGATGAAAAAGATGTATTGTTTTTGATATTAATTCTGTTCTGATGGTTTCATGGTTTCTATAAAATTATAGTTATTGATTCATTGGACCAGTAAGTAATGTTAAATGGGGTATGCATGATGTATCAGGATCCGGCACTAGAGAACGTAGTTCACGCCCCTCATTACAGGAACTAAACTAATATAAAGTGCTCTTAACTATATCGTCACAATATATTTTAATTTTATTTTAAAGTTTCAATTGTTACATTCTAAAATACTAAGAGTACAACCCAATGAATTCTGAGATGATAGCTAAGAAATAAAAAGCTTTAGACGAAAAAGACGTGATGCCCTACCCTAAATAAATTGAAATAAAAAGCTTTTTTTTAAAAAAAAAACATGATATAAGTAAGCGAAGTGTTTCGAAAGGTCACCGAACATTGATAAACTGAAGTCCGGGACATAATTTTATAACCCTTTTGCTTTAAACGAGAAATACTAGTTCTTACAAGGTATTGAAACAAGTCAGCATGAATGAGACTTCTGCCCATAAGCGTAGGGGACAGGAGCTATGATGTGTGGATACGGTTTAATTTTATAGAATTGAATTAAATCATCATGAATGAATAATGAATGTATCAAGCAAAAGACGATGGTCAAACGCAAGAAAAGGTGACATATTTCGACCAAAATTGAATAAGCACAAGAAGTCACAGAAAATAGGGAACACGGCTAAGAAATATCGTTGTTACCATTAACTTTTTGCTCTTGTTGTAACAGACAAAATCAACAACCTTATCAAGAGTAATTTGCACATTTTACACGCATACTATTCCTATATATTGAGTGGCATTATCGTTATGATTTTATTAGATTTTAGAACCAAGTAAACATTATTTTAAGTGTATATTCCTGTCTCACGCAAGTGCAAGACAAACAGACAGTGAGCTTGATACTGCAGTTATCAACGAACTAATTAATAGTAATACTGCTTCTTGATCTGCAATTATTAGATCAGAACTGATTGAGCAAGAAGATATCAATTTTACCGTAAATTCTTCTAGAGTCATAAATCATTCAACGATAGGAAAAATTATTGAATTTTCATTAATTGTTCTAAAACTGTAATTGATTACTACCATGTATATTTATGAAACAAAGTGGGTCGGATAGCTTGTTATATGTACAAGGTAGACAATATGAGGCGTGAAAAGGTTAATCACCATAAGCTCTAATTGTTTATGTTTGATCATAGATCTTTCGTAGTTGTCTATTTATAGCCGCTACTATTAAGTCTATTTCTAATTTTGTACTAATACCAGGCCCCTCAGAAAGTATTGCGAAAAAAAATTTTTATATATGGGAGACTGGCCAGTTATAATGTTTTTCGAAAATATGATTATTTATAAGTAAAAATAAGTAAGTTCTAATTTCAAAATTTCCCTCCACATTTTTTGCGAGTTAATTCAAAGTATTGTGTCTCACTGAAATATGGATCTGTGCCGGGAACATTTTAGAGCTATGATTTTATACGATTTCAAGTGTCGCCTGAAACCGGATGAATCGTACGATAGACTTCAAATGGCATTCATGGATGAAGGCCCTTCCAAGGCAACCGTGTATCGTTGGTATAACGAATTCAAGCGCGGTCGACCAACTTTGGGGGATGACGAAAGAAGCGGTCGCCCTTTGACGGCTGTTACCGAAGAAAACGTGCTAGCAGTGAAAAATTTAATCCAAGACAATAGGCGAATTACATATCAGGAGATTCAACACATATTGAAGATTGGATCGGGAAGCGTTCACGAGATTCTACACAGCCATCTTCGCGTGAGGAGGATAGTATCACGCTGGGTGCCGCACAACCTCACCGATGCTCAGAAGCAGGCCCGGGTGGAATGGTGCCGTGATATGCTTAACAAATTTGAAGCAGGCTCGTCTCGGCGTGTTTACGACATCGTTACAGGTGATGAGTCCTGGATTTATCAATACGACCCAGAAACCAAGCGCCAGTCGACTGTTTGGGTGTTTCAAAATGAGCCAACGCCTACCAAAGTGAAGCGATCTAGAAGCGGGGGTAAGATTTTGATCGCTAGCTTTTTTACTTTGACTGGCCACTTGGTATCAATTCCCTTACGGGATCAAAGAAGCATTAATGCCGAATGGTATACTACCAAATGTTTGCCAGAAGTTTTCCCTGTTATAAGCAACAAGCGACCAAACACAGGGCTCCGCTGGCTACTGCTCCACCACGACAATGCACCTGCGCACACCGCACTCAAAACGAGGGACTTCCTGGACAGCACGCCAGTCAAACTCCTGGGTCACCCTCCTTACAGCCCTGATCTAGCACCGTGTGACTTCTTTTTATTCCCAAAAATAAAAAATCAGCTCAAAGGGATACAATTTTCGTCGCCGGAAGATGCGCTGGCTGCGTTCGAGCAGGCTGTAAACGAGGTGTCTGCGGCGGACTGGAAAAAGTGTTTTGAAAACTGGTTTAGGCGCATGAATCTTTGTATAGAGGCTGGTGGAAAGTACTTTGAAAAGATTTAATAAAAATATATGTACGTATAGAACAATTTTTATTAGTTTCGCAAAACTTTCTGAGTGTCCCACGTATATTATTACTAATTTCATAAACCGCTATCGGCGTTTGCTGCTCCTTCTATTCTGCCTTTTATGCTACAAAATAAGCTGTCAAAGGCCAAAATGCTGGCTCCAACGATGCCATGGAAGTGGCACAGTTTTAGATTAAAAGTCTGTCTGATTAGTTTTGAACTTATTTCTTCACACGAAGAAGAAATAAGTTCAAAAGTAAGTTCTGTTATAATTTGAGTTTTGGGAGCCGAATGGAAAGTCTCTCATCTCTCACAATGTTCGATTTTTTTTTCTTGCAGAGTTTACAACCTGTGATTTCATAAGTGGATCAAATGCATTTTTATTAATGTTTCGATTTTTTTAAATTGACAACGTATCATATCATTGAGACAGGTGGTTTTTACACTCGGGAAACAATTTACCGATACTCATCAACTTGAATTATAATCCATCTAAATTCTATAGGTACACCATAATTATTCTTATCTGGCAACGTAGTTTATCAACCTCCGAGAGGTTGATACCCGGAACTTGCGTCGAGTTGTCGTTGAGTCAAACACCACTCCTTAAATCGGATCACGTGTGACCTCTTTCACTATGATGGTTTGCATTCTAATTAGAACAAATGAAGTCAAACCAATGGGGTCTACTACCAGTTTATGGTTGTTTGTAGGTAGAGAAAGTAAAATCGGTATATGGAAAATTTTGGTGTGTAATGGCAAATCATTGTTGTTTTCGTGTTTTTGATTGGAGGTTAATAAGTTTATAAGGGGTTTCAGTACTATTACATATTTGGTAGAGCATGAGGAAATGTGTCTTGGAAATGTTGATAGACGTGGGAGACGAATGTAAAACATGGTTATCTTTGGTAGTATAGACTTCAAAATTATTTACTAGAAACTGTGTGCTCGACAGCATTTTTAAAGGCATAGATGCAAAACATAGATGAGTTTTCAAAAATTCTTCCTCAGTGCTCACCTTATTAATTAAAGAAACTCTTGTGCATAAAAATGCTTCCTAGACACATCCGTTTAGTTAGACTATGCGTTAACTGTCTGTGAATAGACAGACGCATTTTATATTTATTCATCATCATCATATCAGCTGAAAGACGTCCACTGCTGGACATAGGCCTTCCCCAAGCGTCGCCACATTGACCGGTCTCGTGCATCTCGTAACCAGCGGATCCACGCAACCTTCACCAGGTCATCGGTCCTCCTGGTGGGAGGCCTTCCAACGCAACGTCTTCCGGTTCGCGGTCGCCATTCCAGAACCTTTCTGCCCCATTGGCCATCCGTTCTGCGAGCAATGTGCCCTGCCCACTGCCACTTAAGTTTGGCAATTCTTCGGGTTATGTCGGTAACCCTGGTTCTCTTGCGGATCTCTACATTTCTGATTCGATCACGCAAGGAAACGCCGAGCATAGCCCTCTCCATTGCCCTTTAAGCGACTGTAAGCTTTCTGATAAGGCCCATTGTAAGCGACCACGTCTCAGAGCCATATGTCATCACTGGCAACACACACTGGTCATAGACTTTCGCCTTGAGACACTGCGGTAAGTTGGACGACAAGATACCGCGCAACTTCCCGAACGCTGCCCAGCCGAGTCGGATTCGACGGTTGACCTCTTTCTCGAAGTTGGCCCTACCCAATTGGATCGTTTGTCCCAGGTAGACATAGTCGCCCACAACTTCGAGTGTAGAGTCTCCAATCTTGATAGGAGTGGATGTAACATGGGCATTCAACATCAACTTCGTTTTGTTCATGTTCATCCTAAGACCCACTCTTTCGGAAGCTCTACTGAGATCATCGAGCATTATACTGAGGTCCTATGGAGGACCTCAGTATATTGCGACGACATAGTGGTTATGGCTGAGACCATGGGGTCTCAGCCATAACCACTATGTCGTCGGCAAACCGAAGGTGAGTGATGTACTCGCCATTGACGTTTATGCCCCGCCCTCTCCAGTCTAGAACCTTGAAAACATCCTCCAGTGCAGCGGTAACGAGCTTCGGAGATATGACGTCTCGCTGTCTCACACCTCGCTGCAGAAGGTCGGGTTCCGAGGTCTGATCCTGAAGTTGAACTGACATTGTGGCGTTTTTGTATAAACACTTCAACACTTCGATGTACCGGTAGTCAATTTGGCACCGTTGGAGAGACTGCAGTACAGCCCAAGTCTCGATCGAATCGAAGGCTTTCTCGTAGTCCACAAACGCTAAACAAAGGGGCAAATTGTACTCTTCGGTCTTCTGTATAACCTGCCGCAGCTTATGTATGTGGTCTACGGTGCTGAAGCCTTTACGGAAGCCGGCTTATTCGGGAGGCTGGAAATCGTCAAACCTGCGCACGAGACGATTTGTGATGACTCTTGAAAACAGCTTGTAGACTAAGGAGTGTGATGGGCCTATAGTTCTTCAGTAGGGCATTGTCACCCTTCTTGAAGAAGAGTACCACCACACCCCTGCACCATGCCTGTGGCGTTTTCCCCTCGAGTATGACGGAATCAAAAAGCTTCTGAAGGGCCTTAAGTACTGGTTTTCCACCCGCCTTCAGGAGTTCGGCCGTAATTTCGTCATCACCCGGTGCCTTGTTGTTCTTAAGTTGTTTCAGAGCCATCCTAATCTCATACAGGCTGACGTCTGGAATGTCTTCGGTATAGTGTCGGGTCAATCTAGCTCTTGGGTCATTCGCTAGATTCGCGACGGGTTTACTTTTTGACGTGTACAACTGTCCATAGAATCTCTCGATCTCCCTCAGAAGCTCCGGTTTGGCGGACACGATCCTGCCATCATCGGTCTTCAGTTTCGTGAGCTGGCTCTGCCCAATAGATAGATCTCTTGCAAAGACCTTGGAGCCTTTGTTCCGCTCAATCGCTATTTTTTAAGCGGCGGAGGTCGCTTTTCAAGGACTTTGAGATCCGTCTATTAAGCTGCCGGTATTTCAACGAATCGTCTGAAGACTGCAAGATCATCTCACGCCTCTCCTTCATGAGCTTGAGTGTATGATCAGAGAGCTTTTTGTTTCTATCTGTACGGATATATATTAGATTATATTTTTTACTAAGTAGATAATCTAGAGCGTTGCGCAGGTCAGTTACTGAGAAATTTTCGTGCATGTGATGTGTCTAAATTATCTTGGCAAGTTAGAATGTAACTTTAGAATTAAATATTCTTGATCAATGTCAGATCAACAGACTATAAAGTGAGATTATAATTGAGGAATTGTCTTTAATCTTTAAAGTTCTTACATGAAACAAAAAATGAAAAATTAAGTACCCACTAAGCGTTTTGAAAAACTTTTAAAAAGTGAAACTTCATGAATATATCACATTTTTCACCAGAATTTAGGTCAAAATGTCTGACTTTTGATATTTACATACATAAATGTACAATTTAAGTACAATGTTGAAGCTGTCTTCATATATTTTCACAGTCTAGTGAGTTACGACGTCATAATATTTACTCTAAATTGAGTAAAATAAAAAAATGGCACTAATTTCCTTTCGCATGTTCGTGCAATTAAAAATCTACGATAAATAAGATTTCACATATTAAACTTTGAAATTAAAACAAATCAAAGGATTGTTGAACAGTGTCTGGATATAAACTATACAATGTCATCATCTGCCTGCCCTTATCCCATGTTACTTGGGGTCGGTGCAAAACGTTTTCTCCTTCCATACCGTCCTGACCCCTGTCACGCTATCACTGACTCCCTTGTCTTTCATATAACTCCTCATACAGTTCATCCATCTTTTGTTTAGCCTTCCTCACCCTCTCCATCCATCCACATAATACTTTCAACTTTTCTGTCACAGGTGCCACTTTCAAACTTCCATTCACCATCCATTCTCGTCACTCCTCATACTCATCTAAGCAATATCATCTCTGCTATATGCAATCTCTTTTCAACATTCTTTTTCACAGCCCTACATTCTGATTTGTAAAATTTTACGGGTCTAATCTCGGATTTGTAGATTTTCCCCTTTAACTTGAGGGGCATTCGTGGGTAGTTGCAAGTTGTTCCAGTGGCTGGTCGCCTTTTCATCCATCCTGAGTTGATCCGGTGCGTAAAACGTCTCGGTCCACCTCGCCATCCTCTTGGCCAAGCGACCCTAGGTACCAGAAGTCGGAGCAGATCATTATGAGCGTTCCAGCAAGAGCTATGGGCACGGAACTGTGGAGACCAAAATCTCAGAACAAGTTTTCAGTTTTGGTTCTGCTTCTTCTCTAAGCCACTCTCAGCAACCAGCACAATGCCATCGGCAAACAGCATACACCGAGCATACAGCATACACTGAGGGCAAACCCATTGAGCAAGCTGATTGTCGCACTAAAGGTGCCAGTATTGCCCACTGCAGACCGTACTTGACGACCACAAAAACTCATGAGGCACCCAGTTGTATGCCTTTTCGAGGTCAATGAACACCATGTGCAAGTTTCTATGTGCACCTCTGCATTTCGCGCACAACTGGCGGATTGCAGAAATAGCATTCGTTGTACCCTGAGCAGGCATAACATCGATTTGGTTTTGCGATATCTCACTCTCTACCGCCATTCAATAAATTTATCTCAAGCTTTCATACTTTGTGACATTAGCTTTATTCCTCTATAGTTGTTGCACTCCAGCGCATCACCTTAGTTTTTAAATATGGGCACCAGCGAACTATTTCACAATTGATTAGGTATGGATTCTTCCCGCAAATTATTGAAGAATAAAGCTAACCACGTTAACGTACCTTATGTTTAACCAAGAAACTATGTAAACTATATAATATACCTACTTTTAAAAATGGAAAACTTCTACCAAATAAATGAAGGAGTAGGAGGAAGGAGGTTATAAAAGTACGGGCACACCAGAGTAATAATGGATTGATTGTATGATAGATGATGGTCAATCTTGAGATGACGGCAAATAGAGATATTTCGAAAAGGAAGTCAAGTTGTACCGACACAAAACCCCAAAGAAATAAGGATAATAAATTAAATAATGGCAAAGAAGTATAATTGAAACAGGTCATGACTTCATGAGAGTTATCAGATTGTCAAAGAAAACCTACTTACAGCCGCAATAATTAAAGCTTGGTCAAAACTTGAAGGGAAAAAAAAAACAAAAAAACAATGACAGATCCATTGCATGTATCAACATAGATTGGAGCAAGAAAATTATCTGTAAACTGGTTGCCAACATGGCCAACAGACACACTTTTAAAAAGAATTACACCGGTTTCCTCTCAGTCACTAAAACTATCTTCGTTCTAAGTTTTTTGTTGAACAAAAGTAATTATCATTTTCGATGACCAATGAGTTCTTCCCCTCGTCATTTTATTCGCGTTTGTTTATAATCTATATTCTATATAAATAAATATATAAATCAATTGCTGTTCGTTAGTCTCGCTAATACTCAAAAACGGCTGGACCGATTTGAATAACTATTTTTTTGTTATGTTCGTCAGAATACAGGGAAGGTTTAAATACAAAAAAAATGGTAGGTTTGATAGGGCAGGTAGGTTAAGTAGGTAGGTAGGGTATTGTAGGGTAGGTAGATTAGGTAAGGTAAGGTAGGTAGGGTTGGTAGGGTAGGTAGGATAAAAGTACAATGAATTCAAAAAAATAATGTTTGGTGTTTTGTTACTTTTATGGCAAAACAACATTTGCCGGGTCTGTTAGTATTGAATTTTTTTTTGTTTATGATTATTATTATCAGTATATACGATATTTTATAAGTCTATAATATATTACTTTCACAGTTACATTCTGCTATAGGCACGTCAGTAAAAAAACTAAACTACTACGCACTATATAAGTTTTAAGCTGTCATGGTCACTAACACTAACAGTTTATCCGTGATCATGGTGCTTGCAACATCACTGAAATATTGGAAACTCGCAACAAACAGAAAACATGGTAAATATCCCGTTTCAAATGTTAATGTTAGTACTACTAACTAACTTATTATCATTTTTATTTTGCCATTAGAATTGTTACTAGACCAAAAATAATATAAAAACAGTGTTGTTTTGTCAGTGTCTTTTTTGATGATCGGTCTGTTCCTTAATTTTATACATAAAATACTCCATAACAGCCTTAGGCGATCGTTTGTAGGTTGAAAGTTAGCAAAAAGATCATTTGAAATTAAATAATTGTGCCTATAGTCTAAATTTATATAACTGTGCTGTTCTTCGAACTATAATTTAGGTTAAAATTATAATTCCTTTGGCTAATTTCACTACTTCCAAATAGTTTTGGGTTAAGAAAAGTTATTTTCTTTATTATTGATATTTTCACAAAATGTTGTAATTATTTTTCAGATAGATAGTGCTGACGTATACTGTGAAAAATACCCTTAGTCTCGTAGTGAATATATAAAATAAATTATATTCGGATAGTAAGAATGCAAATCCAATAAGTATCAAAAATATTATATCACCAAGAAAAGAAAAGAAATAAGTGTTTATTGTCAGACACTGGCATGCCAGGCAAAATGTGATTCGAACTGCAGATCAATTTATTCACATCACTGACCAATTGAATGCTACAACGGCCACAGAATCCGGCGCAATTCGTGTCTGTCATCCGTTACGCTTTCAACGCGTGCGCAAGTGCGAAGATTTACTTATTTCTAGATGACGAGTATGTATTGATATCGTTCCGTTCTGACTGTTTTTAATTGTTATTATGTACATAATTATGTATAAGAGGATTCTTTATTGTTAGTTGTACACCACGTTAAGTGTAAGCAACTGATAATTTAAAAAAGTCATTATCCGTATGTGTTCTATGGTAAGTTTTCGTTTTTATGATTCGTAGACACACTCGGTTAAATTAAATGCTGCTGGAAATTTTTTGTTTATGTATTTTATGGTTTACTTAAAAACTTCGACCAGATACAAATTTATCTAGCCATGTTTAGTTCATGGTCATCAAATTTAAATTAAAGATTTGCTTATTGAATTCTCTACAATGAATGTGATTGAAATCAACTGAATGATGGAAAGTAAAACTTTCTTGCAAATAAATAAAATAGCTTCTTAAAAAAATGTTTAGAGAAAAGTGATAAAGAATGAAGATTAGATAATAATGAATATGATAAAGGTAAATAATGCTGTTACTATGAGTATGTTTTCTCACGACCTTGCATTATCACCGTCTATGACAAGGGTCGTCTATAATAGTCGTTTACCGGTATACAAGATAATAACGATCAAAGAAGACTCGTGGTGCTTTGAAACATCCGATCATAGATAAAGGTGCTCTTCCAAATAAACAGATGGGATTTGGAAGTAAACTGTACCTTACTTTTTACATACACACTCGTACATTAACTCACGCCTTTTTCCCGTGGAGGTAGGCAAAAACTACAGAACGCCACCTGATATAATCCAAACATACTAGTTTTGCTTTGTTTATGTTCATACACACACACAGTTCTAACTTATTTTTTACTGTTAAAAACTTCAAAAGGCACTATTCAAGTAGAGATACAAAATTATAATTATTTGTCTAAATTGATGATAGAAGATGATTGAAAATCACCACACATCAATTTTAGTCACCCAACAAGACGACCGTGATGAATAATTTTTTACTTGTATTTCTCTAAAGTTATTTAGTAAGGCTGCAGAGTTTTCACACATTGACATCAAAAGAAAAGGTAATGCCCATAACCTTAGCACGGTACTACAACTTACTCACTTAGCACATCACTCATACTTTGAAAAGACAATATCACAAAGGCAACCCATTCACCAAACTAAGGTCCGAGGTTTAACATGTGCACTTTAGCTTTCACTGCGAAAGTCAGTGGGCAAACATTCATTAGAACTGTGTGTTTATCTATTACCACCAAAGACTGTTGAAGATTTAGTATGCCAGATCCTGTTCAGTATTTATTTTTAATTGATATATCATCGAGTCCTCTGGATTGCACACCGTGTAGCAGTAAGAGTAGCTTGTAACGCTCTTTAGCTTGGGTACAGACGACCTTATTGAGACAAATTGGATATGCAAGGTGTAGGATGAAGAACACGGTTGTTTTATTGCAGATTTGGAGAAGTCTATGTCTAGAAGTGGCCTGAAGTTGAGTTAAAATATTGCGCTCTTCCAGACTAAAGAAAAACCACAGTTTAAGTATCTCGGTGGCACCTGGGCATCCTCAATATTCGTGTGAATTACCTAAATAAGCGTACATTATTGTCAAATACATAATATATTATCGCTTAGTATCTGGTTAGACAATGTGTAAAAATATTTAATAGGGTCACAATAACCAGTCGTCATTGTTTTCGGAAATTCATGTTTTTCATTGTCATGAGTATTGCTTAGTTGTTTTCGTTATTCCAATAAACAGTTTGTTCATAAGTAATACAGCTGTAATAAATCTTTGGCAAAATTATTGAAGGGAAGTCTTTCAATCATTTCGATTGAGACGACTTAATAAAAGCTTAAATTATGCGTAAAACAATTTTATGCATAATTTAACGCCATTCGTTTTGCTCATCTTCGACAAAGCCAGTTTGAACATAACAAAGAATGCAAACTTTTTTAGAGAAATTGATAAATTAGCTGATTCTGTAATTAATAGGCTTATTTTCTCAAGTTATAATGTAACTGTCTGACTTAAGTATGCTTAAGTATGTAGAAATAGTATAAGTGATGATTAATTTGACTCTGATGTTAATGCTATTGTATTTGTTTACTTTATTTGCACATGTACATGTAAATTTTTAGGTCTTTGTTGAAAGAAAAGTAAAAGTGTTGGATCGCAAACCTTTCTAAAACCGTGCTAACAAGTACTTACACATTCCTAATAAACTTGAATTAACAAATACTATTGGACATAAAGATGCTTGAGCCCAAAAAAACATGGTTTACAAATATAAGTATGTCATGAAGTCAAAAGTAAAAGGTAATTGCTTCAAAATTAGGTTGTAAAACACAAAAAAGTTATTCAAAAAACTTTGGCTTTGCTAATGAGCAAAAAGTAATGGTTACACTTTTTCAAAAACCTGCCAGTCATATGATTGAGACATCCTTTAAAAGTGCAAGTCAAGATGCACCAAATTAATCATTTAGATTAGATATTATCAATGATTCAAAAGAAAGCAAGTGTGTTACTTACACACTTACTTTCTTACATACTACACGAACACTTTTTTGAAGGACACAATTTTTTTGGTAAACTCATAAGAAGCATATTTGTTTAGATACTGACTCATCAGAATCGTACGATATTTTGGAATTATAGAAACATGGAGATAGTTACTGATGACCTGGTGATGAAAGCAGAACTGCGCTGGATGTAAGAAGTGCAGGAGTGGTAGCAATGCTTAAGGGAGACTTATTATGCCTAACATTAACTGGCAAAATAAATGAAACAGCACTGCCGATATTCGAGATCTAAAATAGTCTTCACACTTGGGAGAGGTTTTAATGTTTGTCATATAAAAGTAAAAGCACTATCTTCAATGTCGATCCCATCCTTATACTGATTTTACTAAAGAAACTGCAAATGTATTCACTTTTCTTCTCGATTTGATGTTGAAAGCAAAAGTAAGTAATTATTCAAAGTCAAAGCTTTCTTATCTAATGAAGTCTTTAGTCTGATGAGTTGCTGATGGCGTATGTGATCATAAGATGATACAAGACAAAATTCATGACCAAGTGTGTCATTTGCATAAATAAAAACTTATGTAATTATAGGTAAAAGGAGACATAGATAATCTCATGTCTGTTCACATAGGATAGGTAGAAACTACCGAACGCCTGCTATGATTCTTGTGATGGATGCAGCTGTTTTAACTGATTTTCAAAAAAAGAGGAGGTTCTATGTTCGACATTGTTTGTTTTATTTTTTTGTGTATGTTTACCGAATTCTTCGTTAAATGTAGACCGGTTTTTTTTTTTTTTTGTATATTTATACTCTCGAAGTGGTACCATTGTCACCAAGTCAGGATCTCATGATGGGATCCCATTGAAATCGAGAAACCTCTTCAATTTTTATAGCTATAAATATAGTGATTTTAGTATTTTCACCAACATGTTGATACTTAAGTAGAGAAGTCGGTTTGATCTTTTTGTTAAAATGTTTTTTATTTATTTCTTTTTAGCTTTGGTAAGTACTTTTAATAACCATCATCATCAGCCTATTAATGTTCCCACTGCTGGGACACAGGCCTCCTCTCTGTGAGAGGAAATGGGCCGTAATGGTTACTACGCGGGCCCAGTGCGGGTTGGTGGATGTCACATGTCTTCGAATTTTTGGTTCTAGGACATGCCCGTTTCCTCACGATGTTTTCCTTCACCGTTTTGAGAGCAGTGGTGAAGAAATAATTTACACAAAGTAAAGCGCCTGCCTGGGCTCGAACCCACGACCTACAACTTGTAAGTCACGGCCGATACCACTGGGCCACCACTGCTCTTAACAACTCGATCAATCAATTTAGCTTTTTACAACCCACTGCTGGACATAAGCCCCTTCTAAGCTACACCACAACACTATCATTTGTGCTTCGAATCTGTCTCAGCCACCTTAAATGTCGTCGTTCCACATTTACCATAAAAATCTATAATTTATAACCAAAGTACATCTCATGAAGATTTGAATAAGCCCAAATACGACTAGGATACATTATTTTATTTCGACATTCCAGTGCCTATCTTCCGACTTCAACATCAGATTAGTTCAATGGTACAATTTTCATCAGTAGCATTTATTTATAAGTATTGGCTTCATTATGATTAACTATTTGAGATATCTTATACCAGTGACAAACTTAGCATTAAGTTCCAGTCGCCATCTGTGGTCTTCATCTTAAATACCACTTCGCCAAGAGATACTTTTTGAGTGAAAATAATTTGATTGTTGATGAAAATACCAAAATCACGATATCAACGCCTATAATATTTTAGAATTGCCTTCGATTTCTCTAGGATCTCATCATGAGATCCTTATTTGATGACCATGGGACTATCTGGGATACCTACGTATACCCTTAAGTAATCGGGGAAAATATATTTAAAAAAAATAAACCGACGAATTGAGAACCTCCTCCTTTTTTTGTAGTCGGTTAAAAATCTGGTAGTACTTGTAAGAAATAATTTTGAATTTAACAAAATACCTAAAGTGTTTTTTTTTTTAAGTAAGGAACCAAAATAATGTACTTGGTATTGTGTAAGTTGAAATTCCTTTTGGTTCTTACAACATAAGAGAAAGAAACAAAAACCCATGGTCCCGCGAAAGTCAAAAGAAAGCTGTACGCTCAGTAAATGCCATAAAGTGTATAAGGAATGGAAATGGTGGTCAAACAGTTTCGACCATCGGTTATAAATTGTGTGTCTCGTCTCGTCTTTACTGAACTTGACTTTTTGAAGAAAGGTGATTTTTCGAAATTGTAATGGAATGTTTTTCATCAGTATTTTAATTTATATCGTTGATAAGCTTGCATTTCTATTCCTAATGTCATAATATTTTGGTGTCGTGATGGTGCAGAGGTTATGTATGTGCTTCTTCAATTCATATTAAGTGCTTCATAGATGAAGCCAAACATTGTGGAGAAACTTGGTCTTATATTAATCAATAATATAATTCTGAAATCGCAAACAGTATATCAATAGGCGTTATGCTTACGTCTCGCATATACTTAAATATAAGTTTTTTCCTTACAGGTTAGTAATATTTTTTATTATTATTTATTTATTTATTAAAACTTCATGCAACATAAAGGTACATAGGTGGACTTAATGCCCGAGGCATTAAGTCCACCTATGTACCAGCTACCAGTCAACTAAGGGTGGTGGAGAGATAACATGGCAGATGCATAAAATAATATTAAAGTTAAATGGGTACAATAGTAGATATACATATATAGATAAAATAAACTTACTTATATATTTACTACAATACATACTATAAATATATATATATATCAAGTAATAGAAAGGCGTTTTAGTGAGACGACTCTGCTAATCGTGTATAAAATAATTCCGTAACTTCCGCTTACATGCATACTGACTGGTGGCTTTCCTGATATCGAGAGGAAGCGCATTACAGAGAAGAATGGACTGAATGTGAAAGGAAGAATGAATAAAATCAGAAGTATGAGACGGACAAAGTAAGAGAAGATTGAGATGAACGTAGATTCCTAGAGTGTGAAGTACACAGATATTGAAAGTGAGGTATGAGATAAGAAGGAGTAGGGGATTTGAGAAGAGAGAAAGGCGTGGTCAAGGCCCGCAAATTTCTCCTCTGCCGAACTGGCATCCATTTGAGCTCAGATCTGCAGCTCGACACATGGTCATATTTCCAGAGGTTGAATATGAACCAGATGCAGTTGTTTAGGAGTCTATCCAGCTTATCCAGGAATACCGCGGTCAGGTCAAAGTAGCACACGTCACCATAGTCGATTAAAGGAAAGATTAAAGTCTGCACAAGCATAGTCTTCGTTTTTGCAGGCAAAAAGTTTCTCAGACGATACAGGCAACGCAAGGTCCCGTTGACTCTTTGACTGACACTAGAAACCTGACTTTGCCAGCTAAGCGTCGAGTCAAGATGTAGACCAAGATCTTATACACTAGGGCTGGAGTGGGATTACAGTACCATTAAAAATTATAGGAGGAACAGAGCCAATCCCCAAACGACCCATCATGCGCGAGCATCCAATCACAATGGCCTGACATTTTGAGGGGTTAATAATAGCATTTTCGCGTATTAAGACTCTTTATCTAGTATAATTAATTATGTTGATTCTAAAACTATCTCAATCTGAAAAATCACCTTAAAAATTCAAGAAATGTGTCCGTAATAATGTGAGTAGTTTATTAATTTGAAAGCTCAACTATTAGTCACCGATATGAATGAAAGTGCGTTTGTTAAAAAACCGGGCAAGTGCGAGTCGGACTCGCGCACGAAGGGGTCCGTACTTTGTAAATTGCGGTATACGATTTACAACGTATTAAAAAAAAACTACTTACTAGATCTCGTTCAAACCAATTTTCGTTGGAAGTTTACATGGTAATGTACATAATATATTTTTTTTAGTTTTATCATTCTCTTATTTTAGAAGTTACGGGGGGGGGGACACATTTTACTACTTTGGAAGTGTCTCTCGCGCAAACTATTCAGTTTAGAAAAAAATGATATTACAAACCTCAATATCATTTTTAAAGACCTATTCACAGATACCCCACACGTATGGGTTTGATGGAAAAAAAATGTTTAGTTTCTGTTTCAAGTATGGGAACTCCCAAAATTTATTGTTTTTTTTCTATTTTTGTGTGAAAATTTTATTGCGGTTCACAGAATACATCTACTTACCAAGTTTCAACAGCATAATCCTTATAGTTTCGGAAAAAAGTGGCTGTGACATACGTACGGACAGACAGACAGACATGACGAATCTATAAGGGTTCCGTATTTTGCCATTTGGCTACGGAACCCTAAAAAAGAGGTATACCCGATAAAAATTGCATCAACAGTCATAAATAGTCCTTAATGTTATATAACCGTTATCGATTTCATTATCTAGAATAGTGTCTTGTAATGATGCGCTTAAGAAAGTTAGGATATATTACTCACTCTAGAATTAACAACATAATGCAACCTATTACTTATATATCTCGTAATTTCTAAGCTAAAAGCATTTTATAAAATTTTATAAGGATGTTAAAAGCAATCAAGTGATAAATTATTAATTAAGAGGTTAATCAGAGATAAGAAAGATTTATTCAAAAATGTATGGCAAATTTATTTTTTTATTAGAAGAGAACTTGTTGAGTGTAATTAAAAAACCAATACATAATTATCTAACATTTAGAAATCTATATTTGTTCATGTTTTGAGCGCTTCCATACCGAATATCCGATTATGTAGATCTCAATCACGGTAATGACATCTAACAGTATTCTATCTTCATAAAAACGGTCAGAACGCGAGTCATACCTATGCGTCTCGAGTTCGACCAACACTCAATACACTACAGTAAGTGTGCGATTTCTGAATATTTGATTGAACTAAGTACAAGTACTCACTTAATTATTATGGCAGAGAGCAAATTATATACTATATTGTGCTGTTTTTGGTTGCTTGAATTCTTCGACAACGGGTGCGTTTTTTAAATTAACTGGATCCTCCGATAGGTAAGATTATAAAATAAAATATATACCTAACCTACGTATGTAATGTCTTTTACCGAATAAAATACTTGGGATTAATAAATAAATAAGTGGATAGGGTGTTAAAGTGACACACGAGTGACCTACCTACGCTTGCGTTAAAAAGAACTAGTAGGTAGTTGGTAGGCTAGGCTATCTACTTACTTATGTACTACTAATATTTATTATTGAATTAGACGAAATATCATTATAAAAGGATTACCTATGAGAGTAATAAATGGTAGATACCTAGTAAGATTTAAATTATGTATAATAAAAAATATAATATTTACCGCAGATTAGAGGAAAGAATCTGAGATATTCAGAATAGGAAAACTAGAAAGAAACTCAAGTAGATAGAGGCGGATAGCCCCAACGCGTGTTACGTGACGCGCGCTTGTACGCACTTATTTCAAGGACAGGGCCGAGTCACAATAGTGTTAGATATCATCGCCGTGTCTTAACTTAACAACTTGTCAACTTATTGCTAGCATTTACGTGAAGGCACACGTCGCGTAACACCTACTATTAGTAACTTGTACTATGCATATAACCTTTACGCAAGTGCAAGCAATCACAATTATTGACAGCAACGCGGTACCAGATGGTTCATAAAAACATTTATTTAGAATTGAATACAAACAAATACACTGGCCTTCAAAACTTAGTACCACAGTAGTAGTTTGGAATTAAAGAAGAGAGTATTTAAAAACTCTAACTTCTACAGATTACAATTTTAAAAGTGTGGCACTAAGTTTCAAAGGGCAGTGTATTTCAAAAAGAATCAAAGCTAAAATATAGAATTTAACATCGCCTTGACTCATAAAAGCGCGCACATTAATAAAAGCGAAAAATACTTTATCTACAGTAAATAATAACTATTCTTCAGACCATTAATTTTATTATATCCACATGAGCGTCACCGTAGCAGTTACTAACAAACCAGTTAACAATAAACTAATAATATCAGATACCGGGTTACCGCATCAGTGAGTGAAAGTAAACAAATCAGCACAACGGACGAAAGAAAATAAAAGTCAAGTTTAAAAAGAACTGTCGATTTCCAAAAGACACGAATTGAAAAATGTATAGATATGGATAGCCAATGAAAATGATCATATTGTGTATGTAGTGATCTATTCTAAACTAATATTAAATCACTTAACGAACGTAACATATTACGAGTAAGTGCTTTCAAAAATGTAATTCTATTACTAATTGATTGCTATTTAGTCTCGATAAAATATACGGTTGCAATGAGATAGTCTTATAGAACGAAGGCGTAAGAAAAAGCCAAATATATAAATAAATGATATTATTACTTTTTGATTACTATTTACGATATGCTACACTTGTAGGTACAGACGCAGTCATTGATGAATAGTGATATATTTCTGAAGACTTTCATAATAAATGGAAGGAATATTGGAAGCTAGTAAAATAATAGGTATCGACTGATAGTGAGTAGATTGTGGTAAAGTATAAGGTAAAAGTGGTTTGATCCATTTCGGACACTAAAAATTGATACAATATAATCTAGAGTCGGAGTCTATAAAACAGCTTTATTTTCTAAAGTTGTAAAAGTAAATTAGTTTGGGTGACTTGTGTTATTACGGCTGTTTGATTAATTTGTTAAACTTCTCTTTAGTTGTACATGTAATCCTATATTTTTCTTTTCTTTTAAGGATAAGATCTTAAGTAACATCAAAAAATCAGAGGCACTGAAAATTTTACTTAGCTTGCAGGAATTTCAAGCTGAAGTGACAAAAGCCCATATATGTAAGTCAAAAGACCGATTGCCAGTGTAGCAGGCGAAGGCCGTTCGGGAACCGTTTGCATAGCTAAAAAAAATAAAATGTGGAGCGACGACATTCAAAGGTGGCTGGGACAGATTCGAAGGACAAAACATAGTGTTGTGGTGTAGCTTAGAAGGGGCTTATGTCCAGCAGTGGGTAGTAAAAAGCTGAATTGATTGATCGAATCCTCTATAATGGAGATACCCTAAATCAGCCAATGTAACTTAACCTTAATTATTATTTTAACGATCCTATAACGAGTGTTCTACAAGTTTTTTTTTAAATGAGTATAAGTTTCACAGATCATGATTTTCTATGTCGTATACTTCCAAAAAGTAATTAAGAAAAAACTAAGGTACGTTACGATTTTTTGTGTAGTTTTTATGATGTGTATTAATCATTTTTGATACGCTTTTTCACTAACCTGTTTTTATTTCTTGAAAAGCCGCAGGTGGTAGAGTATTTTTATTGCGTTCTAAATATCATTTAAATTAACACACATTCATCCGTAAAATTAAACTCATAAAGCATCGATGAAGAATCTTTTGGAAATCTCTTTTTTTATAGGGTTACTAAAGCTTGCGACCAGACTATGATGTTCCTTTGGTTAAACACAGACCCTTGGTGAAAGTAGGTAAGTAGTTAAAATTTGAGCCTATATCAGTCAAAGCCTTAATCAAATTTATCTGTATGCTTCGTTCCTTTCATTAAGTACTAAAATAAAAATAATGATACCAGCCTACAAATATCCCAATGCATGGCAAAGGCCTCTTCTCATAAAGAGAAGTTACAAGCATTAATCACCACGCTTGCTGAATGCGAGTTGGAGATTTCAGACTTATATTTACTATACGTCCAGGTTTCCTCACGATGTTTTCCTTCACCGTTGTCAGCAATGTTCAAGATAAACGTAGAAAGTACATATGAATTTTAAAAAGTGTTTAAGTCTAGAGTGAAAAGGTTACTTCTAGGCAAGCATGCTTCACCGTCGACCACATAATCGCTTACCATCAGGGGTGTTAGTCGTCGAACGCGAGACAATCGTTTTTTTTTTTTTTAATTTGTGATGGGTTTGCTCTTGACTCTAGTCTAGGTCAGAGGTGACAGAGACAGAGTCTACGATGGAGTGAGCTTGCCCCGAAGAAGCCTGTTCACTCTAACTCCGAAGAGATTCGGGTTGAATGCGTTCGGAAAAAGTTCCTTCTTATTACTTTAAGCAATGCCTTTTATTTGGTACCCATGCATCCATGTAATACTACTTTGGAAGTCCATCATATTATATTTAGAACTGTTACTTAACTTACCGTACTTTCTTCATCCATACCAATACATGCTTAGTTTGGATCAGAATGCACGACAAATTTTAAACTCAATGGGTTGGAGATAACTGTTTTAAAATTCAGTTATAAGATCTGACCCATATTATGCTAGTATTATACTATCTTTGCCCATATTAACTATTATAACAAGGCAAATTACATAAAAGCTAGTCATAATAGCCAATTTATCAGAAGAATCAATTTATCAATTGACAACAACAATGACAATTGTCATCTTCTAAAAAGCTTAAACTGTCATAGAGACACACAAATTGTTTGGTGCCTTTAATCTTTAAGTCGACAGTTTATTGATGCAGTAATAAATTATTTTTGTAAACAAAATTAACATATTAAATACGCTATTTAATTACTCAACCACCCTTCGACTGAATATTGATTAGATCCAAAGTATTTGACACAATTTAAAACTTGTAATACTTTCAACTACCTTGGTGGAAAGTGAAAATAACATCTCATAACTCAGAATTAGAGGTTTAGTTTGTACTTATATATTATTGACATTGTCGTTGATACCTGGTATGCTTTTAATATATCCAGTTCTGAAAGTAGTAAAGGGCTTGGCTGATGACCGAAATTCTTCGATGGAAGTTTGCCGTTAACTCGGTGTACCTTCACAACGATGTCAATTAACAATTTCTTTTTGCCTACAATTAATATTTGATAAAGGTACTGTTGTATTAGCTTGTGAATAAGCTTCGGCATTGAAAATGAATGTACCACTTTTCTATTTTGATTAATAATATGCATTAGACATCTTTATATTATTGATTGATAGGCTCGCGTTTGACTACTACCTCTCGTGATGGGAAGCATTGTTCGACGATGGAGCATGCTTGACTTGTTTGCTTCTATTCAGGTTTTGAATTAAAGATCCCTAGGTTGCAGATATCAGGCAACATAGACTATATCAATAGCAAACACTCAAAAAAATGTAGTAATGTTTGGTACTAGGTGATTTTACAAAAGAAGGTAATGATTCAGATATCCGAAATTTAAATTATCAAAACTGAAAAAAAGGGAAATGTTCTGAACACTTGTATAGAACACAATAATGAGAACGCTGCCCGTGTTTGAAGTAGTAACATTTCTTCATAATAACTTCGTCAACAAAAAAAAACAATTAGTAGTTTTACCTTTCTCTTTCAAAATGGTCTTGAGGACAATAAGATTACTTCATCGTTCAGTAATGGATTAGGTACTATTACGGAGAAAAGTCGTGGACTTTAAAATAAAAGAATACGTGGCTTTGACAAATTGTAACACTGTTTGAGTTGTTTAAGTTTATGTAAATAATCGCAAAATGCCAGTTTTTGACAAATGTTATTGAAATAAATAGTCATGCTTCTGCCGCGAAAGTAAGAAACAATTATTATCTTTTATTATTTATATTTTATTACTTCTACTTTGGTCATACACGTATATTGGCTACATACCTGGCCTTTCTAAAGATCATCAATATCAGTATATCGTCCTTTTATGGCGTCCCTTTTCAACGTTTCCACTTATGTCTGCCTTATATTATACTTGTTATGGCCTTGCATATTCAGAATTGAAAATCTAGGCGGAAGATAATTTGGGCATAACTACTATTCTTCTCAAGGGCGAGGCAACATAAAACCAGTCCTGTTATGATACCCATCCTAAACCCAACCGAATTCTAGAAGAACTCTCTCACAAACAAAAGTTTCACTCAATTTCCTGTATAAGGGCGCATTTTCGAAGCACTTTCTCCAGAACCGGTAAGTTATGACGCAAAACGTGTGACCAATGTTGGCTACAGCCGATGTCCAAATGAAACAAGGCCGAACTTTCGATTATATTTCATTGGTGAAGACCACCTGTTTCTGTCTATATTGGCAAATGAATGCGTGAGTGGAATGTGAACTTACGTTGTGCCTGCGGTGTATATATTTAAACAGCGAATGTTTTTTTTTTATACTATGTTACCTACTGCTTTTTAAAGCCTGACTTTGCTCAACTATGTGTTGGAGTCGGCTTCCAGTATTACCGGATATAGCTGAATACCAGTAGCAGTTTACAAGTTACAGTGGATTGACGCTGACCTCCACAACGCAACTAGACAACACGATACCCCTTAGCAAGACTGGTGCCAAATTCTCTGGCTTCTGACTAACTGTAACTGTCAAAGCTCTACGAATGAATGCCGGAACCAACGCCTTAGGCTTGTATTCCAGATGCTCATGCTCAACTATACTCAAACTGGAAATAGACATTTGTGATTGATTGGCTTGTGTTTTTTGACATTAACGTGCTCAAGTCCAAAATCTTAGACAACCCAAACATTACCGAACTCTTTTAATACAAAATCAGTGGAATTGAGTAGTGTTAGCATGTATTTGGAACGTACTCGTTCTTGCTAACTTTGACTTGCATTACATTTCCAGTACCTACTGTGGTAGGTACTGGAAATGTAATGCATTTTGGGTAGAAAGAATTCAGTAAGGTCTGGCTTTTGCTCTATGGAGTACACAAGATGAAGAATCATATGCCAAACTCGAGAGTTGTGATTGGTTGGCAGTTGATTAGTAGGTGTGGCCAATTTTGAGTTTGGGTTGAGTATGAGCATCTGGACTTTGGGCCTTAATATGCTTTCATGCTAGAGTCGGACCCATCCATGGACCGACCTTGGCAAGCGTTGCTTAACCTTCATAATCGACCCGTTTTATTACATCCACATAAAGAACTTCCGTTTAACCTATCGACACGATTTTTTATAATTCCAATAATGTCCATGGGTAAAAAATATCATGAATATTCAAGGACATAAAACTTGGCGAGTAGGTTAATGATTACAAGTTTGCGTTGATATGGAGGTAAAGAATGCACTTAATATATGCAAACATTTTATGTTTGAATAGATTCTGTAGCCTGGGTGGCAAAGGATCTCTTACGGTAAGGTTTTTTTATATTTATATATAACGCGAGCCACGTTTGACCACTATCTCGCCTGATGGTAAGTGATGATGTGGTCGACGGTGAAGCACACCTGCCTAGAATTAACCTATTGACTCTTGACTTAAAGACCCCAAGGTTGTAGCTATCAGGAAACATAGACTCCGAAGAAGGTTAGAACTTCCAGCTCTTCTTTGAGGGTGAACTGAAAGCTGAAAGTTTATTATAAAAGAAAAACAATTATTAAACCACTTGGTGATGTCGTAAAATAACTATTTGTTATAGTCACACGATATACTTGGATTATAAATATATAAGATAATCAATAAAATAATTTTTGAGAGTTACTTCATTTTTCTACCCAGGAAACATCCCTATTCTGGAAGTAGATATTGTTATATTTTTTTCTGATTTGGAATCTTTTATGACATTATATTTTAATCATAAGGTAAATAATGCATTCAATATTTCAAACAAATTCTAGTAGGGTACAATCTGAATGAACTATTTAAACAACATTAAAAATCCATTTAACTTATAATCTTTTCAAATCGATACAGAGGTTAATTTGGCAATTTATTATAAAATTATTATACTGACACCGCTTTACGCTAATCTCTCAATTAATATTAAGTGATACTAAGAATCTAGCCCAAATTTCGATCGTTTCTCTTTCTCAAAAACCAGTTTTCAACAAAATATGCCTATAAATACTCAAAGTTATACCGGTATCGTCCGACGTTTGCTTGAACAATGTCACACGCATTAACACACTTTTACCGAGTCCACGCATTGACGTATGGTTTGGCTAGTCAGGTGTTACCGAATGATGAATGTGGTGCTTAGCGGTGATGTGTTCATCTTTTAGTGGACATTTACGTCAACTCATCAGGCCCTGGGTTCAATAGCGGTTAGAGCAAAATGTTATTGGGTTTTTCATAGTCTGAATTTGTGTCCGGCTGGTGGATATAATCTCACCAATAAACGCGGACTTTTTGACGCAGAATGACCGTGTTCAAATCTGTAGATTATTTAAACCACAGACTGACGTCTGGGAGGATTTTTTATCCGAATAGCAATGTTGATGGGATACTTCCATGATCGACATCAAGGGCCGACACCTCCACCAATTCTTACCATCCGTTTGTGAGCGGATGGGCAGGACGTGGCTGGAGATGGATCACTGTGTTTCCCAATTTCACACAGTACATGGTAACTTTAAAAGTAAATTATTTTCCTTCAAGCTTGTTGCCTCGCGTTTATGTCAATGTTCTACATCTGAATGCGAATATGTACAATCTGCACATCATATCTTATGATAGCAATATTATGTTGGATATTGTACAGACTGCAACCGGAGTTGTTTATTATTAGTCTTCTTCTTTTAGAGTCAACGGAAAACACTTTGGATATTTTGGAAACAGTAGACAGTCAAGCCAATAGCAGCATCAGTGGCGTTCATTCGGTCCTCCAATGTGCAAATGTGTGGGCACTTGGGGCGCTCCAGCATTTGTGACATATCCAATATAGGGGCACTCACGTTGTGAGTCAGACGATTCTAATACAACCATTTGAACCCTAATTGTCTTTGCAGCGCCCTACCTGGGTACGCAATCGATTGAGTACTTTCCAGACAGGCCACTAAAGGTTAACGGTCAGGTGGCAGGTACTCTTTTTTATTTGATTTTTAGTATTGATTGGCTCGCGCTTGACCACTATCTCACCTGATGGTAAGAGATGATGTGGTCGACGATGTAGCACGCTTGTCTAGAAGAAACATATTCACTATTGACTTAAAGACTCCCAGGTTGTAGCTATCAGGAAATACAGACTCCGGCAGGGTATTCCACTCCTTAGCTGTACGCATAATGAAAGTGTCCACCATGTACCGATGAAGCATCGCCGGACGTCTTGTAGTCCGATGATGGAAAGGAGGAATTAGTTAATGCAATTCCAACGCACACTCCCCGAAATGTAACCGATAAAAACCGACAGACTGGCAACTTGGTGCCGATGTTCATGGCTCTGGAGCCTACTAGACTCGACACGTCTCTCATTGCCGATGAGTCTCTTTGCCCTTTTTTCAATAGAATCTAGTGCATCCAGCTGGTACTTTGCAGATCCAACCCAGAGATGAGAGCAGTATTCCATGCATGAACATACTTGCGCATGATACAAGTTGAGCAACTATTCTGGCGTGTAGTACCGTCTCACCTTTGCAAGGATCCACAACCTTTTAGCAGCGAGTTGAGCTTTTGCCTTGACGATGCCTAGTCGATGTCAACGCAACGCCAAGAAGCTCAAGATGGTCCGTTATCGGCACAGTCACACCTCGGAAAGAAGGAGCTGGGTGGAATTTGCTCCTTTTAGCGGAAAAAAGACATGAGACTGACCAGATTGGCATCGCCCCACTCGGCGACTGCCTTCAAGGACAGATTGAAGCGGTCAACAAAACATGGGTTTCAAGTAGTTGGGTGGTGGTGAGTGAGATTTTTCCTCTTCTTCTTCTTGTTCTTGACTAACCACCTATAGGTGTTAGGTCTTAAGGGGCCTGTGTGCAGTGGTCAAAACTCTTCCAGCTCTTAAGTCTGCCCGGTGTTGTAGCGTGAACATAGAGGGTCATAGTGTGGTTATATAGTAAGGACAGAAAGAAAGAATAAGCATCCCTGGTAAAGGCGGAGTAATTGAGGGTAGCCATAAAGAGGATAGGATGACTTATGACATTGTTGGTTTCTTGTACAGCACATTTTAAACAATTGATCCTAGTAACTTTGGAAGTTATGACGAGTACTCAGAAGCCAAATAAGACTAGCTACTAAAACACGAGATGTTGTCAGTATTGTTAAGAGTACTATATGAAAAAAGTCAGTGGTAGGATTAAAACGCATACCGATCTGAAAGAAAGCTGTTAGAAACATAGTTAGGTAAACTTTAACGCCGAAAATGGCGTTAATGTTAAAAACCGGCCAAGTGCGAGTCGGACTCGCGCACGAAGGGTTCCGTACTTGGTAAATTGTGGTTTACGATTTATGACGTATTAAGAAATAACTACTTACTAGATCTCGCTCAAACCAATTTTCGTTGGAAGTTTACATGGTAATGTACATAATATATTTTTTTTAGTTTTCTCTTATTTTAGAAGTTACAGGGGGGGGACACACATTTTACCACTTTGGAAGTGTGTCTCGCGCAAACTATTCAGTTTAGAAAATATATATAAGAAACTGCAATATCATTTTTGAAGACCTATTCATAGGTATCCCACACGTATGGGTATGCTGAAAAAAAAAATTTTTAGTTTCAGTTTCAAGTATGGGAACCCCCAAAATTTATTGTTTTTTTTCTACTTTTGTGTGAAAATCTTATTGCGGTTCACAGAATACATCTACTCACCAAGTTTCAACAGCATAGTTCTTATAGTTTCGGAGAAAAGTGGCTGTGACATACAGACGGACAGACAGACAGACAGACAGACATGACGAATCTATAAGGGTTCCGTATTTTGCCATTTGGCTACGGGACCCTAAAAACAACTTAGCAACAACATCTTAGAAACAGAGTAAGTAGGTTACCCATGTCAATATGATAAACAACATAAAAGTGTGTTTGTACACTTTCCTTACAACAATGGGTGAAAATAAACACAATATTTAAATGGTTAGAAAACCAATAAATATTCTTCATATTCATAACAACTCTATCCTATGATTGCCCGGTCTATTGTTTTTAATATTAATAGAAAATGAATTTTAATACATACGGACAAGGTGTATACTACAAATTAAAATATTTGGATAATAATGGGAATATTTCGCTGAAGAAAAAGGCATAAATTGCAATACAGAATATAAGTATCGGTCAATGTGAAGAAGCCTGATTATGGAGGCCTATGTTAAGCAGTGGACGTCTTTTGGCTGAAATTATGATGATAATGAGAGACAATGTAGTTAAGTAGTGAAAGTAGTTTTATCCAACAGATTAGTGACTAATTTGATTCAATTCAAGCAGAAGACTGAAAAATATTAAGCTTTAATTGATTGAGGTTTCCATGCCAGTAAAATATTGTAAATTTGAAATATAGTTTACTCGTTCCGAAACAGTCCTCTCAAAAGAAGGAAACTATCTTAGCATTCATCATCATTATCATCATCATTTTAACCGACATACGTCCACTTCTGAACATAAACCTCACCCAAGTGTCGTCACATTACCGGATCCCGTGCGTCTCAAATCCAGTGGATTCCCGTAACCAAAGCATTAATCAATGAAAATATAATTGTTACAACGGGTTGTATGAAACTGTGTATTTACTTGTATTCTTAAAGGTATCATTTTTAATAATCTCTGGACTGTAAATACGGAATTCATCAAGGCACATATTTTTTTAAGGAAATGAAGCTTAAGTAAATAAGCGCCTATTTAGTAAAAAGATTATCCGAACACTGCTAATCACCGTAGTCAACGGGCTTAACCACGCTTTTTCACTCAACGCTTCACAAGGAGCGAAAATAAGTTTTTTTAATTCCGAGATTCCGATATTGGATCACTCAGTATCGGAATTGTAATATCGGTAATTTCATTCCAATATTATGAGATTCCGATATTCATGCCCTAGTTGGAAAGCACGAAGCCGTTGATCCGGCTGTCATCTGCAGATATTTGACCGCCGTAACGTTACTAAGAAGCCAGACAATCTGACCCTACTCTTGTCAAGAGGTAACTTGTTACCCAGTTACTGGGTTTAGTAAGTCGTATAGGCAGCTGCATCAGGTAAGACACGAAGCCGAACTTAAAAATGTTGTAAATTGGCTAAGCAGATTGATTGTACCCTACCCTATAGAACTAATACAGGCTATTGTAGTGATTACTTTTGCACGTAACCCAAAATCTCTGAACCCAGGTAAGCTAATCTTACAAATATATGAGTATACCAAGAGTATTCTAGTACCTTTCGAATTAGAACGCAAACAAATGACGCGAGGCTTTTTATGGTACAATACTGTTTGCCTTCTTAAATATATTTGGTGAAAACTTATAATCTGTTGTAGCAGTTTCTAAACAACTTTTAATGTTTGCATAATTACTCATGCTACATGTAATGTATGTGAATTCAAAGGTTATATTGTATTAATTTGACTATATTATTATGATTTATTGCAACTCGTATAATTGTTACAAATTATAATTACTGTTAGTGGACTTCTTCTTCTTTTCGAGTCGATAAAAAACTTTGTATTGAGTATTTTGTAACCAAAAGGCCACGCCATTCATACCGTCAGTGGCGACCTCTAAAGAGCAGATGTATGGGAACTTTTGCCACTCCAGCATGTGTGTCATATTCTGCATAGGGGCACCGCAGCTACATTGTGTATCAGACGAGTCTGTAAAACCCAATTTATC
This sequence comes from Orthosia gothica, assembly GCA_949775005.1. NCBI lineage: Eukaryota > Metazoa > Arthropoda > Insecta > Lepidoptera > Noctuidae > Orthosia > Orthosia gothica. The sequence continues at coordinate 11,253,993 of OX459047.1, read as the reverse complement.
ACTAAATTGTGTTTTCAACTACTCCATCCGGATAGAGTAGAGACTAATGATATTAGACAGTAAAGTGAGGTACTTGTTTTTATTCCTAAGTGGACCAGTATTACCATTTTTTGTAAGGAAGTATGCTGAAATAATGAGCATGGTGGCTGTTAAGCTAACAAGTTTGGCACCATTTATGCAGTGCAAATTACAGAGACGAAGACTTTTCTTATCTCATCCGGAGCGACGAATTTTTATATTTGCTATTTGGACCCAAAGAAAGCTCAAACAACAAAACCCAAGAGAGAGTGAGAGATTCTCTATTGGGAAACAAAGATGACTAATGAGCTTTAGAAATTATAGAGAAGGAAGAGTCTTCATTACCTAAACAATAATTTATTGTTACTGATAGATAGCTAGATTCTCGAAGCAAACTGTAAGTTTTATCCATCTGAATACTAAATAGACGGCAAAATAGCAAGGTGTGCATGTGGAATTGAGTTGCAAACCATGCTCTACCATCTGTCCTGCCCTCTGCGCCCAAAATATGTAGCCAAAGTGATCAATACGCTGCCACCGACGATATCGTGGAAGTGGCAAAGTTTCGGGCCAAACAGAATGACTTTCGTACCAGCGACTATAAGAATAATTTTAACACTAATAGAAAGAGGTGACAACATGAATTTATAGAAAACACTTTAGTGCTAAAACTCTTTCCTCTCACAACTTACGACAAAACCACTGAAAATTCAAACGTAAGATGACTAGGAATGCAAGTGGACATGCGAAAGAAAGTTGCTTAGACAGAGAAACTATATCGTAATTGGATGTACCCAATGGAGTATAGCGTGATGTTATGCTGCATTTCCAGACGAACGAATCTTTGTCATTGTCTCCAGTTTTTGTTGAAACTGGAAGTGGCAGTTTTATTAATAGATGTTGCGTGAGATCATCATGAATGCTTATCCATCATTTCTGTGATCGATGAAGGATATCCGTGGTTTGCTGTGGATACTTATGACACTCTCACAAGAGAAAGGGCACCATGCAAATCTCATTGAGTTGGTTGTACTCATGCAAATGTGTCTGAGTGTGGACCTCTTTACAACAGCCTTGGCAGTCGCAACAATACAGGTGAGAGAGAAGAAGACATGAGTGACAGGGGTAGGTGGATGATGAACTACTGCAACTACGAGAATAAAGAACTAGGGCTAACCCTTATATACAATCCTATGTGGATAATCGCCTCTGTATAGACAACCTGATGGAATCCTCATAAAGGAAAGTGTCTTACTGATGGAATCCCACAAAGGTAAGATACCTTTACAGCAGGACATTTATGACGAACAATCCTTGATCTTGATTATAACGAAGGTCACTCCTGCTCAACTTCCGGTTGATAAATAAATAGAAAGTGAAGATGACTCTGCGTTTCAATATGATAATCATAGTGTTTGCTAAGCCAGTTGACGCGTCATGGTTGACATCACGTATACACTAAACATGGTCTGTTTATAGATTAATTAAGCTATTAGTATACTGCTTTATAGGCAATGTAAATATTGGTTTACTGAAGGTACTGTGGTTTAAATCGAATGTTAGAATATATACCACTAATATTACTAATATTTTAATTTGAAAGTTTGTATGGTTGGATGTATGTTTGTTACTCAAACACTCTTTAACTGCTGAAAGGATCTGGATTAATTTTGGCGCGGAGATAGAAAATAATCTGGAATATCCCTTGGGAAGAAAACCAGTATTCGCATTTGCAGCCACTGGCAGAAGCTAGTAAAACATAAAAGTGACTATCAACCAATAAAAAGCAAATATATCAAAGCCAGACGTAGTTTTTAAATCACCACATTTCATATACAACCAACCAAAAATCTGACAAAAAAAAAACCGTTTTGCAAGCGCTGTGAGACTTTCGAATAAAAACAAGCCGGAAAAACCGGTACACGTAAAAAGGTTAAAAATAAAAATATAGGAAATTAAGTTAATTTACCTGAGTCCCATAATTATAAATCCGTAACACAAAACAATCACGTTTACGTTAATGTTTACGTTAGTAAACAGGTCATATGTACGAGAAAAGCGCGCGAACCGACGGCTATCGCTTGGCTTACTAAATTCATCTCGGCTGAACGGTGAGTGGGAGAAATTCGTGGGTCTCTTTCGCACTGGTGGTTAGTGGTGGGTGGTTGTCGATGTAATATGCGAAAATTTTCGATGATGTTGGCTGGTGCTGAAAGAATATAACGTAATAAATAAAGTTCTTTTTGTGTGTGAAAAATTTGTACAATGATAAATGATTTTATTTCTGTAAGTTGGTTTGTACAAACACTTTTACATGTTGATCATATTTTTTAGAACTTGGGTCGGCGTTTCCTATCTGACTTCTCTGAGAAAAAAGGCCGAAACAAACTCAGAGGTCACAGTCTCTTTTAAAGTCCTGACAAAATCTTGGTTAGATCATTTGAAGACCATGTATATTTATGTCTTAAATGGTATTTTGAGGAAAGAACCAGCTAGATTGAGTGGACCTGTCCAGTCAGTTCACACATTTGTCAATAACCGAGCAGCTCAACCCAGAATTTAAGGAGCTCAACGATTCGACGAACAATACCAAAGAAAGGACATTCGGGTAGGCTGCATGAACTACTCAAACTGCCAGACCATGGTTAAAAAAGAATGATCCTCATAGTCTTCACATTCAAAATAATTAAAATAAAATAATATAATACTTTTTAGTATAACAAATAACATGATCCAATTAATGAATCAATCAAAAACTATCTTACCAGCTTAATAATTTCACCATCTACCTAACCTTTTCCCAATGTTGACGTCTACCAGTTTAACCAGTTTTTATGAAGGGAATGCCGGTCTGCTGAGTAACACTTCCTAAACGATGCATCTATTACCTATTCAAAAATTGACAGAAATAAAAATGGTTAATAGAATATCTTATTCTAACGAAAGTCTTATTATTCTCACAAAATGGTTCGCAGCTAACAATCTTTTACTGAATGCGACAAAAACTAAATGTCTTAAGTTCTCTTTACCAAATGTACCACAACGTGACCTGAATTTAAATCTTGACGGCAAAAGACAGTTATAGCTGTAACTGTATTCTTAGGGATTACTATTGATTCAAAACTGCAGTGGGGCGCGCACGTTAGAACTCTTTCGGTTAGGTTAAGTTCAGCTGCATATGCAGTAAGGAAAATAAGGCAGTTAACCGATGTAGCCACAGCTAGGTTAGTATATTATGCTTATTTCCACAGTATTATGTCTTATGGCATTCTGCTGTGGGGATCAGCAGCAGATGTTGACTCAATTTTCATCTTACAAAAGAGGGCAATCCGCGCGATCTATCAAATGGGCCCTCGAGAGTCCCTTAGAGAAAAACTTAAAGAAATCGATATGCTGACTCTACCTTCACTCTATATTTTGGAATGTATTTTGTATGTCCGCAAAAATCGAGGGCTTTTGAAAACTAGAAGCGACTTACATAATTTAAATACACGCAGTAAGCACGAAATTGTAATACCCAAATTCAGATTAACAAAAACTAGCAAGTCTTTTTATATAAACAGTATACGCTTTTATAACAAGTTGCCAAAGTCATTTATAGAACTGACCGATGGAAAGTTCAAAAACTACATCAAACGTGTCCTTATTAAAAAAGCATAATTATTATAAAATCAAGGACTACGTTGAAGATAAAAATGTTGGCTTTAGCTCCTTCTGCGCATGCGGCTTCCCTGGTAACTCATAAACGGCACAAATATGTGGTTGTCTCTGACTATTCTCAATCTCATTAATTCTTTGTTTTTTTTTCTTTTTTTGATTATTCTTTTTACAATGGTTTTCAATTCATTTTCATAGCCCTTTGCTAAGAATAGTTACAGCACTGATAGCAATATTTGTGCCACATGTTAGATTTAGTCTTTTTTTTTTTATTTTACCTTTGTATAGATTCCTTTACTGATTGTTTTGTAAATGTGTGAACATTGTAGGCCTTCTAGATGCTTGTTATCATTTGTTAACTTTTTAACTCGTTTTATTTTCTTTTGTTTAAATAATATGTAATCTTTTTCTTTTTTTTTCTTACGACTTATTGTCGGGCCTACGTTGTCCCCACATAACTAAGTACTAATGCTGTAACAAGGAAATATTCTAAAACCAAACCATTTTTTTTAAAAGAGTAACCATGGAGTTTCTTGCCGGTTCTTCTCCATAGGAAACGACCAACCCGAACCGTGCACCTTTTGTCGACGTTTTATAAGTGCCCATGTAGGCCTATATGAAATAAAAAAAATGATTTTGATTTTGATTTTGATCTATAAAAGGTATGCCAAGCTGTTTGTTCTATAAACAACAAATTGTCTGAGATGAAAAGTTAGTAATAGCCACGAACAATAATAAATAATAATAAGAATGAATAAATAAGATTAAAACATAATTCACACAACAAAAAAAAAACTTGATAAAATAAATTAACTACGTCGATATCCCCATCGCTACAACACTACAAACGTCAAACCAAGAGCAAGGTGAAGATCTGGGTCTTTGACCGTAAGCACTGGCCGATTGCAAACGGCAGACTCTACTGACAGTTAACTGACGGCTAACTTTTAGTTAGGATTGGAAGGTAAAATTGACGAAAGTTTTAACTTCCCGAGATCCATACAATCATTATTATTAAAAAAACTCGACTTCAACTAAATTCGTATAATTTGGCTCTCTTCACTTTGAAACTACAATGTTCCCTATTTCCATTTTCCCATCGATGTGCTGGGCTCATTAAAAGTGTGTTTTTACTATAATAATATTTAGTTTAACTAAGAGTTATTCCCACGATATTGGAGATCCTGAAACAATTTTTATTTTTTATTCATTATAACAATTAACGTAATAAAGACTTAAAATGAGCCTGGCCCTTAAATAGAGTCCTTGAGGTACTCCCGATTTCCGTTGAGAATAATTATGTAAATGCATCCATTTTTCCCAGTCGTATAATCATGCTGCTATCTCAAAGTCACTAACGCCAGCTAAGCATGGTGCAAACGTACCATATGCTTTCGAAAGTGACAACCACACTGGGTGCCGGCGCGTCTTAATCACTCTTTGAATACAAATGACCACTTGCTTAAGTACAAATTGTATTAGGTTTACAATATGTATGTAAATCATTAGAATGTTGGTTTTCTGTCCTTATGAGTCTGCTGTCTGTCTGTTTGTTGGGTCTTGTCAAAAGAAAGGGAGACACTTTCAGCCCGGCGAGCACGGCCTACTGTGACATGGCTTAAGTCACACTTTTTATCACAGTTTGGGCGATAAAGCTATTTTGTCATAAATGCTAGCACGGCGGCGTGAGATATTTTCTTGACTTATGGCATAACTTCTTGACGTTTATTTTTCATCTTTTTCAGAAATTTTCCAGTTTAATTGCAGTTTCGGTTTAATCTTGGCCATAAAAACCATTTAGGTTCAGAGAAATATAGCCCTACGACGCACTGTTTCCGAATTATGAGCCTCCGAATCTTATTTTATTTTGCTTAAAATGCTCTATATTCCAAAATGGTATCTCGAAAACGGTATGTCCTAGGCAAAAAATAATCAAAATGTGCCCCCCCCCCCTTTCCACCCCCATGCTAGCAGCATCCCAACATGAATTTGTGATGAACATGATTTTTTTCTAATTTCATGGTTTTCGACTTGAACTACAAATTCTTAACAGAAAATATTTAAAAAAGTTATGATAAAATATGTCATGTCTTACAATTTGTCTTAAATGCTAGCACGGGACAACCATGTGACATAGTTTAAAGGCGCGACATGCCTTTCTTGTTGCTGACTTCATACTGCGACATAATCTGAATAGACGACCAAATAAAATAATACGTACAAAAGTGTGCCGTTCATACAAATAAACAACTTTTTAATTTTATTGGGAACAAATTAATATTTGACCCACGACCATAGACATAAGCACACTTTAGTTTTCTATGTTTGTATGATAACATAGTGTTTGTCAGAAAGATAAAATTATTGTGAAAATTTTAATAATTACTTAAAAATATAATAGCTTGGACCCTGTTCCCGGTACCGGTGGGCCCCTATTTTACATTATATACATTTCAAATGTTTTTTGGGAGTTTTATTTAAGAAATATTTAAAAATGTAGAAAGTAAAAAGAATATGGAATAAAACAAAATAATAATAATCAAAATAAAAATAATAATTAAAAATAAGAATAATATAAAATTAATTAATAATCCTGTAACATTTCAATTAATTAATAAGCATTGATCACCACACACAAAATAAATTTATTGCCATTTGGTGCAGTAATGACTGAAGTATTACTTTTATGTTTTTTTTTTCTTTTGGGAAGAGACCAGATGGCATGACATTGGTGCCATGGAAGGTGGGTAGGCCTCTGGTGTGGGACGCAACCTGTGTCGACACCCTTGCGCCATCTCATGTTCCTAGTTCGGCGGGCTGTGCTGGCGCTGCTGCTGCGGCTGCTGAGGCCCTCAAGCGGCGCAAATACTGTAACCTAACTGGTAATTACAGTTTTGAGCCGTTTGGGGTCGAAACGCTTGGGTCATGGGGCCCGAGTGCACGTCTTCTTTTTAAGGAGATTTCTCGCCGACTAATCGACACTGTGCGTGACCAGAGGGCTGGCTCTTTCTTTGCGCAAAGAATCAGCATTGCCATTCAACGTGGCAATGCTGCCAGTCTTCTGGGCACGTTCCCGGATGACAGCGATGTGGAGGAGTACTTCGACGCCTAAGTATACCTGTCTTTTGTATATAGTGTAAGTAGTTAGGTTTAGTATAAGTTTGTATATTTTACTTTTGTTTAGTGTTTAAGTATGTACAAATTTTACACCTTTGTTTAAAATAAATACTCTCCGTGCAGTAATTAGAAGGAAATTTTTTTTTTTCAACTGTACAATTTTATCACCACCTCCGAACGAAAGTGATACATTTTTCTCAATCATCTGTCAAAATGTGACATTTGTGACAAAATAGGTGCGCCCGTATTAGCTATTAAGACCCGATGAGTCCCAAATAAACGTCACGAAATTTTCTCACACCGCCGGTACTAGTATTTCAGACAAAACGACTTTATCGCCCAAATTGCGATGAAATGTGTGACTCAAGTCATGGCACAGTAGGCAGTGCTCACCGGGCAGCAACAAGAAAGGCATGTCGCGCCTTTAAAATATGTCACATGGTTGACCCGTGCTAGCATAAATGACAAATTGTAAGACATGGACAAATTTTATCATGTCTTGTCACAAACGTCTTGGGTTTGCCATGCTCGCCGGGCAGGTGAGTAAAACGTGTTACTGGACTTTTGGGTAATTCATAAAAATTAACAGACTTATTAAAAAAAAAATACTATTACATTTAGTACTGACTAGCTGTGCCCGCGGCTTCACTCTCGTCAACTACCGCCTGCCCTACCCTACTTACCTTCCTGCCTACCCTACTGACCTACCTACCAATTATTTTTCTAAGATCATCATTCTTTCGCGGAGAGAATACTTACACCGCCATTCAGAAAATTACTCCAAATCCACAACGCCATCTATTGAATATCGAGGGAACTGTCCGAGTATCTGAATTGCGTGTGATGTGATAATTTTACTTTTTCAACACTTTCAATTCATCTTACTTTTGATAGAGTGAACCGATTGCGATGAAATAAAAACTAAGTAATAATTCAAGTAACACACAAGTTATTTACATTGTTTTCGTACATTTTATGTGATGCGTGCACAAATAAACAGACAAACAGATAAACAAACAAAAAAATCAAAAACTCCATAAATGCTAGAAATGGGTTCTGTTCCTGTTCTGTGTTCTTTAGCACCCTGGCTATTTTTGTTGGAAATATTTTTGATGTACAAAAGCGACTTTTCTACAGATTTATTAAATGTATTGATTAGTGAAAATGTAAAAAAGTTAAAAGTTTAAAACAGTATATAGTAACAGTATACAGTTTCTATCAATACAATACCAGGCCCCTCAGAAAGTATTGCGAAAAAAAGTTTTTATATATGGGAGACTGGCCAGTTATAATGTTTTTCGTAAATATGATTATTTATAAGTAAAAATAAGTAAGTTCCAATTTCAAAATTTCCCTCCACATTTTTTGCGAGTTAATTCAAAGTATTGTGTCTCACTGAAATATGGATCTGCGCCGGGAACATTTTAGAGCTATGATTTTATACGATTTCAAGTGTCGCCTGAAACCGGATGAATCGTACGATAGACTTCAAATGGCATTCATGGATGAAGGCCCTTCCAAGGCAACCGTGTATCGTTGGTATAACGAATTCAAGCGCGGTCGACCAACTTTGGGGGATGACGAAAGAAGCGGTCGCCCTTTGACGGCTGTTACCGAAGAAAACGTGCTAGCAGTGAAAAATTTAATCCAAGACAATAGGCGAATTACATATCAGGAGATTCAACACATATTGAAGATTGGATCGGGAAGCGTTCACGAGATTCTACACAGCCATCTTCGCGTGAGGAGGATAGTATCACGCTGGGTGCCGCACAACCTCACCGATGCTCAGAAGCAGGCCCGGGTGGAATGGTGCCGTGATATGCTTAACAAATTTGAAGCAGGCTCGTTTCGGCGTGTTTACGACATCGTTACAGGTGATGAGTCCTGGATTTATCAATACGACCCAGAAACCAAGCGCCAGTCGACTGTTTGGGTGTTTCAAAATGAGCCAACGCCTACCAAAGTGAAGCGATCTAGAAGCGGGGGTAAGATTTTGATCGCTAGCTTTTTTAATTTGACTGGCCACTTGGTATCAATTCCCTTACGGGATCAAAGAAGCATTAATGCCGAATGGTATACTACCAAATGTTTGCCAGAAGTTTTCTCTGTTATAAGCAACAAGCGACCAAACACAGGGCTCCGCGGGCTACTGCTCCACCACGACAATGCACCTGCGCACACCGCACTCAAAACGAGGGACTTCCTGGACAGCACGCCAGTCAAACTCCTGGGTCACCCTCCTTACAGCCCTGATCTAGCACCGTGTGACTTCTTTTTATTCCCAAAAATAAAAAATCAGCTCAAAGGGATACAATTTTCGTCGCCGGAAGATGCGCTGGCTGCGTTCGAGCAGGCTGTAAACGAGGTGTCTGCGGCGGACTGGAAAAAGTGTTTTGAAAACTGGTTTAGGCGCATGAATCTTTGTATAGAGGCTGGTGGAAAGTACTTTGAAAAGATTTAATAAAAATATATGTACGTATAGAACAATTTTTTTTAGTTTCGCAAAACTTTCTGAGTGTCCCACGTATATAAACCCAGTTATATTTTGTATTGATATTATGTTATAGTTAATTTCTGGAAAAACAGAATGAAGCAGGTGAAGCATTATAAATTTAGCAATTCGCTCAGAAGATCTTAGGGAAAGTCATAGTTGAGTACTTGTACTATTATTTATTCTGTGGTATGAGTGCAGTTTTATAATTGCCTATAGATAACCTATGAGTCATTGCTATTTTACGGGTTACTAGGTAATTTAAAATTCACACTGTTCATCTAGACGAATTTCGTGAATGTGATTTGTGTATTGATTCTTTTTGTGAATAAAGAGGCAATTATAAACAGAAGTGGAAGGGTCAGTGATTGTAGAGTTAGGTGAAATTTAATATTATTATTATTTATAACGAATTTCCAAGATAGCTTATTATGACCTATCTGATTCGCGCCACGTCTCAATGCCTATGATGTAAATAAAAGTAAACAGAAACAAATAAAAAATTCTTGGTATTAAGTAGTGATTTTTCTTATTTCCATTACTCAAATATCAGTTTCTTCAGTACACTTTTTTTTTGGTTTTCTTTCTTGTTCAAGGTGTATTTTTCTCGTAAAATTAACAATGAGTACCCCATTTTTACAAAAATCAATTAAGAAAATATATAGACCACAACATAGCACATAATATAAAAAGAAACAAAATCACACGGATCTAGAACTGAAAAGCAGAGCGTGTCAACTGCACACCTCAGTACAAAACTAAAGGTTACGGCCTGTGGTTATTATGGTGGTGGTAATATATATCATTATGTGTAGATTATTCTATGACAGGCTAAGTTGTTATTTGTTTGTTGGTTTATAATTATTTTAAGGAACGTCCTCACTGAAAGCACGTATAATGTGCATTCGTCGTCGAATATTCGAGTGTTATTAAGGATTGTTAAGGAGGAGTCCGTGGTTAAAAACAGTCCCAAGGGTTAATCTTGAATATTAAGCAACGCTTGCTGAGGTTGGTCCGTGGATGGGTAACCATTCCTTTAATACCGAGATTCCTTTAGGCCTTGGAAAACATGTTAAGTCATTGGTTCCGGCTGTCCTTGAAGATCTTTGACAGTCGTTGCGGATGGTCGCAAGCCTGAATTCTGACACAAATTTTGGCAAGGGTTATTGTGTGGGGTGTGTGTGAGTGTAGGGGTTTATATGATAATGTTTTGTGGACATATGAATCATATCATCTTTGATTAAAATTAAATTTTTTGTTACATAGGATCGTAGAAACAGGAGCAGGACTGAGCTATAAAAGACAAATAGCTCTGTGCCTTTTACACTGTCGCATTATCTGGGGGCACGGCAGTGCTCCCAACAAGTCGAGTAAAGGAAGGCAAAGCCGTAAGGCTTCCTTTTCTCGAAGCCATTTAGGACATTTTAGACTCTCCTGTAACTTCGTTATGGATATAGCTAGAAGTCTGAATTTTCAGTGACTAACAGGATTTGTAGTTTAGCAATTATTGCAAGTCAAAATTACTTAATTTTGGTCACTGACTCTCTCACACTGACTGACTGACTCACTCACTGATCATCAAATTCTAAGGTTTCTCTAGTAGACACTTCTAGAACACTAATTGTGTTCAAAATTTGAGGCTTGTGGCGAGTCACAAGCCTTAAATTTTGAACACAATTAAATGTTTAGCCTATAAAGCAAGAAAAAACTAATACATCTCGCAATTGCCATCCTGTTTCCTTTAGTAACTACATAAGTAACTTTGTAATCCAATATAAATAGTAAACCAATATAAGGCATTACAAAGTTACTTTTACAGTTCATAAAATTGTTCGTCACCTACAGGTAGATAGGTAACTAGTGAATATAGGTAGCTATAGTTTTGACAAAGACGACATAGTCTCCTTTAATATACCTGAACCAAACCTATGTGACGGCGCAGTTTGTCGAAGGCAAGCGACGAGATTGTGATTAGAAAAACATAAATGCCGACACCTTATGTAAAAGTAAAACCAAGTCAGTTAATGTGTTTGTTTGTAACCTAATTATAAAGGTACCTCTACTAAATAAATTTTCCAACTTGGTTTTACATTCGATCATACTACTTTTTGCGGTAGAAGAACTGCGCCGCGAGACTTGTGTTTTTACCCGACTGCCGAAGGAGGGTAATGTGTTTTTCAGTCTATGTATGTATGTTTGTTCCTATATGGCGTTCCAGAGACCAAACGCGTTGGCCGATATTGATGATTCATTCGACAATCGATTCGTCTTAACCCTGCGAAGGTCATAGGCTACATTAAAATTGGACAATAGAAAAAAATCCCATCGTGTGGGGTATCAAAATAAAGGGTTTTAAGAGGTAATTTCTAAAATATACAACACTTATATGTTTAAATGTATCTAATTCCAAAAAAAAATAACTAAAAAGTTATAAATAAAAAAACATAATTAAAAAAATCAAAAAACCCGACTGCTTCAAAAGCGAACTAAAAAGTCGTAAACAAGGAAAAAATCGACGACGACTTTCAGTTCGCTTTTGAAGCAGTCGAGTTTTTTGATTTTTTTAATTAAGTTTTTTTTACCACACTGGTTACCCGACTGGGTTATGTGTTTCGCGCGTATCTTGTATGTATGTATGTTTTTTATGTGTAATATTCTTTATTCATATCTTTTAAACCACTTGACCGAATTATATAATTAAGACATCGATAGATAAGTCTTGACTGCCCCAGTGTTCTTAGATAGGTGAAGTTCTAAAAAAACAAACATGGCGGATTTTGGGCGCCATATTGTGCAGGTCCCAATTTTTTTTTCTTCCATACCCATCGACTGGGGTATCAAAATGAAGTGTTTTAAGAGGTGATTACAAATATATATATCACTTATATGTTTAAAAAAATGCTCCAAATGGCGTTCTTCATTGCTTGATGTCCGCAACCGGAGGGGCGCCGATATAGATAGTGACCATCATTTGGTAATTGCTGAAATATTGGCTCAAGGTAGGGGTAACCCGTGCAACAGGAGAACCCGGCAAGGTAGGGCGAAGGTACGATGTGAGCAAACTTTTTAACTTGGACACCCGTAAGGCGTTTCGCCTTGAGCTACGCAATCGGTTCTCTGGACTGGAGGATGCTGCAGGCTCAGTGGACGAGGAGTGGAGCCGCATTAGAAATGCCTATACAGAGACCAGTTCCGTGGTCCTTGGACACAAATCAACACATGCGCGCGAGGACTGGATGTCACTTCACATGTGGGGCCTCATAGGAGGAGGATAGAAAGAAATTACACCTCAAACTGCTTGAGACCCGTGATGATGCCGAACGAGCCGACCTTAACGCTCAATACCGCCAGAAGCGCAAAGCGATTTATCGCAGTACGCGTGCAGACAGAAGGCGGTGGGCTGACGATATTGCTGATCGTGCTCAACATGCTGCAAACACCGGCAACTTGAAGGAGCTGTATAAAGCCACGAAGACCTTGGCAGGAAACAGAGGGCTTAAGAAGAAGCCGCTTAAATCCAAAGAGGGCCAGCTTATTGCGACGTCGGAACGGCGGCTGCAACGCTGGCGCCAGCACTTTGAGGAGGTCTTCGAATCGTCGGCATCTTTGACACCTGACGCGCTGCGAATAGGTGCTGTGACACCTCGACCGCTCGACATTGATACGGAACCATCGTCAGCCTCTGAAGTGACTGAAGCGATTCTCTCTTTGAAGGCTGGCAAAGCACCTGGACTCGACCTGATTACTGCGGAATATGTTACAAGCCGACTTAGCCTCCGCTGTCGACGTGCTGACGCCTTTAATTGAAAGGATATGGACCGCTGAAGAACTCCCGGACGACTGGAACAAGGGACTTTTAATTACCGTGCCCAAGAAAGGTGATCTCAGTAGTTGCGATGACTGGAGGGGCATTATGTTGATGTCGACTCCCTCTAAGGTCTTCTGTAAAATAATCCTTGATAGGCTGTCGAGGGCCGTTGAGCCTCTTCTGCGCGGGGAGCAGGCGGGTTTCCGTTCGAGCCGCTCATGCACGGACCAGATCAACACTCTTCGTATCATTCTTGAGCAGGCATCAGAATGGCAAAGAAAGAAAGAAAGAAAGAAAAAAAAGTGTTTATTTGTCACAACACGACATACATACAATATAAGAACAAACTTAAAAAAAAAACAAACTTAAAGGGAAATTTATCTTACTTTTGTCGACTTCGAAAAGGCCTTTGATACGTTGAAGTGGTCCAGCATCTGGTCCTGCCTTTTGGACATTGGAGTACCGTCAAAAATAGTCCGCCTATTGGAGAGCATTTATAGAAAATATTCCTGCAAGGTGACTCACGAAGGCCTCATTTCGGAGGACATCGCAGTGCACGCTGGTGTCCGTCAGGGCTGTCTTCTTTCGCCCCTCCTTTTTATAATCGTTATCGACGGAATCATGTTGCGCACTCACGATAGCAGGCGTCGCTGGATAGAGTGGGGATTGACCAACGTCTTGGAAGACCTGGACTATGCCGATGATCTATGCCTGCTGAGTCATACACACGCTGACATGCAAGCGAAACTGAACGACCTGCGCTAGGAGGCGGCGAAAACTGGGCTCAAAATTAACATCCGAAAGACTCAAGAGATGCGTACAGGTGTGAAGAATTCTACACCGATGTTAATCGGCACAGAGTTTGTGGAACGCGTCCACAAATTCACGTACCTCGGGAGCGTCGTGTCAGAGACTGGAGGAACTGAAGAGGATATCGCTTCTCGGATTGCCAAAGCGCGAGCTACCTTCGCTCAACTGAGATCTGTGTGGCAATCGCGTAAACTGACCCGAAGGGTTAAACTCAAAATCTTCGGGTCCAATGTCAAATCCGTGCTGCTGTGCGAGACGTGAATGGTAACAAAAGACATCTCGCGCCAAATCCAGGTCTTTGTTAACCGATGTCTTCGTCACATCCTCGGAATTTACTGGCCCGAGATCATCTCTAATGTAGAGCTGTTGGAGAGATGCAACGAGACCCCGATCGACCGACAGATCAAGCGGCGTAAATGGAGTTGGATTGGTCACACGCTCCGGAGGGATTCCGATCACATTCCTAAACAGGCCTTAAATTGGAATCCTCAAGGAAAAAGGAAGCGAGGCCGTCCCCGTCAATCTTGGCGACGTACCGTATTAGCTGAAGCGACAAGCATTGGAATGGCGTGGAGCGAGGTGAAGCGCGAAGCTCAAGACCGTTCTCGATGGAGGACTACTGTGGAAGCCCTCTGCCCCTGCTAGGGGACATAGGATCTTAAGTCTAAGTCCAAGTATATGTTTAAAAGTAATTCGAAAAAGAAAATATAACTAAAAAGCTATAAAAAAAAAAAAAGTTTATTTAAAAATCAAAAACCCGACTGATTAAGAATCGAACTAAAAAGCTGTTAACAAGAAAAAAACATGCTGTGCAGTCGGAGGATCAGGTGGTCAGCCAGTTCGCGAATATGTTTCCTCCGACTGCACAGCATGATTTTTTCTTGTCAAAAGCTTTTTAGTTCGATTCTTAATCAGTCGGGTTTTTGATTTTTAAATTAACTTTTTTTACATGTGGGAAACTATCATCCCATCAAAAACATATTGTTGATGGGATGATAGTTTCTCTCCGTTGCAACCGTATGTCAAAACATAGGATCAAATAACTATGATAATGTAATACACAGATATGATTCTAGAGGTCATCATTGTATGTAGGATCCTATGTATGATCCTAGATATATCATAATGTATAGGTCTACCAGAATCTCATGGCAATTTTTTTTTTTTTAATTGTGATTTTCATATGGCAATGTCAATTGTCACCTGTCAAATCAAAGTACTTGATGTGTCAACCGCTGCTGAAATTTTTTGATATTATCTTGAAAATTTGTTATTTTTGTGAAAATGTCGAAAAACCCACTTCGATCTCAAGCGAGACATATTGTTTTCAATGTGTATCTTATAATAAGGGAAGAAGAAGGCGTAAATCAAACTCAATCTTTGATTTTAAAGTGCGTCGTAGAGTGGACCGGTAAGTTGGACTGACTTGTTTTGATACCTGTATGAATGATGGCCGGAAGGAAATGGCAACAGTAATGTAACTGTTACTAATTCTTCGAAAAGATATTGATTTTAACGGAAATTGAGAATCTTTGACGTAAGAAAAATATTAAGTAATAATCTGCGCCTTGCAGTGGGACGTGTATATAGACGGGAGTTTTTGGCGGGATTATGTCGAGTGAAGTTAA
This sequence comes from Orthosia gothica, assembly GCA_949775005.1. Taxonomy (NCBI): domain Eukaryota; kingdom Metazoa; phylum Arthropoda; class Insecta; order Lepidoptera; family Noctuidae; genus Orthosia; species Orthosia gothica. The sequence continues at coordinate 11,238,461 of OX459047.1, read as the reverse complement.
GTGGCTGTTAATATTATTTGCAAATTGATTCCTAGTGGATATTGTGATATATTATTGGTGTAGTTTTGTGTCTCAACTTTCTACGCAAATGGACAATTTGTAAAATCATTGACAGAAGCGATCTCGGGATAGTGGAGCGGAGTATTTTATTGTAGTATTGACTGCCTTTGCAAAGCTTACTGGGAAGACTGACTCGACACAATTTGCTGCCAAATACTCCAAAAAACATTAGAATCTGTTACATCCACATTCTAATGCATACTAAAAAATAAATATAAGATCCAAAACTCTTTCCAAAGACGTGGCTAAAAGGTCCTAGCAACCAGGCCGTAAAACTTACATAAAAAAAAGTATATAAATATAGACAGATGATGATGAATGACTAAAAGTAACATGATAATTTTATTATTTTTTACAGACTTTATTCATAAAGAGATTGGGTTTGAATGTTAAATGCCAATGAAAAAGAAACATTTTGATGGAGAGAGATGACATAAAACTACAAAGATACAAGTTTTTGAAATGCCAGTGGAGTTCATGCATTCGAATTCTAGTTTTCTAGTTCTGAATGAGGTTTTAAGTTATTAGTATGATTTAAATGATATATAATGAATTAGTACATAAATTATTATTTAATTGATTTATTTTTCCTATGTTAAGAACCCGATGTATAACAACATTATCCATACACATACCTAAAATACACACAGTGGATCTTTGTGTCTCTGAATTGGTTGCAAGACCCCGCGCAATAGCTATTTTTGTGTCAATGTTGAAGGTGAAGATAGCATTATATAACTGTCTCTTTCACTCGCTTATGTATGTCACATCGTCTTATCTCGCTTACTCTATGCATTATACTCGATGACAAACTGTTTCTTACGCAATGGTTGGCAGAACCAAGTTCAAAGACACAAAGATCCGCTGTGACTACTATAATATAGGTACCTCATGTTCATTAATACTAAAGACATAAATAAAAATTAAACAGTATCAAGATCGTTTAATCTAATTTCCCCAGTATTGCACACAACAAATTTTTATTTCCACATTTGCCATGAGATTCCGGTATACCTATAATACCGCCCTTACTCACGTACTGGGTTATGAGGATCAGATAGGTAGGCGATTTATGTAAAATTCTGGTATCTTGCTGAATCCAGTTAAACTGGAAACAAGTCCGAAAATAGTTGGGGAAGTGCTAGGCAGATTGTTTGACAGTTGGGTTAATGTATCCTTCTTCTTAGCGTGTCGATGACAAACATAGACTGTTCTTATTTGAATCCCTTGCCTGGCTCAGTATTCGGCCACGGAAATACCGTCCGCATGCATAATGTTCTCACTTTAATAGGCAACATGCCATGCGGACGACGGATGTAATATCATGTAGGATTTGTACCATTATAATGAGTTGGATTCATGACCTTCATTATACGTACGGTATGCCCGACGTTTTTCAAGGATAAAGAAGACAAGTTGAAACGAATTCTTATAATAATCGGGTTCGGAATTTGGTCCATTTTATTTAAACATAAAAAAACAAGGTCATTTGAAAATTGTATTGAGTCTGGACTCTGCCAGAAATTATAGAGTAATAAAATTATTGTGAAGTGAACAAAGTCTCAACTAATACGTAAAATTTATTTGTATGTTCAAAAAGATTTTCCGATACCGGGAATCGAACCCGAGCCTCCTGGGTGAGAGCCAGGTATCCTAGCCACTAGACCATATCGGATATTGAAAGAGCGACCCAAAAACTCGTTTAGATACCAGAAATCAATATTTTTTTTCAATAATAGGTCAATGTCATTTCTACATCAGAGATAAATAAAAGATAAGATTTGATCAAAAACGTTGTTGTACTTCACTATAGAGTTTATCATTGCATGAAATACTTTGTACACGCCATCTGGCGGAGGATACAAATTACATTAGTAACGTTGCAGCAAAGTTGCTGCTCAACACTGACAACTATCGACAGTATTTGTGTATGACCTTCGTATGCTATTACTTCTATGGTTATTTCATAGATGGCGCTGTTGTCAATGTGTTACTGAAGGTCTATCTGTAATGTTTTATTTTGATTTCAAAAAGGAGGACGTTCTCAATTCGACTGTTTGTTTTGCATGTTTGTTACGCAAATACTCCACCAATTATTATGACCCGATTATGAGTTTTTTTTTTGATAGTTGGTTCTTCTCATGTGGTCCCAATTAAATTTGATCAAGATCTGACGAGTAGTTTTTAAGGTTTATGGCTCTGAGACGTGGTCGCTCACAATGGGCCTCATCAGAAAGCTTACAGTCACCCAAAGGGCAATGGAGAGGGCCATGATCGGAGTATCTAGTAATAGATAGATAGTTTTCAAGCGCGAGCCGATCAATAATAAAAAAGGCTATCAAAACAAAACACTACAAAGCTAATAAAAATAACTTTATTTTTGGAAGTCTGTGATAAAAACGATAAAAAATTAGTACCAAAGATTTTACCGCCGTTCGCAAAAATGCTGTTTTTCGGTTTGTAGTGTGTTGTTTTGGAAGCCAGTTTTTTTTTGTTTAAACGTTTTTATTTGTTGCATTTGTTTGATAGGTACCTATGTGGACAGTAAATACTCATTATTCTTACTAGCTTCTGCCAGCGGCTTCGTCCGCGTGAATGTTGAAAATTATCCCAAAGGAACATATGCCCAGGATAAAAAAGTATTATGTGATATTCCAGACTATAATCTATCTCTGTGCTAAATTTCATCCATATCCATGAACCTATTTGAGCGTGAAGAAGTAACAAACATACAAACAAACACACAGTGTGATATAGATGCAATTATTCTTAAAATAACATGATTTAATAATTAATTATTGTGGTAGGGCAGCCCACGATGCTAACTGGGGATTAACTCGAGCATCATAGAGACCTATTGGGTTGCAAAGCTTATATGACAAGAAGAAAAAAATGTTAAATAAGTATACCTTTTCATCGGTAGGGGGAGTGGCTATAGATTTCTAAATATGTAAAAAAAACGGTTGCATGGACATACTCGAGCGCGTCAGATATTGATAGCATCAATGTCCTACGTATTTTTAATAATGTACGTATGTTAATCTGATCGTTTGCATAATGGGGTTGTTCGTATTAAGGGTTGAAAATTATAAAAATAAAAGAATTTAATCGAGCGTGTCAGATTTTCTAAGAGGGTGTTAAGTGAAACAAAAAAAAAGCTCTCATTCAATAATCTGTCGATTTCAATATGTCTAAAACTCGCGGCCATTATTATAATGTGCAAAAAAATATCACCATATTGAAATACTCAAGTGCGTCAGATTAAGATAATAATATATATGGTTCATCTTTATGTCTCATAATCTGACGATTATCTAGAGGGATTCGCCTAATCTGACAAAAAAAACTTTATTTTTTGAAATCATTGAATTGAAAAGCTAGTAAATAGCATGCAAATAAAAAAGTGTATGTTTTTAAGTAGAATACTTGTATTTATAAGAAAATAATTTAAAAAGATGCTCAATAAAATTATTATTTTTATAATTAATTGTCAATTCACTCAATCGTTAACCGTTGTCATTTAATTTTATCGTATTCGTTTCGCAAAGTACTAAATAATTTAATTTTGTATCCATTTTTTTTTAATTTTTGAAGTTACTGTTGTCTTTTTCTATTATTGTATTAAATTTGTGTACCAATACCATTTGTTTTTTGATGTCCTGTCCTACTGAAGTTCATCCACCCTGATATTATTGAGTTTTCTTCTGGTACTTTACATAATATCGTAGTAAAGAAAGAAAGAAAAAAAAAAAAAAAAAAAAAAGAAAGAAAATTGTTTTGTCACAAAACGACATACAATATAAGAACATGCTTATGCTTAACCCTTAACAATATATTAATAGTACTTTTTAGGGGATGGGTATATGCCTAATACACCAGTGGTTTTAAATATTTTGTGTAATTTTAGAGGCTCGAAAAAAAACTTCTTTGACTAAAATATTTATTATTAAATCAGGCACAAATAAATACTTAATGACTACATAACAAAACTATCAAACAACCTTACACTGTCTACAAAAATATAAACGATTTGAACTCAGGTTCCACTAAGTTATCTAACACGTAAAACTTCATCAAATAATATAGTCATTCCCATGGATTCTCATCTATCGTATCATTCACTGTCTCCTTCATTTTGTTCATCTTCTTCCTGTTCATCCTACTTTCTACTGCTCCTTCAACTATCTCCCCCTTGTTAAAATCTTCAGCTGTTATTATTGGCTTGAAACTTTCATCGACGTTTTTGATTCTGTGACTCTGTATTTCTTTCGGCAACTTCAATTTTTGCTGTCGATATGGATAGAACACATATTTAACACCATTTACAATTTTGTACTTCGGAAAGTTGGTTGAAGTTCTTCTGTTATTATTGACACCTAGTAGCTTATTCATCCAGTATAAGTACGAGTTTTGGAGGACGTCTATGATGCTTCTTTTTCGTCTTGATTTGACTGACACTCCATTCTTATTAACTTTGACGACATCTTCATTACCAAATAGTATTTTCTTCTCATCTATAGCTCTATTGTTATATCTAACTACAGGTGCTACATAAGAAATGATGGGTCTATTCTCAATAATTTCTTCTTTTTCACCAAGGTCTAGTATGGATCGGCTTTGCCATTGTCCGTTTGCATCGTAACCGCCGCCCCCGCCGCCGCTTCCACCTCCTCCCCCTCCGTAATCTGGTCCACCTGGGTTTTAAAAGGTGAATTTTCATTCTATGTTTGGATTGATGGGATAGTTTGGTTATACTGGGATAATACCTGCTGGCATCCAGGCGCCGCCTCCACCACCGCCGGTTGCCCATCCCTGTGAAGTTTAAGATTTTGTAATATGCAGTTTTATATTCATGCGTTGACATGATGATGAATGAAAGTACTTATCTATACTTTTACTATTAGAAAAATTCTGAAATATGAAATAAACAAATAAAGTTGAGCACTTTGCTGTTAACTTTTTGAAAGGTTTTCTTACAGCAGTTTTATACAATTTCGTCGGGTGAAAACTTATTACATTTTGTGTGAGCACTTTAAAGTGGTTTTTAGTGTTTTAAAATAACCACATAGGGAATGAAACAACTTGCAATTCATTCTCACGGAAATCGAACATAACACCTAGATTCGGAACAACTATCTAATAGCCATACAAATATGTTTTCTGTGCGGGAATCGAACCCGCGATACGCAATGCAGCAGAAGATCGCTCCGCCACTGTACCCTGGTTTTACGGGACTGGTATATTTTATGTTATTAACAATTTTTTTTGTTGTTTTCATGGAACACGTTGCTATTTATTTTTAAGAAGCGCTTATAACAGCCCTCAACATTATTTCGATATAAATAATTGAATTATACATATTTAATTACTAATTTGAAGTAATATACTCACACCATCACCGCCACCTCCACCACCACCACCGCTACCACCTCCTCCTCCTCCTCCTTTCTTCTCCAGTATCTTCATTAGCAGCATCATCTAAAGACAAGAAAATTATTTTACTATGCTCATAAAAAATACTTAAGTTTAGTATTAACTAAATGGATATAACGGGTTGTGCAAGAACAGTAGGTAAAATGTCTTTGATTTTAGAGCGCCTTGTAAAATATCGAAAAAAACTTGATTCGCTGCTTTGGAAAAGCACATTTGATTCACACAGGCGTATGCGCATTTTTGTATGATCCAGTATGCAGCAGAATTCTAAAAGGATAAAACACTACAGACTATAAGTATTTCAAATATGAAACAAAATCCTCACCTTTGCCAACATGAAAGACATCATACTGAACATCATCCCTTTGAAAGACATCATTCCCATCATGCCCATCATTGCTGGAACCATCTGTAACATTTATACTTCATATTATCATTTCTAAGTATAAACAATAATTTTAATGATATCGGATTATCTCTGAGTAAAACATCGATACTAACTTTGCGCTCAAAATCTGAATAGCCTAGATATTTCGGTACTATGATAATAATTGTTATACAAATCAGACGTTTTGATAATAGAAATTCAAATTGTTGTGTTAGTACACAACAATTTGATGATAACGGCTACACGGTCGTATTCGCAAATTTACATAAAAACTTTAAAATGTTTTTCAGGATGACCAAAAACCTACTTTTGCGTAGTCAATTAGATGGTCTTGTATTGCGTAGGCAATTCTCTTTTCTACAAAAAAAATGCCACCAATCACTGTTACTCGTTTCTTTGTAGGCTTACCATCATCAGCTTCATCTTCATACACATCATAGCCATCATCATCATCTTCTTCTTCCCGAAACCATCTCCTCCGTCGTGATCGTGACCACCACCGCCACCGCCGCCGCCGCCACCTCCTCCCCCTTTACGCTTCTTTCTACCGACAAATTCTTCTACTGTAACATTTTAATGGATTTATTTATTAGTTTTAATAATTTTAATGGATTTATTTATTAGTTTTAATAATGTTCGTATTTGTTATTAAATCTTCAAATCATAGTAGATTCAAAGTTTCTTGTTTCGTTTTAACTTATTCCTTTAACGTAACTCAGCATAATTATTACATTACTCTAGTCTCTACTAGGCACAAGCATGTCTTTCTTTTGTCCAGGAAAAATGATGTGTGCCTCTTAGTTTGTGCGTAATAAATTAATTTTCATACTTTCTTTTCTTAAATTTTTATATTAGTATTTCTCGTCTGCTTCTTCAGGAAGACGATCTATGAAGGTATTGTAATACTTCACTATTGAAGTATTATTTAAAATAGCAATGAGATGTAGAGTAACAACTGATTGCTCAGTTAATTTCATATGTTAGATCTTGTTTATGAATAAATATCACTTTTTAACGCTATTAGCTAAAGGTCGATAAAAAAGCTTGTTCAATGTGACAAACACATTCAAAAAACAGTGTAAGTAATAGCTTACCGTTATTTGGTATCGGTAGAGAAGTTTCTCTTCCCAAAGCACTGAATCTAATGATATGGTTATCAAAAAAATGGTCGATAGCTCTATCGATCATGTGTGTTAATTCTTCAGAGTTCTTCTCATGAAAATGGTCTTCGGTATCATTATTTTCTTCAACTTTACTGGTGTTTAATTTTACTGAAAATGTAATAGACGCAGTTAATAACTTTGCAGCCTAACGATAATTTATTAGATGGTTGCAAGATTGTGTATTGCCATCATAAAATGACCAGGCGTAAAGATCTATGAAAATATCTCAACATTATATTAATCTGATTGCATCTTATACGTTACACACTACTAATAAAATATAATTCTTCTCATTATCAGATCATTATCTCAAAATTAAAAATAATCGGGATCGCAATCCTTTTTTGGTCGCCTCGCTCCATATTAACCCTCTTTTAATTGTTACTGGGATTTAAATACATATATTATCTCTAGTGTTTCCTCTTAATCTATTTCTTTAGTTATATATGTATTTAATAAATCAAATAGTTATACTTACCAAATTTAACATAATCCCCAATCACGGATACCTCACTCAAATTATTTAACTGTTTCAAATACATTAACGTCTTTCTTTGCACACATGGAAACGACATGTGAAGAAAGCAATCAGCGTATACACCATTGAAATTATCATCTGGATTATTTATATCTTCGTGTTTTTCATCTATGACATCATATACATCGTGTTCGACTTTGACAACTTTAGAATTAACTATTACAATACAAATAAGTTCTAAGATGACTGTTCTAAGTTCCATTGTTGGTTCACGAATGGAAAACGCGGTAACGGGCTCATATTATTTATTTTCTTTGTTTATAGGATATAAGGTCAAGTGCCATAGTGTTTTCGTGAAAACATGTAATTTTGTTGTTAACTATTTATTTAAATAACATAGTGGTTAAGGGATTAGAAAAGACTGTGTAAATAGAAATGGAGGTTGATGTTATTGATTTTAGTTTGAAGAGTTCTTACGTTGAACGTGGTAAGGTTCATTATGGCTTGATAGTGAGTTTAGCTATGGTATTTTTACATATTATTGTCACTTAAAACGAAACTACGATACAAGACGCATCTATGGGTTTCTGTTCTAAGTATTAAGGTAATATTTTTTTATATAAATTTATCTTGGATATCGCTGACTTCGGTGAAGGATAACATCGTGACTAAACCTGGATAGTCATAGTTAATAAGTTTAAAATCACCAAAACCACCTTCAGTACGGTGGTCATTCATTCTCGTGCTTTCTCTGTATGAGAAAAGTATATTTATGTATATTTTAAATAATATAGTTATTCTTTATGCATATTTTAAATAGATATCACAAACAAATATATGCTTCTGAGTTTATTCTATGTATCACTTGTCGATAAAGATAGTGTATACTAAAAAAAATAATGGGAGTACCTATGACTTATAATAGTTTTGGTTCTAAGCTCGTAATAGAAATGCTTTCAGTTTAAAACTAACTCACCGCGCAAAAGAAAACGAGCGCAAAGATATATAGATAAACATCATTTTCTTAAACCCAAAAGATTAAATTGTGCGTGAAATAGATAAAAGGCAGTTTTCCCAAGTAGAGTACATTAGAAAACACTTGTATCACAATCATTATTATTACAATGTTGCTGGTAATAGTGAAACTTTGTTACCTATACACATAGCTACACGTTTGATGTATACTATTTGATAATAGTTCTATAAGCAAAGACATAAGTGGTATAAAAACAGCACAAGATGGAGCAAATCTATATGTTTTATGTAAAATTGTTAGTATTTGTTTAACTTTTAATTTATTTACAAGTTTTTCTTGATATAAAACAATTGACTTCATCAAAATCCTGATTTCACCTAGCGTGTTTTATTTAGGTTTTTATTCAATTTAATTTTTTGAATGATAGAAAAGGCTATTGATAATGCTTTGGTGACTTATTTTGTCTCTTATAATTCAAGAATATGTTTAGAAAAGCAGTTGAAAATTGATTACTCCTACAACTATTACTAGAAGATATTAAAGAACGGAAAATAAAAACATCAACTAAATTAAAATCTTTTATTTTTCAGAAAATAATTATAATACATCGTTTTGGTATATACGTTATAAATAAATATATAAATACGCTTAAATAAAATGATTAATGAGATTTTATGATAAGCTATTAAGTAGGTATTGTATAAAATAAGAAGAAATATAATAACAATAATCATAATATTTGGTATGATGGAATCATAGATAAGTGGCATAAATAAATATCACAGTTAAATATACTGCTTAAATAAGTCGTATATAATACAATTAAATAAACATTTTGAAAATGTATCAGTAGTAAGAAAAATATAATATTAAATAAATGACATAAAAACACATAAATAATAAGAAAATTAAATGAAAAATAAATTAAGATATATACAAATATGCATAAATGAAAGAAAAAAAAAATATTTTTAAACGGTGGGCGAAAATAACGAGAATATGTAGAATAGACACATAAAAATAAATAAATAAAAATAAGAGGTAATGAGAATCTTTAACACACCTAACGTTGAAACTGCAATAAATAAACAATTTTTAAACAACGATGATTTATATCTAAGCAAATAAATAAACTTACGGCTAGTCGATTATGAAATCTTTCGAATAAATTAGTTAAATAGATTATAAGTTATTGTCATACAAATAGTTTGTCAATAATATCTAATATTTTCATTTTACTGTAACATCAATGATCGTATGAAAGCGAATAAAGATAAATATTATTAATAATGACAATTAAATAAATGTAACAGATAGTTCCCAGTATTAGAATTTAAAAACGATCGTAGAGTCCATGAAATCATTTAATTTAACAATGATATAAACTCTAACTCTAACTCAAGCACGTCAGCAGGCACAATTCAGTTGTCTATAGACCGATTATATATTTTGGGCATTATTTATCCGATAGTCAAAAATCACTTGACGATAAGGCAATTTAAATCACCACGTACATCTTCCTCTTCACATAAACCAAAGAATTACTGAAAATCAACACCAAATACTAATCTACAAACAATTTACATAAACTTAGCTAGTAGTAGTATCATAAGGCATATAGCTATTATAACCTCCCATATCATACGCCCTTCTATAACCTCCATGATGACCGTGTTCATGTTCATGGTGTTCCTCGTGAGAATGTGAGTGGTGATGGGAAACCTCAGGTTTGGTAATGATCTCGTAAGTGGTAGATTTGTGTTCACCATGGCCCTTCAATCCTACTAGGGCTGAGAGGAGCAGTGACATAAGGGCTGTCATCAATGCTTTGCCGGCAAGCAGAGCTAAGGCACCGAGGGCTGCTGCTGCTAGGGTTCCTGAAATTAGAAAACATGTTGGTGAATGGAGTGAATTATGTAGTGTTGGGGACGGGTAAAGATGGATGACATACAAGAACGTAGTAAATGAACTTGTTATCTACAAAATAACGATTTGCAAATAAAGTCAAAGTTGTGATACATTACGCAAAGGTTAAATTTCCATATTTATAAGTTTGATATTTTCGTAATGCGGCAATATAAATGATAAATGATTTTATTTCTGTAAGTTGGTTTGTACAAACGCTTTTACATGTCTAACATATTTTTTTTTAAAACTAGATGAGGTCGGCGTTTCCTATCTGACTACTCTGAGAAGAAAGGCCGAAACAAACTCAGAGGTCACAGTCTCTTTTAAAGTCCTGAAAAAATCTTGGTTCGATCATGTGAAGACCATGTAGACTGATGTCTGAAATGGTCTTTTGAGGAAAGAACCAGCCAGATTGAGTGGACCTGTCCAGTCAGTGCACGCATTTGTCAATAACCGAGCAGCTCAACTCAGAATTTAAGGAGCTTATAAATGCCTGTATAATGTCTGTAACTTATCAGTGTACTTATAATGAAACAAATTATATGCGTTTATACTAAACAACATCATCAGCTTTTTTTAATATTCCCACTACTGGGACACGGGCATCCTAGAGAGGTGCTCCATTACCTGCCCTTTACCCTCTCACCTCTATGAGAGAGAAATTGGCCTCATCCACCACGCGGGTCCATGCAGTGCGGATTGGGGGATGTCACACGTCTTCAAATATTTGGATCTACTCGTAGGACATGCCGGTTTCCTCACGATGTTTTCCTTCATTGTTTTTAGAGCAGTGGTGTTGGTGATGCAATTATTTACATAAAATAAAGCGCCTGCCTGGGCTCGAACCTACGACACGTAAGTCGGGGCTGTTACAACTGGGCCACCACTGCTCCAATAAAATTACGATAAAACTATGAAAAAAAAAATTAGGTATGTGGTGCTAAATCACTGTCTTGTAAATTATTAAATACACAGTTATTTACCAGATAAAATAATTATGGCAGAAACTAAAATAATGAATAAAAAAATGGATAAGTTGAAAATCAAACATGCCTTGTTTACATATAAACAATAATTAAATTCAATGAATGAATTGAACTACAATGTAAAGACTATAAAACACGTAGCGTATAAGCACGTAGCATGAAGTCGATTTACTATTCCAATAATACCTTTCATCATCAGCGCAGCAGCCAGGAGAGCACCACCACCACCTCCCTTGCCACCTCCTAATCCACCGCCACCACCACCGGACTTCCTTCCAACAGACTCTTTATCTCCCTTTGCCATATCCATAGCCTCCTTAGTAGTCTGAGGATCCAAGAGTCTATATCTCAATGAATGACCATCCAAGTAATCCTGGAGACGGTAGAGAAGGAACCGATTCAGCTTTTCCTCCGACTTCCCAGGGAACTGCCGAGATAGTTCAGCAGCCATTTCTTCAAGACTTGGAGTATTCCCAGTCTGATTCTCCTTCACTATACTCAATCCCGGCAGAAGATTCAGCTCATCGCGAGAGCTCAAGTCTTCCAGAAAGGACAGAGCATGGATCTTCAAGCATTTTGAGTTCAGCAAACTATTGCACTCTTTATGCAAAGTCCTTCCAACTCGCTCCGTATTATTAGGCACTGATTTAACAGAATCGATGATCACGTTCGGTTCAGATCCATCGATGGCTGCTTGAGAACCAATCACAAAACTAAGAGTCACTAAACCGGCAATGGATACACTTTTAAGATGCATGTTTATTCACGTTTACACTGCACTGTTTCTGTCAATTACTGACACATTTCTATGGGGGACTGCTGTAGACTGATAGATTTAATCCGATCGCAATTTATTTTATACAGTCCATGATAACAATAAGAACAAGAAAACTGTTAAAAAGAGCAATGTCGTTGCTTTTTGAACGATATTGTGAGCAGCACTTTCGTTCTGTAAATAAAAGGTTGCTATAATGGAAAAGTCGAAAGTGGTTCACCGATTTTCGGTTTCCAATCGATCATCTGAAGCTGTTAACTAAATTGGATAATGGCTGAAGTGTTATAATTGATTATGAAACTTATTTTGAATACCAAATGGCTTCTTGATGACAGTGGAATTGAAACATAAAGCAAAATTATGAACTGTATTAGTACTGGTATTGACTTCAATTTAATCATTCTTATTAGTTAAAATAATGTAAGTAAGGTTACACAATGTTCGTATCGTTTAACATTATATTATATCATATTAATTTTGTTTTTCGTCAATATACTAGACTATAGTCACGAAGAAAGAATACACTTTAGATAACAAATACATTTTAGCCTGATAGTGATTCTTATCAATTATCTATATCTATACCAATATTATAAAGAGGAAATATTTTTTTGTTTGTTTGTACCGAATAGGCTCCGAAACTACTAGACCGATTTTAAAAAAATCATTCACCAATAGAAAGCTACATTATTCCTGAGTGACAAAGGCAATTTTTTAATCCCAAATACGGGTTCTATGGGGTGCGCGCATGGGAGCGAAGCCGTGGGGAACAGCTAGTAATGTATAATTTGAAATATGATGGAAACTCCTAGACTAAAACAAACTATAACACCACCAAACACTTTGATATTATTATGATGAGAAACTACAAAGTTATAGTAACACAATATTATTTCGGTTATGCATGACTTGAGCATCATGTTGCATGTCAAATTGATGTTGGCTAATACACCGATAGTAATTGAAAAGTGACGTGTTAAAGTAAACAAAACCTTTGAGTTATCAATTAGTTAATAATTCATGTTTTTTAATAATATACAGCAGAAGAAAAAGAGAACTTAAACAAGAACCGCTACGACACTTTTACAATGTTACATCTACAAACTCATCAACCGCTAATAGAGAAAGATTTACCATCACAATAGCATCTTTTTTTTTACTTATTGGTCTGCAAGTACAATTGATCTATAATTAATTTTTTTGATCGAACCACAAAAGTATTACATTAATTATGGGAAACATAGTCTCCTTACAAAAAGTTGATAACTTTCGTAGACACGCACGGGTCAACTGAAGTTCTAAGCTTGCCAAAGTCAGTCCATGTATTGCTGGCAGGTAATTACATATCTTGATTATGATGACGAGTCTTAGCTGTCATTTTTTAGATACATAATTGTTATTTTTAAGAGGTAGTCAGAAGCCTAAAACTCTACAGTGATGTAGATTTCAGAGAAGCAATTGCTCCATTTCAAATACCGGTGCATTTGGTAAGACTGCATGCAACCCCAAGTGACTTCATAAAGTACTGGCCGATAATGACTTTTAGGTTAGCCATATTAACATCGTTATATGGCAATTTCTCATTTATTTATTAGTGTTGAAAAACAATACATCACGGGAATTTAACGCGATGATTTCAATAGTTTATTTACTTATTTCTTTCGAAGTTTCGGCTGTGTTCGTCGGGCGAAATAGGTAAATAAACAATCGAAATCATCGCGTTAAATGCCCGTGATATATTGTTTTTCAATTGTGAAACGCGAAAGTTTTAAAGTTAGTGTTGTTGTCTCTATCACTTGTGATATAAGTATTGGAAAGATTTTATAGACCAACCGTACGATCTTAGACTTGTTTCAATCATAGCTTGTGCACACAGTTGCAGAAGCTGGTCAAGTTACCAGGCACATTGAAACACCGTTCAATTTGACGAACGTTCCGCTCCACAGCGTTGTTTTCAACCACAAACCTAATGAGGCAGGCCCTTATTTACGGTCATGGTTTCTCCGAACTCATTTGTTTTATTGTTTGCAAGCAAGCAGACAGCACTCCAGAAGGAAGTAATAACCATAATTTAAAGATTTTGCGACGGTTGATGTGGCGGCGCTTGGTGTGGATGTAATTTAGGCATATAACTGACCTGAGACTATCTTTAAAATGTTTCATGTTTTTGATATTTTACGTTCAGATATGCCTTTCAGTTTAAACCACTTACATAATAATTGATCTTTACATTTATAAATTAATGTGGGTCTGACTGATATAAGTGATGTGCTATTAGGTTTCTCTGCTTAAGGCGGTACCCCGAGCAAAACGCCGCGCAAGCCGTTTTTTGTGCTGTTTTTAGGAGCTATCTACTCGTTATTTAAAAAGAAATATCAATTAATACAAATACATTAAATTTCTACATAATATTGATTCTAAAATGGTAGATTTAGTTTTTTTTTAAATGTTGTATATATTTCAGTAATCTACTTCCAAAAAAACATAAAAATGAGAAATAATTATTGATATTATGCATCTCCTCGTAAAGTGTTCATTGATTATTTTTTGTACTAACACTAATGAATAGACAATTTAATAACGAACATTTTTGTAGAATTATTTTTTTCAAAAGACCAAAATTCGATTTTATAAAGATTTCATTCTAAAATCTGGGCGTATTCACTACTGTAATTCATGCGCCACCAGTGCCGCTAGACCAATAGGAACGCTCATATCTCATGCCGATTTTTTGGTCAGGGTACCGTCTTAATATAACCAATAGCTTCTGCCAACGGTTTCACCCTTGTATATATCGAAAATTTTCCCAAGGAGACTTATGCCTGGCATATATAGTATCATATGTGGTATTCCAGATGAGGTATGTATAATCTATCTCTGTGCCTCATTTCGTCAAGATCCATTTAGTAGTTTTTCGTGAAAAAGGTAACAAACATACACACTCACAAACTGTACTGCAGATGCCAGAGGATAGACGGCGGCTTAGCGATAAGCGACGTTGCTTAGGCCACCGAGAAAGTTATGGCGAGATCACCTGGAGCACCACGAAGGTTAACCTGTCCAGGTGGCCTAAGAAAAGAGTGTCTGAAAAGACACATTATAGGAGATGGCTCGGTTCAGCAGTAGGATTCTCTAGGTTAACAAAAAGAAAAGGGTTATTTTATACAAGATTAAAATTGTGCAGGCAATCACAGCTGGCGCTTGCGAACAGTATGTGTTACACAAACCTATGTATGCTTACGGTTTTTGTAAGATAATGGTTGTGAATGAACCTCTTCTTTACAACCAAATTGAAGTAATTGGTGTTTTTTGTATTCACCAAGCAACTCCATAATATTGAAAATAAAAGACACCTGCTTTCTCTGCAAGTTTTGTTACAAAAAGACAAAATGCGGTGAAGTTCATCAGTGAATGAAAGTTGCATTTTTTTTCTTTCTTTTTCGTATAATAAAGGGAATTGAAGGTGAGTTTCTTCATTGTATCTTTTTTATAATTGTGGACAAATGTAATGACTTTAAAGTATCAAACCTGGAGCGAGAAATATATATAAACAATTTACACACGAATTAAAAGAAATTGAAAAAGTAATTTTGCAGTAATGTCAAGTTTATAATATAATCCTACATAATATCAGCCTGTTACAGCCCCACTGCAGGGCAGTGTCTTCTTCTCATACAGAAAAGGTACTGTCAATTATTATTAAACAAAATATGTATGTATTTACCTTATTGGTATTAAACTTTCTTTTATATTCTAATAACTTCTGAATATTTTTATTTAATTTTTACATCACAATCTGATATTTATTACTGAATTAGTTTTAACGCATGTGAAAAAGTTATAGAATTTCCTGTATGTTTTTATTATTACTGTTAAAGTGGAATGATCTTTATTATTTAGTAAATGACGATACCTTGTAGGTATCAAAAATGGTCAGTTGAGCAATGAATAAACCACATTTTTACAAACATTTTATTTTCTTTTGGTGCCAAAATAGGTACATACACATAATTATTTATTAATACATACATAAAACGATATCATAATACACGCAATACCTATAAACATAATAATAAATGTGTATCGCCATAATTTTATATATAGTAATAAATGTACATACATATTTACATAATAATATAAGACACACGAATACATACATAAGATACAATATAAAATCATCTAGTTTGGGTGTTACCTAATCATTATACTTTTCTTGTTTATTCTCTTATGGCTTATTGGCGTATGAATAAATACATTATTTATTATATCTTAACATATTAATAGAAACATACTTATTATAAGAAAATATATGAAAAAAATACATCATAAAATATTATAATAAATTATCATTCTAATAATATATTATTCTATACAAAATCATATAAAATAGGCGGGTAGACGTACAAGAAACAATATGATTTTAAATAAAAATATTTCATGTAATAAAATTGTAGTATGAATTAATAAAATACATAAATGAATTGGAATAATATATGTAATAAATTATACATAAAAATAATACTGAGAGTAAATGAATTACCAATAAAATATAATTAATGAAATACAATAACATGTAAATATGACAATATAAAGAAAGATTCAGCTAAGGAAAATGTGAACTTAACCTAACAATAAATAGTTTCAATAAATAGTGAGCATTTCCGATACATCTCCATAATCTACAGACTTGTGGTTAATGATCCTAGTTTACAGTTTCTTGAATAAATTACGTTGTTTCATCGTTCTTAAGTAGGCAGGTAAAAACATAAATAAACAAAAAATAAGAAAAGCATAACAAAAGACGTCAGATGAGCAGTAAAATAAATAAACAAAAACAGTAAATAAATTAAAATTCCTTATTTGATGACAAAAGACGAAGAAACAGACACAAATAGAACTAAAACAAAAATATTGAATAACAATGAAACAATAACACTAATCAACAACCATACTCAAAAAATAAATTATCTCCTTTTAACTCTTAACGCCTCCTTACATTCAGATTCCTCCCGTATCCTGAATGGCCATAACCTCCTACGTCTTCATGTGCAGTAGAGTGAGAATGAGAGTGGGTATACACCGGTTTAGAGACGATCTCATATGTAGTGGACTTTTGACCTCCGGAGAGAGATTTGATTCCGATGATAGCAGAGAGAAGAAGAGACATCATCGCAGTCATCAGGGCTTTGCCGGCGAGAAGAGCTAGTGCTCCTAGTCCCATGGACATCATGGTTCCTGTGGAAGAATAAAACGTAGTTATTGGATATACACAACAAAACGCCTTTAGTCACCAAATAATTATACGGAGGTGTACCTGTAGTACACCCATATATCTTCAGTTATAAAGGCTGCAAATTCTTTTGAGATCAAGATGGCATTAAAAGTACGAGTTATTAGAGTGGATACCTCTTTAGCTAGTGAATAATGTTTGCAGGTTGAAATTGATACAGAAATTGAATAATGTCCTGCGTTAATTAATTAAGCAAAATTATGAAGATTTAGATATACATAAAAATATGACTGTTACGATATAACTGAATATTACCAAAACAAATCAGCTTTTACGGGCAAATAATTAAAATTGTATTGTGTGTAATAAAACTCTGCCAATCATCACTTCTACCCAAAACAGAATGTTAAATCGCCTGGCAGCTTAAAAGCCTGAACCCATTATTATCTATGAATGATTTCATCCCATTTATATCAAATTAAGGAAAACGACATAACATCCATTACTGCGTTGGCTCATTACAGAAAACACTCACAACTTTTTACTCAGAATTACAAGTAAAAGTAATAAAAGTAGCACTATATATCTCAAATGACAACCAACAATTTACTTGGTATGGCATGCTCTGATTGTCAACGGCAGAACAAAGCTAAAATTAAAGAACTAAATTCTCAACAGTGCTTTCAAGTAATTATGTACGAATTGATTGTAGATACAAATGTAAAATATTTTGTTATTTTTTGCAAAGGAAAAGGCTTACTTTCTTTGTCTTACGGCAAGTCAAGGAAGGTATTTCCAATCACCCATTGAGACCCACCCTTGATGATTAATAACCTCTTAAGTATTTATGAGGCTCTAGGCAAGTGATATTTTATCCACGAAAGCGTCGCGAAAGCAATTTGAAAAATGAAAAAACTGTATGGGATTGTTAAGCACTACCGCAATGTCACGTGATCAATTTCTTAAATTTTTGCATTTTGACCAATACCATCACTTATGGATGACACTTTGTTTAATGCTACGGTTGTCATGTATCCATAGATTCGATGCGAAGCTTTGTAAGTTAAAATGATGGTCACGGTTGCATTCCCATAGTGTAAGGAACTTTTGGCTATTGACCGTCAGTAGATGAAAATGGCCTAAGTAATCAAATTCGTTACTAATTTTGGAAAATTATGGGTCCTTGTTACAGTCCCCATTTTATTTTTTCAACATGTTTACTATAACATATAACACCACGCTTGTATTTTATAAAGGATTAAGTAGAAGTGTGTCCTAGTACACTCATAGTTCACCAGATATGTTTAAGCCTAATAGAGAGCATATCGCTATCAATAAGGAACAAATTCAGACTCCAAGCTACTGCAAAGAAATTGCAGATAGAAAAACTTAATAAAACTGCCCGATCCGGGAATTGAACCCGAAAACACATAATCAGCAGTAGCGGTTTCGACCACTATACCAACGAGGCAGTATTCGAAAAAGTTTAAATTATACTTTGCCCCAGAAATACGTGGGACACTCAGAAAGTTTTGCGAAACTAAAAAAAATTGTTCTATACGTACATATATTTTTATTAAATCTTTTCAAAGTACTTTCCACCAGCCTCTATACAAAGATTCATGCGCCTAAACCAGTTTTCAAAACACTTTTTCCAGTCCGCCGCAGACACCTCGTTTACAGCCTGCTCGAACGCAGCCAGCGCATCTTCCGGCGACGAAAATTGTATCCCTTTGAGCTGATTTTTTATTTTTGGGAATAAAAAGAAGTCACACGGTGCTAGATCAGGGCTGTAAGGAGGGTGACCCAGGAGTTTGACTGGCGTGCTGTCCAGGAAGTCCCTCGTTTTGAGTGCGGTGTGCGCAGGTGCATTGTCGTGGTGGAGCAGTAGCCCGCGGAGCCCTGTGTTTGGTCGCTTGTTGCTTATAACAGAGAAAACTTCTGGCAAACATTTGGTAGTATACCATTCGGCATTAATGCTTCTTTGATCCCGTAAGGGAATTGATACCAAGTGGCCAGTCAAATTAAAAAAGCTAGCGATCAAAATCTTACCCCCGCTTCTAGATCGCTTCACTTTGGTAGGCGTTGGCTCATTTTGAAACACCCAAACAGTCGACTGGCGCTTGGTTTCTGGGTCGTATTGATAAATCCAGGACTCATCACCTGTAACGATGTCGTAAACACGCCGAGACGAGCCTGCTTCAAATTTGTTAAGCATATCACGGCACCATTCCACCCGGGCCTGCTTCTGAGCATCGGTGAGGTTGTGCGGCACCCAGCGTGATACTATCCTCCTCACGCGAAGATGGCTGTGTAGAATCTCGTGAACGCTTCCCGATCCAATCTTCAATATGTGTTGAATCTCCTGATATGTAATTCGCCTATTGTCTTGGATTAAATTTTTCACTGCTAGCACGTTTTCTTCGGTAACAGCCGTCAAAGGGCGACCGCTTCTTTCGTCATCCCCCAAAGTTGGTCGACCGCGCTTGAATTCGTTATACCAACGATACACGGTTGCCTTGGAAGGGCCTTCATCCATGAATGCCATTTGAAGTCTATCGTACGATTCATCCGGTTTCAGGCGACACTTGAAATCGTATAAAATCATAGCTCTAAAATGTTTCCGGCGCAGATCCATATTTCAGTGAGACACAATACTTTGAATTAACTCGCAAAAAATGTGGAGGGAAATTTTGAAATTGGAACTTACTTATTTTTACTTATAAATAATCATATTTTCGAAAAACATTATAACTGGCCAGTCTCCCATATATAAAAACTTTTTTTCGCAATACTTTCTGAGGGGCCTGGTAGTTGCAAAAATTTCAGGGGCCTCGATGCATACAGGAATTGCACCAAAATACAAAAGAAAATCAAATACGTAGTTGCTGCTCATAAAACTAATAACAGAGAGGTTTATATAGCAACAGCATCCAACTGCAGAAAGATGGCACACTATGATCAAGAGCATCTCAACAAAGTAGTGATTATGACTTCACTATCCTTCCAAGATCACTAGCATTCTATGTGGAGATAGCAAGACTACGGGTGGTTATGTATCTGTGTTATGTAAAGTGGTTCAAACATTTTGTTCGGTACAAAAAAGAGATGAAAGGAAACTAATTTAGTAGATCAATTGATCGTACTTACAACTTTTTGCGACTGTTGAAAGTACTTAGGTTAATTATTTTGCGTATAAAAAGACAGAGTTAATCAAAAAGATTACGCAATCATTACTATCGCCGTATTTGGTTTCGTATATTAAAGCAGTTGTATAGCTCGTATGAAAAAATAAAATTCGTCATTGACAGTATGAGGTCCCAAACTATCAATGAGATGGAATGTATTAATTTTCACGATACAATAGACCCACGATTCCATTGCAAGAGTATGTTTTTTTTTCAGGTACATATTTTAGCTTCGAAACTATACATGGCGAATAGGCTGATGTGTTCTTGTAAAAAGGATGATTAAAATTGTTGAGTAATGTGATCAGTTTGAAAACTGGGAAAACTATAACAGTCGAAATATGGTCATTCAGAGAATTCATTTAATTGAATATCACACCTGATTATCATGACAGAACATCACTCCTGTGGTCGCCGAAGGTTTATGCAGAGGTGTGCACTTGAAACAGGGAACGAGCATATTGTCAAATCATTATTTAATAAAAACCTATGACATATTATCGAAGCATCTATAGAGACTATTTAATTTACTACAGTAAGTTAACCGAACACTTTGTCGGTTAACATTTTTGTACAAACGTACTGAATTACACGACAAACCAAGATATCAAAACTATTGAAACAGACTATTATCTTCAGATCTAGTTTATATTTCCTTTTTGCTTTCACTTCAATGTGTTTGATTGCATCTGCTTTTATCTAGATTGCAAAAAAAGTGGTAATGGATACTGATTTCCTACAACTGTTTGTGGATAGCTTATATCTAAACGTACCGTAGGCCTAGTTATTGAAAACACCGCGATGAATATTTATATATTCATCGCGGTGTTTTCAAAAAAGTTACATGCTTTGTTTGTAAGAGATAATCTCTAGAAACACTGATTGATTGCCAAAATTCTCTTTCTAATAAAAAACAATTTTGCCAAGTTGCAGGGGCTTTTAATCCCGTAAAATCTACGGTTCCTTTGGAGAAGGTCACGCTAGTTTAAGCTAGTTAAAAATAATGTTTTCACCAAAAGCTTTTCTTTAAATATTTTGCATACAATCCGATTTTCTTTTTTAAACAAATTTATAATTTACATAAATGTCGCTTAGCACAGACTTTTTAAATATTATTGTATCGAAGTTTAGATCAATTGACCTAATTTTGAATGAACAGTTATTTAATCATCCTAACCGATGAAGTGCAAAACAAAATCGTGTCATCTTCAAAATCCTCATCCCTTGCGACTTCTAACTCAAAACGTGTGACTATAAAACCCCCAAAGTCAATCACTTCACAACAAACATACCTTTCATCAAAAGTCCAGCCGCTAGCAAACCACCCATGCCTCCCTTTTTTCCTCCTCCCAGTCCTCCTTTACCCCTCGCCTCTCCAACCAAAGCTCTGGCTTCCTCAGCTGCATTCTCATCTAGCATCTTCAACTTCACAGTGTGAGTGTCCAAGTAGTTTCCAAGTCTGTATAGAAGATATTTGTCTAGCCTCTCATCGGGCTTTGAAGGGAACGACCTTGCTAACTCAGCAGCAAATTCTTCGACTTTGCTCCCGTTCTCTTTAGTAGCTTCCTTGACGACACTAACTCCTGGCAGAAGTTGTAATTCTTCCTTCGCACTGAGCTTTTCCAACATCGAAATGGCTTCGATTTTCAAGCACGTTGGACTGAAAATCCCGTTCGTACAATCCTTTTTCATAGCTCTAGCTGCACTTTCAACATTTGGTTGCACTAGGTTTTTTGGTGACTCCCCTATTTCAGGGTTCGGCAGTGCGTACACTGCTGTCATAAAAAATAATATCGATATGAAATACATGGTGGACGTCTGTATCGAAACGAAGGCTGGTACACTTTGATAAGCAATTGTTTCGTCCACCTTTTATATGTCTCACATAGATGTATGATTAGTACAGAGTACTCTTATATCCATTATATTTTCATAGAAGGCTGACTGCAAAAAGTTCTGTTTTGTCACCGCAGAATAAACTTTATCTTATTCAATTAAGATTGGTTTTGCTTCGTAGTTTTTCATAGCGTAAGGTTTTCGTTTATTATCGCATGCAGTCATTGGAGTAGGCGACCGATGTAAATGTATAGTAATTTTATGGGTTTTTAATATACTAACCACTATATTACACCTTATATTTTCCTTTTATTTGGACTTTTTAAAATTTTCCTTTTGGAAATTGCGTAATTAATTTCGATATCCAAAAGTAAAACTTTACTTGTCCTTTGACTTTTAAAAGAAGAAAGTTTACGTATGCATTAAACAAACAAAGTATCATATCCTATACCAATTAATTTTATGAATGCATGTTAAAATATCTAAAAAAAGTACTGAAAGTTAGTCTAGACGTTTTTGTTTTTAGACTACATAACCATCGCGTGAAAATTAGCAACGATAGTTATTTAGCCAACTTTAACAAATGTGCTTGTTCCACTACGGAAATGCTTCATTGTCTTTGTCATGCCAAGCTTCATTCATTCATTCTATCATCATCCTGTTTATCCTAATTTTTTGGGAGTTCTTCTACATTTACTTTTCTTCAATTATTCACCTCTTTGCTTGCAGTCTTCTTTTTGTTTAGATCATCATCTGCCTATCCTTTTTTTCCATCTATATTGGGGTGGGCTTCCAGTCTAACCAGATTCAGCTGAGTACCAGTGTTTTACATGGAGCAACTGCCTATCTGACCTCCACAACCCAGAAACTGGGTAACACGACATTTCTTGGCTAGACTGGTGTAAGATCTCAGGCTTCTGACTACCCGTAACGACTGTCAAAGATCTTCAAATGACAGCCGGGACCAACGGCTTAACGTGCTTTCCGAGGCACTGAGGAACCTCGGTATGTTGAAATGGTCACCCATCCTCAGACTGACCTCGTCAAGCGTTGCTAAAAATACATAATGAGACTTTTCCAAGAGCAAGTTCGCAATTCTCGCATGCAAAAATTTTTTTAAACGAAGTTTTTATTTATTTTTCCAGGTAATTCAGTGTGAGATGAACGTGAATGTATATTGCAACATCGGTTATTATTTCGATGTTTTTAATTTTAAAAAAACTGGCCAAATACTTTTACAAATTCGGATTTACACGAAAGACAATACAAAAACAGTGAAATTATTTACTTTCTTATATTCTCGCCCTTGATACCGCGTCTAATGATGATTTACATTTCATTGAGAGTTCCCTAATACCTAGGGCCCAGTAACCAGACCGAATAAAATGATTTGGTCAGATAACATCCAAAACTGAAATAGTTTCCTCACGGTCGTGTGCCCAGCTATTGGTTTATCTCTAAGACCAAATGCATTCTCGGATTTTGTATGTCAGTTTGTAAAAATGTTTAGTTTTCAAACATTAAAAGATGTAGTTTTAGTTTCTGCTTGTGCTTTACTAATTTTTTATTGATTATTGTACATTTATTGATTCCGGGAATTAGTCATGAAGCTTTGCAAAAGCTATATATCATAAACCGTTGATGTAAGTAATTGTTTTTTCACAATAGAGATTTTCATTATTTGAAAACACTAAGCTACAAGCTCGCACGTTTTGGCTAGCGTATTTTCATTCATGATAAATACGCCGAGAATAATCCATTACAATCACACTAGTTACAAACTAACTTCAAAATCTTTTTCATAAAAAATGGACCAGCCCAATTTGATATTGGTATATTACCAAGACAATGGAAATTCATTTAGATTGTTTTTTAATAATGTTTCGGATAATAAGGTCAATAACGATGGAACAAGAGTTGGGAAAACAAAGTTTCAATAATGTAGATTATTTAAATTTTTGTATTCTGGTAGATAATTCATTGATTTTTAACTGTGTCCTTTTTGTGGCTATCTATTTAGGCACATACAATAAGATAGTTGGCCGTAAAATAAAGGTTATCCTTTCCTTCTTTGGGTATCGCGGTACATGTTTATCATACTGTTTGTTCCAGTAGGTGGTCATGTTAATTAGAGCATTGGAAGCGTTGTTCGGGTCATCAAGGGTGCAGGTAAACAGGCAAAAGGAGCACTCCGGAAAAACCTTTTCTTTCGTGATTTCGTTGCACCAATAATTTAAGGGAATTTTAACATTTAGGAATGTCTCATGTCTTTATGAGCCTTCCAAATCATCATCATCATCTGCCTAGCCTTTTCCCAATTGTTGTTGGGGTCGGCTTCCAAATATTACTTTTCATTTAGAGACGTCTGTGATGTCCTTGAAATGAAACCCTTTTGAAGATATCGGAATACTGACTGCCTGGTTGGCCTAAGTATATACTAGAATATATTTAGACAAGCGAAGCAGTCAACCAAATAATCTGCAAAGTAAATGCAAAGTATTCTGGGGTTTCCCAGTGTAAAGAGCTTATTCCGATTACTGGTAATAATAAACTTACAAAATGCAGATGTACAGTACAGTTTTGCTTACCCCTATGATCAATTATACAGGATTGGCCGTTATGTTCTGGTGTTATAATCAGAGTTCTCTGTAGATCGTAAAGTTGTTAACATAATTTGACCATTTTATAAGCTAAAATTTGTAAAATACACACCAATGTCATATGTGGCAGTTTTACTAAGATTACATTGGTATACTTTTTTCTATTTATGAGAAGATTATAACAAAATAAAAACTATAAATATTTACCAAGTACTAGAGCAAAAATGTACCTCGTAATGCGAGATGATTTTCATAAAGATGGCACATAATTTTTTGTAAAAACTTTAAGGAGACCACAAAATGATGGTAGCATCTTGACGTTATTTGGCGAATAGTAAAGTTAGTTAAATCAGACTAGATGCCTATTATGTATGATGAATTGGATCATTTTGATCTAAATAAGATCAAACTCTCGAAGATGCGATCGCTAATCAATTTGCTAAGTTCAGTTATAAATACAAACAATTCATTAGCACCAAATTAGGTCTTGGGGTTCCATGGATGACTGCTATCATTAATGGAAGATTGATTACAGAAAAGCTCTCAACTATCTTCAAACTGAAATACTCTTCTTTATCTTCTCTGTTAAAGGCTTTACCCAGCTTTTTTAATCTTAGCTAATGTGTTATGTTCCAAAACTGGGCAAAGGCCTCTATCTCCCTCTTTCACTCAAGCCTGTCCACTACACTTGCCTTTAGAATTTATAAGAAAATGCATACCTTTCATCATCATCCCCATAGCAAGGAGACCGCCCATTCCTCCCTTCTTGCCGCCGAGACCCATCCCGCTCTTAGCTCTGCCTTCTGCCATCGCATTCTTCGCTTCTTCCACAGCATTGTCATCAAGAAGCCTGAGCTTCACTGAGTGACTGTCCAGGAAGCTCCCGACATGGTACAGGAGAGACTTGTCTAGCCTGTCGTCAGAATCACCGGTGAATGACCTGGCCAGGTCAGCAGCAACGGCTTCGTAGTTCGATTTACCACCTTCTTTCACTAGACTAACACCAGGGATTAAAGACACTTCATCCTTATTATTCAGCTTCTCCAGCAACGTGATGGCTCCCATTTTTAAACACCCTGGATTTAAAAGTCCATTTGCACAGTCCTTTTTGATATCACGAACTTTGTTCACAGACCCATCATCAGGGTTTGGAAGAGCCACTGCACTAGCTACCGTGATTAAAATGATGTATTTGAACATTTTTACTGGATAACACGTCCTCTTTGGTCAGTCCACACTAAAACTGTGATTATGTTGTGTATTGTCACCCTTTTATATTTGATATTTGTGGTCAGCCAAATGATTGCTCCCAGTTTGCGTGTAGTTCTGAATCTGTATCTTGAAGTAATATTTTGCAGTCAAAAACTTAACTTTTGGTTCTTACTCAACCTTATTATCAACGACAGAAGCACCATTTCCAATTGCACTGCTTTCAATTTTGGCTTAGGTAGTTGCAAATCTAAGTTGGCTTTAGTCAGTTTTTGGTAGGTTAGTTAGCAAAAGTTTGCTCGTTAGCTAAGTTTATTTGAAGGGAATTAGTTCTTTATGTATAAGTGCGATGGTCGGTTTTTGCTTAAAGATTTTTTTGCAGATGCCTTGTAATATTGCCAGACGTACGAGTGAATGCAAAAAAATACACTAGCGAGTAGCTCAGTGTGCGCAACGTTAATTTTGTTTTATTTTCAGTCTAGATTATAATTTGTAATTTCTAGCTATGCATAATGCTTTCTGAAGTCCAAAATTAAGAGTAATCACTGCTTTTGCTTTGTCAGAATTTAGTTTCACATCTGCTTGTGTGATATACAAATACACTGTAGGTTGGTAGTAAATTCAATGGTGTATGTATTGTATATTTTTTTCACGCCATTAGAACGAAAGTTGGTAACTGGTGATGTTCTTCAGAACGCCGGGAGGGGATGCCCTAGAAGGACATAGCACGGATCTTTTTTGTGACATTCTTCAGAAAGGCCAGGAGCGTAGTACTTATAAAATCAGCGTACGAAAAGGAGTGTGAAAATATCGTAGCAGGTGGGATAATTTAACCTTGGGATAAATGTAGGGTACGGCTTAGCCTACGTCCAGCAATGGAATTGTTATAGAAAACATAAAAAAGGTGTTGATTTATCCTAGCATCATCATAGCCGAAAGACGTTCTACTGATAAATATAGGTCTCTACCAAGACAAGTGTTGCTGTATCTGGTTCTGTGCGTCTCGCGTTCATCGGATCCGTAGCCTGAATAAGGTCATCGGTGGACCAAGGTGATGAAATAATTTAGCATAGTGTTCCGATAATAACAGAATATGACTAAAACGGCCTTTATAGAAATTGGAACTGATTGCTCAGTGATTAATAAATCAGCAGGGACATTATCACAAGTAGTCAGATAAAAATACCTAAAAAAAAGGAAAACACCGTGTACTTTAAACCAATTACTAACTACACCATATTTAACTCATCATAATGTTAATGAAGACTTTAGAATGGGCATAAAAACTTCTTATTACGCTCATAAATAACACCTTCGTTTTCAAACAAGAACGAACTTTACCGAAGTAAATATAGAGTTCTATTTTAAAATTTATAGTTTGGTGTCATGAATTGCCTACTTGTTTTGCGTTCGGTTGGCGCTTATCATTACAAATTTTATTTTATTTAAATTCTAGAGGAAGTAACTGCTTCCATAGTCGGACAAAAATCCAAAGACTGCCATAGAATATTAGCAATATTATTAAAATTCTGTGTTATAATTTTGGCATCAAAATAAAATGGTGAAGGAGCATTTCCTTTCTCTGTAACTATTCTTCTCCTTTCTCTGTTCTATATTTGATATTTATTAGTATATTATTTTATTTGTATGTATGTATTTTATGTTATATCTAAGTAATATTATCTAATATAGTTTTGTACACTGACAGCCCTATGTCTATCTCGTCTCAATCAGTCCATCCAAAGGTTGCCTGTAAGAGATTGCCCTGTGCGATAAGACCGCCCACTGTACACTTATCGTTATAAATGTTTAGTCCTGTAATTATTTAAGTGGTGTACAATAAAGTATATGGAAGTGGCAGTATTGTGGCTGAAATAATGATAATGAATCAGCCTTCGGGAAAGTGTTTTAAATTATACAAGGAGAATATCCATCCACAAGGATGCGCGAGAAGTTATTTAAATTAATTAGCATTTCTGTGAACAATATGCACTGCCCGCATATTGTTCACAGAAATGATGAAACGGACAAACGGATGTTCGATGGGGCTGAAAAGTTCTGGAGTGGCGACCGCGTACTGGAAAACGCTACGTCAGAAGGCCGCCCACTATTTAGACCGTTGATCAAGTTGTAGCTGCGGGTATCCGCTTGCCGAACATTGTCTTTATTGGTGATAAACTATTGGTGACAAATTTTTGGTGATTAGTGACAGAAAAATGTTTACCACACTATCACATAAAACCGCGTCTAAATGCTGGGTGAAAACGGTTTGTGGTTCGGGTTTCTTCAAAAAAAGTTTCAGCAAAAGTAAGAGTGATTGTATGCTTATAGTGCGTATTGCTTTGTCATTATTTCCAATGATGAAAGATTCGATAACTCTGCTCCAAATGCCTTTCACAGCTTGCGATGTTAGATAAGGAGCAAAAGCCGCAGTTTTGATTCCACTTTTGACTATCAACATTGCTGGTAATTCACTACAACTTAGTGTAATATTTAGTATAAGAAAGGTTGGACAAATACATTTTTTTTAATTTTGACTTTCCTACCGCACTATTCCCAAACAACTGCAACTACTGAAAACCAGAATCAACGGTGGTGACCACCAGAAAAGCACCGAGGCAATGAAGAAGCTCGACGAAGTCCCGAAGAATGGATTTAACTGTTTTGGATCCCGCAACGAAATTAATCAGGCAAGAATAACGGATGAATTGGAAAAATACAAATTTCCATTTCCCTCCATATCAAGCAGGAGACAGAACAAACAAGGCCAATATGCACAAAGGGTCGTTTATAACTGGGTAAAAATACTTATGTAGAGATACCTAAAAGTTGATACAATCATCAATCTTTGATGAAACGGTTAGGTTAGGTGGTGGTCCCATACTATGAATATATCCTGTATCGTGGACCCGTATACAAACGTTCAAACTCACATACACAAACAGCCCGACCCGGATAAAAATATATGTAGACCATACAAATATTCCGTGTGGGGATCGAACTCGTGACACGCAGCGCAATAGTTAATCGCTCAGCCACAATTAACGTTTCAGAAGTGCCCTTGTAGGTTTTTTCATGTTAATTAATTCACTAAAATTAAACATGCAATTTAGAAGCGAATATAAGTAACTTATATATAAAACGAACATAGTAAAGGCCTTTCTCATTTGAACCACTGGAAAAAACTAATAAGTTTTTTCCAACTCGTTCAGCAAACTCCTACGGTGTTTGCCGCGTGGCCTTTCTGGTCACCTATATAATTTATGGAGAATCTCTTCCTAAAAATAATACCCATTCCTATTAGTCCTACAATACGTAAACTCTCACTCTCAAACCGTACAATTACGACAGTTTACATAAAAAGTGTCGTGGTTTCGGTTGCACTCCCAGAAAGTGCGCAGCAGTGTGTGTCTAATCACCGGCTGTCGAGTGTCACAGTCACTGCCAGAGCGTGGACTTTTGATAAATGAAATAGTGGTAGTAGTACTTTGATAAAGGCTGGCGCGTTAGATATTGCATTTAAACAAAAACAAAATTAAAAAATTGTAACTAATAGGTTTGTAGCGGCACCGACGCCGCCACTTACGAACGAATGACATGACGTCACACAAATCGCGCAAGCAAAGTTTTCGGCGCGATTAGAACACATACAACAGTCCGACAACAACCGTCGGGCAGTTGCCCGGACCAGACACAACACCCGTCTGGTCGGAGGATCCTCCCTTTTCTATGGAGGTTTGTGGGACTTTACACCCTGTTCCGCCTACCCCCAAACTGGTGACCCTCGAACATGAACATCAGCGCAGCCTTCGTGCAGAGCTTCTTCATCGTGACGTCATCATCACTTCCTCAAGCTTTCGAGCAGTGAGTCATACAGCAAGCCAGTACCTACTACGGGGGTATCCTGACCACCAGCATGCAGCGGACGCGCATTCCTGGTATCACCCTCAGCTTCTTTCATCACCGCTCCGACCTACTGGAGCCAGCACCACTGTCCCGACTCACTGGGACATCATCACCGCTCCGACCCACTGGAGCCAGCAACTCTATCCCGACTCACTGGGATATCATCACCCCTACTCACTGGGGCACAACCGCATACAGTTCCGACTCACCGCGAACTCTGCGACTTCCGGTTCCGACTCACTGGAACCAACCTTCCACTGGCCAGGCACACATCACATGATGTACAGACGACTCAACCTAACCTGCTATCGACCTCCGGTCTTCGGAGGGGAGTGATGTAGCGGCACCGACGCCGCCACTTACGAACGAATGACATGACGTCACACAAATCCTGCATCGCGCAAGCAAAGTTTTCGGCGCGATTAGAACACATACAACAGTCCGACAACAACCGTCGGGCAGTTGCCCGGACCAGACACAACACCCGTCTGGTCGGAGGATCCTCCCTTTTCTATGGAGGTTTGTGGGACTTTACACCCTGTTCCGCCTACCCCCAAAGGTTCTTCAGACTGATATTATCAATGTTTATCGTCCTAATATTAACTTTAAATATTGATGAGGCTATATCTATACAAGGGCATGTACCCGGTTCTACCCGGTTCCGAAAGAACCGGGTATAACCGGTTCTTATCTTTGAATATGGCTTCCGCCAAAATCGATCAACTGGTGATCTTCTAGCGTATACCATTCACATCTGGAGTGAGGCCAACGAGAGGCACGTCGAAGTGCTTGCCTCTCCCTCGACATTTCGAAGGCTTTAGATAGGGCACATTGTTCTTGCTCCACATAAACAATCTGCTAAATACCGGGACCATTGGGTATGGAGACGACAGCACTGTTGCTGAGAGGTACGTGTCAGACGCACGGCTACTGGGCGAAAGAGCCGGTCTGACCGGGATGCCATGGTTGAGCGCTTAAAGCTTCAAGGCCAGGCCTCCTTGAAGGCAGTCTCCGAATGGGGTTATGCCTATCTGGTCAGTTTCAATGCTTCTAAGACCCAGGCGTGTCTTTTGCCGAAAAAAGAAGCCAATTTCACCTGGCTCCTTCTTTCCGAGGTGTAACCGTTTCGATAACGAACCATCTTGAGCTTCTTGGCATTACGTTGACATCGACCCTCAATTTTGGTCCATATATTGAGGTAAAGGCTCAGCTGGCTGCTAAAAAGTTGGGGATCCTTGCGAAGACACGCTAGAAAAGCTGCTTAACTTGTATCAAGCGCAAGTTTGATCATGCATTGAGTACTGCTCTCATCTCTGGGACGGATCTGCCAAATATCAGCTTGATGCACTTGATTCGATAGAAAAACCGGCTAAGTGCTAGTCGGACTCGCGCACGAAGTGTTCCGTACCATTATCGCAAAAAAAACGGCACAAAAATCACGTTTGTTGTATGGAAACCCCACGTAAATATTTATTTTATTCTGTTTTTAGTATTTGTTGTTATAGCGGCAACAGAAATACATCATCTGTGACAATTTCAACTGTCTAGCTATCACGGTTCTTGAGATACAGCCTGGTGACAGACAGACAGACAGACAGACGGACCGTGGAGTCTCAGTAATAGGGTCCCGTTTTTACCCTTTAGGTACGGAACCCTAAAAACGGGCTAAGAGGCTCATCGACAATGATGAACTGGTCGAGTCAAGGCTCCAGAGCCTTGTTATTGGTGAAACTATTTTAACATTTGAGGAACTTGTTACGGTATTTTGTAAAATTGAGGCCGTCCTCAATTCGCGACCTCTCTGTCCGATCTCCTCAGACCCAAATAACCTGGAAATTTTGACCGCTGGTAATTTTTTGATTGGTCAGCCCCTCAACGCCCTGCCGGAATACCCCTTCCGGGAAGTTAAATCTTCGCGATTGACGCGTTTTGAGTTGTTCCTACAGATGACCCAAAGTTTATGGCATCGTTGGTCTTTGGAATATTTGCATATTTTTCAGCAGCGCGTTAAGTGGTCTGACAAAACTGACCTTCCCAAAGGTTGAGCTCTTGTTCTTGTTAAAAATCTAATTTTTTGCCTTTGTATTGGCGTCGTAGACGCAATGTAGATTTAATTTATGGGTCTGAAGGAGTTTCCAGAGTTGCGGAGGTCATTGTCGGAGATTCGGTTTTGAAGCAAGCAGTGGCAAGTTTAGCACGCTTGTCCATTTATTAGCGGACATAACTCCTTATGTCCAAGGCGGGGGATGTTCGAAACCAGCAAAGGTTTCGTTCTTTTTTTGTTATTTTGATGCAACACTGTCTTCAAGTCAAGAGTGAAGAGCTTACTTCTAGGCAAGCGTGCTTCATCTTCGATCACATCATCGCTTACCATAAGTTGAGATAGAGGTCAAACGTGAGCCTATCATCAATAAAAAAAGTCTCTAAATGAATGCATCATCATCATTATTCATCTTTTCAGCCGAAAGACGTCCACTGCTGTACATAGGCCTTCCCCGGGCGTCACCACATTGACCGATCCCGTGCGTCTCGTCATCGTCATCCAGCGCATTCCCGCATCCTTAACCAGGTTGGTCATCAATCCACCTAGTGACAGGCCTTCCAACGCATCGCCTTCTGGTTCGCGGTCGCCATTTTCGGCCCCATCAGTCATCCGTTCTGCGAGCAATGCCCTGCTCACAGCCACTTAAGTTTCGCAATTCTTCAGGCTATGTCAAAGTCAAATGAAAGTCAAAGTCAAATATATTTATTCCAACTAGGCCAATAAGCGGCAGTTTTGAACGTCAAACAATTCAAAATTTAAATTAAATTTTACAGGTACTAAAAATTTATTCTACCGTGCATACGGAAAATTAGTTTGTTATGGAGAAGACCGCACAAAAAACTCCATGTCGGTAAGTTTGGTACTCCTGCGGATATCCTCATTTCTGATGCGATCATGCAAGGAAACTCCGAGCATAGCCCTCCTCATTGTCCTTTGGGTGACTTTAAACTTTCTTAAGTGAATTAGCTAAGCTTATACAAATATATACTCGTATTCATACAGAACGATTAAAGATCGATAAAACTAAAATTCTAAATCACATATTTTTTATGTAAATAGATGCCACTAGGAGATCGTGGCAAAATAATAACAGCCACACAGGTCGATCTTCAAGGTTAAGCAACGATTGACGAGGTCGGTCCGTGGATGGGTGACCATTTCAACATACCAAGTTTTCTCCGTGCCTCGGCAAGCACTTTAAGCCGTTGGTGCCGGCTGTCATTTGAAGAACTTTGACAGTCGTTACAGGTAGTCAGAAGCCTGAGATCTAACACTAGTCTAGCCAAGAGGTATCGGGTTACCCAATTACTGGATTGTGGAGGTCAGATAGGCAGTTGATCCATGTAAAGCACTGGTAGGTCAGCTAAAATCCGGTTGACTGGAAGCCGACTACAAAGGCTAGGCATATGATGAGATGCCTCACTTTAGCACACCGTAAAATATTAAACCTTTTAAACTTTTAAGAACTTCTTACGTTACTTTGTGTCTAATGTAGTGACAGTAACGAGAACCAACTCGAGCGCATGATCCACAATATGAAGGTAATGATCAGCTTACCACAAAGTTCTTTTTCACCGAACCTTTCTTGGCAATTACTGGACGTTACCCTTCAATCAGAACTGTACTAGAACTTCATAAATACTGTTAAGACAGAGTGTACTTTTTATTTGGAATGGATGATAATGACTTCTTTAAGTTTGACATGAATGTAAGTAACGGAATGTTTATAATGACTAACTACAATACTAAATAATTACTTATAACTTATGAAAATAGTTAATATTGTCTATTCCTGTCATACTTTAAATAGTTACTTTATTACACGCACGGGGACGTGTGACCCGAACTGCAGTCCGTTTTACAATACTTCATGGAACTATAATATTAGCAAAAGTGGTAACACGTGAGTGTATTTTACAGCTTTATCGTCCATTTGAAGAATATTTTTATTAATATTTTCTTCTATAGCAGTAGTGTTAAGCAATATCTGCAGTGACACAAACCCAAACAAAAATCCTGAAAAATTACCCATATTTTACTGTCTCGTTGTTCAAAGGTACTACTGCTGCTGTGGTCTTTGTTTTGATTTCTGGATCATCTGGATGGGCGTCTTTGGCGTTTTGCCATAAAAAAAATCTCAGTAGTAGCCTGGAGTCGAGCTTGTGCCCGATTTATGGCCATTGGCTCGCACCCTATTAAGTACATGCAACTTATTCTTACTTGCAAAATATGAGTTGAGGTTTACTAAAGTAAACCTTTGCCTAAAGAAACTTCCTTACTTGGAGCATTTGCTTGTAATGTTACGTTACAGAGTCGAACATTACATCAGTGAAGACGGAGATTCGAGCATTATAGAGCCTGTAATGAAGCACCCTGAAGTTTTTGCATCAGAGGTTTTTAAATTTATAATTTTATTTTTATTTCATGCTTTTTAAACTACATATAATATACCTAGTAGTAGACATGTTTCAATCAACAATCCATGGCAACATGTAATTATAACTTGATATCTTGCGACAAAATCCAGAATCAAAGAGTAAAATGCAGATATCTTTAGAACGGCTGAACCGATATTAATCAAACATAGCTAAAAACACTTTCGAAAATGTCACCTTTCAAACAAAAAGAAACTAAATCAAAATCGGTTCATCCGTTTAGGAGCTACGATGCTACAGACAAATAAACAGATACACAGCAACACACGTGAAACTTATAACAACCCTCTTGTTCCCTCAGGGGTTAGAAATTGAATCTAATATTACATTACAGGTATGAATGCTCGTCAGCCAGGTATGGATGGCATTATTGGAATGTAATGCTCAAAATCCTGTTTTTTCTGATCCGTGTCAAAATAGAATCTGAAATGTTACATTTCAGGCGAATGCTCCAGGTGATAGCGCACCTTTACACATCGGGGAAAACAAACGTGATATTTTGTTGTCTCAGAAACCGCAAATAGTCATCAGAATTGAAACTTCAAGACTGTTAATAACCAACACTTTATTCAATAGTTACTACTTCAGAGTGCCCGGTAAAAGATGAACTTTTTACAACGAATTCTATACCTTATTTCAATAAGAATAGAATTAAAATCAGTAAGAAAAAATTGCGTGAAGCCGTAAAGCATTTAATATTTGTAATATAGTTTGATTTGATTTGAACGGTACACGCATTTGTTTAAGGCATATTTTTGTTTGTCAAGTCAACACCGCGTGGGAGTATTAATGCTGAATGACGGTTACTCGTCTTAAGATTATGGGTTTGATGTCCCGTTCATGAATGGATTCCATTGCATTCCTGGGCTTTTGATGCATTTGAGCTTTATAAAAAAATTACAGACAGGATTTTTTTAACTCGGAAGAGCGGTATTAGTGATCACCTTAGGATATTGATGAATCACCTGAAGAGGTGATGACTTATGTAAAGACGTGATATTATACTATGTAGTTTTCAGCAAACTGTGTTTATTTACTTATAAAGTCTGTTGTGTTCACTATGTTGATGATATATCTAGAGTGAAAAAATATAAAAACAAACCATATAGCAAAAAGTTCTTCTAAAATTCTCCCGTCCGGCCTTTTAAATACTTATTATACCATTTAATTAGAATCAGTATAATACTTTATTTTTAACTGGTTAAACGTAGTATTCATACCATTTTATATTTAAGAAACGATTTCTATTGTCTCTAGTTTCTATAAAAACGCTTCGTAATACAAAAAGAATAAAACATTGAAAACAACTCTCTCTAGCGACGAACGATGATTGCTTCAAACTTTTTGTACTTTTTGTTGCGCAGAGCTGTGTTGCTGTCATTTTTGTAAAAAAAGTTGTCAAGAGATGGCGCTGGTAGTGCACTGTAGAGTTGTAGCTTTGACACCAATAGATGACGTTAGGTGTATATGTATGCGATGAAAAAGAACAATAAGATTTTGATACAGTTGATATCTTTTTGCTTGTGTTATTGTTTGATTTTAGTCTTTATTGAGATAATGTTTTTTTTCTGGTTTTAGTTACTTTTGAATTGTATAATATTATGATTGGTTTTGTTTGGTTATAGCTATTTCCTTTTAATTCTGAAAGACGTGGTTTATAGAATGACTAGACACCTAAAAAAAAAAAACCTGGCCTTTTTTTCAGTTATCTAGGCAATAAAACTAATATTGGACTAATAAAATTATATCGCTGTCAGTATATAAGATTAATTTAGTAAATAATACAGCTGCATGATCTAACTTTCTCGACAAGAATGTAGTTCTGTGTCAATTATTGCCGGAAACAGGAGTTTGTATTGGCTTTCTCTATGGCAATTATACGTCCTATACAGTAGGCTTACTTTCAGAATAAGGAGAGAAAGAAACAGGAATAGCAGAACAAAACATTTTAATTTCTTAATGGGCCCATTTTACTATTTGAGTTGAAGGAAAATTATTATTGTTTCTGCCACCAAGGAACAAAATTACAACCATTGTAAAGTGCTCGAATAAAACAAAAATAATTTATTCGAAAGCAGTTGAATATTGGTGCCATGATCATCAAAGTCTACATAGGTTTAACAAACACAAACGGAAAAAAAATGGGATACCACTTGAAAACTTCATTTATATTCGTGGTATTTTTCTGCAATGAGTGAATACGAGTACAATGTTTTTTTTTCTTGACTAAGGCCTGCCTTTCTCACCTGATGGTAAGCGCCTATGTGCTCGAGTAAAGTCTGTCTAGTGTACTTTAGCCCCCTATTTAACTTATATTTTTGTGGTTATTGAATACTTTAGGTACTACGCTTTGAAAACTAAGACGTTAGACTTATACAAGTACTGTTAAGATAACATAGAGAGACTTCAAATGTAATTTATTACCAGGTAGGGGGACCCCATCCTCATCATGATCATCATTTCAGCCAAAAGACACCACTGCTTTACATAGGCCTCGATCCAAGCGTCACCACACTGGTTGGTCCTGTGCGTCTCGCATCCACCGGACTCCCGCAGCCTTGACCAGGTCGTCACTCCACGTAGTGGGAGGTCTATCAACGCTACGCCATCCGTTACGCGGTCGCCATTCCAGAACTTTTCGACTCCAACGGCCATCCGTTCTGCGAGCAATGCAGCAAGGGGACCCCGATGCTAGTCATTTTGGCAAATCTTAGTTCCCCATTCACATCTGACAACAACGGAATATTCTTATAAACATAGCTACTAATTGACTTCTAAAACCCAATTAAAATTAAAATAAATAACCAAAAAAATAAGTTCAAAAACTAAAACTGAAAAATCACGCTCTTAATACTACTAGCCCTACAGAATATTCTGCAAAGTAGCATCCGACCACGGTTATCCTCTGAGATGAGAAGATATTTTTCTTATTTCATACTTTTTAGTGCGTGATTTTTCAGTAGTTGGGTATTAGTTTTTGAACTTATATTTTATTTATAGTATTTTGGGGTTTTTGCGGATCCAAATCACATTTTTTTCTGCTTATGGTTTGTTGTTTTACATGTACCTAGATAATGCATAAGTTGCGAGCTTGGACTCTAGATGACGCATAATGAAAACGTAGTTGATTTAGTAAATTTACTATTCACTAAAGGAAAGGTATATGCTATGTGTGTAGTTATGGTAGCTATAAATAAACATACATATAGGTTTATGATTTGAAATTTGAGAGACTCTGGAGTGAGCGAACAAATAAACATAAATGTATACATGCATATATACTTACGTACATACCGATCAACAAACACTGCGACGTCGTAGTCGAGTACAAAATTGTTTTCATGGGTTTGACGTGATATATCTCGCAAAAAGTATGCTTGGCAAAAATAGAATGTACCTAATTCTAACTACAATTTAAACTCCCTGTTTAACAATATCACACAAGACGGGGACGAGCGAATATAAATTTTTTGTTCTTGACTTCGGGCCCCCTAGTGTTCGCCATATTTAATTTAATGTGACGACACGCCTATAACCAGCAGACAAACAAGCCGCTTCCAACGATACCTCTTTTGTCAAATTATAATTTGTAGTTTAGAAGTTATGAGAGAACAGATGAACATACACACATACCTGTCAAAAACCACCCTCCCTTTTGCTTCGCCGTAGTCGGGTAAAAATACATCAATTCTAAAAAATCCATAACTTCTTTTAAAATCATTCGCTTTCTTCAGCGTAAGGTCAATGTCCTAACACACAAAATGGTTATGCAACACTGAAAGGCTCATTCATCTTTCGTTGCCTGACCAATAAAATTTTTCGTCATTCCAAATTAAAGCTTATTTTTTGAGAGATAAGTCAGAATTTTCATTGACGCTGTTTGAATGGAAATATCAAAAGATTTGCATGGGAAATGAGACTTCATAATCTAAAGAATAAGGCGGAGTTTCAAGTGTAAGTGGTAGGCGGAAAAATGAAAGTTTGTGAAAGTTAGCACCTGTGTCACGAGTTATATAACTGAGTATGTGTTCGTGAGATTTGTATGATTGTATGTATGTATGTGTGAATGTCACGATTGTAAGGCATGGGGTGCGCCGGAGTAGTATGATGCATAGGATTGTTGGTTAAATAGGATTGATATCTTCTTTTGAATTCAATGAAAAAACTTTTTAATCATTTTTCATAATATTATTTTTATCATTTTGAGAATATTAGATTCGATTCGTTACTTGTTTTGGAACGAATTCAATCAATTGTTTTACAAACTGTATCTAGACGAGTTTTTTTTTTCTTTTTTTTTCTCATTCTATGTCCAAAATGAGTAAAGATATAAAGATAAAAAATTAAACCGTAAACGGCTCACATATTACATTAAAAGACCAAAAGATACAATCCAGTATCGCAGGTTCGTCTAACAAAAGACATCAACGCGCTTTTTGCTAGGCAGAATAATAATGACGCAGACTTCCAGCAAGATTTTACCAATTTTATTAAAAACAAAAAAAAACAAAATGTATTTTACCATAAGATACACTTATATATTTGATTGTTCTATATTTATTATTATATATTTAGACCATAGATAAAATCTTTTTTTCTATCGTTGACGATAGAAAAAAAGATTTTATCTATGGTCTTGTAAAATAATCCAGATAGACTATATTCCTTTTTTTTATCATAGAATTTTTTTCACGTTTGAAAAATGTCTAACCAGTACAACTAACATACGATATGATAAAATAACTGATACATCGCATCCTCATTTCACTAGCTATTTTTATATAGTGAGCCTATTGCCATTAACTAAGCTATCAATACATTTGCTCCTGTAGAATCTTTACTGCAAAGACTCCAGACACCATCACGTGCCAAAAATCCCATCACCTACAAAACCCCATACATTTTACCACGTTTCACATACAACACACTGCCGGTGCATTCCTGTGTAAAGCCCAAATACATAATCTTACCCGACGGCACAGAAGGGGGTCAGGTACACGGATGTGTGTGTCTGTGTGGGTGTGGCCAATGGTACGCACACATGGACGTTGGGAAAGTGTGAGTACATAGCATGATAGCACCTGCCTTGAATGAGTGGAAATGGGTAGTATAGTAAAGTAGGGAAAAATGGATAATTGGAAATAGTTTTTAAAAGTTTAGTTGGTGGATACTAAACAATCATCCATTCTTCCAAAATAGTGAAGTTTTATCAAATATATAGTTCTATAGTTATTCAATCGCAAAAACACGTCGGATTTCGGTAGTCACGTCATTTCCATACATTTTAGAATTTTTGAAAATTTTATATTTCGATGAAGTGATTTTTGCTGATATCACTATTTCGAGGTCTTCAGATATAAAATAATAATAATAATTTATTTATTCATCAAACCATACAAAAATTATTTACAAATAACAAATACACGATAAGGCAAAATACAAATGATGGAGCCCAGATTTCCAAACTAGGCAGATGCCTAGTAGAGTCACAGATGACTTTGTAGTATTCACAACATTCATTCTCTTATCAAAAAGATCCAAGATCAGGCAATGTAAGAACCAGCAGTGGTTGAAGTAGGTACGTGAGTGACGATAATGAATAAGATTTACAATAATAACGGGCAAGCAAGATTAAGAAGTTACAATGTATTTTGGTGGAATATCAAGATTGGACTTTCTGTAAAAGTCTTTGAGATATTACTAGCAATGACTTGATATTTAACCACAAAGAAGTTAATGTATATGTAGTAGTTCGTTCTAATGAAAACCAGGAACTGGCAAAATAGGAAATTGAATGTAACAAGCTTACTCATGCGCAAACGTTCGTTTCCTTCAAAAAAAATGTAGGTGCAGCTGCAGGCTTGGAAATAAATGTAATTGTCTTGTCTATTCCTAAACGGGATCTAACTAGGAAATATGTAGATAATTGTTCAAAATGGCGAATGACAGCGTAGTTGGAAAACTCAAGTTTTTGGAATGATAAAAACCAAAAATGGCTGATAAATGGTAAATTGTATTGAATTATTAATTGAATTATTATCTACAATCATTAAGTTTGATTTTCATCTTAGAAATAAATTCGTTTACTTGCATAATAAATAAACTGTAATAAAAAGGTTCAACTTTCCTAATTTCGCAATTACACGAATCTCATTTTTTTACACTTTATCATACCAAAATAACTCCAAAACAGCGTCTAAAAATACTCGCTTTTAAAAAAAATTATCGCCACGACACTTCAAAATTTCCAATATTACATAACCAGTCAATACACTATACTCAGTACTCTCCAACGCTCACGACGTACGAGGTGGAAGTGTGTCGGGTTCAACGCCCGACTTTCTACAGCGGCCATCTTGAGAGCTGACGTAACAAGGATGCTGGGAGTGATGTCACCCGAAATGAAAGTTAGAGTTGAATAACTTTTTTTTGTTTTTGAGTTTAGGTAATGTTAGGTAATGATTTCTGTGTGTGGATGTACTTGTAATAGGATATTGGTTGGAGATGTGTTGGGTAATTTTGGAGGTGATTTGAGAAATAGAATGTGTTAGTAAAATAATAATAAATTTTATGTGGAGTTTCTTGTCCATTCTTCTCCACAACAATCTACATTTCCGAATGAACGGTAGAATCAATTAGTATTAGATTAATTTTTAGATTAATCTAATACTTTTATTAGTATTTTTTTTTTTTGACGTTCGAAAGTGCCGCTTAATGGCCTAATTGAATAAATACATTTTGATTTTTGATTTTGAAAGATTTCTCAGTTGTCGCTATTTTAGGTTTTGAGATTACCATTGCAGAAACTGGGCCAAGTTAAAATAAATAAATAAATGTTTCATCATCATCATCATCATTTCAGCCGAAACATGTCCACAACTGGACATAGGCCTCCCACTTAATAAATATTTGTAAAAAGGAAATTATGGGTAGATAACAAATCTGTTTTGTAAGGTTCTGGAAGATTCCTGGAATTGTGTGATAAATAAACATTTTTAAATTAAAGACTGAACAGTATTTAATCGATTCAAATTATGAAGAATCCATTAATTACTACAAAGAATATCTAGTTTTATTATATAAAACTAATTAACCAGATAAGCTACCAACTCTCCCATAGATTTTCATGTATTTATTTCCCATTGAAAAAAGCTGCTGTGATTCGCTGATTTCTAATATAGCATAAAACGTGTTCTCTACAATGTTGCAAAGAAAATCTATTTATTGATTAGCTTCACCCGGATCTAAAATTCCTATCTATGCATCATCATAGAAAATTTTATCAATACTGTCTTTAAAATATTCACCATTGGTTATCAAAGAATAATCTTTGCCATTCAACGTAGCAGTGTTTTGGGCAATTTTGCCCTTGACAGGAATGAGGACGAATTTTTTATGTCTAAATGGCTGCCCCACCTCCTTTTTAAACTCGGTACTTCGTAAATATTTTGACTTGCTTGTAAATACTATGCAATTTTTTAGTCTTTATATCTATTATTTTTCTTCAAATAAATGTGAACAACGCTTCAATACATGCATTTTGACTGGAAGTGAAGCACAAAATAAATATCAAAACAACACTTTTCATTATGATTTTGCTAATTTATTAGACTTTACAAAAAAAAAAACATTTATGATGAAATATTTTTTTTTTGGTTATCATATGAACAACAGACATTGCAAAAGACTGGACCCAAAAAAAAACTATCTCATTTACAGAAATAAATACCATCGGCAACAAAAATGACTGGTTACTATAACGACTCATTAATAGTTAGCCCATCGTTAGCTCTTTTACACTTCCTACCAAAAAAAATCGCCCACACCAGCCTATACTTCCTCACGCTTTCGTCTCTCGTAAATTACCAAAACACATCCGCCAGTATACTTTCACACCACTTTCGACTGTGTGTGCCACTTCGTACACTTTCACCTTCGAGAGAAAAATGCCACATCCGGCTTGCGAATGCTTGTTGCGAAATGTCCCACCTGATACTGAGGCGTGGTGGATTTTTTGGTAGTACGTGTACGGGTACACCTGTGGTGTGATGGACCTGTGGTAAAGGCAGTTTATGTTGGAGTATGAAATATTCTTTGGCTATTTGGTTTTAAATGATCTTTTTATAAATATGATTTCTGAATATTACTTATGAAAATTCTCTGCATATAATTTATATTTCGTTAAGAAAAGAAAATGGCTTATGTCCAGCAGTGGACGTCTTTGGTCTGAGGTGATGATGATGAAAATAAAACTACGACTATCTTAGAAGAAAGATAGAGAAAATTTGTTACTCGACTCTAGCGGCAACTTTCCATTAAAAAAATATAGGTTAGCAGCAAATGGTGTCCACGACAAAAACGAATATATCTTATGAAAACTTATAAAACTACTGGATAATATATAATTTAAAAAAATGATTTCAGATCTTTGTTTCAGAGATTTTCTTTTAAATCCAGCCCTTGTTCTTTGTTACCTAGATACGTATAATATAAGAATTTAAAACCGAATTCTACAATCAGTTTTACTCCCTCGTAAATATATTTTACTTACACATAATTTTGAAAATAATCATTGTCAATAATAATTACATTACCATTGCTTTTATCTGTTTTGCATTAAATTTCAGACAAAAAAAAACAAAGTTTTCCTCCTTTCTTATTAATTACCTTATTTTACTCTGCATGCATT
Organism: Orthosia gothica; assembly: GCA_949775005.1. Lineage (NCBI taxonomy): Eukaryota > Metazoa > Arthropoda > Insecta > Lepidoptera > Noctuidae > Orthosia > Orthosia gothica. The sequence continues at coordinate 11,195,157 of OX459047.1, read as the reverse complement.
CACTTGAATACTGCCAAATTCTTTGGGAATCTTTAGGTTTTATAGTATTTAAGTTTTTCGGTTTTCGGCATCAATATTCTAGACTTAACTTTAGAGCTAAATCAATAGAATCGATTACAGAATACAAAAGTAGACACACACACGAACACACGTATGAACATTTTTGTTCTGAAAATATTTCAGAACAAACATGTTTTTTTTTGGGACAATCCCACCGCACTATTCCCAAACCACTGCAACTCCTGAAAGCCAGAATCAACAGTGGCGACCACCAGAAAAGCGCCGAGGCAATGAAGCTCGAGGAAGTCCCGGAGAATGAATTTACCTGTCTTGGATCCCGCAAAAAAAAAAAACAAAAAAAAAAAAAAAAAAAAACTTTATTTTTAAATAGGCTTATACTGAAGAAAATATGCTTAGAGAAATCTATTTTAAAAGGTCTGCCTGGATCTTAAACTTTGAACTAAACAAAGATGTAGCTGGGTTCTTAAATAACTTCCCTAAAATAAACAAAGACTACGTAAATTTCTGTAATTTTTCTTGCTAAGACATTTTTAGTTACAATATATTGGTTATAAAATATCTTTGCCCCTTACTTAAGAAGTGAAGACGCGATTGCCCAACGAGCCATCAAAGTACACAACCTCAATCTCATCAAACATAAACTTAATATAACTCGTAGAAAACACCATATAAATTATGGAGTTATCACATGGGTGGGCGCCTAATCTCACTACAAAAAAAAAAGTGGAAACGACATACCCACCTGTTTTTACTCCGACACTACATGAATTATTTTCACCTAAGACTCTTTACACACCCATTTGATTTTCAACTCTATAGTTTAAGAATCAAGGTTGGCTTTCCAGTAGGGGGTTAGAGGAGTTATGGTAGTTACGTCATGGGGTAAATAAAACCATTGAGGGCACTATGTATACCCGATCTCACAGCGTGAAAGCGAGAGAAAGGTGTTTAGCGGACGACGCGAAGGCCCCAAATTCCTGATGCGGTGAAAGAGATTTTTTCTTTTTAATCGTCTTTATGGCCTATGAGATGGGTTGATAGTTCTTGTATTTTGGTGTTGGTGGTGATGATTTATAGAAATGGTGAAAAAGGCCTAGGAACAGGAAGGAGGATTCCGCTGGAAAGTGTTAATGAGGCAGACGCAAGAACTTGAGAGCCTACGAAACATAAAATGCGAGTCATTCCCTTTGAAAAAACAAACCCATTGTAAAATATAATAAGTATTTGATTAGGTAAAGGAAAAGGCATCACTTTGTGTGAATTCAAACTATAGGAAATTTCTAAATATTGCAGAAATTTCTAAATAAGTAGAAGGTTGAAAATGCTTATTTCTGCTTAAAACATACATTGTAAATTAAACACACTACTTACAAGTTAGGTCTAGCAGGACTGTGACAGATTTATTAATACTTAATAAAAATAAAAAAATACTCGCATAATGTCGCAACGAATATTATTAGAGTACATGCCTTGAAAATGACTTCTACATTTTTTTTGGTTTTATGGTTTCACACAGATTTTCAGAATTTAATAGCATTATATTAAATGTTTTCTTCAAAACAAATGAACACGTACGTATGTATTTGAGCCTAGCCTATGAAATAACTGGTAAAACCCCTTTGTTTTTTGAAAGGTTTATTTATTCTTCCATTTACAGGACTTGATGCTTTATTGATGGCTAATGGTAAATTAATGTAAGCTTAAATATAAAAATACTGTAGCTATGTATTGTTCAGTCAAAAATAGAATAAAAAACTCACAGATTAAAGAAACATGACTTTAATAAATTAAACTTAATTCAATACTGCACAAAATACAAAATTCTTATAGATCTTATTCTTAATGCTTCTGATAAAATGAAACTTACTAAAATTTTAAACATGTTTAAAACAGTTTATAATATTTTTCTTGTCAGATAAAAAAATGTTAATCGCAAATTAGATTTTGAGAAAACGTTATGTAAAAAATAGAAAACACGAAAAACACTGTTTCATTTAGTTTAATAACTAAAATAAAAATAATCAACAAGTTTAATTTATTGTTACTCACAATCATAATTATGGATATGAGAAAACGGAACAAATACAACAAAAATGTCCAAGTGAAAGTGTGACTCACACACAGACAAACTGTCTCTGTAGTTGTAGAGAAAGTTTGTCGTCTACATAATAGAGATTGCGGAGGGCATGGAGTCGAAAATAATTACATTTTTTTCCAAGAAATAGGAGATAATTCGAAGTTTGAATATGTGGCAAGCAATGTGATAAGGAGGATTCCAAATAATAAAAGCTGTATAATTTTTAAAGTTTTGGGATTTAAAACTTTATTTATAATGCAAATGATGATATAGAAGGCATCCAATTAAGATTAATGCTGAAGTCGACAGAAAGACTAAGATTTGTTTATTTATTTGTTTGTGAACGGTCAAAACGGTGAAGGAAAACATCGTGAGGAAACCGTTATGTCCTAGAACCAAAAATTCGAAGATATGTACCATCCACCAACCCGCACTAGGCCCGCGTGGTGGATTACGGCCCATTCCCTCTCACAGAGAGGAGGCCTGTGTCCCAGCAGTGGTAACATTAATAGGCTGATGATGGTGATTAATAATATCAAACGTTCTAACATAACACTTTATGAAGTGTAAAAACTGTTAATGTTTTGATGATGTATTCAAGAAAAATATGCCAGAAATATGAAATCGGGCCTTATTCACATTAGATGATCATGGTAAGGTATATAAGAACTTAGACAAGTTAAGTCGTAAGAATGTTAATGCACGCTGCTCAAAGTAATAAAACTTTAGCAAAATAAGGGTCTTCATATAGACATCTAACGATTGAAAAATGTTAAACTTCTAAAGACTACTGACAAACTGCGGTTTTACTTTAGGCGGGGAGAGGGGTCATCTCGACAACTTCTTTTCATTTCTTTAATAATATATATATATATGTATAAACTATATGTAAGATGTATATTTAAGCAACTTATTAGTATTTTTTGTTCTGTTGTTTGCATGCTACGTTTTAAACAATGCATCTGCCATGTTATTTCTTCACAACCCTTGGGTGACTGGTAGAGAATTCCTCAGGCATGAACTCCGCTATTGTATCTTTTTCATGAAGTTTATATACATAGACTACTCCACTCCATTCTCTATCCAATCATTTTCCTACCAATGTGTGTGAGTGAAAGGCGTGTACGTACACGACCGTACCCACGCATCGCTGTCCGTGAGTGCGTGAAGATGGCATGTTCTTTTTTCACATTCTATCTATATTGAAAACTAGTATAAAAGTGGGTTCGTCCGTTTATACTGCTTAGTTTCTAAACGACTTGAGATGGGAGTATGTCTTGTTCATGTTTTTCAGGCATTTATGATGAGGTTTATTTTTTTAAATATCGTTTTGGAAATTGTATTTTAGATTGTTTAGGACATGATTTTTATTATTATTTAATATAATTGTTATGTATCTACTGGATCAAGTATACTATATATAGATTCGGTTATTCACGATTATTCAACGATACTGAAATACAATATATTGAAATGATAAGTTTTTGGAGAAAGTTTACTTTATAAGTTAATTACAATAGGTTTCAATAGTAGAGAGAAAGTTATAACACTGTTACTCAATTATATTTTCTAAATGTTTCCATTTTATTCATTTAAAGATGAACGAATTTTATTTTTAATTAAGCGTGCGTGCAAACTATGGTGCGACGTTGCATAGTAAAAATTTACTAGTTTGTTGCTTTTTCTTGTTTACCTGTTTTCTGCGTAGCGTATTTGCATGGCGTCAATTTGCAGTATTGTGTTTGGGCCCTAAGCTAAAATAGCAATTTGTTCTCGCACGGGTTTTTTTGTTTATATTACTATTCAATTATTTTTTTTGTTATCTCTCACGTCTCCTGTGCGGGTCACAAATAAATATATTTTCTTTATTTATAATTAAATCAAAGATCCAAATTAATTATCTATACGCTTTTTGAAGATTCTATTAAATAAGAGTATGATCGTGTGATGGTTTATATTTTATGCAAAAAATGCATGTGTAGGGTAAATAATATAATGAACAAAATATTTTCATATATTTGGGACAGGATCGCAAAAATTTATTATCACGAAATGATTCGATAATATGATTTCGTTATTACATTGTAATTTTTGTATTTTTTGTTTTAATTGTATTAATTTTCTTTATGCCGTCGTTATATTAAGATGTGAAGAAACATAATACAGTTACAATAACACAAACAAAAAGCAAAAGCACTAAAACATTGCTTTGCGTTGTAGTGTTTTTGCTTATTTTTAACCATTATTGCCTGTTTATAAATAGTTTATTTTTTGCACTACATGCTTCGAGACAAATTTTATTTAATTTCCATTAATATGAAACTTTATCTTGGATAAAATCACTCTCGTTAGATCTAAAATATTTTTTCATTAGCTTTGTCAGTTTTCACAAACGTTTGTTACCTCAAGTTGCCAAGAGATGGCGCTACTAGTTCTTTACGGACACTATCATAAAGTTTCACGCTTGGTCGACTTTCAAACCGTTATGCTAGTGGTATAAACTAACCGTAGACTGCACTTACCACGAGTAGAAGAAAAGTAGGTCTTTATATCGTATCGGTTTCTTGAAAAAAAATACCGGGAAGATCGACTACAGTCTGTATGCACTAGTCACTAAACAAAGACAGTACCCGGCTGGTGCAGGACTTTTGCAGAATATGAAGACAAAACACATTTGGCTATGAGTTTGGGAGGTTTCGTGGATCGATTACCTAAAACTATAGACGGACTATTGAACCCTGCCTGACCATTGTTGATATACGCGGCTTTGATAAAATGGCAGGGAATGGACTTGCACAGAACATTAATTGGCACAAAAAGTCGCTAGCACTATCTGTTTTCACTCTGACCGGCCAATAAAAGTTAGCCAGAGTTGAGGAATAGGACTTTTCCTTCTTCTTCTTCCTCTGAATGATGAGGAGCTCGTGGTAAAATAATAACAGCCGCACTGGTCGATCATCAAAGTTAAGCAACGCTTGACGAGGTCGGTCCGTGGATGGGTGACCATTTCAACATACCGGGTTTCCTCCATGCCTCGGAAAGCACGTTACGCCATTGGTCCCGGCTGTCATTTGAAGATCTTTGACACTCGTTACGGGTAGTCAGAAGCCTGAGATCTGACACCGGTCTTACCAAGGGGTACCGTGTTACCCAGTTACTGGGTTGTGGAGGTCAGATAGGCAGTCGCTCCATGTAAAACACTGGTACTCAGCTGAATCCGGTAAGACTGGAAGCCGACCCCAATGTTCTTGAGAAAAGGTTAGGCAGATTGATTGATATAGTGCTTCATCATAGTCAGTTAACTACTCAAGATATTATCTTCGCAGGCTTGACCATTGTTGCAATGAATAGGAGAAGAGCATGCAATAATTGACATATTTTACCATGATGATGATTGAATGGCTGAAAAATATCATGCATGACCTTACGTAATCATCACCGTGTTTCAAAGTTGGAAATTATTTAAATGAATGGTGCTTAAACATTCGGCGTGATCCGGATGAGAAGAAAAGTTGTCGACATAGCTCAGAGATTAAGCAAGATGAAGAGGCAATGGGCCGGCCATATTAGCCGTAGAACCGATGACCGTTGGGGTAGACGTGTTCTCGAGAGGAGACCACGAATGGGTAAACGTAGCATGGGACGCCCTCACGCTATATGGAGCGACGATCTTTGCAGGGTGGCTGGTTGCAGCTGGGTGAGAGCTGCCGAAAATCGAGACCAATGGTGTGCGATTGGAGAGACCTATGTCCAGCAGTGGACTGCTATAGGCTGATGATGATGAAACATTAGGTTGAATGAATCAGTTGGTGTCAATCGACAATTCCTACCACACCAAATTTACTACACCTATCAACCGACGTCAGTCCATTTTATTGATCGATGATCGTTTGAGGATCAATTTTCAGCGTGACACCTTTAAATTGGAAAACTTGTCTTTTGATACTGATCAGTATCAGAAGACAAAAATTTTAGTAGTAGTATAGTAAAAAAAAAACATGTCAATAAAAATTCAGTTTATTTTATCCCTTAAAAGTAATTATAGAGTCTTATTGTTTAATACAATATTCTTAAACTAAGGACAACGTTTGGTTATGACACATAAACCCGTAATAGTTAATGATAAAACTAGGTTTTTGGGCTAAAAAGACCGGTTTATACAATAACACTGACAAAGTTTTATTACTCTTATTTTATGCTTTTACCCTGTACCATCCAAACTTTTTTATCATTTGTACAGTTCTTTCGAAATAAAATTTATAAATTAGAATAAATTATCAAAATAATTGAAAATCTTAAAATTATAAATTATTTAAAATTCGTAACGAATCATGCACCATTTCATTCAGCTTTTTAAATAAATAGTTTCAAAATTTAAAGCTTACAAACGCACCATCAGATTAGTGAACTTAAAATTAATAGTTAATGAATATTTTTGAACACCCACTTAAAATTAACAAGATCATTGGAAATCTGTACTTATTTTGCAATTTTACAAAAAGAACATAAATCTATGATTACAATATTAAAAAGGAATCTCTTTTAATTTATTATAATAAAATTTTAAATAATTGAAATCCGTTATATTATAAAAGAAGTAAATAAATATGCAGGCAAAGTTCTGCAATTACTATTCAATTCAAATAAGAATAGGGTTGAGCTGGACCAAATTTACTTGAACCACAACCTTATTAAACATCAAAAGGAACTCAACATGATTTTGACAAATATAAGCCCAAATATGGCTTAACATCAGCCCTATTTTTATTTGAATCGCATTAATAGCTCTTAACACATTTTTCTAAGTACCCTCCAAGCTAAAACCAGCCTTATGAGCTAAGCTGAGCCTTGTACGCTAAATCATTGGCATCATTCGCGATGTTTGAGGATCTGGCGTAAGGGTAGGTAGCTGCTGAGGCTGTTGGAGACGTCCACTGCTGAGACGACTGGAATCCAGCGAGCTGGGGAAATAACGAATATTTTATTAATATGCTTCATTCCTTCACTTTTAGTCGTAAGATTCGATGTCACAGAAAATCTTCTGAAGACTGTATCAGAAAACATTTGAAAGTTGTCTTTAATAAATCAAGATTAAATGAATCAATAGTAGCTAATGTCTATAAAGTCATTACAACGTAATAATTAAAGACGCATAATAATTTTGAGCAACTTTCGAAAAAAATACGATTATAACGCGAATCAATAAAACTTGGTGAATAATTCTTTAAACAATTAAAGTAGTAAAAAGGAGAATTTGTGAAAACTTATCCTGATTGAGTATTCAAAAGCAAAGTTTTTAAAAGCATTTGCCATTATATAATTTTAAATCTGATCAGTAAAAATACGAAGAAATAGTAGAAGAAAGAATCCTTACATAATCGCTCACCTTTCCACTAATATTGTTCAGTCCACCTCCACTCAGTAACTTCTGGATGCCCAAGGCTGCAGCCACTACGAACGCCAATTTAGCCACGACCAGAGCCTTTGTCACGAGGAGTGTCAGACCACCGAACAAGAGACCAGCTACTGCCAGGACCTTGACTCCGATGCCAGCTATGAGTGGCGTGTATTTCTTGATTTTACCTCGAGCTGAAACAAAAGAAGATCATTAAAAAGTAGCCATAGGAACCATACTATTTCTATATTGAGATTTCGAAGCAGTTCTCACGTCAAACTCTACATTTGTATGAGAACTTGTCAAAATTAAGTGCTGAGTTTGACAAATTCTTAACTTAAAATTCGCACTTTTGAAAATGGAAGTTATTAAAATGGTGATATTACAAATGGATATGAACCAGCTTAATAACGTAGGCTGATTGTTTGATGTACATACAATTGGAAACCATTACTTGGTAGTGGGTTTCTATGTAGGAATATTACGGCTGTTCATTCATTGCCTCATTGTAGTACCAGGTGTTATGGTCTCATTTTAGTCCTACAGTGAGACCAAAAACTTAAAGGTCAGGTTATCAATACGTAGTAGGTTTGAATCATGCTTGCTAGATCTCTCCTTTTTAGGGTTCCGTACCCGAATGGTCCAAACGGAGCCCTATTGCTGTCACTCACGTGTCTGTCTACCTATCCGTCGCCTGTCACACAGGTTTTACAGCCAAATTTTTTAAACTACTTCTTCAAATTTGTACAGTACGAGTATAAGCATCTTGTTTACCCAAAGCCATACAAATTATCAAAAAAAAAAAATTTTTAAGGGGCTCCCATACAGCCAGTGCCGCACGCGAAAAAAAATTTCGTTGTTGAGAACTCGTTGCGTAGATAAATAATACTGCATTGCCACCAAAGTCAGCTTTTTACAAAATTTTGTTCTGAAGAATTTTTAACTTCCCATTGATCTATGAACTTCAAATTTGGTTATAATATTTATGATTACGTATATTTTACTAACAAATACTAATATTTTTTTTTGAAATTCCTATTACAACATAATTGATTTTGCGGATTGGTACGGAACCCTAAAGGTGCGAAGTCTGACATGCACTTGGCTATTTTTCCTATTACAACCAAACTGATTTTACGGTTTGGTACGGAACCCTAAATGTAAGAAGTCCGACACGCACTTGGCTGGTTTTTTTGTGCCGGGGTGGAAAATCCTCAATGGATGTCCCTTCGCTCTGATAGGGTCTGTCAGACTTCTACGGACTAAAAACCACCCCGGTGTTCCATCTCACACCAACGTCGAAGGCCTATCCCGCCATTCCGCCACGAGGACCTCGCGGAGTTGAGACCGACGCAACTCCATATGTCGCTGCATCGGCCCTGCGCCCCGCGCCCGCGCTTCCTCGCGCCACCGATACAGTGACGCGAGTACCTTCGCCTCCAGGTCCCAGGCCGGGGATCCGGCCAGTACACAAGCCACCTTGAAGGAGATCGTGCTATACCCCCTGATGACTCTGCCGATCATCGCTCTCTGCGGCTTCCACAGAACAGCGATGCTACCGGCCATCAGGTCAGTCGCTCAGATCCGGGCACCGTACAGGGCTATCGATCGCACAATCCCCACGTAGATTCGCCTACGGAAAGGAGGCCTGAATCTCAGCTGTGAGAACACTAAAGGCTTTTTATGCAAACCGCTGATTCAAGTCCACGAATTAGACGTTTCACTCTTAATAATGAAACCGCAGTAGTATTAGCTGATATTTCGTATATTCTACGTCACCACAATCCCACATGATACAACGTAACTGCGTAATCTTGACCACGAGGTATTACATTCGCTCATGTAATAGTTCGTTGACACACTCTATGAAATGAGTAAATTTAAAAGATTTTTCTTAAAACAGTGGATTAGAACTCAAAGTAGTTTAAAAGATAAGACTTATTACAATTGATATAAATGAAGATATATATATATACATATATTTCTAATTAATTGATTCGGATCTAGTCTAATTGTAAATGGGTACCTAACGCGAGTCTTGGTATGATTGGTATTATTATTATTATTGGTATTTATTGCCTTTGGGGCATCGTTTGGGGAACCATAACGACTGATACAATACAAAGATAGAAAGTAATACATTAACATATTAAGTAACTTACCTACTGGAGAAACATAACTTTGGCTAATCTATTCCATACATTCCCTTTATGCAGAATTTAAGGCGTATATATGCCCCAATGTTAACGCTGTACTAGCCGTGCGTCCGCTCGGAGCCAGAATTACAATATTGAACCTTCTTTTGGACAGTTTTGTTTGCAAAATATTCTTTTATTTACCTATGATATTTCAATTATGACAAAATTCTAGCCATACATTAGTCTGTATCAAAATATTTTTAAACATCCAAGTCATTTTGGAGGAATATCCTAAACTAGCGAAAAAATATCGTGTTGTTATTTTTTTTAAAGCTAATCTATTTTTTAGACGAAAAAACCATGTTTCACAAATAATGTACATGAATCAATAACAAATACATTTTTTTAAACCTTTTAACCTAGCCGTTACTAAGGAGTACGCTTTAGAAAGTAACCGTTTTATGGCATTAAAGCGATGGAAGGTCCTTAATTAATATAATCAGAAATGCATCCTTAAAATAATCAGGCAGAGACTTTTTCTTTTAAACCACAAGTACAGTATTTATTTATTTAAAACATGCATAATTTACATTTTAAAAATTTACTTTACCGTTGAAAAGTCTAGTAAGTGAGAACTAAGAGTAACTGTAAACCTGAATCGATAGCGCACATAATCTTGCCTCAAAAAGATTGAGCGTTATTTTTTACGTAAGAATTTTATGAATACGTGTGGAAATAAATAGTTTATTTTTATTTTTTTATTCCACAACTATGTATAGCCAGCCCTAGTCCTACGCTAACCGCACGACGTAACCTTGACCACGCGACCAGTCTTTCACGTAACCGTTCATTCACACACTATACTTTCATTACGATACATTTATATTTATTATGATAAGCTTAAAACACGCCATGAGAATGTTTCCGTATTAATATAAAATTACAATCACGAAGGGTTTAATAAACATGCCATTCAAAACTGTAATGCTATAAATTGTGACGCATAAATTGTCAAATTGGTTCTAGTTGCATAACTTTCAGACTTTACTCTTTATCTATACTGCTCTGAACAAAAAGTGGCTGTTTTTATGAGTACATCGCGATATTTTTTGGCTTAAATTGTATTCAGTTTTCTCAATCATTAATAGAATGTATTCCGGGAAGTTAAAGAGATAATGCGTGGATATCAAACTTAAATAAAATAAATTAAACTCGTCGTTGTTTTCAAATCTTTATACCGTGCCAAGCTGGGGTGGGTGGGTCACTTGTAATTACTTAACTAAACTGTGCCGACATAAAACTGAGGAGATTACGAATATAGTTGTTATATCATACTAAAAAAAAAAAAATTGTATCTTATTTCGTACGTCTAGATATATGGGCCAAAATCGCCACGCAGTGGGAGCCGGGAGATGGGCGTCATCGCCGTGGGAGGCCTAGGAAACGCTGGCGTGACGACTCAGAGGCGTTCACGGGAGATTGTCAGGAGATTGCAAATAATAGGGAAGAGTGGAAAGCTATGGGGGAGACCTTTCCCCAGCAGTGGGACAATGTAGGTTGAAAAAAAAAATCGTACGTCTATGTTAGAGGTATTGCCTCGCTTGTACCACAAACCCGGCTGACGTAACCTTGACCGCGCGGCCGCTGCTCACGTAACAGTGCACTGACCCACTCCACAACTTTCATTTCTCTGTATATCGAGATCTTTTCTCACGAGTGTAGTATATGTAAACATCGATTTATGTTATCATGTGTTACGGGTATGTTCAATTCTCAATTAGATATGTATACTGTTGGTAGGGAAATAATGATATAAGTCACAATTATGGACACTGTCGTGCACAGCACAAATCAAGTAGGAGAGAGGAGGAAGAACACTAACCCTCTTACAAATAAACAAACGCAGAATAAAGTTATACCAGGTATAAACCTATGAAAATGTATGGGTATACCTTAGTTATACCTAGTATAACTTTATTCCGCGTTTATTAGTAAGAGGGTGAGTGTTTAATGTGATCAATTTTACTATTGGTTAAGTATTATTAAGTTATACTAGTGTTGTATTAGTGTTAGTTATTTGTGTGTGTGTTGTTGTGGTTCTGGTGTTGTTGTTGTTATGTTTTTTAGTTTATGAAAATATATTTTTAGGTTTCAAGTATCAGTCGTTTTTAAATATTGAAAGCCTTAAAATTCAGTAGGTCAAAGTTAATTTAAAATGTATGTGTATTCAGTGAAGTATAAGTTTTGAAATGAGCACCCCAGTATACACCAAGCTAGAAGGAGCAACAACCTTTGTGGCATGGCTGATAGAGGCTGAATTAAAGAAGCTAAACATCTAGTAGTTATGACGGCGGTGGCTATGATGTTTAAAATTACTTGAAATACAACACTATTTTTATTTCGTATTGCTTTTGTTCTAGACCAAGAGATAATTTAGTTTAGCTTAACTCGCATAGCATAGTTCCTTTAAATTTCATGAATATTTTGTGTTCAGTATACATGTGTGAAAAATTATCGCAGCTAATTACGAGGTAACTATTGGCATCATGGTAATAGTTGGTTAAGAATGTTGAAAAAAAATGAACCAACCTTCTTCAAATGTTCTGGCTGCCTCCCTCAGTTCACCAGGTTCAAACTTGACGTTTAACTTTTCTTCTCCTGTCGCATCCCTGCAATAAAAGAAATAAAATTGGTTACGTTTTTTACTAGTTCCTGCCAGTGGCTAAGCTCGCGTGAAATCGTAATATATCCCAAGGGAATGTACTTCCAGTAAAAAGTAGGGTGGTTACGCACTTCACGTCCGTGTCCGTGATCCGTGTCCGTGTTTTGAGTTCCGAGTTCAAAATGTTCTGAATTATGACGGGTAGAGTTCGGATGTAGTGCGTAAGCTTCCCTACAAGAAGCAATACGACTACTTCGGAACCGACATTTCACGAACACAGATCACGGACACGGACGTTTAGTGTGTAAACGCCTTAAGTCCTTTAGGGTTCAATCTTTCTCTATACCAAAATTTATCAAAAATATGTTCAGATTTTGAGGCGAGAAAATGTAATAAACAGACAGACAGAGTAATTGTAACATTTATAGAGCTCATAGTTTTCTCAAAAAATATTCGGGATTTGTATTAAAACGAATTTGATTCAAATTACAGACAATTTGTATCGGATTTTTGTCAATTTTACACTATATTAACTCTTTATCGAATCAAATTGGTTTTAATTCAGATCAAGAGGATAATGGTGGAATGACCGGTAACATTGGATTTTAGTTGTAGGTAGGATAAGTAGATAGGTAGGGTAGGTAGGGTAGGGCAAATAGGATAGGTAGGGTAGGTATATAGGGTAGGTTGGTAGGGTAGTTAGGTAGATAGGGTTAAGAAAAAGAGCTTCAAGAGTTCCAGAACATCGTACTATATTGTCTATTAGCACACCAACCTTACATAAACACACACATAATTAGAAAATACATTTTCGTTTTATGTATTACGTTGTTTCATAAGAGAACTGACACAATACGATTTTACACGCATTTTCACTTGATTTGCATTACAATGAATACTAAAGTTAGTAAATGTTAGTGTACTACGAAAGTACATAATTACTAAAGCGTTTATTTGTTTTGTTTTGGTATTTTTACTTTACACTCGACAAACATTTCTTAAACACTAGTTTATCATTGTCAGTGGTAAAGTCGAGGGCAAACGATCTAGAGAAGGAAGTCCTTTACGCTGGTCAGACCAAATCCTTAAACATGAAAGCCTCAGAAGCCGTGCATCTTGCTGAAACTAGGAGCAAGTGGAGAAAAAACATCAAGGAGTAGGTTTTGAGACTATGATGTGGTCAGGAAGCCCAGCATTGACGATTCGACGCAAAGAGGAACAGTTTATCATCGTGACGGAACCAGCATGTACTAAAACTTAAAATTCAATCATTCGACCTGTGACACTCCCTCTCACAAATAGAAGACCTGTGTCCCAACAATGGTAACGCCTGAGACATCTTATCCTAATTTATTGTAGGTTGGCGCAGCATGTTTTCTTCCATATTCCTCTATTCCTTGTCATCTCATTAGTCCCTTTCTAGCCAGATGAACTTAATAATCCCTAATCTAGGTTAGGTTAGGTTAAAAAACGGGCTGGTTTCCGCAACTCCACGACCAAGCGCGTATTTTGCGTACGGATCCCTAATCTAGATAAAGGTACTAAATTAAAAAAGAAATCCATTGATACTTACAAACATTACAGTGAAAGTGTCTGTATGTAAATCTCATATAATCTGTATTGTTTAGATCAAGAGGTGGAGTTATCTCTGATTTGAATTAGTTGTCAGAAGATTATCATTTGTTGTCCTATTGTTTTGTGAGTTGAATTAAAGCTGCTCAGAATATCAGATATGTTTGTGTGTACCCATTGGGCAATTCTTGCAGACTTTGGAGGAGGCCTATGTTTTGTGTGAGTGTTTCAGCTGATGATTTTACCAGAGAATTGAGTGAGACATGTTATGGCAAGAGAGAAGATGACTTTTGTATTAACGACAAAAAAAGATGTGTAGTCGAACTCATGCTATTTCGACCTCATATATATTGGGATCCATGAAAAGAGGATTATGATCGTTCACCATATAATATGTATGGTGATGATATTACCGATGCATTAGTATAGTAAGGGCTTACGCACGGCACGTCCGTGTCCGTGATTTGAGTATTTGAGATCCGAGTTCAAAATGTTCTGAATTATGACAGATACAGTTCGGGTGCAGTGCGTAAGCTTCCCTACAATAAGTACTACGGCTACTTCAGAACCGCAATTTTACGGACACGGATCGGTTGTAGTGCTTCACCACCCTAAGGGTTTAGAGATTAGATTTCAGACGCCCTAGAACACTAGATCTTTTGCTTTTTAGACACTGGCAAAAAGATAAATAGGTAGGTAAAGTATATGGTATATCCTAGCTAGCATCTTTTCGAAAAAAAATAGTGAAATATGCAGCTAAGAAGTATTTTGTACTCGTACCACTTGAAAAGGGACAAAAGTCTCGCACACTTTCGACAACACGTTTTCAAAGTAAACAAAGAGAGGTTGTTTTAAAAGTCACTCAGTTACCCAACTACGCATGACAAAGTGTGGTGTGTGACACGTATTTAAGGTGAATTAGCGTCAAACCCATTGTTTTATTATTTTCACTTTAAAAACAGGGTTTGGAAAATCGTTTGTTTGTTTTTTGAAGGGACATGGCAATACCCTTAATGACCGTTACACTTCAACTAACCGTTCTTCTAGGTTACCTAAGTGTAAGGTTTAGATTAGAAAATAATATAGTTATTTTTTTGCAATAAAAGCAAATAATCCATGCCTCTAATTTGCCTGGAAATTTTCAGGTAAGTGATTCTTTCAATTAGGGTCTGAAGGCAATATTTGGTGGTGTTTTTAGAGGATGTTAGAGAGATTCAGATTATGCAGCCGAAAACTTCAAGTACGTGATGATAATGATATTGAAAATAAGTAATATCAACCATTAAAGACTCTTTCATAATATTAAATCAATTACAGTTTAGTTTACAACAAAAATGAATTTTCTGCTATAAATAGATGTGAACTCCAAAGTAATCCACATCTAGTTATTCATCTATTATTAAACGACCAAAATCAAAAAGAAAAATCATCTTATTGCTACCTCCGCACCAGCTTCACCCCATTACCGCTATTAAAACAAAAAAAACACTTACTTCTCAATAGCTACTCCAGAGAACAGCTCAATTCTTCCATCTTCTTCATTGGAAGCACCAGGCGCAGCACTGCAGGCCACGACTCCTACCACCAAAATTAAGCACAGCACTCTCATATTGAAAAATTACCCAATCAATTTTTAGACTTAGGTCAAAATGACCCAAATATATTTTGGACTTGGGTTAGAATGACCCAAAAATATTTAGACGTAGGCTTATAAGGCCTTGTTAAGTCCTTAGTGGACGAAGGTTTAGGATAAAGTGAGATGGGTCCGGGATGCCGCTCGCTTTTATATTCAACGTTATGTGTACGGTAAGAATGGCTGTTACGGAATATTTTGTAGTGCGGCGAGTGGTTTTGATCATTTGTGGAATTTGTACGGGAAATTGTAAGCGTTTGAAGATTCGATTTTTAGGCTGATATAAGTAATGATAATATTTGTATAAATATTATTTTTTACAGCTTACACGGATTGTAGTGTTTTTTAACTACTGATAGAAATATGAGAATCAGTCCCTACTAAAGTTTTGATGTTGGTTTACAACTATGAGCATATCCAAAACTAAAACTATGTAATGTAGATAATTTAAATAGTTAATATCAAAAAAATAAAAATAAAAATAGTCGATAACTTTACCACCATGAAAACTTTCTTAAAAATATTCTTACATCTAGACTTAATGTCAGCAATCTTAACAAGTTTATCTTGATAAGTCATTTGTTTTTTTTAATAGGGTTTAGTTTTTTTTTCCAAACCCTAATATTTGCCAACCAGCCACTTTTGCAATAAAATCACTGTATTCAATATACTTGGAGGTTTTTAGCATTATAATGTATCTAATAGCGACTGGAATCAAAATGAAATCTACGAAAAGCTTCAAGTATCAAGACTACTACACGCGAGAGCTGTCACTCATTCATATATTAAACCGCGCACACGCCGTTCTTTCAACAAGTGACAAACAAAGACAAATATTACTACCTTAATATTAGAATGAAAAGAGACTTTTTTTTCATTTTATTGTAGTAAAATTGTTACGATTATAAATCTATGAAAAACTTCGTTGAACACTAGGTAATAAACAAGTTGGTCAGATAGTTGGAGCAGTTTTTTCTTATATTTTTTATTACATACAACATACAGAACCTGAATTCATCCACAGTTAGGTACCCAACCCCTCTTTTTTTCGTGAGTGATATGGACGCTCTAGGGCAAGTTTCATCTTAGTTTGACCCGCTACGGCAATATTATGAACTTTACTCATTTTTCATTATGATGAGAGATAAGTGGCGTCCAATCAAGGATAAATTATAACATTTCAATTTATTTTTGTTTTCATAACTTTCCTCATTTTAAATTTCAAATCTTGTTACTACGGGTAGTATTTGTAGCTTTATTTAAAAAGTAGTTACTGCTAATACAATTTTATATATTTTTGCAGAGATATGAATCTCGCTTCACGTAAAAGCAAAGCTTTTGGCTTTTCCATGACTTTTTGAGCAATCTCATCTGATGGTAAGCCATGATGTGGTCGACAGTGAAGCACGCTTGCCTAGAAGTAACTTATTATCTTTTGACTTAAAAAGCCTTAGGTCGTTGCTATCAGAAAATACAGACTCAGGCAGGTCCACTCTTTAGCTGTATGCACAATGATTATTTAGTTCTCTTTCTTTGGCAAACCAAGGACATAACCTCCCAAGTACGTTTGACGGTCACGTTTGCTGTCCAACAGGTACCGTATGTCAAGAGAAATTGTTTTATGTGTCCTGTACCTGTTGGCAGAGTGCATGTTATTGTTGCATTCTTATACCATTTGCTGTCAAAAACTGCACTTTCTAAAATACGTTTTGTATCCGGTCCTATGGGGTATGACGATATAGATTTACGCAATTGTGGCATGATTTTCTTCAGTTGTTAGAAGAATTTTAAGCGGAATAGGTGAGTCAGTTTTCTATGTGAGGAGAATGTAAATGAGGTAGTCAACCGCGAATATATTACATGCCTATGAGCTGTTGAACGTCCGCAAATATATGTTAACCTGAGTGACAGCATTGCATAGTTGCGAGGGGATAGAGTATAAATCCCTAATACCCTTGGCACAAAAAGCTGGTTCTGCCAATTAAAAACTTTAAAACCAGCTTACCAAAAACTTAATATCATCATAACTTGACTTGTGTGGTTGATGGCTATAAGCTATTACATGGGATTTAAACATCATCATCATCATCAACCTTTTATGTTCCTACTGCTGGGACACAGGCCTCCTATTTGTGAGAGAAAATGTGCCCTAATCCACCACGCGGGCCCAGTGCAGACTGGTGGATGTTACATGTCTTTGAGTTTTTGGTCACGATGTTTTCCTTCACCGTTTTTAGAGCAGTAGTGATGAAATTATTTACACAACATAAAGCGCCTGTCTGGGTTCCAACTCACGACCTATGACACGTAAGTCAGGGCCGTTACCACTGGGCCACCATTAAAAGGGATTTAAACGTAACTGGCAAAATATTTATGTGTATGGGTCTATACTTAATAGGTACACGTCTGCCTAATCCTTCATAGAATACGAGCGTGATGTTAAGTGTAATATCATCATCTTCATCCACAGCCAGATTTCACCCACTACTGAGCATAATATGACTCTCTTTTCTGGCTGGTGGCAATCCCCACTCATCTGTGCCAGACTTTTGTCCAGGGTAGCAGGTACCTTATAAGCTTTAGTTTATTCCTTACCGGGAAAATGCTCAAACGGGTAAACTGAAGACAGTTAGTTACTCCCATATTTTTAAGTCCTTTAAAGGAAATTTCCTTTACTCCACTCGAGGCAGTTATTAAGTCAACAAAAAAAACTCGCGAGTTGGTGACGTTAATGTCAATAAACAACAAGATTAAATTTAAAAAAAATCAAAGCCCCGAGGTTTATTCATTTCATTCATTCATGCTTTTTAAACTATACTGTCGATTGTAAACCAAGGCGTATCAACTATAAGTAAAATCCATCGAAACACGTAATTAAAACGATATTTTTGGGAAAATACCCCGATTGAAAGAGTAAAACGCGCATGACTTTTGAACGACTGAACCGATTTTCATCAAACATAGCTATGAATACTATCGTCAAAACCACCTTTAAGAAAAAGAACTAAATAAAAATGGGTACATCTGTTTAGTAGCTATGATGCCACAAATAGACAAAAAATACACTAAGACACACACCAAACTTATAAAACCCTTCGTTTTCCGCCGGGGGTTAAAAAGCTGTAACTCATTGATTGAGAGAGGCTGAGTCGAGTTTGAGTCCAGTGTAGAAATAACTTAAGATGAAAGCATGCTTTGCAGTGGGATTTATTGTAGACTTAATTTAATCTAAACTAAAATTAAACATGCCAGTATTATAAAATGCCGACGAAGCGTTCGTGACTTCCAAATCACCAAAATCTCTCTGAATTAGAAATGCTATCTCCCAAACGTTCTAATCTTCGAAACAGGTCAAGGATGCTGCCGGAGACTTTCTCCAATAGCCCGTAGGATAGTCGGTTAAGGTTGAACGTACACTATGCCAGGTGCAATCACGCGTGTATGTTTATTTTGGGCATTAAAAACATATTTTTATGATGCTTCCAGTCTAACTGGGTGTAATAAGGTACCAGTAATTTACATGAAATGACTGGTTATCTAACGTCGGAAACCCATTAATTTGGTAACACGGTATACCTTGGTCGAAAGGCTGAATCTCTGGCTTCTGATTGTCCATAACAACTGTCAAAAATTTACAAAAACTACCGGAACTAACACCGTTCCGAGGCGTGGAAGAATATTGGTATTTTAAGAGATAGTCACCCATCCATGAACTGACCTCGGCAAGTTTTGCTATCCTTGAAGAACGATACATGCGGCTGTTATTATTTAACTAAGATCTGCTTTTAAAGAACAGACATGGCCCTTAAATATTATAGCCACCCAAAACGTAAACCTAATTTATTTTTTAAAGCAACTACACCAACCTTTCACGGTACATGCTCATATTGAATAATATTTTAACTTATTTATAAAGCGAGGGCCCAAATTTTATGAGTTTGTTCAGACGTGTAGGGCAATCTCTGGAACCAGTACACCTATTCGAAATAATATTTCACCATTTTTAAGGTACATTAAATGATTTTGAATCAGGAAAGTCCGGCGCGGGCCACTGGTCCTCATCATCTTGTTTCATTCTTTTTATGAATACTTTTATTTTCATACTAGCTTCTGCCAGCAGCTTCGCCCGCGTGAATGTCGAAAATTATCCCAAGGAAACCTATTTATTTTCGACATAAAAAGTATCCTATGTGCTATTCCAGACTATAATATATCTCTGTGCCAAATTTCATCCGGATCCGACCAGCCGTTTGAGCGTTAAGAAGTAACAAACATAGAAACACACACACACACACACTCACAAACTTTCGCCTTTATAATATTAGTGTGATCACTCCTCACACAGTCCATCCATTTATCTTTGGCCTTCCCTTCCCTCTCCATCCATCCACATTTATATTTATAACTCTTTCAGTAAGATGCATTTCAACCCTCCTCATCACATACCAGGACAAACGGTTTCCTTTCCACTAGCCTTGAATAAAATAAAAGAAAGGGGTCCATATGTGCGCTGAGCGTTAGACTCATGTCAGTTGCATCGTCCAAGGTCGCGACAATGAACTTGTACCGCCGCTTACTTTCTATTTGAACTGCGCGTAGTATATGCTGGGATTGGGACATAAAAAATGTTTTGCTTTTAAGAGTAATGAAAAATGTCAGTTTAAAATGAAACGTTTAATTCTCTAGTAGTAGTATAAATTGTAATGTTAAGTAACTTTAGTGGCTCTGTGAGCTGTGAATCTCGCGAGCCTGTCTTTTTGAAAGTTTTTGACGATTCAGTTTTTAGAACTATTTCAAAATTGTGAACCTGCTCACAAAATTACACGAGAATGAAAAAAGGTTGAGAAATGCGACCTGTAGAGGGTGTTCAAGCTGAAACCGAGACACTTCGATCACACTTCGCGCTTGCTCGGTCAATAAAAGTCATACGGGTAAAGCCAAAGCTTGTTGATGTTTGTCCGTGGATAGGTGACCATCCATTATAGACAGGCCGAAAAGCACGTTAAGCTGTTGGTTCCACCAGCCATTTGTAAATCTTAAAAAGTTGTTACAGGTAGTCAGAAACCAGAAAACCTGAAAAAGTCTTGACGGGTCATGTTGCCTTGTATTGTATTATTGAAATTTGCAATACAATCATTTTTATTTTTATTTATTACTTAATATGTAATTAAATTAATTATTTTGTTTTGTTGACCGAGCTCTGCTTGCGTGAAAATAGATGAAAATACCTTTTCTAAAAATTAAACCTAGCTAGATTTATCTCGCACCCGAACCCCCTGCTAATAGAAATAAATTTAATGAAAATCCTTGGAGCCGTTTCCGAGATTCAGATTATATACGTACATAGACATAATTGCTCGTTTAAAGGTATTAGATAGATTTGCATGCCATTTTCCAAGGCAAACATGACGTTCTATTATTTTGTGTCCTAACATCTCTTAATGCTGACAGTTTGTTATGTATTTATGGTACTCATGTTTGAACAAATAAAAATGACTTGATTTGAAACGAAATCGCTATAGCAAAGAATAAGGATAAGTAAATTGTTGTAAGTGTATCTACAATTCTCACATATACTGCTCACCGTGAGAAGCAATGGGTGAGCGTTACGCAACATCCCGAGTGCGTTGGCACACTTTATGTTGTATAACAAGTATTTATACCGAGCGCGGTCAGTGTTATGAGCTCCACAAATTATTATTTATTATCAAGATATTTTTGGAATAGAAAGTGGGGGTTTGTTTGATTTGGGATTTTATGTTAGGATTGTATAGATAACTAGCTTCTGCCAGTGGCTTTACTCGCGTGTAAACTATCAAAAGTCAAAAAGTTAATACTTTAAATTTACTTTAATAAAAAAGCAGCTTGTTATGGAGAAGAACGCACAAGACACTCCATACTTACCGCCAGTTTCCCAGCTCAAAATTATCGGCGAATTAATGTGACAAATTGTCAAGCACGCGTCATCTGCTGTGATTGGTTGAATGAATTTTCAACAGCCAATCACAGCAGATAACGCGTGCTTGACAATTTGTCACATTGATTTGCCGATAATTTTGAGCTGGGAAACTGGCGGTTACTCTTTTAAAAATAATAATTGGTTTACAATATTTACAAAAGTAATTAATAAATGCATATATGTGAGGATGATGCACCCATAATAGCACTACATACTACGAGTATACTACGTGTAGGTATAAAATATTAAAAGCATTAACAGGTAAATTCATTAATTTGATAAATAGGAATATGGTTCGCACATACTTACTAATATTGTAAACATAGATAAAATACTTAAACAACAACGGAACAGTACAAATTATTACTTAAACCAAAAAAACAGTAACTATGAATAGGTATATAAATTAACAAATTTGATTTTGTCTACACTAAAGATTGCCCTAAGGAGCAAGACCAGCATGTTTCCAAGCACTCTTATCTTGAATATAATAATCTAATTTGTAATATGTTTATACAAAGTGTGCTTTTAACTAAGGTTTCAAATTTACTTTCATTTAGTTTTAATATATCACAAGGTATTTTGTTATAGAATTATCCCAAGGGAACATACTCCAGGGATGAAAAGTATGCTATATCATAATCCAGGACATAGCCTAACAGTGTACCAAGTTCCATCCATATCGAAAGCCGTTTAGACGTGAAAATTTGACAAACAGATAGACTGAGACAGTAACTTTCGCATGTATGATAAAGAAATAAAGAATAACACTGGTCTACCATGGAATAGAAACCAGGGCCTCGTGTTAATTAGTAGCCAATGCGACCTGTACCCAAACGAAAGAATTATTCTAGTGAATTATTTTGAAAGAAATCTTTATTATAATCACCATTTCACCTGAAAGACGTCTACTACTGAACATAGGCCTCCCCAAGCGTCACTAAATCGAACAGCCCTGTGCGTCTCACATTCAGCGGTTTGCCGCAGCCATAATTAAGATTTTGTGTGTTGTGCTGGGTCTTTCGTGTGCAGTAAATAAATTATTTATCTGTCCATAACCCTGTCAGGTCCATCTAGACCTAGGGGGAAGTCTTCCAACGATGCGTTTTTACGCAGTTGCCATTCCAGAACTTTTAGACCTCATCGACCTTCCAATGAGCTTCTGGATAGAGGGACCATTTTTTTAATCCTTGTGAAACGAAATAAGACAAAAGAAAATTAGTTAATAAAAGGTAAAAACTTAAAGCAATGGGCCTAGAATTTCTTAAACGTGAATAAAACTCTTATGTTTTGACTTGTTTTGATTAAATTCATGTTTTTCAGAATCCTCAGTAAAGACATTAATTAAATTAATTAAATCTGTAATTTCATATTCTACAGATTTGGGAAAATATTTAAGAAATAATTAACTAAATTCCTAAAAAATAAACATGATATAGAGATACTACTGTCTGAGATTTAGACTATGCTATGCCACTTTATGCACGCGTCTGGACTGAGGGCCCAAATAATTTAATTATAACAGTTTTAATTCATGTTTAAGAAATTCTAGGCCCATTGCTTTAAGTTTTTACTATTTTACTAATTTCACTTTGTCTTATTTAATTTCGCAAAGATTTAAAAAATGGGCTCTCGATCCAGATGCACATGACCTTCCGTTTGTATTGAGAGCATGACGTGTGTGTGTGTGTATGAATATGTTTAAATTTTCAAGAGTTTAGGAAATCTCATGGCAAGGTGGCTGGTGAATTGATCAATTCTCGCAAATGTTAACTAATGCTACATGTAAGGCTGGATTTCTACCTGCAAGCAACTCGCATGCAAGTTTAAATATGCGCACACAATCGTGCGATTTATCACATTACACTTCGGTAAAAGGGCCCGCAATGTATTGCAACTTGCTTTCGAGGTGGTTGCAGGTGGAAACGTGGCTTAATACTAACTCAAGATGGTAGAATATGAGGTCTTGATTTCACAACAATAAAACTATTTTTTTAAACCTGTTAAATATATTAATATGGTTATCGTAAAAGTAGCTTGAACAATGCAACAAAAATAAAATAGTAGAACCTAACTTAAGTGAAAAAAAAAGCTACTTTGTAGAATTTTATAAACCACATGAGTAGATTTGAGTCTGTCACCACACTTTTTTGATTTTAATTAAAATCAATCCACACTAGATATGAATAAGTACAAAAAAAATACGCGAAAAGCACTTGTATCAATGCCAATATCAGTAGTTTGTAGTCCATGCCTCTGGTTCCAGCACCCGAAAAGGCCCTTTCCTCGACGACACATCTTTTTCTACTGGATTGAGCAACGGTCTTCGTAAAATTGCGCGCTGAACGGATTGTCCAAAGCCATGGTACTTTCAGCTATCTTATCTCTAACTTTGTCTGACACAGTGTAAAATCTTCCTACAACTTTCCTCATGTTTTTCGATATATATACCCTTGGGTTGTGCTTGTGGAAAAATGCCTTCATTTTTCTGTGGCGTAGCGCCATTTTCCGTCGGATCGGGTGTGGTCTGCTGAATACGGATTTCTTCTTTCTTGGGAAAATACGTCTTTTCCTTTTCCCCATGATTGTGTTTACCCACGGTTATTTGATTACATTATTTTCCATGAGTTTTTTGGTTTTTTTGTACTGGATTTTAGAGCAAAATTTTACTTTTAGATTTCACATTCTTCCATGGTGATATTTTTTTGGTTGTCAGATTATGCTCCTGTCACGTTTGATATTAGTGACCGCTTTTGTTTATTTGGCGGCCTTTACTTTTCTTATTATCTAGTTTTGTAATAAATACTTTTCTTTAAGGTAGATGAAAACAGGTCTATCAGAATCTCATGGCAAATGGGGAAATAAAAATTGGTTGTGTGCAATACTGAGGAAATTGGATTAAACGATCTTGATACTTTTTAATTTTTATTTATGTCTTTAGTATTGATGAACATGACGTACCTATATTATAGTAGTCGCGGATCTTTGTGTCTCTGAAGTTGACCCTTTTTTTTTTTTTTTTTTTTTTGGGTTGGAAATCATCCAATGACTTCTCCCGCTCTGGGTGAGGCGGGAGGGCGTGTCAGACTTTTACTGACTAAAACCCACCCGTGTTCCTTCAGTTGCTTGCGCCAGGGCCGCGGTAACTCTCTTTCAAAGTTATCCGCGACCCAGACAGGCATCGGTCCTATCAGGCCCCGTCACTTTTGCTGACATCTCTTTGAGGCGCGCGTGGAACACTACGCGCCGTAAACTCGAGCTTGGTCCTTATCGGACGGTAAGCTACCCATAACTTGCCGTCCGCAAGCCCGTGCCTACGGCGGCCGGGAATCGGCTTGCGACTCCCTACGCCCGGGGCGTCTCCTGCGGTGGCTAGGGGCGTGAGGGCGTCTCCTTTGCGTCTCCCTCACGCGTTCCGCCTCCTCCTTTGCGAGCATTACTGCTTCGCCGAAGGAGGAGACAGCTTCCCATGCCCTCTCGCTCCGTACCATGGCCTGGACCAGGGCCGGACGCGAGAGGTCGCCACTACCGATCGCCTCTACGAGGACACGGCGGTGCTCCGCCCAAGCGGGGCAGATCTCCACCGTATGCTCCACCGTGTCCTCTGGGCGGTCCACACAATGGAGACACCCGGGCGTTTCCTCCCGCCTAATCCTGAACAGGAACCTCCCAAAACATCCGTGTCCGGTGAGGACCTGCGTCAGGCGGAAGGTGAGGACGCCGTGACGCCTCTCTAGCCACTCCTCAAAGAGGGGCCTTACCGCCGCAATTGTGGCGTGCCCAGCGCTGGGTTGGTACAATCGCCCACTCCATGTCACCATGAGATCCTGCCGGTGCTCTGTCCGCCGAGCCGCGATTTGTCGCGGTAACGGAGTTTCGCCCCGGCATTTGGCCTCCTCGCGCCACTCCCATATTTGCGCGAGCACTTTTGCTTCCAGATCCCATGGCGGCAATCCGGCAAGGAGGCTCGCCGCCTCACCGGAGACCGTGCGGTATCCCCGGATCAGCCGGATGGCCATGGTCCTTTGGGACGCGCTCAACCGGCGGGCTGGTCGCCGCCTCAGGGAACGCGCCCATACCGCTGCCCCGTAAAGGGCCATGGGCCGCACGACCCCCGCGCTGAAGTTGACCCTGCTAACCATTGCGTAAGAAACAGTTCGTTATCGAGTATATTGCATAGAGTAAGTGAGATAGGACGATGCGACATCCATAAGCGAGTGCAAGAGACAGGTATACAATGCTATCTTCATCTTCGACATAGACACAAAAAAAAAGTTGCTGCGCAGGGTCTTGCAACCAATTCAGAGACACAAAGATCCTATGTGAGTATTATAGGTATGTGTATGAAGAATGTTGTTATACATCGGGTTCTTAACATAGGAAAATATGTTATGAAAAATAAATCAATTGTATATTAATTAATGTACTAATTTATTATATATAATTTAAATCATATTAGTTAAAACTTAACACTTCATTCAAAAATAGAAAACGATTCCAATAACTCCACTGGCATTTCAAAACTTGTATCATTGTTGTTTTATGCCATCTCTCTCGATCAAAATGGTTCTTTTTGATTAGCATTTGACAAATTCAAAATCAATCTCTTTATGTATAAGTCTGTAAAAAATAATAAAATTAATCATGTTACTTATAGCTAAGTTATTCATCATCATGAGTCTATTAACGTCCCACTGCAGGGCACAGATTATTACTTAATATTTTTCTTACCTCAAAGATTCTCTTCCTCCGTAGAAATCAATATCATCATCATCATATCAGCCAAAAGACGTCCACTGCTGGACATAGGCCTCTCCCAAGCGTCACCACATTGACCGGTCCCGTGCATCTCGTAACCAGCGGATCCCCGCAACCTTCACCAAGTCATTTGTCCACCTGGTGGGAGGCCTTCCAACGCAACGTCTTTCGGTTCGCGGTCGCCATTCCAGAACCTTTCTGCCCCATCGGCCATCCGTTCTTCGAGCAATGTGCCCTGCCCACTGCCACTTAAGTTTGGCAATTCTTCGGGCTATGTCAGTAACCCTGGTTCTCTTGCGGATCTCTACATTTCTGATTCGATCACGCAAGGAAACTCCGAGCATAGCCCTCTCCATTGCCCTTTGAGTGACTATAAGCTTTCTGATAAGGCCCATTGTAAGCGACCACGTCTCAGAGCCATATGTCATCACTGGAAACACACACTGGTCATAAACTTCTTGTCTTCTTGGTCTTGAGACACTGCGGTAAGTTGGACGAGAAGATACCGCGTAACTTCCCCAGCCGAGTCGGATTCGACGGTTGACGTTTGTCCCAGGTAGACATAGTCGCCCACAACTTCGAGTGTAGAGTCTCCAATCTTGATGGGAGTGGGTGTAACATGGGCATTCAACATAAACTTGGTTTTGTCCATGTTCATCCAAAGACCCACTCTTTCGGAAGCTCTACTGAGATCATCGAGCATTGTACTGAGGTCCTCCATGGTCTCAGCCATAACCACTATATCGTCGGCAAACCGAAGGTGAGTGACGTACTCGCCATTGACGTTGATGCCTAGCTCTATCCAGTTCAGAACCTTGAAGACATCCTCCAGTGCAGCGGTAAAGAGCTTCGCGTCAAACCTGCGCGCGAGACGATTCATGATGACTCTTGAAAACAGCTTGTAGACATGGCTAAGGAATGTGATGGGCCTATAGTCCTTCAGTAGGGCATTGTCACCCTTCTTGAAGAAGAATACCACCACACCCCTGCACCATGCCTGTGGCGTTTTCCCCTCGAGTATGACAGAATCAGAAAGCTTCTGAAGGGCCTTAAGTACTGGTTTTCCACCTGCCTTCAGGAGTTCGGCCGTAATTCCGTCATCACCCGGTGCCTTGTTATTCTTAAGTTGTTTCTGAGCCATCCTAATCTCATACAGGCTGACGTCCGGAATGTCTTCGGTATAGTGTCGGGTCAATCTAGCTCTTGGGTCATTTGCTAGATTCCCGACGGGTTTACTGTTTGACGTGTAAAACTGTGCAAAGAATGTCTCGATCTCCCTCAGAAGCTCCAGTTTGGCGGACACGATCCTGCCATCATCGGTCTTCAGTTTCGTGAGCTGGCTCTGCCCAATAGACAGATCTCTTGCAAAGATCTTGGAGCCCTTCTTCCACTCAATCGCGTCTTTAATACTTACAGTATTAAAGCGGCGGAGGTCGCTTTTCAAGGACTTTGAGATCCGTCTATTAAGCTGCATCTCACGCCCCTCCTTCATGAGCTTGAGAGTAGGATCAGAGAGCTTTTTGTTTCTATCTGTACGACGGGTCTTGAAAAACTTAGACCCGACCGTATGGACAGCTTCCACGAACCCATCGCTGTATTCGTCTACGGAGCTCCCTAGGCACTCGAAACGATTCTGGAGTTCGAGCTGAAAGCTCTCGGGGTTTTGGACCAGGATTTGTGCTGGACGGAGCGTGGACTTCATCAGTCGAGACCTTTTAAGCTTAAAATTAATGTTTAATGTGCCTCTTACAATGCGGTGATCGCTCCCGGTTTTCACCGAATTGATCACTGAGACATCATTGAACATTTGCTTCTTGGTTGACATGATGAAGTCGATCTCATTTTTAGTTGCACCATCGGGGCTTTGCCAGGTCCATTTCCTGTGTTCACGCTTTCTAAAGAAGGAGTTCATCATGTAGAGGCCCTCCTTCTCCATAAAACTGCCCAGTAGGTGACCCCGGTGGTTCCGACTTCCAACTCCAAATTGCCCCACTTGCAGCTCATCCTCGTCTCGTTTGCCCAGTTTCGCGGTGAAGTCCCCCATGACAACGGTGAAGTGAGTTTTGAAACCATGCATGGCTCTAGAAATATCCTCATACATACTCTACCTCTACCTCGTCGTCGGGGTGTGCCGAGGTCGGGGCGTAGACCTGTATGACCTTCATCGAATATCTTGCGGATATTCTGAGTATAAGGTACGCCACCCTGGTCGACACACTCTCGATCTTCACCACGTTGTTCACAAGGGACTTGTGGACGATAAACGCAACACCACCCTGGGACTGCCGGTCTCCCTCTCAGAAATAGAGCAGGTTACCGGATTTGAGGATTATCGAGTCCTCCCCCTCTCTTCGGACTTCAGATAACCCTATAATACTCCATAGTAACCTGCTCAATTCTTCCTCAAGTTCGGCTATCTTCTCGTCGGTCCAGAGTGTTCGCGTGCTATATGTTCCCAGGTCCAGTCGTCAGTGTTTGTAGGGGTAGACGGGTCCACTCTGGGGATTATTAGCACCCCTTGCTACGCCATCGCCTCAACCGCTACCGTAGCCGAGGGTAGACGGGCTGCCGGGCACTCGGGGCCGTTTTTTCGGTGTGCTGTTCATTAGGTTTGGGGGGGTTTGCCATAATCGCCACGCTTGGCAGGCGGGTAGGCGATCGCAGTTTGTTGTTAAAGTGCACAGAGAACGCTGCTGCCCATATTCTGGTGTGTCCCTTAGTCGCCTCTTACGACAGCCACGGGAAGATATGGGATGGTGCAATTCTTTACGTCCGTCACCATACGGTACCAATCGGACGGAAACGGAAATCAATATCTTGTCGAAGAATTAGTAACAGTTCCATTACTGTTGGTATTTCCTTGCGACCATCATACGATGTGCCTTCATCTACGATTCACCGTATAATAGAAATGGAAACCCCCGTAAAGAAACTAAAATTAAATAAGAAAAATATAAAATAAACTAAAAGTATCAAAACAAGTCAATCCAACTTACCGGTCCACTCTACAACGTGCTTTAAAATCAAAGATTGACTTTTATTTACGCCTTCTTCTTCCCTTATTTTACAATACATATTGAAAACAATATGTCTCGCTTGAGATCGAAGAGGCTTTTTCGAAATTTTCACAAAAATAACAAATCTTCAAGAAGATATCACAAAATCTCAGCAGCGGTTGACAAATCTCGTAATTTGGTTTGACAGACATGACAATTGACATTGCCATATGAAAATCACAATTAAAAAAAAATAAGAAATGCCATGAGATGCCGGTTTACCTTATGGTCCTTATTGTAAAACAGGGACGGACTCAAAGTATTATTCTTGGGTTATTAAAAAAAAACAAATAAAATAATACATTCGTTTATTTTGTCATGCAAGTACCTCTTTGGTAATACAATATTATGCAAAACTTAATTTTCTCCTATTATTATAGATAATACCCTTATATACGATACAATTGGCTTATGTTTTAGCTAAATGCATTTTTCTGTATTATTCTCTACTTAATATCAATCAGTAGTATATTACAATAAGTAGACATATCAATATCTAACTAATCAGTTACATCTCAACAACCGAATGAATACGGTTTATCTTAAGAAGTTCAGCTAAAAAGGCTTGATTTGGAAAACAGGAAGACGCAATTCTTATCCCGGTCCTTATCGCACGCAAACCCTCTAACAAAATTCATATATCTACACATATATATGTGATAAGCTACATTTTATAATGCCAATGGGGGCAATACCGTATTTTAAGGATCGTTCGCAGTCACATGTCAGTTGCAAACTGTCAAAAACACCAGTATTTTACATGCGTTTTGACAAATTTTAACATTAATTGTCACCGTAATTATAATGTTAAAACTTAGATTTTTGTTAATTTACGAGAATTGGGCCTCTAAAGTCCATCAATGCACCATAACAGGAACGGGTATATAGTCCCCTCTCTTATAATGCTCATCATAGTACACATGATCCTCACTCTTCGAAGGCACCTGGATGATCTCCACCTGGGTTTTGGTATCATCTTTCCTGTTCTGGTAACTGTGATTGTGGTCGAACATCCCTTTGAGGCTCAGGACGGATGCCATGACGGTTGAGAAGAAGCCCATCATCAGCCCTGCAGAGAAACCTTTGAAAGTAATTTTGCTGTTGCTGACTAGCATACTCAAGTTAAAGTTTTAACTAGCTGTTGCCCGCGATTTCGTTCGTGTCAAACCCGTAAAACTAAAAAAATAATAAGGGATTTTTTTTACGTGGCATCCTAAACTTTTTTTAAAATAAAAGTAGCTTATGTTACTTCTTATAACACCAGCTATCTACCATTAAAATGCCCGTCTAAATCGGTCCAGCCGTTTCGAAGATTACCCGGAACAAATAGACAGACAGATTTTTTTTTTAAAAATTGCGTATTTGTTATTACTACCGTATATACTTTCACATCTATTCAACAAAATGTTGTTTTTTGATGTTACATACACACTTCCATTTTATTAATTTGTATAGATATGAAAGAGCATTAAAAGAGTGACGTTTGGATGTAACCTACACCTTTTCTGTAGGACTCTAAATTTAGGCTCTAGCAATGGCCCAGAACAATGGAAAAATGGAGGGAGGCCTTTTCCCAGAGTGGACAGTACAGTAAATTATAATAGCTTTATGAATTTGAGTTCGTCATGCTGTTCGATTTCGCCCGCGTGAAAAGCGTTTTTGTCCTGCAGAAAAAAAAAGTTTTTTTTTTATAAAAAGTGTCCGCTGTCCTTTTTTTTTTACTCGAAATATTCCTTGTGCTTTTCGCCTTAGTGTTTCTTTTTCTCGTAGTCATGGTATAAAATATAGTATGCAACTCATGAATAAAACGGATTTTATCGAGGGCCATGAATTAGTCAAGTCGATCATGATTCTAACACTTGAATCACTCACTGTGCTCGTGATTCAATCATCATAAATTTCAGATGCTCAACCGATCATCATTTCATGACGATTGGTTGAGCAGTTTCCGCGTTAAAGCGTAACAAACAAACTCACATTCGCATTTATAATATGAGCAAGGATGTATGAATGAAATGGGTGATATAGAACTCTCATAAAATGATACGATTGAACATTCTGTGTTAACCGTTTTCGTACTTCTATAGTGAAGAAGAAATTTTGAAAGAACTTGTTAAGAGAAATGTCTGGGGCCATACGTGTCAACGCCACTATGATTCCATTTTGAAAAAGGAATATTGCTATTTGTCTTACAAAGCTCCGTCCACATCATGAAAGCTTTGGCACATTAGAATATGGCCCCTGGTCACAGATATCCTTAGAGTTTTAACACAACAAAATACCTAGAGATCTCCGCAAACCTTTTAGTAACAATTTTAGTTTAATAGACTTACCTTTAGCAGACAAGAACGCCAACGCCTTCAACGCTATAGGTATCAGCAGACTTTTAGCAGCGAGAAGACCAAGAATCAACGGCATCATATACTTCTTATGCATTTTTGAGAACTTGTTCCCTCCTCTATTATTCTTTTTATTCTTCTTGAAAACCTTGAAGATACACTTCTGACCTTTCAGTTTACCTTTGCCATGTCGTTTCTTCTTTTTATTTTCGAAATGTTTCTTCTTGTTCTTTTTAGAAGTTTTTCTAGCCTTTGGTTCTGCTTTCGGTAAAGTTTTAAGGTCTCGTGGTTCTGCATCTGAAAATTATTGGAAATAAAGGAATATTAATGACAGTTTGACTTTTTTAAAACTAAACCGTCTTAATATTTCTTCAGATATTTTTACTAAAGATAGGCTCGCGCTTGACTATCCCACCTAATCGCAAGCGATGGTGTGGTCAATAGTGTAGCACGCTTGCCTAGAAGTATTTACTCTTGACTTAAAGACACCGAGGTTGTATCGGGCAACACCGACTCCGGCAGGGAATTTCACTCCTTAGCTGTACAAGTTAGATATTGCAGGCCGAAGGCAAAAATAAAACTTTGAATTTATGCCCAACCAAGGCAAGCATTAATCGGCATCAATACTTTTTGATGTGATAGCCTTTTAGCATTAGAAAACTGACAATCTTAAATAAACAAACAACAATTACCTTGCAAAGACCGAGGTGCGAAGTTGCTGCTGGCGATAATCCACTCCAGTGGTTCAGTCGAATTGAAGCCTGCATCATACTTATCATGACTGCTCGGTCCAAATCCAAATAAGGTCTCCGTTTTCACTATCCCATAGTTACTTGCATTATCCAGAATCAAACCACGGGAGTAAGGTAGCATTTTGATCACTGATCAATAGTCTTCTCCTGTGTATTAAAGGTCAATATTGCTTAAAATTCGCATTTTTTTTTGGAAATTCGTTCTATTTGGCATGTGAATATGAAGTGGTGTTGCCATCGGTTGTCACTGAGTTTTATAGTGTGTTAATGGGGACATTATGGCCTATGAAGCGGTACGTTTTAATGACTCCATCATGCGTTTTTCTAAGTAATTAGACGTTAATTTCAATGTTAGGGAAAGCTTTGACTTGGCCTTGTGTCTAGTTAACCGACTTACAAAAAAAGGAGGAGGTTCTATGTACGACTATATGTTTGTTTTTTTTTTTTTTTTTTTTTTGTGTATGTTCACCGATATCTCTGTCAATTGTGGACCGATTTTGAAAATTCTTTTTTTGTTTGAAAGAGTATGTTTCGAAATTGGTCCCATTTTAATTTGGTGAAGGTCTGATGAAGAACTGCGGAGGTACACAACAGAACTCTTCAATAAATAACGGCAAAACTCTCGGGATTGCTGCAATCGCATGTCTGTTTGTTGTTTATACCATTTCATAACATAACATCACGCCAGTACGCTCTAAAGGGGTACACAGATCTCTCATTTCACCGGTTATGTTCAAGTTTCATATTATTCGGTTAATCTATTCTGGAGTTATAGGGACCTTAATAAACAACTTGCTATTAGGTAGGTAAAACTAAAAAGGGAAAAATAAAAAAACTTTTTTGCATAAAAATACTACGGACTTCCAAATGAAAAACTACAAAGTGAAAAATAACTTAACTTTTGGAAGTCGGTGTCCATATCGCAAAAAAATGGTACCTACGAAAGACACCGACTTCCAAAAGTTAAGTTATTTTTCACTTTGTAGTTTTTCATTTGGAAGTCGGTAGTATTTTTTTGCAAAAAAGTTTTTTTATTTTCTTTTTGGATTGCCGGTTTGGTTCACAGATCCTGGTTCACGCAAATGAAATCTTACTTCTTTTTCTAATATTATAAATACGGAATTTTGGATGTGTTTATGTTTGTTACTCAATCACGGCATAACGGCTGAACGGATCTAGATGAAATTTGACTCAGAGAGAGAGAGAGACTCGGGATAATTTTCGACTTTCACGCGGGTGAAGCCGCTGGTAGAAGCTAGTAGCACACGGCGGCAACGGTTATGACTTAATTCTTAAGAAAAATAGGTGAACATTGTGAAGACTGTTACTGAATATGTATTAGATAAGTGCCTAACGTTGATGAGTACAGGTCGAGTCAAACTTAAGACGACGACTAACGCCAACGACCTTGAGGGAACAAAACGCGCCCTCGTTTCTTACCCGCGCGACCCGAAATTTAGTAGTTTTTTGTACTTTTATTATTATTCAATGACTTTAAAAAAAAAAGCTTCAGATCAAAATGTAGATAATTAAATTGTCTTTGATATGGTGTCGATTTTATTAAAGTACGCCCAGCGGTTTTGTTGTGATTGTCGTGTTTTTGTCCGTTTTAGACAAAACTTTACAAATTAATTACACTATGTTATACGAATAAAACTCAAAATTTGCTTAAATCAAATTATTAGGAAAATGGTCTAATATAACATATATTTTTTCCAATAAATTACAACTAGCCGTTTAGACGTGATTCTCATTTTAAAATCAGCTACTCAAGGGAATCGGCGCCTTAAAGGCGGCTGCGAAGTTCCTTTTACAGCATAGTACCCCATCCCTGACCCACAGATAAATTCGATTGATTCGCCTCATGTTTCAACCCGCGTTTAAGTTTTAATCTACCTATAAACAAAGTTCACTTTAATGTACACAGGACACAAGAATCAGTCAAGTCAAGGCAAGAGAGTGCTCCTGCCTTGTTACATTTGATTTGGGTTCAGCGCAACATATTATTTACCGGACTACAAGGCGTACGTTAATGTGTCATCGGTACATGTTGGACATTACCACACATACGCTCCAAACGTTTCTGGAATACTTTTACTTTGCGTACAGCTAAGGAATCCCCTGCTGGAGTCTGTATTTCCTGATAGTTAAAACCTGGGAACTTTAAGTCAAGAGTAAATAGGTTTATTCTAGGCAAGCGTGCTTCATCGTCGACCACATCATCGCTTATAATCAGGTGAGATAGTGATTAAGTGCAAGCTTATAAATAAGTTAAAAATAAAAGGAAAATGTTTTTGTTTTTCAAATTATTATACTTACTTACCTATTAGTCGTTTTCTCAGTACCTAGTCATCCCCATGCTAACCATGACATCTGTCACACAAACAAAGCATAAACTGCTATGCCATTTTTAACCGACTTACCAAAAAGGAGGAGGTTCGACTTCTTGTAAGTTTTTTTTTATTTTTTATGTATGTTCACCGATATCTCCGTCAATTGTGGACCAATTTTGAAAATTATATTTTTGTTTGAAAGAGTATATTTCGAAATTGGTCCCATTTTAATTTGGTGAAGATCTGATAAAGAACTTCGGAGATATACAACAGAACTCTTCAATAAATAACGGCAAATCATTTGGAATTGCTGCAATCGCATGTCTGTTTATTGTATATACCATTTCATAACATAACATTACGCCAGTACGCACTAAAGGGGTACGCAAATCTCTCATTTCACTGGTTATGTTCAAGTTTCATGTTATTCGGGTGATCTATTCTGGCGTTATAGGTACCTTACTAAACAACTTGCCTATTTTAGGTAGATACAACTAAAAAAGGGAAAAATCAAAAACTTTTTTGCAAAAAAACACTACCGACTTCCAAATAAAAAACTACAAAGTGAAAAATAATTTTATTTTTGGGAGTCGGTGTCCATATCGCAAAAAAATGGGCAAAAAGAAAGACACCGACTTCCAAAAATAAAATTATTTTTCACTTTGTAGTTTTTTATTTGGAAGTCGGTAGTATTTTTTTGCAACAAAGTTTTTTTAATGTTTAATAAATCAGTTGTTTCAAATAACACAAACTCGAAGGCAAACTCTGTGAGCGCCAGCAAGGAGGATGAAAAAATCATAGCAATGAATTTCAAATCCCCGGTTGTAATATACAGCATATAATTTTGTAAGGCCACCTGATGGGAAAAAAACCGTGAAATCTTAAATTATTTTAGTTATTTACATAAAATGGTAAACTATTTAATTAGTTGCTCGAAATGGGCTCCATTTTCTTGGATACAAAGGAGCCTGCATTACTACAAACACGTGCAAAATGCAATCGTCTTATCTAAATAGTAATTCGTCATTTTAATGGATAAATGACGTCAATGATAATTATTAATTAATCACATAAGATTACAGATTTTTTTCTTCTTTGAGTAAAATTGCTGTAACTTGACCCAATGACTTTATAAGTCCAGATTTCCTTTAATTTAATTTATCAAATTTGTTACAGAGATTTCATCCTTATAATTGACCCTAACGATCAACGATTCCAGGGTGTCGCAATTGAAAATCGAAAATCATTGAATGCAGTTTTCTTTCTTTTCAAAAATAAAGGATTTTTTTCTTTAAGTTAAATTTTCCCCTCCGGCCGTTTTCGCAACTGCGATTCGTAACCAGTTGCGAATTAAGAATTTTTATTCCTTGTTTGCAACCGGTTGCGACTCAGGCAAACTTATTCCTTAACCGCAACTTGGTTGCGAACAAAGAATAAGAACTTTGGAAACTTGCATAGTTGCGATGGGAGAAAAGCATTTCTTAATTCGCAATCAGTACCTAGCCACAGATAATATAATACCAGTATCATCTCATACAAAGAAACCGTGCCGCGCAGATGGCGCGGCACGGTTTCTCTGTATCTTCACGGTTTCTCGGTTTCTCTGTCTTCGTTTGCTTCATTGGAATCAATTTTGAATGATCCGTTCAAATAATCTTTGAAATGTGAAATAAGAGCCCAATATCCCATAATTTTGTGCTTAGAAGAGTAGATTAAAAAAGAACATACAATTTTTATAATCAATTCTAGAAAATGTTGATTTTAGACACAATTCAATAACATATCGAAGCATATCACGCCATCTAATGAACATTCACATTTATTTGAACTAAATTTTGTTTGTTAGCGCTGTGACCTAGCTAAGATAACGAATAAAAAATGTAAATAAAACGAAAAATCGCAATTTTGTCTACATATATATATATTCACTTAAATTAATTAATTAAAAAAATAATATATATTCACTTAAAAAAAAAAACTTATTAAACAAAATACCTATTCTTCTTTCTTACATACAAAATTAAATTATATTTTTCGGATCAGGACACGGATACAGATATGAATTTATTTCTGATTATCCGTTAGTTTTGGTGACGGATATTAAATTTTGAAGAAATTGTAAAAATAAAACACAAATCCATACTAATCCTATTACTAATATAAAACTGAAAGTTTGTGGGGATGGATGGATGGAAGTGCTTTGATTTAAGAAAAGTCAGCAACAAAAATAAAAAAAATACGATGAAATAGATGCGGAAATCGATTCGGCAATAAACGACCTGAAGTCTGGAATAATTAGCGTAGGCTACTGCATAGAAATTATTTGCCCATATGCAATCTGGTTCTGAGTGAGGGCAAAGTTATGGAAAAGGCTCTTCGAAAACTATTATTTTATTTTGTATGTAAGAAAGAAGAATATTTTGTTTTAAAGTTTCATCACGTTACGATGAGTGCATTGTCAAGATTATATATATACTAATTATCTATGGATATTATTATAGCGGCCAGTATCCTCCTGAAAAGTTTGTATGCAAATCAACAAAATAGAGTGTCAGCAAACAGATAACGAAGGTTGCGTATAAGGAATAAAAATCTTTTAGCGTAACTGGTTACGAAGCTTAATCATCAGGAGGCCTAGTTACGGTTAAGGAAAAAGTTTTTATGATTCGCAACCGGTTGCAAACAAGGAATAAAAATTCTTGATTCGCAACTGGTTACGAATCGCAGTTGCGAAAACGGCCGGAGGGAAATTTTCGATCTACAGTATTAAGAGTACTGTCCCTTCAGGTGGCAATACAAAATTCTAACCTGTATACAGCAGGTATGTTATGGATATGAAATTTCAGATCTGTATACGGATATTGAAATAATTTTATACCAGTTTCGGATACGATTACGGATAGTAAATAGTTTCGGAGAGTTTCGGTTACGGAGATTAGATTTTTATCAATATTCGTTTCGCACGAAGCCTAT
Source organism: Orthosia gothica (assembly GCA_949775005.1). Classification (NCBI taxonomy): domain Eukaryota; kingdom Metazoa; phylum Arthropoda; class Insecta; order Lepidoptera; family Noctuidae; genus Orthosia; species Orthosia gothica. The sequence continues at coordinate 11,157,489 of OX459047.1, read as the reverse complement.
GTGTCGGCTTGGCCAGGCAGAAACCTGTCATAATGTGTCCCATTTAGACGCCGCTCCTATCCAAAACTCTCTGACACTTTAATATCGGAATCGGTTACGGTTACAGATTGATTTTAAGGATGGATATCTTATAGTTTCGGTTAAGGTTACGGAGCTCCTTAACATCCATGATCTACAGGATGGGTAACAATGCTTCCAATGTTCTTGCTTATAGCGTTTCGTTCAGCAGCACCTAAGACCAAGCTCGTTCTTTTCCAGATTTGTTTGATTTGGAGAGAAGTGTTATCCATGTCGAATATTATCCAAACCTATCATAGTACTAGATATTACAAGCGCAAAAGTTTGTGAAGTTGGATGGATGGATGGGTTGGTATTTGATATTCGTTCAGTAAAAAAATCCAGAACGGATTTTGATGAATTTTATATAATATCTATATCTTCTATATCTACATATTATTATAACATAAAATAAAATTGTAACTCGGTGATGTCCTTATTTTGAAGATATTAAAGAAAATGTTATGCAGAGTGTCTTAATATCAGCAATAAATCCAAAAATTTAATTTTTATTTGTCTTTCACGGAGAATGTTTGTAGGCGGTTGAAGCAAAAACTGCTGGACGAAATTGAATGCGGTTTTCAGAGTTGTAATGTTACTGGTCTAACTTAAAACATGGTACATGTTTTATCTTGATGTACAGCCTAGAAGTCGAGTAATCTATAAAAAAGTGTTTTCCTTGACTGGGTCAGCAAGGTGAAATCGGAATCCATAGGAGATATCAAGGAAACTGTCTGAGGAACCTTAGGTCACAACAACGGTAGTAATTTTTTTTTTTGCTAAGTCAATCTTTTGGTCAAGCGTGAGTTGTTCATAAAAATTGCAATATTCTATTATTAATAGTATATTATTATAATATATAATTATTATTTTTCAAATTGCGTGAAAGTGTTACAAAAAGCCACAAAATGTTTTATTGAATGCATTATATGCGGTACTAATAACACACGCAATTTTTTAAACTTTTGTCTGTCTTTCTGTCTGTTTGTTCCGGGTAATCTCCGAAACGGCTGGACCGATTTTGACGAAACTTTCACTGTCTGATGGTTAGGGTACTTTTAAACCGGAAAAATACATAGTGCCTCGGAAAAAAAAGAGATTTTGACGCGGACTATGTAGACTATAATTCATAAATATATTATGTAATTTGGACAAAAGGAGTGACGGTACTAATGCCACGTGGGTGAACCCTTGTGTGACAGCTAGTAATAATAACACGATGATGACCAGAAGTCTGTTCCATTTTTTCATGAAATTCTGAAAATATAAAATACCTGATAAGGATAGGGCAAATTGTCATCAACCGGGTAAGAACTCAAACCACCAGGCTGCTAAAAACAAGCTCTGGTGAAAAACACAATATTATTTTTCACAACCGGGCATCGAATTCAGGTCCGGCTCGTCAGAAGCGGAGACAGTCGCAAAATAATGTGAGTTTTCTTTTCCAATGTGTATGTTTCCTCACCAGTCACCGTTATGTGTTTCCTTTGGTACATGGTTAGTTTGGCATATACTAAACAGGTGACGCTGACCCATGTTTAGCCAAATTTTGCTTTTGATATGCGCCAGGCATAAGAGAATAATATGCCTCATTATTTTTGTTATGTTTCCTAAAAAAATACTTTTAAGTACGATAGTTTATCAAATAATGATAAACAATCCCACCACACTATTCCCAAACCACTGCAACTCCTGAAAGCCAGAATTAACAGTGGCAACTACCAAAAAAGCGCCGAGGCAATGAAGCTCGACGAAGTCCCGGAGAATGAATTTGTATTTTTCCAACTACTCCATCTTCTGATTAATTTTGTTGCAGGATCCAAGACAGTTAAATTCAAATAACGATTAACCGTTAATTTTTAGTTACTTCTACCCGTCAGTAATAGGTATCTGTTGATAGAATAAAAAAATGTCTGGAACATCATTCACCTACTCCACTGCACCACCACAAAATTGTCAAGTAGGTATTATGAAGTTTTATAACACCAAAATGAAAACTAACCCAAAAAACTAAACGAACCCAGGACGATACACAAGTTTTAGACTCAGATTTTTAGGCTATAAACTTTGCGCCTGATGGATTGGGAGAATCAGGAAAACTTATGAAATCCCATTGATTCATCCTGGACGAACATTTAACAAAAGTACACACATAAAAGGGATTTTAAAAATATCGTTTAAAGAATAAATATGAGTTTAAAAGGGTCTTTAAACGATATTTTTAAAATCCCTTTTGTGTGTGTACTTTTGTTAAATGTTCGTCCTTTCGTTTAAATCTTGAACATTTTATACTGTAAGACCCATTGGATTACGTACCAGTGAATTGATTTAACTTAGTAGAGTCTTTATCCAGAACAAAATGCAGTACCTCAAAATAATTTACTTTTCTTGAATCGCTTCAATGTTACCGACCACAAAAGATGGGTTGAAATGAATGATGATGGGTCGGTAAATGGAGCAGAACGCCAAAGTTGTGGTTGTCTGTGGTCGTTTCTACAGCCATATAATCTCAAGATTTTCATTTTCAAAGTGAAAAACTGTATCTTAGCTTATTGTATTTTGATTTATGCCTAAGCAGTAATCATTATGTTACAGAATCTGGTTGATATCAGTCAGGCTATCAGTAATTTTTTTGTAATATCTACCAATCTCATCTAATTCATTCATTAAAATTGATAGAAAATCTTTGCTGGTAATGAGATCTGATAGATTTGAATCTTTAGCAAAATCTAGAGTCTAGACAATAGTATGTCATCATCATCACCAAGTGTTGCATCGATTAGTCCTGTGCGTCCTATCCAGCGGACTAGCATCTCTAATTACTCTGATCGATTGATGTCACCAACTTCAACTCTTATAATAAACGTGTTCAATAAAAATCACAGAAAAATAAAAGCACTTGCGTATAATTATAATTATTATCATTGTTAGCGATATATTGGTCTACGTTATAATTGGTAACTACATTATCTACTCGTACTAACAATAAATAAATAAATAACTTATAACTAGCACTTAATTATATTTACATTTGCGCGAGCTTAAAAATAGCGTTGATTGTTTTACAAAATAAATACAGAGAAACATAGTCCAAGTTTTGTACGAAAAACAGAAAATAAAAACGGAACAGAAAAATCTGCCAATCAACTATCGGTGGATTTTCTTTGTTTTCGACATCAGACTAGCAGGGTGGATTCCAGGTGGACACTTATTTAGACTGAATGGCAACTGCGAGTCGTCGACTTTATTGTTTAACTTGATTTTTATTACCGACTTCAAGAACTGATCCTTTATCATCAAACTCTTCTTTGTCTTTATCTATATTATCGAGATCGTGTTATTTGAGGTTCCATTCCAAAAAAGGTACAACCCTGTTAGTAGCATTTTGGCACAGATCCTCAATCGAATTTAGTTCGTCTATCTGCTTGATACAGTCGATTTTCCTTCCAGTTTGAAGCCGGTGTCCTTGGTCCTTTTCTAATATCCTCCTTTCTGTAAACCCATGACCGCTGCAAACAATGCAAAGAAGAATCCTGCTAAACCGGTGGCTCCGATCAGAAGGACTAACCCTGCAATCATGACCGGTACTAATGCGAAGTATTTCATCTTGTAAGCCAGTAGGAGTGGCAGCATGTATTTCTTGAGCTTCTTCTGCTTGAACTTCTTCTTCCTCTTGTTCTTGTGTCGTTCCTCTTCTTGCCCTTTGATGCTGCCGATGTCTTCTTCTTCATATTCTCCGTCATCATCTTCGAATTCTTCCTCGTCCTCGTCGTCTTCACCCATTATGTCTGCAATAAGAGAGAAAAACTTTTGTTAGTCATGACAGTAAAATAAAATGATGTGAACCTTAATGATAAAGAGGTAAACTTGTTTGTCAGGCTTCATTTTCTACTAGAAAATATACTGAATAAGAGAAATAACAGTGGAAATTAGAAGATGTAACTGGATTTTTATCATCGTCATCATTTAGCCGAAAGACGTTCACTGCTTAACACAGGAGTCCTGGGACGCGGTGGTATCCTTCGGTAGGCTGCAGAGAAGGAGAGCGAGGTTTTATCCGCTTATCCGATCTGCAGCAGACGCGCCTGGCGTCGGCGGAGGGTGGACAACGCCCTCTTCCAGCCCCCCTAAATGGGTCCAGGGGCGTCGGACTCGGGGACGTCCGTCGCCCCCCACATATCAGGACCCGAGGTGGTGGCGCGTAGTGTTCCACGCGCGCCCCTCTTAGACATCGCGGGTTTAGTCAAACACCTCACTCCACCCCCCAACCCGAGGTCGTGGCCCGCAAAGGCGGGCACTAGCCGTGGGTTGCGAAAGTATCGTTGTTCCCGCGAACCCCGGTTTAGGTGTGAGACGGAACACCGAGGTGGTTTTTAGTCAGTAAGAGTCTGACAGACCCCTCCGCCCCCCAGAGCGGAGGACATCTAATGAGGACTTTCCACCCCGGAACAAAGAAAAAAAGGCCGGTTTCTTACATTGTTGAGGTTAGCCGACTCTATGCTCCTGCATTTAGAGGCTTACCACGACTTTCATCAGATCTTCACTACAACGTGTTTAATGTCTATTCACACAGCGTCAATTAAGTGTCTATCCAAGACTCTTTAATCATAGCAAAATCATCTTAGATAATAGTCTTTTCCAAGTGAATATCATAATTTTTGCATTTTCTCGGAAAAGTTACTTTCGTCAGTCTCACTACTTAGCCAACGATTATCATCTGACTGAACCACAATGATTATGACAACAACAGCATTACAACTGATAGGCTAACAACTATTACTATTACGTTACCGTGAAACATCAGATCAGATCAAATTACGTGAAGCATGCGTGTCTCTGTGATTAACAGTATAATTGTTGGCACTTAAAACGGTGGCAATTATAGTTTAATTATTATTGTTATCATACTAAATAGTTGCACATTCTTGTTAGGAAAGTGCTGTGGGTGTTAAACTGTTACTTTTGTTATCCTTAAAGCACCAACAGTTTGATTCCAACTTAATGGCGGTTGTGAAATTCGCTATGAGCTGCGCAGTACCCCACCCCTTACCACTGCTGTCACATGATTTTGCTACTGCGCAGTGACCGGTGGAGTGTATCGAGCCATCATTAAGTTTGATCGAGCTATACGTTCTTTAGCATAAAAAAACATGGTAGCTATCCCCATAAAAGAGAAGGTTGAAAAAATGATAACGTCAGTTTCGTTAATGTGTTTTATACCTACAACATACATCTTTTTATATTAAAATTCATAGTATGTATGGCTTTACGTAGAGCATTGTAGTCTTCCGTATTATCTGTCTAGGCTAACAGCCAATAGGACTATTTATTGACAAATTTTCAAGGCATCAGATAGTGGATACAATACAGACATTTAAAACTGTAATTATGACTGAAGTTTTAATAAAACAATTTGATTTACGTGAAAAAGCATAATGTTAAGTCCAGGTGCAATAAAATATTGTAATTATTTAAAAAGAAGTTTCGAATACTCGTATAAACTATTAATTATAGTTATGATGAGATATGTGTTTTCTTATGTAGTACCAATTTTTTTGTAACTGCTAGTTACCGACTTTCAATCATATTTTTTTGCGATTTTGACTTTCATGGTTTTTTGTTAACCTTTTTTGAAAGGTTTGAAATTATAACTTTCTTTTCCTTGTTTTACTCATCACTTTCTATTTTATGGATATAGTTTTTTTCGGCTAATATATGAAAAGGAGTGTCCATGGATTGGGAGAATCAATGGACACTCTTCACATATTATTATTTATTACTTTTTTACTTATTTGACATTTCTGAAACTGGAGTGTTTTTGTATAAAAATAGTTCACACTATACAGATAATGTGACCTATTTTTGAATAGTCCTGCGGACAGTTTTCGTATTGTTCTTAGTTGTTTGTAATTTGATGTCTTTATGACTGCTCCGAAAACTCTTTTTCTTCCTAAAATATCTAGTTTTAAACTTAGGTTATTTGTCAAAATATTCTTACTAAAATATTTTTCACAAATCCACTTTTGAATTTCCATTTCAAGATCAACGGAAGCCATTATTGAATAAATAAACGTCTCTATTCGATCAGAAATCAATAGAACTTAGTCTCAACACCACCCAACCCCCAGAATTGATCCCTTTCTATCAGTCCACTGCACTTACCGCCCTGCTCACCCAATAATAGAGAAACGGTCGCAATCATACCACTATCATTACCAACCGTTACAAATTCATCGTTGACTGAATACTAAATTAAAAGCTTGGATCAGTAAATCTACTTGACGCAAGTATACAAGTAGAGTAGCCTAAAGAGACACACAAACTGTAATAACATATTACGTGGTCCTATATTTAATGGAAGCTTGGTTATGATATGAAACAAGGTTGGAAAAACAGAAAAGTAAGAGCGGAAAAAGAGTTTTTGAGCTGTAACAGAGAACTTGGAGCGAAATTTATTTTCAGACCGGTCCTATTTTCTGAAATTCATCAAAAAGAAGAAATAGCTAATTAGCTATTATTATTGGTCTAGATAATTATCTAGACCAACTTAAGAATACCTTGGAGACCAGATACCTTGGAGTAATCCTAAACTATAAAAAACAAAAGGAACTGATAAAAAAAGAACATCAAGACTACATTAAGAAGCTATATAGTGCTTGACCTGGTGAAGGCCGCATGAAACCAATTTTTAAAGGAGCACAGGATCTTAACCAGAATATGTTTATGGTGGCTTGGGGGATGCCTATTGCCAGTAGTGGATGATTTCCGACTTACAATATTATCAGCTGCTAAAGTATTCTGAACCTATCCCCAAAAGCTTTCGAGATTAATAAGCTTCAAAATAATATGATGCAATGGAACTTCTGTGCCTAACCACTACATGTCACCACTAACCAGCAATAACTCTCGCTGAACTGAATTTCATCAATATAATGTAACTAGCAATCGTTTCCGCTTGTTAGCTGCAAAACACGTAAATGTATATTATAACTGTATTATACCAATACGTTACGTTACGGTTATCGTTACAGGCTGGAAGTGACATATAAAGAAAAAAAAGAAAAGTATTGACATAGTAATGATAGCGCTCATTTTCTTTTGCACAGCTAGCTATTTTCAGAACATGTAAGTATTCTTAGTTCATTTAGGTACATGGCATGTGACAATGAAGTTTTTCAGTTAATGACTTCCATAATATTTGAATACATCGACTTTAATTCAATGTACAATTTGGAGAATAAGTTAAGAGCCAAGCTATTAGGTATAGAAGTAATTGAAAAATTCATAAAACACAGGACAAAGATTACTTACAATAAAAGAAAGAATGTTCAGAAGGCCAAGTAATGGATTTACTCAGGATGTAATGGAATAATGATGACATGTTTATCAAAGATAATGGAAGAAGATCACTTATAGAACCAACCCAATTACCTAACTTAGGTTAAGGGTAGAAAAATAATGATGATGATAATGATAAACAAAATGATTCTAGAAAATAAATAGAGCGTAAACATGTAAATGATTAGAAATGAGTTAAGAAAATTATTGGTCCTTCAACATAAAAGGAGAATCGCATAGAATTATGAAAGAAGGTTTAGTGTATTATGAGATAAATACCATCATTATAAGGTTTAATTAAGTGGGATCCAAGTCACGCTAATAAAGTTCTTTTATAGATTTCTTTAATTGGATTAGAAAAGCATTTTCTTTTCCTATAAGAATTGAATAACTGTTATTATATTTAAATGGCTGGCTTTGTTGGAATGAACGAAAATGAGTGCAAGGTTTTTTTTTTCTATAAATTATAGGTTTCACGCTTGACCACTATCTCACCCGATGGTAAGCAATGATGTGGTCGACGGTGAAGCACGCTGAAATGAATTAAAGACGTTAATATATTCTCTTTAGAGAATTATCAAGTTAAGACAAGATTTAGACTCTCGAAGTGTGGGTTGACATATTTATGAATTCAAGGAACTTGAACTGTTGAATAAGAAACTAAAGGGTTTTGAAGCTAATTAGGTCACTAAATGACCTGCACATTTTAATAGCATTAAAATCACACAAGCGCACTCCCTTTTGTATTTTCTTTTATTATTATGATTATTTCTTTATCATTATTTTATTATTTTATTTTGGTTTCCTGTTTACAATTGCATACACTGTATAATGTTAAGTGGAAGAGCGGAGTCACCTATCACAAGCATCTTCTTGCTTAAAAGGTGATCTCCACATCAACTATGTTAATGCTTTATGTAATTGAAATAAACATTTTATTTGATTTATTTATTTTATTTATTAAGAAAATCATGAATCCAGATGTTAAAATAACTGAAATTCAGAAGGTGCAAAAGTCAAATTCAATCATTTGATGAGATGAGTGGACTACTCATATATTCAGACAAAAACTTATCAGACCTACTATTGGATACGCATCGATTCATCATGTTCACCTGTAATTGCGAAAGTCAACAAAAAGTCCCAACTGGAACTTTCTATTGGATGTAGGAACTAATAACCAATTTATACATTTCCTAATAAGCAATTATGTTCGTAAATTTTATTTGGCTTGACTCTTCCTGTAAAAACGTGCATATATCAAGAAGTAGGTTGCCAATGCTTCTGTATTTCGATTCCCATTAATTTACAATCAGTGTCTTTAATGTCCATAGCGTTTACGAAATCCATCTATCAATATTCAGTATCTTCATGTAACATGTCATCTAAATCATGTATAAGTCCATATTTCAATTATGTCTAGAACATTAAAAAAACATCTATAATTCTTTTGTCCATTTGTTTGTCATCATGCAATATAAGTTCAATGATACTAAGCACATAATGTATTTATGAAAGATTGCGTGATACCATTAAATGAACGTGCGCAATACAATTCGATAGTTTCGTAGATAAATCAATTGTTTCTAAATCATTTCGATTTATTGCTAATATTGGGCGTTCGTGAGAAAAATCGAATACTAAAATTATAGATTCTAATCAGGTGGAATGTGTTGATTTGTGGGCTGCTAATTTAAATAGTGATGCATACATGAATAGTTATATGACAAAATAAAACTGCTTTCGGTGAAATAAAACTTGATGAGTAAATCTGGAATAGAGACACAATTTACAGACTGGTTATCTGTCAGCCTGTATGGTTATTTGTGATGTTTCCAGGCTGGTATTTCTAAAGGATGACCATTTAAATGATAGTTTATATCCAAATTTGATAGTACGTTTTTCTGATAGATGATCTGAATGAAAGGCGAGTAATTATGTTGATAACCGATGCGCAGGATCTCAGCTACCAGATTGGATAATTTTAATAGTTTGTGATTTACAATAATAACTAAGTGGTACATAATAAATAATACCAATACACTTTATAATATGGACAACTATATCCTGATGATCCTTGATGAACTACTTCAGCAAACTCAGCACCTAATCTACGAAAGATAACTTAGACTGTATTTATTAGTTAGCAAAATGCTTACATGATAATGATCTCCGTGAGATTGTAGGTTCCGAAAAGCCCTCAGGCTTCTCAATAATTGGTTCCTCAACATCCAAAGACCTTTTCTCGTATTCTTCTCTCCTGATCAAGGGTATCGCTCTAACTTGGAACTGGCCATCATCTGTCAAATTACTTTTCTCTTTGGCAATTGGGATATAATTACCAGGGAAAAGAACATTGGAGTTATTCTTCACATCTGCATAGTACACGTTTCTTTCAACTTGGGGTTCCTCCGGTCTTAGTGGGATAGCACGAGGCTTGAATGCATACCGCTTGTAAATATAAGGGTGCCTGGATTCCCTCGATTCTCTGGTTTGAAAACTGGTAGGCTTGATGACTATTGAAGCACTGGTGACATCAATTACAGAATCACTGTTCTTGTTCCACAGCTTCTTCAAAGCATCCTGGTACTCATTTGCCGAAACCAAGGCCACACAACAGAGCACTAAAGTCTGGTAGAACATATTGATAGTTAATTAATGTCACTTATTACACAACACAGAACACTTCACTTTCCTAGACCGTCACCCTCGGTACCACCATTTTGCATCAAGCGGTCGCGCAAAACTGAATTACTGTCGCTGCTAGACGGTATATTTATACATGTGTAAGTATAAAGTTGCGTTTTTCCAGTCAGTTCACGGTCGGCCGGGCCTTCGGGCTTCCTTCGGTTTCAATTCCGATATGAACGAAATGTGTTCGAAATGAAAAACTTGTCCGTTTTCGCGTGGCTTCTTCCGTTAATAGTTGGGGACAGTTTCTCCAATAGATTGAGGTGCAATTTGTTCTTGTTATCTTATTATTAGATGTCAGGAGATCTGATATGTTGAGACGGTGAAAAGCTGTCATCTTGTCCAAAATTGAGATGTTGAGTGAACATCTGTTTTATTAATCATGGTTTGTCCCCATTCATTCACTCCGAAGTTGGCAGCCTAAGAATAACGATTTTGTTTATATTTCATACAAATTATTATTTTGATAATTTTGGATCCTTCTCTGTATTAAAAGGTGCACTTTTCAGCTTTAGCGCAATTAAATAATTGTTATGCCATAAGATATTATGAAAAATGTACAAGCACTAAGAAATAACAGAATCCAAAGATTCCGTGAAAACACAGTGCTCAAATTCTACTTTTTGTATGCAAATTGTACAAGCAAGGATTAAGATTATGCAGTCACACAGTCACAACGTAAGTTCCGTCTGGTCGAAGTCGTTGAAACAACTGGCAGATGCTAAAGAACTGTCTTTGTGGTCACCAGCCCACCAGACCATGGTAAAGGGTTCAAGAACAGTTCTGACCGTTTTGAAGTTAATATTTTTCCATTAACCGCCTCATTGGTTGTCCATAAGCGAGACAAGATAAGATAGAAAAAGGAAACCTTCACAGGGGCACGTTTACTGTGCAAAAATATGATAGTAAAACATCTCATTGGAATAGCAGTGATCTCCGACACATTTTAGTTCTACCCTTTTCCTGGGAGTCTGGATTTGTGTCCAGTCGATGGTATGTAAAATAGGCTCGTCCTTATCACATGATACTCAAACATAACTAGTGAAATATGGATGTACAATAAGTACATCTCTTTTTTTATTGTTTTGGAAAATCATCCAATGACTTCACCCGCTCTGGGTGAAGCGGCAGGGCGTGTCAGACTTTTACTGACTAAAACCCACCTGTGTTCCTTCAGTTACTTCAGCCAGGGCCAAACTATCTTTCAAATTTATCCGCGACCTAGACAGGCATCGGCCCTAGCGGACCCTGTCAGTTTTGCTGAAATCTCTTTGAGGCGCGAGTAGAACACTAAGCGCCGTCGACTCTGGCCTGATCCTTATCGGACGGATAGCTACCATTACTCGCCTTCCGCAAGTCCGTACCTACGGTGGCCGGGAATCAGCTTGCGACTCCCGATGCCCAGGGCGTCTCTTGTGGTGGCTGGGGCCGTAAGGGCGTCTCCGTTACGTCTCCCTAACACGTTCCGCCCTCTTCTTTGAGAGCATTACTGCTTTGCAGAAGGAGGTGACAGCTTCCCATGCCCTCACGCCCCGTACCATGGCCTGAACCAGGGCCCGACATGAGAGGTCACCACCACCGATCGCCTCCACGAGTCGTCCGGGTGATCTACACAATGGTGACCCCCGAGCTTGTCCTACCGCCTTACATCTCTGCCTAATCTTTCGAGGGAAACTGGTGTGATGTTATGTTATGTAATACTAATACTCCTGTGTGAAGGATCTATTATTCTTGAAGTGTTATGTCTCTGCTTATTATTGAGGTCTGTGAAATGTAATAAGTAATTTTTTTTATTTTTTTTGTAGGTGCATACGGTACTAAAATCCAGTGACATGATTTATGAACATGTATGTGCCTGTCTATAGTACAGTTATATTACACCAGACATGTTTAAGTACCATGTGGAGACGAGCCTCTTTATGAACCCATAATTGCTTCAGTCGAAATACCACTGTTCGACAGAAGTCTCTCCCAAGCGTCGCTCACTTCGACCTGCATGGCATCTTGCATCCAGCGGAATCCAGTGGCCTTCACCAGGTCATCGGTCTACCTTGTCGGGGCTTTACACTGCATGAATGAACTTGATGCACCGAATTATTGCTACTTAGGTACAAAGGTAAACAAAGCCATGAGCAGCTGTCTATAATTACGTGATACTGTAAAAATACTTGTACTTTTAATGTCTACCATACTACACACCGTTTATGGTGTGCTTAGGAACAAAAATGAAATCGATAATATTTTAATAGCTGTCACTTGGAATTCAATTACACATCTTTTAAGAACGTCTTGACAATTTACAACTGAGGTACGTACAAATTTCAGAATTATCAACATCATTTGAGGTAAAAGACGGGTCACGTACTTGCCATAAACATCAAACATCGCCAAAACGACTGCAACCTACTTAAGAGGATGTCTGCACCTTGACTAAACCCATCATCCAACTAGTCTAGTTAGACAGTGGTTCTTTAGTACAAGTCACGAGTTTTCTAAAGCTTTTTATTCGGCAATGATGATTACTATTTTGATTAATTATTAATATTTAAAAAACAGTTACCTATGTAGTATGGTTTTAAGAATACTACGCTCCACCATAAAATTTTAAATAATTTATCTGGAAATCATTTCAAATCTCACGAAAGTGTTACATTATTTTATGCTGGTGGCTCTTTACTATAAATTAAGGCAAGCGCTTACTTTCATATTTTTTTTAAACTTGTGTTTTTTTTGTCAACTGTACATAACAATAAGTACCTAAAAACCATTACCCTCTTTTTTGCAACAATCGAGTAAATCGTGTACATAATGACGCATGCACTCTACAATTATATGAACGACTACTGTTACTGCTTATCTCATATTAATATAACACTATGAAAGAAATTTAAAACATAACATCACGATCACGATCGAAGGGTTGGACAAAGGTGCACTTATAAAACACCTATATTTCACCAATTATGTGCCTTACTAATGGCGCGAAACTTCGATCAATAATACACTAGATGCCCGGTCAGCGCTTCAAAAACGGGCCAAAAAATATGGACACAAACACGGTTGTGGTCTTATTTCAAATTAGTATGATCCAATCAGAGCCAACATTATTGCATTAAAAATGCCGTAATGTGCGTTCAAACATTGTGCAAATAACCACCGTAACACCTTGATTTTGAAAGGAATATCTTTTTGTCGGTAAGCTTATATCATTAAGTGTTTTTCATAAAGTAAAAACCGAATTAAATAGTTAATATGAATCAATTACCAAATATTTAGATGGTTTGACCAATATTGTTAATATAGTTTATTGCTTTTTGTACATAGTTTTGTGAATGCAAATTGAAACATTGCATTTAAGGTTCAATATGCATTAATGTATACATATTTCAACTAGAATTCTTAGAACCTTAACAAAATTGGCGTCTGTTTTAAAGTGAAGTTTTGTATGAGATTGTTTATCTAGTAAATTATTGATCGAAGGCGCAAAGTATGATTTGAAATACGTTCGCGTCAACGGTTTTGCACGGTGTGATAAAAATCGAATCGGGTCGCCATCTGCGTCAAGAAGTTCGCAGAGTCTCATGTAAAAGAGGGCGAGCCTATATTGCCAGTGACATTGCCATCAACCCGGCACATTGTCCAAACTGGGCTAAAACTGATAAATTCCAGATGGTCATCATCATCAGACTTTTAATGTGCCCACTGCTGTGATAAAATCCTCCTCTCTGTGAGAGAGAATGGGCCGTAATCCACCACGCGGGCCCACTGCGGGCAGGTGGATGTCACATGTCTTCGGATTTTTGGTTCTAGGACATGCTGGTTTCCGTTTGCCGATGTATTCCTTGACCGTTTTAAAAGCGCTGGTAGTGAAATAATTTACGCAAAGTAAAGCGCCTGCCTGGGTGAAAGTGCCTGCCTTTTAGGTTGTAGGGCGTGAACCCACGACCTAAGACTTACAAGTCGCGGCAGATATCATAAGGCCAGCATTGCTCTTAAACTGATTAACATCTTTCACCACAAACATCAGGTCCAGTTGAAAACCAGCGTTAGGCACTAGCTGTCTGGCATTTTTGCTGAACTGGGGCTTTTTGGCGCAGCCGTGCGTGAGGCACACTCTCCTGCTAATTTCTTACGTCAGACTTTACAGTTTTTACTTTTTTATTTTATTTGTATTTTATCTGATCTGTAGTCCGTCTATTAAATACCTGCTAACGTTAGCAATGAAAGTGATGGGGGTAATATCGAAAACCAGCTGAGTCGATTTCGATAGGATTTTCTAAATATGATTGATGGATGCGTCGCCGATCATTATGGGGCGTTAGCACTTTATATAATTTATGGAAAAGTTGTCGGATCATTGGCGTAGATGTTGTAAGTTGTTTTTAGTAAAGTAAAGCTTTTTGTGGCAGTTTTTGTTTGAGAAAGCAATAGTAAGTTATGCTATAAAGGACATGCTTTCAGAAGAGACCATTCAATCATATATTGAAGTGACATGAGCTATGTAAATTGATCTAACCTTACTCATTAATCCCCGACAGAAAAAGAGGTATGCTATAAGTTACTGTGGCATCATAGCTCCTAAACGGATGAACCGATTTTGATTAAGTTTTTATTTGAAAAGTGACTTCATCGAGAGTGTACTTAGCTATGTTTGATGAAAATTACGACCATTCTTATATGCCGTTCAAAAGTTATGCGCATTTTTTTCTTTGAGTCAGTGCATTTTCGCAAGATATCGTGTAAATTTCGTGTTTCGATGGCCTGTTTAGTTTACCACGAGATCAATTATTAATTTATTATATACCTTATTGTACATCACAAAACACATACAGGACAAACGTTCATAATAACAAGCGTATAATGGGCTGTCTTATCGCACTAGGCAATCTCTTACAGACAACCTTTGGATGTACTGAACGATAGGAGAAGAATTTAGGGCTGTTAGTGTAAAAATTGTTTTAAATAATACTACTTAGACATAACAACATACAATATTACATAATATATATACAAATAATAAAATAATAATAATATATATATAATAACATATAAATTATGTAGTTTAAAGAGATATTTTGTCAAGAGTTTTTAAAATTTTTGCTTTTGATATATCAATCATTCTCTTGCCCTAGTCCAAATTTATTCGGGGTCGGTGTAATATTTTTCCATATTTCTCTATTTACAATATTTAAATGCAAAATATTACAATAGTAATGTTAAGGGGTTGTGTTAGTCTTAGAGAACACAAATTCTGCCAAAATTTTCTAGTATTGCAGGAATGTGATATATTATTACTTACTCAAATGACAAGTTAAAAGAGAATTTGTTTTTTAGTTTTTTACATAAAATACCAGCATTAGCTGCCCACAGCCGGACACATACGAGTACATTTCCAGCTGCTACTTACTACCCACCACGTAAGTATGGTTTACTTTCTCGATGCGCCTGATCTAAATAGGTATTTATAAAATAATCTAGGTCATTGGCTGGAATCATCTGGGTAAATGGTGTTGCTATCCGCATTAGCCATTGACCAATGAAGCATTGAAAATTATCAGCGATTAGCTGCAATCAAATTGAATAAAAAATCAGGCAATAGAGTTGATTGACTTGTTGGTCTATTGGTAAGTTGCAAGCGCTTTTCTGAGCATTAATAAGTCCAGGGGGGAGACCATAACCTCTTAGAGCAAGGTTATTTAACCGACTACCGAAGGAGGGTAATGTGTTTATCAGCCTATGTATTGTAGCTATTGTGTGTTTGTTACTATTTGGCGTTCTAGAGACCAAACGCGTTTAATTGACCAAACGCGTTTAATTGCTGTTCGTTAGTCTTGCTAAAACTCAAAAACGGCTGGACAGATTTGTTTTTTTTTTTTGTTTTGTTTGCCAGTATACATGGCAGGTTTAAAAACAAAAAAAAATGGTAGGTTAATTCGCAGGATACACATTCGGGAGCTAGATGCCTACCCTACCCTACCTACATACCTACCTACCTACCCTACCTTACCTACCTACCTACTTACCTACACTACCCTACCAACCCTACACAACCCTTCCCTACCTACCTACCCTACCCTACCATGCCTACCCTACCCTACCTACCTATCATGACATTTTATACTCTGAAATTATTTTGTGATTTCAATCTATGACATTGTATAAATAAGTAACATTTTAATTTATGACATGATATTGTTTTAGTGGTATTTGATGAGATTGTATATTTGAGTAACAGATTATAAAGCTCTATAATTTAATGATATTTATGAAATGGTATAATTTTATTATAATTTATGACATTATGTAATTTTGTAATAATGTGTGGCATTGCATATATTTTTAATAATGATTTAAGACATGGTATGATATAAATAAAAATTTGTGACATTATATAATTTAAATAATAATTTTGCATGCCTAAACTGGTACAAAACAGTGAACTGGAACACCTAACATCTGGAAATGTATAATTATATACTGTGGTAAGCAATAAAGATTTGAATTTGAATCAATTGAATGGGAAACGGGTAGGAGTCCGTTCCATCTGTGGGACAAGATAGGATAGAAAAGAATAGAATAGAAACCATTTATTCGACACAGATACAACACAACACAACAGCAAAAATTGCAAAGTGACAGGGAAGAACAGTAAAAAAAAAAACAAGGTTCAAGAAGAGCTGCGCTGGGCGTGCCCACACCGAAAGGGTTTCAATTTCAGCATTTGCTGGGCGTCAGACACCCAGGCGCTGATTGCCAGTTGTCCGCTAGTGACAAAAGGACGTGGGTAAATAAAATAGATACTCAGTATAATTTTCGTACCACTTGCTCAAAAAAGTGACATTCTATGCCACAAAAAGCGAACATAACTATAGTCATTTTTAATCTATTAAAAACAGGGAACTCAATTCGGAACAATTTCATTCATCCTCTAGAGGGAGAATGTGATTTAAATTTGGAATACTTACCGAAATTTATACTGAACTACATCTGTGTTTACACCATTGAGTTTGTATATAAAGCATTATACATCTTTTTGAAAAAGGAATACGCATTAATTATGCAGTTATGATTAATAAATAAAACTAGCTGACCCGACAAACTTTGTTTTGCCATAAAAAGACCAAACATTTATCTACCCTACCCTACCCTACCCTACCGTACCCTACCCTAACCTACCCGACCCTACACTACCCTACACTACCCTACACTACCCTACCCTACACTACCCTACCCTACGCTACCATACCCTACCCTACCCTACACTACCATACCCTACCTATAAACCTCACGGAGCCCGAGACCTTTCCAACGAATGCAAAACCATCGAAATCGGTTCGTGCGTTCTGGAGTTATATCGTCAGGAAAAAACCAGACTTATTTTTATATAGTAGATTTCGAAAACCGACGAGGCCGTATGAGCTTGATGCCTTTGTTTTTCCGACAAAAAAATATTAGTCTAGGAATTTGCCGCGTTTTTGTTTTCTTCAAATACATAAACGTTAAGTTTATTTTAATTTATTTTACTTTTAATTGTCATTATTTTTAATAAATGCTTATCTCATATTATTATTGTGTTCATTTTTTCGCAAATGGTACGAAAAGTAGAGTATTTTCCTCGGTGATAAAGCTGTCTTAGTCTTGGGTGAACTTAAATCCCTCGCTACACTCAGGACTCGTCTTAAATCTCTCGCACCGCTCGTGATTTAAATCGTCACCCGCATCAGAAGACTCTGCTTTATCCCCGTGGTTAATAATCTACTATTATTTATATATTTAAAACTTCATGCAACATACAAGTACATATGCGGACTTAATGCCTGAGGTATTCTCTACCAGTCAACCACGGGTGGTGGAGAGATAACATGGCAGGTGTTAATAAGTACGTAATAGGTATGTAGGCATTCCGTGTGAGCAGTGGTGGCTTAGTGGTATCAGCCGCGACTTACAAGTCGTAGGTCGTGGGTTCGAGCCCAGGCAGGCGCTTTACTTTGTGTAAATTATTACATCACCACTGCTCTCAAAACGGTAAAGGAAAACATCGTGAGGAAACCGGCATGTCCTAGAACCAAAAATTCGAAGACATGTGACATCCAGCAACCCGCTCTGGGCCCGCGTGGTGGATTACGGCCCATTCCCTCTCACAGAGAGGAGGCCTGTGTCCCAGCAGTGGGAACATTAATAGGCTGATGATGTGATGTGAGGGATATAGGTGGTGGCGTGTGGTAGTGTGTTCTATTAGGCATCATCTCGGTATTGATTTATCATAGCGTTTATTTGTGTTAATGTTACAACAAATACTTTAAAGCAACATTTTCAATGTTCAACACTATTTAACTATTGAATGTGCGATAGCGCATGCGCGTAGATGACGCAGCGTTTGAGAAGTCTCGGAAACGAACATAATATTCTAATACTGGTACATAAGTATGCAACAATCATGTACTGTAGATTGGTAATTATTCATTGAATTGTGTTTCCTAGTAAGGAATATATTTCACGAACAGTTGGTTAGTCTCGTTTCATTTCTTTTTAAGGCGAGTTAAGTCTATAATCTGATGCTGTAGCTAATCATAATAAATTATCGAGGAGGTACCATTCCTTCTACCTACAGGATATATATAGGCCTTATCTTTATGTGAATAATTGTGGCATTCAAAATATTACTTCTAGGTAATGTCGGGTTTCACGATCTTTTTCATCTACGTTTTGAAAAAAAATTACAGAAATAAATTTGCCTATTAAGTTCAAACACACGACCTACCACTCGTAAGTGCTCTTGGTTGTTGCCACTAAGCCAAACATGCCTATATAGACATAACCATATTATTTTTTTGCACTAGGTCGTTAAAGAGGTCACTGAACCCTAGATCACGTTGGGTCAACCCAACGTGATAGATAACACAACCTTTTTCCTTTTTCAATGGCCACGCCACCTACCACTTTCCGGCCACAGGGGATAGGCTGAGCGGCCAATGTTATACCGTCACTCCTCCTCCCCTGCGGCCCCACCGCGTCCGCCATCAGACGGTGGCGAACGCGCCACAATACCAGCACTACTTGCCCGCCGCGGCCTCCAACCCACAACTCCAAGCAACAATATCGTATGGGACCTGGGACGCTCCACAAGACATCGTGGCCCGCCTGAGTTGCGATATCACCTGTTGCCTAGCGGCATCGCAACCTTTTAGTAGGCCGCTACGTCGTCGGCTTAATCGGCAATAGCCCTGACGAGCGTCCCCTCCTCGGGTTCCTCTTCGCTTCACCGTGGGTGACTAAGCCACGGCTGCTGAGTCCAGGTTTCCTGACGATATAACTCCAGAACGCACGAACCGATTTCGATGGTTTTGCATTCGTTGGAAAAATCTCGGGCTCCGTGAGGTTTATAGGTAGGGTATGGTAGTGTAGGGTAGGGTAGGGTAGGGTAGTGTAGGGTCGGGTAGGTTAGGGTAGGGTACGGTAGGGTAGGGTAGGGTAGGGTAGGGTAGGGTAGGGTAGATAAATGTTTGGTCTTTTTATGGCAAAACAAAGTTTGTCGGGTCAGCTAGTTTTATTTATTAATCATAACTGCATAATTAATGCGTATTCCTTTTTCAAAAAGATGTATAATGCTTTATATACAAACTCAATGGTGTAAACACAGATGTAGTTCAGTATAAATTTCGGTAAGTATTCCAAATTTAAATCACATTCTCCCTCTAGAGGATGAATGAAATTGTTCCGAATTGAGTTCCCTGTTTTTAACAGATTAAAATATAATAATACTGTTTTTAACAGAAAAAATGACTATAGTTATGTTCGCTTTTTGTGGCATAGAATGTCACTTTTTTGAGCAAGTGGTATGAAAATTATATTGAGTATCTATTTTATTTAACCACGTCCTTTTATCACTAGCGGACAACTGGAAATCAGCGCCTGGGTGTCTGACGCGCAGCAAATGCTGAAATTGAAACCCTTTCGGTGTGGGCACGCCCAGCGCAGCTCTTCTTGAACCTTGTTTTTTTTTACTGTTCTTCCCTGTCACTTTGCAATTTTTGCTGTTGTGTTGTGTTGTGTCTGTGTCGAATAAATGGTTTCTATTATATTCTTTTCTATCCTATCTTGTCCCACAGATGGAACGGACTCCTACCCGTTTCCCATTCAATTGATTCAAATTCAAATCTTTATTGCTCAACAAAGTATATAATTATACATTTCCAGATGTTAGGTGTTCCAGTTCAGTTGGAGGAGCTCGTGGCTAAATAATAACAGCCGCACGGGTCGATCATCAAGGTTAAGCAATGCTTGACGAGGTCAGTCCGTGGATGGGTGACCATTTCAACATACCGAGTTTCCTCCGTGCCTCGGAAAGCACGTTCAGCCTTTGGTCCCGGCTGTTATTTGAAGATCTTTGACAGTCGTTACGAGTAGTCAGAAGCTTGAGATCTGACACCAGTCTTGCCAAGGGGTACCGTGTTACCCAGCTACTGTGTTGTGGAGGTCAGATAGGCAGTCGCTCCATGTAAAACACTGGTACTCAGCTGAATCCGGTAAGACTGGAAGCCGACCCCAACAACAATTGGGAAAAGGCTAGGCAGATGAGGTGTTCCAGTTCACTGTGTTGTACCAGTTTAGGCATGCAAAATTATTATTTAAATTATATAATGTCACAAATTTTTATTTATATCATACCATGTCGTAAATCATTATTAAAAATATATGCAATGCCACACATTATTACAAAATTACATAATGTCATAAATTATAATAATATTATACCATGTCATAAATATCATTAAATTATAGAGCTTTATAATCTGTTACTCAAATATACAATATCACTAAAACAATATCATGTCATAAATTAAAATGTTACTTATTTATACAATGTCATAGATTGAAATCACAAAATAATTTCAGAGTATAAAATGTCATAATAATAAATAAAACAATACGTAAATAATGTCAGAGTCTAGTACATAGGACAACACATAATAAATTACAGTAAATAAATGAAAATAAATCGGACTTAAGTGTTCATACTACTATTATTGTACAGATAAATTTCTGTCTGACATGTACTCGTGTATTGAGTAGTTGGTACGTCTTATTTAACAGTAACTTATTCAGTTGCTTTTTAAAGATATTAATATCGTTTATATTTAATTAATCATTAGGAAGTTTATTGTAGATCTGTGGTGCCATTCCTAGAAAGTTCTTATGAAATACCGCATTTTGTGTTTTCACCGCTTATCTTATTTTTATGTCGCGCGCAGTGTAGTGTTTCAAATAAATGCAAGTTTGTTTTTACAAAAAGAGGCACTTCATATATGTAGAGGCAGGGTACTGTTAAAATACGAAAATATGCAAAGACTTGTTTACAGCTCCGTGCTTTGAATGCCGCATATCGCCCTAACACACCTTTTTTGCGCTTTAAACACAGTGTCCATGTTTGTGGAGTTATCCCAATATATAATGCCGTAGCGTAACGTAGACGTAACATATGCATGACCAATGACTCTGTAACCAAAACTTTTTGGTGTACCTCCTTTGCGATATTTCGCAAAGCATATGAATGCTGACTCAGGCGTTTACAAACACTGTCAGTGTGAGTTTTCCATGACATGTCTCTATGCAGTTCCAGTCCCAAGAATTTTGTAGTGGTCGTTTCTGAAATTATATTGTCTCGAAATTTTATGTCAGGTTTTTTTATGGTTGGTCCTTTGCACAAACGTCATTATGATGTTAGATATCGTAACGTCAAATAAGTTATTACCAAAATAAGTTACGTTAAATAACGTCACTAACTGGGCAAAACCTAAAAAGATTACCATTGAATCGAAATAAGAAGAAGAAGCACTAGATAAATGAAGTTCATATTATTCAAAGTTTCAATACTCTTCCAAATACTAGAAAAACTGAATAAGTTAGGCGTTATTTGAAAGAGACTATACTAATCAGCAGTGGATTTTATTTAGTAAGTTTTAATCATCCTTTCTTTGTTTGACAGCATAAGACATTTATATCCTGATCATGAAATGGTTCAAGTGATTGTCCAGTCTGGTGCACCATAATATAATTATTATTAAGCGTCGGATACTAATTAGAGAACTGTAACTTATTTTTTTAGGATTCCTTTACAAAATCGTTGAATTTCGTATGTTGTGAGTTATCCACACGATCTTTGATAAATGTGCGGACTGACTGGCTATCCAGTAAAAATGGACCTATATCCATTCAAATGTGTCTGGTTGTTTCCTGAGATAGAAATAGAAGAGAGAGAAATGAAGAGCTTCGCATAGGATACTTACTGTTAAAGGCCAACCTTCTTGCTAAAAACAAAATAACATCACTCCTGTTGGAGGTTCACCTATAGGTCCCATTAATAGGGGCAAAAACCTATGGCCATCAACAGGGTACAACGTCCAACAGGGCTACATTTTTAGTTTTAAACACAATTTAGTATAATGCTTAGTGGACTAAAGAATCACTACAAAACGGTGCGATACTTACTACGGAACCTTGAGTGACCAGTGCTATACAAACAAACCATGTTGTATTAAAGATAAAGCGTAAAAAAATGAAAAATATATTACTATATATATTGAGTTAAGATTAGTAACACTCATAAATCTCTATTTAAATCTAAGTTACAACTGCATGTCGCTTTATGGTATGTAATTATGAGAAATGTGGTGATAGTAATACAAGAAGGGATTTGTAAACAAAGCAGTACACGTAGCAATGGGTTTGTTTGTAAACTTGTGTGTGATATTGTGTTCTAGAGTCACATTACTCTTCTAGAGTCTGTTGCTTAGAAAAATCTCTGGTCTTTTATCCACTTTAATAAATCAGTTCCACCAACTACAATTATTTTTTTACTCCTTAGGGTTCCGTACCTCAAAAGGTAAAAATGGAACCCTTATAAGATCACTTTCTTGTCCGTCTGTCCGTATGTCATCACCGTATTATTCAGGAACGGGTAGACTTAGCAAGTTGAAATTTATACCAGATACTACGGTCTATAGTCCCTATTAGGTCTATAAAAATCAAGGTCCTGAGTCAACACGATTAAGAGATACGGGCAAATTTATAATTTCGCGAAAACTTGTACGTAAGTACGTAAAAAATATACCAATTTTGTTATGGCGGTATAATGGGTAAGTACGGAACCCTCGGAGCACGAGTTCGACTCGCACTTGAGCGGTTTTTATTGATCGATCGCATTTGACAATCATGTCAAATTCAATCAATCTATCAAGATTTGATAGCGATGTTGTGGTCGACGATGGAGCAAACTTGCCTAGAAGTAACCTATTCACTCTTGACTTAAAGACCTCCAGGGCCCCACACTATGTTTAAAGAAACAAAGCCTCCAGTAGGAAATTTTTCTCCTTAACTAAAGAAAGTTTTCCCAAAACAAGATGTCATAAGCACACTTGAACCTGACATTTACATTAACATTATAACAAAAGCGCGGAAACACAGACCAAACATTCCTACAGCGTTTTCCAACGCAAGTAAACTATGTAAGCATCGGACAACCGTGCGTAAAACAAAGTAATATTCGTGCAAAACGCACGACGACGGGACGGAAGCCGCTATACTTCCATAGTTATTTGCTAATTACTCGACGTGTGTAGTACGGATTTACGAAAGTGAATGTGTATTTGTATTGGGAGGACAGGGGTGGAAAATTGTGGCAGGCGCGCGTCTATTTTTCTAAAAGACTTTTAAATAGGTTTATTTATTTGTAAAACAGATTAAGCAGCTGCTGCAGTGATGCTGCACAGATTCGTTTTCCTAAACGATCATACTTAGTTAAGATCCAGGTTGCCTGGAAGAGATCGCGGCATGCGATAAGGCCGCCCATTGTATTTGTATTAATTTTAAGTTTATTTTTATAATTGTATTTTAAGGTGTACAATAAAGCATAATAATAAATAAATAAATACTAATCGCCACATTTTTATCAAATTAAGTTCGAAAAGTAAAAAAATCTGCCACAAATATCCAAGTTCCCACTAAAAGTCTACACGACTTTAAGCTTACATATGTGTCTCGCCTGTGTATATTATCTGTGGTCTCACTAATCAGCCTACTACCTAAACACAAGAATGAATGCGAACCAATCTCTATCTAAGATTTTTGTAAAACTCATACGGCAAGGGAACGGAAAGCTGTCCTTTTAATTGAGACCACCCTTCATTTTCTACATACATGAAGGGGAAAATTGTAACAAAGCCAATACCAAAGCCCAGTTGTTTGATCCGTATTTAACTTAACCAATGGTTAAATATACGGTTATGATATATCTTTATTTCTAAAAAGAATTACCAACCAATTAAAATTAACCAACAAAATATGAAATAATCTAAACAATGGTTGCAAATTTCAGTAAAACATAATTTATTTCAGTTGTTAGCCTCAAAAATGGTCAAATAAGTTGGAAAGTTAATTATTTGACAGTTTGTTGTCTAACTATTGAAGAATAAACGCGTTTTACCGAATTTAGGTTAGCATATTTAACCAGTGGTTGAGTTCACTACTGATCAAAGAACTGGGCGTTACTGAACCCTGTGTCGCTAACCATTCGTCAAAATGACGACGCGTACCTTGCGCATTTAGTGTTTCGGTAAGATCCCGACCTCTGCCACCCCACCCGTGTCTAATAACTTCCTAATTCGCATCGCTAGTGACCCGCAATCGCTCGTACGTGATTACTGTTTTTGTTTTATCTTCAGCCTGTGTGCCAAATCTATTGACCACGAAAGTATCTTTACAGCAAAAGTATTCATCACGAAAGTATCTTTACAGCAAAACTGGTCACACACAACTAAAACCTCCCGTATGTTTTCATAGTATCGTGTGTCATGAATTGGATGATAAGGTAGGTATTTTAATTTCGTCAAAAAGTAATGAACAATAAATCCATTTGATAGACAGTCGCATGCAATTTATAAAAAAAAATTTATAAATTTTTTTCAGGAACTACTCGTTGGAATTTAAAAAAAAACAATTCCAACGAGTAGTTCCTGAGAGTAGCGCGTTCAAACAAACAAACTCTTCAGCTTTATAATATTATATTATATATTATAATAAAAATATAAGTATAGATAACATAGCATCACATCTGTATTCCCCGCAGGTTTAAGGAGGTGCAACTGTAGTACACCCTCATTATGCTAGTTAATCTATATATCTATAAATAAATCCCTATTTCCCTTGGTCACGTCATCACCCGTGAACGGCTGGACCGATTTCGCTAATTATTTTTTAATAGGGTTCCGTTCCCCAAGGGTGAAAACGGGTTCCTATTACTAAGACTCCGCGCTTGACCACTCTCTCTCCTGTCTGTCTGTCACCAGACTGAATCTCATGAACCGTGATAGATAGACAGTTGAAGTTTTCACAGATGATGTATTTCTGTTGCCGCTATAACAACAAATACTAAAAACAGAATAAAATACATATTTAAGTGGGGCTCCCATACAACAAACGTGATCTTTTTGCCGTTTTTGGCGATAATGGTACGGAACCCTTCGAGCGCTAGTCCGACTCGCACTTGGCCGGTTTTTTGTGGTGTTTGTTATTTTAAGGAGAAGGTTCTTATGAAAGAAAAATAAAGGAAAGAATGGTAGGTAGGTAGGGTAGGTAGCGTAGGTAGCATAGGGTAGGGTAGGTAGGTTAGGGTAGGTAGGTAGGGTAGGTAGCGTAGGTAGCGTAGGGTAGGGTAGGTAAGTTAGGGTAGGTAGGGTAAGGTCCCCCTGCTAGGTTCCCGCATTGTAGAGGCGGTGGGGCTCAGTAGCCGTGGCTTGGTCACCCACAGTGAAGCGGAGAGGAACCCGAGGAGGTGCTACTCGTCAGGGCTTTTGGCGATAAGCCGACGACGTAGCGGCCAACATGAAGGTTGCGGTGCTGCCTAGGCGACATGTCAACTGAGGCGGGCCGCGATGTCGTATGGGGTCTCCCATACCCATACGATATCACGGCTGAGGGTTGGAGGCCGCGGCGGGAGAGGAGTGCCGGTATTGTATACTCCTTCATACAGGTTATTATTAACCTAGTTAGGAGAATAGAACTGCACCCACTATTATTGTAGCAAATTTGTAATTTAACCATGTATAAATTTTATACCCATGTACTGCAATACTTAAAATTATCAATAAGGATATTATATTATATTATATTATGTTATATTATATTATATTATATTATATTATATTATATTATATTATATTATATTATATTATATTATATTATATTATATTATATTATATTATATTATATTATATTATATTATATTATATTATATTATATTATATTATATTATATTATATTATATTATATTATATTATATTATATTATATTATATTATATTATATTATATTATATTATATTATATTATATTATATTATATTATATTATATTATATTATATTATATTATATTATATTATATTATATTATATTATATTATATTTCGTTGCGCCGCTCTCTCTACCTTCCGCAGCCGAGACGGGGTTGCCACCGTCTGATAGCGGATGCGGTGGGGCCGCAGGGGAGGAGGAGTGTCGGTATAGCGTTGGCTGCTCTAGCTATACCCTGTGGCCGAAAATGGTAGGTTGTGGGGCCATTGACCCGTCACATGGGGACCAAGGGGGTCTTCTGGCACTCGTGTGCCGGTTTGGTTGGTGGTGCACCGGTGATAGGGGTACTACCTAGATGAGGGTCCGGTGGCGGACAGCCGCGGCGGGTTCGCGATGAGTGCTAACACGTGCCCGTGTGCCCGCCATAAGCAGCATAGGAGGACACCATGGAATGTAGGGTAGGTAGGGTAGGCAGTTCATGGGAGCTAAGCCGCGGGCACAACTAGTAGTAATAAGGGGCGAGCCTATTGCCATCAATCGGGCATAAATCCAGATTCCAGACTGCTAAAATGAAATTTCCAGGCTACTAGAAAGAAAAACCCAATACATTTTTCCCGAACTGGGTATCAAACGCAGGACCTCATGTTCAGTAGTATTGGTTGCCACCATTACAGCAACGAGGCAGTCTTTACAATATCACTCATAAAACTTGAAAGCTGTCTGTCTGTGATCGTTTCTAGAATTCCGTACCCGAAGGGTCCAAACAGAGCCCTATTGTTGTCACTCACGTCTGTACGTCGTATCTCACACAATTTTGTTCCGTAGATTTTTTTTCTTCCCATTAACCTATGAACTTATTTACCGGTTTTTAAGGAACAGACAGTCAAAAAAATATATTAAATATCTCGTATTCGTAGTCACATTCATTGTTGACTTTAACTGTTGCTAATTGAATTTCAATTCGTCTAGGGCAATAATTTATTCTTCGTCTCTATTTCACGAACAAATCACATCATGACAATTTTGTTGAGGTTCAAACTTAATGCCGGCTCGAAACACGGAGGAGTCGCTGTGCAGTGATTTTATGTGCGCAGTAAAAAGTGGTCTTGACGCTTGGAATCCAAGTGTCTAACGATAATCTTGAAAAATTACAAGTTCTCATTCAGGAATTTTTTACCCTTTATTTAAAACAAGTAAAATGCTGGCCAATTGCTTATAACACAAACGGTGATTTTCCGTATGGCTCGATCTAGGCACTACATTACTTATTCTGCTGTGTAGCATAAAGTTTTGTAGATACTGAAAACTACTGTGAAGTTCTTACCTATTTCTATAGATGGCGCTGTTTTAAAGTTCGATACTTGCGATAAAGCAAATTTTGTAAGGCAAGAATTAGTATTATTACTACAATATGTACGAAGAAATATTGTTACATAATATATTTGGATACTTATTTTAACATTATTTATTCATTGTCATGACCATATCCACGGGCATGCTTAGTTACAATAATCTCAAATAGATCTATTGTTAATCATTATTAGATAACAACTTTGTTATTATAACATACAAGTACAAACATGTATTACGAGTATGAAGTAAACGTACTCGTTTATTTAATGCTCGTAATCGTAATCGTAAAATATTTAGACATCAAAATCGCTGCTCAAACAACATTTTTTTTTTCAGTAAATTTTTCCGACTACTTCTAACTTCTATTTACTAAACTACTTCTTTCTTCTTCACAATCAGCCCAGCTTTCCTAAACTACCTATGTTGGGGTAAGGTCTAACCAGATACGCACCGGGCGTTGGCGGAGGGCGGACAATTCCCTCTTCCAGCCCCCCCCTCCTAAATGAGCCCCAGGGCGACGAACTAGAGGACGTCCGTCTCCCCCAAACATTAAGGCCCGAGGTGACGGTGCCTAGTGATCCACCCGCACCCCTCTTAGACTTCGTGGGGGGAGTCAAACACCTCACTACCGGCCCAAGGTAGCTGGGATTTGCGGCAGGATGGCTCGTTCCCGCGTATGTGTAAGATAGAACACCGGGGTGGTGTTTGGTCAGTAGGAGTCTAACAGACCTATATACGCAATGAGGGTTTCTCTAAACCGGAACAAAAAAAAAGTTCTGATTGGATGAAGCCGAATATCAGTATTTTATAAAGAGCAACTGTCTAACTGACCTGCACTGCCGATTTCATGACTTTCCAAGACAGGCCTCCGTATGTATCTAATGGACGGGGAAGATTGACACATGTGGCTATTATTATTTGAACTCTAACCCTTCTCTTTTTTTCTTGCCGTATAAATTCTTAACGAAGGAAAGAACTATAGGATTGTAACATGTGGTGTTCTGTACTTTCTGTCTACTCTTGAGGCTTTTTTAGACATGTAGGATGAACTGTGACATCAACCGGCAATTTTCCCTGTATGCACTAGTGAGCATACAAGGACAATCCTCGGGTGATGCAGGACTATTGCAGAACATGGAGACAAAACACAATGTTGTTTTATGTGTTTATTATTTATTAGTTGGGGGAAATGAAATGAATGCATTTTATGTCATATAATATTGTTTATTTACCTGTATACAAAGTTTACATCAACATTTACAAATCTATTGTCATTTTTCACATCACCGTAATATATGTATATTTATTATGAGCATAACTTGCAAAGAATAAATTATTATTATTGAGTATTCAGGCACAAATAGATTTGCAATAAATTAAAACAAATAAATAAATTAAATATACAGTCTTAGCTTAAAAACTAACATAAATAAACCTTTTAATAAAAAGTACCAACACATCGTTTTTTAAACGATTATTATTTATACAAAAGCACCTCTTTATAGTCTATTTAATAAATAATAAAATAAATTATTAAAAAATAAGTATTTAAAAACGAGACACACGTTCAAAAAGGTGGGCATACAAAATAAATATTTTTTTTGTATGTAGCACAAAATTATTTAAATATTTTTTTTTATTAAACCTTGTGTCGCGTTAATAAATTCGATCGAAGTTTTTAAGGAAAATAAACCTACAAATTCTGTCTAGTTTTTGGACGTAGGGTCTGAATGATAACAGTAGTTGATGATAGGCTCTAAGTCGATACAAAAATCATTGAAAAGTCAGAGTTATTTCGGTTAAATAACACACAGTTTCATGAACAAAAACTAAAGCAAAATAATTTTCATAAATTGGCAACTGCGCTTTTGCTGTGATTGATTTGATAAAATTTTATCAAAAGCCAATCACACACTAGTGCTTAATTTTAAATTTTGCTTCTGGTACACAAATTAAAGTTAAACAGTAGATACTGAGTGTCTATGGCAATAAAGTTCCGCACCCCAGTTCTATCAAAGTTGTCTTTCATTATTTACGATAAAATGCGGCATAAAATACTCCAATAAATCGAATTTATTGAATGCTCCGTGACACGATAACTTGTGTGACTTTAGGATATTCAGAGCTTCAATATTTTAGTATCTTTTCTGCATTTTGACGATTCCAATAAAATCAATCACTTTTGAAGTCAAGGTTTTGAATACAAAATGAGTAGAGCTTATGGAACTTTATTGTGTTCGTGTTAAAATGTGATTGATCGAAATTCTTGGTAGAAGGTTTAAGTTTAAGTATACACCAACTGAATTTTTATATTACGAGTATCTATTTTTCAGAGTAGGTTTCTCCTTCTGAGATTCTATCTTGAAATAACATCTTACATTATATTTCTCAGTTCAATATAAATCTGCCTTAGGTACATAAAGGCTTATGGATTATCATCCACAACAAAGATGTAAAACACAAGAGAATAATATGCGCAAACCAAGACTAAACAGTTTGTCAAAACATGGAATTACCGACGAGACTGATTTATATTGTTCATAGATCAATAGTTTTAAACTCAATCATCAACAATCCCTCCCACTTAGAACCCATCATCGACTTTCCAACCACTCTATTCCCTCTTATAAGCCGAATACGGCAGCTCATCATAAGCCCTTCTATCCCACCCGCCACTGCTGCCACCTGACGACCAGCCATGGCTCTCGTGTCCACCGCCTCCGCCGCCGCCGCCGCCGCTCTTAGCTGACATCAACTTCTTGAGCACCATGATGCCGGAGAGTAGCAGGGCGATCTGGAATTGAGAAAAAGAGTTGGATGAATATTATTAGATTGGGCATCTTTTCTTGAAGACAGGGTTCTATCCTATTATTACTGAAATTGGTATTTTCTTTCAGTCCCATATTCAAGTCATTATGAAAGAGCTATGAGTTGACAAAAAGGGTTATCTTCATGATTTCAAACACAATGTATCACATTTTTTGCAAAGTTTCGTAATCATGGTAATTTACCTAATTTTATACCCTTGAACCACTCAATATACATAAATAAATCGAAGATCAAGCTCATTGACATAGGCACCATTTCAGAGAACAATTTATACCTATTATCTCTATACCTCTCTCTCTCTCTCCTTTAAACAAAATCTTTTTATTGCTAAAAACTCAATCTTGCTCATCCAACTCCTATTTTTATCCTTCTTAAACATATTACAAGAAGCCTTTGTTTTACTAACGGAACGTGATTATTATGACCTGGGCGATAATACCCACATACATCCATGCACTGATCGTGTTAACAGGGTATGCACCCCTTTGCAGTGCATAAATAACTCAATAAGCGATGCCCTGGCCGACTTACGGCACTTATACGGGTTAGTTCAGCCGTCAATTTAAATGCTCTGTCTTGTAAAGTAAACATTGCGGCCACTAGGTACGTTATATTCATAATTTATTTGATCATACTGTTCTATGAATGTTACGGGATTTGAACCAGGGTCATACTGGTCATATCACATCTTGTGGTTTATCTAGCAGTGTTAACCGCTAGGCTAGATGAACGTATAACAAAAGTTTGTCGGGCCATGGGAAGGTTCTATGAATGTGTATGGTTATTAGGGAAGTCTTAAGAAACGATATAGAATTATGTGAATGACATTGACGCCTTTCATCTGCTAAGCCTTTTCAGATTTATCAGACCTGAGTAAAATTCGCAGGTATCGTAGCGATGTTACCTATAATAAAATAAATAGATCACCGAACAGCTTACATGCAACGATGAGAATTAGTTGCATGTTATTAGTTGTTGTTTTATCGGTTTAATCCGATCGTTCTATGTACGGTAATCTTCAGTTTAATTGTTGCAGTTGGCTATAGTCAATATCCATAAGAATTAGCGATAAATAGCTATTTAGTGCCACGTGAGCTTTCCCTTATCCCGTTTGAAACGAAGATATGAAAAAAATAATGGAAATATAATGTTTGTTATTTTTAGAAAGAAAAAAAAATATTTTAATTCGCAATAGATATACAGGCAAGAAAAATAAGAAAAAAACCGGCCAAGCAAAACGGTAAAAAATCACGTTTGTGGTATGGGAGCCCCACTTAAATATTTAATTTATTCTATTTTCAGTATTTGTTGTTATAGCGGCAACAAACATACATCATCTGTGAAAATTTCAACTGTCTAGCTATCACGGTTCATAGGATACAGCCTGGTGTCATACAGGCAGACGGACAGTGGAGTCTTAGTAAAAGTGCCCCGTTTTTTACCCTTTGGGTATATAAACAACATTTTAAGAAGAAACCCGTGCGAGCTCAAACAAGCATCTTAGCTATTTTATCTCTCAAAATGGATATTAAAAACTTTACTTCCCAATCACTGGCATACAGACGATGCCAGTGATTGGTATGTATTTATTTGAGCTCCGTGGTGATATTTGACCGTGGTAGAAACCTAAATGTTGCATTATTGATGGCACTGTTTCTAGCAAGTCAAACATAAATGATTCAGTTTCAACTGAAACTTTGTTCAACTATAGTTCCCCTCTATCAATATCTATTGATAGAGAGGTTAACAGGAAATTAATTACTTGAAACAAACTAAATAGGAAAACAAATAACAAAAAAAATATTTGAGTAATATTATATGTGGTCACTAGAAGATAAGGAAAAAAAGGAGCTCATGGCTAAATAATAACAGCCGCACTGATCGATCATCAAGGTTAAGCAACACTTGACGAGGTCGGTCCGTGGATGGGTGTATTAATTGTGTGTTTGTTTGTTTGTTTGTTTTTCTTTAAGTCAAGGATGAATAAACAACCACATCATCGCTTACCATCAGGTAAGATTGTGCTCAATCACGCAAGAACGGGTGAACGGATCCAGATGAAATTTGGCACAAAGAAAGATTTTACTCTGAAATAGCACATAAGCTACTTTTTACCCCAGTATAATGTTCCCTTGGGAAGATAAAACACTTTTCACGCGAGCGAAGCCGTTGGCAGAAACTAGTAAATAAAAATAGAACAAACATGGCAAAACACATAATAAACAAACAATGTGAACGCATAAAGCTAGGCATGCTTTAAACCTTCTTTTTCCCCGGTAACGCTTAGAAGAAATTGACAATGACGGTACATAGGAATTCATTGAATAAAATAATATAATGATAAATATCTAAGTTTTATTTATTTTCAACAATGTCTGCAGATAAAACCAACATGTGTATTTTATTGTTATGCCTACGCAGATTATAATAGAGCTCCTCGAACTATGAATAAAAAAAAATTATACGTCCAAACTGAGAATCTCTTCCTTTTCGGGAAGTTGGTTCTAAAGTAGCCTCAGCTTTAGAAGTTACTTACTATCAGAAAAAAAAGTTTATAATCAAATTAGTACATCCAGAGACTATATTTTTTAGGGTTCCGTAGCCAAATGGCAAAAAACGGAACCCTTATAGATTCGTCATGTCTGTCTGTCCGTCCGTATGTCACAGCCACTTTTTTCTGAAACTATAAGAACTATGCTGTTGAAACTTGGTAAGTAGATGTATTCTATGAACCGCATTAAGATTTTCTCACATAAATAGAAAAAAAACAATACATTTTGGGGGTTCCCATACTTGAATTAAAATTAAAATTTTTTTTTCGTCAAACCCATACGTGTGGGGTATTTATGGATAGGTCTTCAAAAATGATATAGAGATTTCTAATATTTTTTTTTTCTAAACTGAATAGTTTGCGCGAGAGACACTTCCAAAGTGGTAAAATGTGTGTGACCCCCCTATAATTTCTAAAATAAGAGATTGATAAAACTAAAAAAATATATGATTTACATTACCATGTAAACTACCACCGAAAATTGGTTTGAACGAGATCTAGTAAGTAGTTTTTTTTTTAATACGTCACAAATCGTAAACCGCAATTTACGAAGTACGGAACCCTTCATGCGCGAGTCCGACTCGCACTTGGCCGGTTTTTTTTACTCAGTTATAATTTTAGTTTTGTTGTTATTGAGATTCATAATATAGCAAAAGACCGTTTGTTGTTTTATAACAATGGCCACTCATTCTTTGCTCATGCATTAAGAACAACAACTACCTACATATTATGACATAATCTATCTGACATGGCACCCATAAACGTACAATCTAGACCGCGATCCGAGATCAATCATTGGACGCGATGCAAAGTCGCTCAACCGTAATCATTAGATCACTGATTGCAACGCAGATTGGACTTTTATCCGGATTGTATTGGTAATAGATTCCAAACAATAACTAAGAAATTTCAAAAAGTGCCATAAGAAAAAATGTGAATGTCAACAAGGAAAACGGACCAGAAAAGTTAGTAGGGTTATAGAGGAAATATCGGCAGAGAGCGCCGACTGAATTAATTCCTTTAGTAAAAAAACATAATTCGAGGCTCTCGTCTATTCTCCTTCAATATTGGTCCAATTTAAAAGATATTCCATAAACTGGAAAAATAAGATATAATGTTTTTGTAACACTGACGTACTATAAGTTTTCATTGATAAAATGAATACAATACCTACTAGGTATCTTATTGATAGCCGTCTAGTACCTTAACGAGGCATCATAATAACTATCTGCAGGTAACATAATATCAAGCCTGTGTTCTCCGAAGGGTTGGGCAGAGATGCACTTAAGGTACATCCATATTGCCTTCACTTTTCATTTTCATTTTATAAAACTTATAAACCATAGGTATGATTATTTGAAACACTGATTAACTGATTATTAATTCGAATTCTTCATAGAAAATTTTAATCAGTATTTAAACTAAAGCAGTGGTACTAGAGCAGTGGTGGCCCAGTGGTGACGTCTCCACCCCCATCGACTTACGTGTCCTAGGACTCGTAGGTCGTGAGTTCGAACCCAAACAGGTGATTTACTTTGTGTAAAATTATTTCATCACCACTGCTCTTAAAACGGTGAAGGAAAACATCGTGAGGAAAGCGGCATGTCCTAGAACCAAAAATTCGAAGATATGTTGTGACATTCACCAACCCGCACTGGGCCCACGTGGTGGATTAAGACCCATTATTTCTCTCTCAGAGAGGATGCCTGTGTCCTAGCAGTGAACACATTATTATAATTATTTAAATGATTAGTTTAAATAATTATAATAATGTGTTCACTGCTAGGACACAGGCATTTATGATTGTTTTTTTTTATAATAGGTTGTTAAGTTTCAAACACTTTAATGAGATGGGTATAAGAATAGGAGAAGACTAGAAGGACGATGGGCCAGCGTGGTGGAATAAGACCCGTGCCCTCTCTAACAGAGATGAGGCCTGTGTCCCAGCAGTGGGAACAATAAAAGGCTGGTGATGATGAGGGCCATGGATGGTCTTTGTGAATGATCTTATAGTTAGAAAGCGGGGCACTGAGGAAAAAGGACACAATTTTTTGTAAAGAAAATATATTTTCGCAAATCTTTTGTTTTCTCGATTCTATCGTATATAAAACCTAAATGTAAGGCTAAATGCGGCTTGGTGTTTTTTGTCTCCAACCAGCCAAATACATATATTATGAAGGATAGATCAAAGAAACGGTGGATGGATGATATGGATATAAATAAGGTTACTACTGAGATTAATGGACGATGGAGATATATGAAAGAACTAAAGAAGATAGTAAGTGC
This sequence comes from Orthosia gothica, assembly GCA_949775005.1. Lineage (NCBI taxonomy): Eukaryota > Metazoa > Arthropoda > Insecta > Lepidoptera > Noctuidae > Orthosia > Orthosia gothica. The sequence goes on along the minus strand of OX459047.1, from coordinate 11,122,040 downwards.
TTAGGCGGCTTTACTGATGATAACATATAAATCTGGATTATAACAATCATTTTCATCCAAGACACTGATATTGAACAAAAAGTTTCAAGGTTTTACAATCGTTTTTGCTAATACAAGACCATTACTGCCTATGCTGTGAAACTACCAGAGTGAACGTGTATTAAGAACATTGCCTCCGCACCAATTCGAAGCTGCTGTACGAATTATTATGAAACAAAATATTTACCAAGACAAAACCTGTTACGCAGACCTTAAAAAGATGCACATCAATAACGAAACGGGTACAAGGAAAACAACCAAACAAAAACCTGTCTCTAAACACCTAATCAAAACAAATAGATAAAATAAATCACTGCCAAACTACAAATCTAACGAAAGCAATAAAAAACGTCGAATAAAATCACGCAACGTAAAGAAAATAAATAATAATAAAAAAGGCATTTACCACGTGTTTGGAAGCCGGCAATATAAACAGAAGAATATCTACCATCGATATAAGTAAATCTCGAACGGCTTAAATTAACATAAGCCGCACGAGATTTACTTGTGCCGACGGTAAATTGTCAGCGACTTCAAAACTTCATGTTTTCGTTTTGCGACTTCGATTTTTGTCAGCGACTTCAACTTTTAAACGTGAGCGAGTGTTGTGTTCCGCTGCAGTGAGATGACTGTCGGTCGTTGGTTCGTGTTGCTAGGGTATGGAATGAATTCTACCCTGTATGGTGTTTTTATTACTATCGTGTATTGTTAATTAGGTTAATTTATCTTTTGCCCGTTTAATATTTTAGTATAATAAACGTTTTTACTTTTGAATTAAATATTTTAATGCCTAGCTTATTGTGACGAGTTAATCAAAATATTATTTTATAATGTTACTTCCTATTTACTATATTCATCAAATCAATGAGCATAACAATTAATTGGTAATCAAAATGCCAAATGATATGACCCAAATATACAATCACAGTCATACTTAATGGAAGCAATTTATTAACAAAACAAATAACTAGAAAAAGTAACTATATTCCTCTAAAATTATGTCTCATTTCTTTGACTCCTTACAGTCATTACTGTAAAAATGATTAATGAGTTAAAACCCGTCTTTTATTTATTTTCCTATTTTTCCAGCAATTCTTCCATACCCTAGCAACACTGGCTTATATTAAAATGCGTGCAACCGAAGCAAAATGGAACTAGAATGGAACACCGAAGGTCGGTGACGTATGCCTTCGGAACTTATTAAATTCTTTCATACAACACTATTCAAGCCATTATAAACCTTATTTTCATACAAATAAGATTAACAATGTCAATATTGTGTTTTTCCTTCTCGTGATTTTTAATACATTGGGTTTTACACTTATTCCGCATTATTTTAAGGTTGAAAGTAGAATAGAGAGTGTTTCATATAGGGTTGCCGATAAAATACTTGTGTCACTATTAAATGTTTGGGTATTTTAATTGCTTTTATTATTTTTCAGTTATGTGACGATTAAAATAGATGGAGATCCGTTTACGATAAAATATTGTTTGTAATTGGTAAATTAAGTACTCGCATACAATTTCACCAATTTATTTCATTAAAATTTAAAAAACATTTTCATATTTATTTTAGGACCGATGTGTTCTATAGTATCTGCCTACGCTCACGCTCAGCTTATGCATAATTATGTACCTACAAAATGTATTTTTTTTTTGTGTTTTATAATAGATTATTTTCCTTGATTTCAGTATGAGGTAGAAAAAAGCCAAGGTTTTGAAAATGTGGACCTTTGACAATGAATCTCTATATCACTTTACTGAATGACCAATATGAAACACTAGATAGCAAAAAGCATGAAAAGGTAATTCCCATTTCTTTGATTTTATTATCCTTTACAAAAAATATCAATACTCAGACATCGAACCCGCGACATCTCTGTACGATACCGGCTATGAGTACTAAGTCATTGTGTATGACGTAACCGCACGCTAGGTTAACCACGTGTATACGCTTAAATGCGACTGAGAGAACGGGGTCATTCGCCTTTGTATGTCTCGATAGTAGTGTAGTAGCTAGACTGAAAAAATTATAGTTCGGCAAAACTTTCAGACGTCGCACAATGTTTATTTCTTTGTGAATAATATGAAACTTAACAATCTGAAAATCTAAAATTACCGTTCTATTTTTTGTTTCAGTTACTGATCAATATCGCACAAACTTACTGCAACACATTCATTATGAATTCATGAGTTGCACATATTCTAGATAAGTTGACTTTGGTACATAATGTTACTTTTATTAATTTGTGAACAATATTCGACATCCGGCAGAATTCTTCAACAAATTATAGAACAATTAAATGTTTTTTTAAGCACATTAACCATTTTTAATACTTCTTATGTTAAATATTTTTTAAATTCTGTTGTCCTACGTGATACAGAATCCAGGATGAATCAGAATTGATAGCTAATCACCTAGTACCTACAGGCATCTTACATTATTATACATACATTAAACTAAGATTGAAACTGTGTTTTTACCTTTTCTGATTTCTGAATAAAGTTTTTTCTTATGATTATTGGTGCCTAGACAAACGAGTACTACTAGGCTTAAAATATTTTAATTATTTTAAAATCTAAGATATGAAATCGTATTTTATTTACATTATTATTATTCTAACAGAGCATTAGCAGAGGCAAAAAGACAGTGCTGTAATTTAAGACAAGCAGGCTATGGTTTGGTTATAGTTCCAAACGTATGTCACAGGTGGCGCTGTCAATATTTACTTTACCTACCTATCTAAAAAATATTTGAATTTTGCAGTTTTTATGTAGAATTATTTCCTATATATAGTATTTATTGAATTGCATCATCTGTCGTAATTAGAGAAACAATAGTAAATGTATTGAGAGTTTGTTCAGGGAAATACTGATCTGATTTTGACTGAATAAAATTATTTCAGCATTAGAAAGAAACACTGTTACTAAGTGACATAAAAATATGTTTTTTTTAATCAAGTAAAAATGCACAGGCCGCAGGAGCAAAGGCGCAGGAGAAAGCTAGTCGATTATAGTTTGCGTTGCAATATTTTGTAAATACATATACCAAGCCAACAACTTCATACTTTTTTTAAGCTGGTTACAAACAAACTCAGCAGGAAAAACATGAAGTAAAATTTAACTTCTTGCCTCTTACAACTGCGGCGTACATTCTTCATAAAAACGCAAGTACAATTTTATTTACAATTTACTACACACGCGAGTAAATATTTAAAAATAGTTTGCCCCATTTCCTTATCGTTACTGATAACGAATAGGCTATAAATTATATTATGTTAACTGCTTTTGTTTTTAGTTTGTAGAGTGGGAGCTGGCAGGGTTTACCTCATTGTCATTTTGCATCAAGCCACATGCGTTTAATTAAAAATAAAATACCGGCCCTGCAGTTTAAGTGTCGTTTTTCGGCATCTGAAAGTAGACTCCTGGCCAAAGGGATCGTATCTAAAAATTTTCGCACCTACTCTGCTATCAACTATTTAACCCTGATGTTCTAAACAAAGTTCCACCCTGTCAGCGAAATGCCAACATGCAACGAATTGACTATGTGTTATTTTGATGGCGCTTAATACGCCCATTCAATTTTGTTTTTTTTTAATTCCAATCTCTATAGCGACGCTTTCATTGATAGAATTTCACTGTCTAGAGCTGACTGGGCTTGCTCAAAAACTCTGCCAGCTCCCCCTCTATTAGTATCGTATTTGCATAGTAATGTTTGAATGAGGTACAAACCACGCTATATTGTGATTATGTTGATGTTATCTTGTAGAGTAAAAGTGGTTGAATAGTGAGCATGAGAACTTTGGTTTGATTCCTGGGTCAGTGGTTTGGTTAGTTAAAATTGTGGGAATTTTCGTATTGTTTACAATTTTATCTACTTTCACACTCGGATATTACGATAGAGTTTATAATAGTTTAACTTGGTAACCACACCACACAAACAACTATTGACGATTTTAATCTGCTTCCTAACTATTGTATTAACTAAAAGATCAAAATGCGCAAACGTCCAATCCCTGATACATCAAGCAATGACATCAGCAGTTGAGCCTATAAAATTTCCAAGACATAAAAATAAAGCAAAACTCCATTCATAACTAAAACTGGCCAAAAGCCTCGATCAACTCTACATACAACTCATCACACCTTGAACCCAATAACTCCACCTCTACGGGATATCATGACACACTTTCCTCCCCCATCAATCAATTCCCTCATAGTTCCCACGTGGGTACATCTATCCCTACGGTCGACTTCCAGTCAAACTGGATGTATTTGCTTACCGGTATTTGCATGAAGGATTGCCTGTCTGTCTTCCACAAACTAGATACTGAGCAACCCAATTCGCAATGATAAGACTGTTCGTCCGACTTTCAGGCTTCCGACTACCCATCATCATCAACCTATTAATGTTCCCACTGCTGGGACACAGGTCTCCTCTCTGTGAGAGGGAATAGGCAGTAGTCCACCACGCGGGCCCAGTGCGGTTTGGTGGATGTCACATGTCTTCGAATTTTTAGTTCTAGGACATGCTGGTTTCCTCACAATATTTTTCTTCACCGTTTTGATAGCAGTGGTGATGAAATAATTTACACAGAGTAAAGTGCCTGTCTGGCCTCCAACCCAAGACCTACCACCGTGCCACCAAAGAAGTCTCGCAGACGTGGTGCGATGAATATAATGTGAATAAGTATACCAGAAACCATTACTAACTTAAAATCTAACCTAGTTGGAAAATGACGTACATAGAATATGACCCACTTGGAATCTGACATTCATTGCCGCTTTCGACTTGTGCAGCTATAATTATTTCGTCACGAGCCCTATATCTAGTTACATCTATTACCTAATCGTTCCCAGTTATGGGTAAATCTATATCTCTAATGATACGGTTTAAGACATTTATTTCTCAAAAATAATACAATTCACTAATCATGAGAAATACAAGTTAATCAAAGTTAATACACGAACTTATTGAGAACGGTGGGTACTCGTAAATAAATTAGTAAGTAGTAGATGCGCAAATATTTTCTTACGATTCTGTGGGTAACAAGGAGAAGAAATTCCTAGTGTGGGGCAACGTTTTTTTAAAAAAAAATAAAAAAAAAATAGATCAATTAAATAAAATGATATAAAATTATGTTGGTAAATGATAATTAACTTGTTCAAAAACATACATCAAACTATTAAACTAGATGAAGCCGCAATTTCCTAGCTGACTAATTTAAGAAGAAACAACAAAATAAACAACGGCCAAAGTTTCTTTTATAATCCTTACAGTCAACGTATTAGGTTAATGTCTGTACTTTGAGGCAACACTACAGTTTCGATTAGGCTTTCCAGACAGTGGCCATAGCTTCCTTATACAGGTACATCTATTAATTAATTGTTCCCATATGGGTCCACAAATTTCGCGAATATTTACCACAAGGGTACATCTACTCCCCAAGGGTTCCCAGTTCCCACATGGGTACAAGACACATAACCACGTAATGACTTATCATCATGCATCAGCTTTCACTGACCCGACCTTAGCTTCGTGAGTTCAAACTCAGGCCTTTAAATTGACTTTCTACGCTAAGTGATTTACTTGATCGTTTGATTTCTTCTCTGTGTCTTTAATTATTTGTTTCTCATCGATTTCTATCATTAATGGTTTAATTGCCTAGGTGTTTTGCTATTTCCGAAATTCGTGAGCTTCTAGTTAGCAGTACGTGATAGTATGGCACTTCACTTAAGATTTCTTTTATTATAAAAATCTCCCGACACAAAACCTCCAAAAACCAAAGTCAAACTTAAAACCACCGTCTTTTTCAGTCGGGGGTTAAATTTTATGTTCCCGTGAAATAGGGGGGTGCAAACATAAATAGTGATTGCGTACACTCTAGATGTACCTCTGCTTTACCCTTGAGGAAAAGCAGGCGTGATATTATCTTATGATATTCACCATATTTGTACTTAATTGCTAAAAGGAAACTAAACTCAAAAGTAAAAGTTTCAAACCTAGAAAACCAATGCGACTTTTACGGTGGAGGAAACTAAACTAGGTATACTTTTTTTTTAAATAACCCTCAGGCTAAAAATATTTAAGTATTTCTTATTGGTTTCGCATATGGATTAACCCAGTCTGACATAGTAGTAGTAAAATGGTAAATAAGGCTACACCTCCCTTCGGCGAATACAAGCGTTGTGTTTATAATATATTATTAACAATAATTTAAATGACCCACACTTCCTACAATTTACATCTCAACAAGGCCAAAGTAATTACAAACATCATTAAACTTTCAATGAGCACTAGAATCTAAGTTATTGCCTTCAGAATGCCCTAATCGTGTAGAAAGCTAACAGCTTGATTGCTAAGGCATTCCGGTATGAATGTGGACAAGGATGGAGTAAGAAATGGAGTGGTAATGTGTTGGGAAAATTATTTGACCGACATGTATCTGAGTGATTTGTGTAATAATGTTGTTATGAATGTCGATCATCAATGTTGACCTAATGTGTGGTGGTAAAGGTGAGGTTTCGAAATGGATGATTGATAGATCATGGAATATCTTGTATGTTGCACTATATAATTGTTATACTTTTGGCTAAGTATGTACTAGCTCTGTAAGTGGGATGACATGACTAGTAGGTACATATAACTTTTACGATGAGATCTCCAGCTTTACAGTTTATTTTCACTAAAATCGTGAAAGGATCCCAGTACTTCTTAACAACTGAATGACACTCTAATACGTTCGACTTCTTTTACGTTATTAATGTTTTTGATTTACGATTGTGAAACTACATATTCCTATCACCTATTTGGCTAAGTTGGGCTAACCTTCACCCATTCTCATTAGGAATTATTGTTAATACCATAAGCAATAACATTCGTGATAGTTTTTGAAATATTTTTTTATATATTCTGTGGTCATGACCTAGACTGAAAATGTTCTAGATTTAGATACATTTTAGATCCAGACAAAGCTACGGTAATATGGATGAATTCTTGATATGTTAATAATTCCATGTAATATAGAAATAATGTACAATGATGACAGTGCAAATCATTATAATGGAATGTCAAATCATTTCAGTAATTTACTTTTGATCTGAAAGCTTTAAAAAAATTTTATTGGATAAGTTTCGCTAAAACTAAGATATTTCTAAAGTCCACGCATAACATACTACGCATGAAAGAGTGATTAAATAAAATTGCTATTATCTCATAGTACAGCAATTCATAAACGCGTAAAAGCCGGTATTTTACAATTGTTACAGTAATCGATTAGCTATACGCAATATCAAGATGGTTAAATTTTACAACAATTATGAGAAAGTGGTAATAAACTTGATGAAGTTTTCTAATTTCTTTAAACGAAATGATATACGAAGTATAGTTCACATTGATGGCCGGCTGCCTTTGATTTCCGCGAGAATTTGCGTGAAGAAACACAACTGAAAGATAAATTTAATGAACTCGCGGAGGCATTGGCCCAGGGGTTTACCAGTTAGGCTGAAAAAGCATACATTATGTATTTAAACAAATGTAGTCCATTTATCAATAATATCAATAATGCAAACCATATAAAAACCACACTTTCAACAGAAGGTAATTTAGGTTAATAGATAATTTAAGCAATATACCTTTTAGGATTGCTATAAGTATCCTATAAATAATATCAGGAAAGAAACAGGTTGTTAACCTAATAGAAAAACAACAAAGGTTAATCCATTAATGCAAGTTTGTAGACAACTAAAGAAAGTTAATTTATAACTTCTCTTTGCGACCATTTTCCGGAGTAAAGGAAACTCAAAGGCTACGACAATTGCGATTATTTGAAGACATAATTGCTATTTTTATGGGCAGAAACTTCATATAACATACAGCAATTAGGTGCTGTACATAAAGTTAATACTTTCAAATACAACACGCAAAAATGAGTATGAAGAAGGTTGAAAATGGATCAAGTGACGATCTGAGTCAAACTAGATTCTTATTCTTTATTGTACACAAAACAAACATATACAAATACAGTAGGTCAGCTTATGTACAAAGGCAAGCTTAACCCATAATTGGTTGATCTTACAGCAAACCTCAGTGTCATTGAGATTTTTAGATTAAGATGATCTAGCAATCGTTTCATTTATACTTTAATGCCCGGATAACACAAGGCTAGATTTTGAAACTTTGCCGATATAAACATGAGAATATTATTTGGACTCATTAGCTACACTTGTATGTAGAATAGCTAGTTATTTAGCTTACTAACGCAATCTTGCTTGAAAAACTAGCCTAGCGGAACCCATGCATAAGCCCGAAACGTTTCTTGCACCAGCTTTGATCTAATAAAATGCATTCAGATTTCACACAAGAAGCATAAGCAGTCTATAACGGTACTAATTAACTAGGCTTAATAATTAAGAGCATGATACTAATTATGCCTCCATTTGCCATTAAAAACAAGGAGTTTTGTAAGAAAATAAAACATTAAAAAACATTACCAGTGGGTCACGCATTAGGTACAGTAAGCGTTGCTAGCAATTAAAAATCATGAACGAAGTCATTTAAATTTTATGCACATTCTATTAGCTAAAAATGCCCATTCATTATATATTGTTCTAATATTTTAAGCTACATGTCAATAAAAATGGAATAAAATTGAATGCGAGTAGAAAAGGAAAAAATCAAACGATACGTTATAAGATTGGGATAGCAGAAAGAGATGAATATTGAATTTGATAACCAGACCATGAGGGATATGGACGAAGTTAAAAAACAAGACAAGACTTAAACTGTCTCAGACACACTAAAGTGATAATCCACCTAGCTTTCTTCCAACTATGTTAAGGTTAGCTTTCAATATAACTGGATGCGGCTGGGTACCAGTATTTTACATGAAGCTACTACATACCCAATCTCCACAACCCAGTAACTAGGCAACACTACACTTTACATTACAGTTATAAATAGTAGATTGATAAGGGTCTCTAAAAACACATTCAGTTGGTAAGGATGAAAGTGTCTTTATCTGAAAAGAAATAAGCATAATTTATGAAAATTATCTCAAAAGTATGTACAAGAGCTATTCTTAGAATGCATGATTTTATCTTAAATACTTGAAACAAACGGTCAGAGATCAGCAAAGCATGAAAGTGCCAACTGAGTGACTCGGTGATGATGATAATGACACAGGATGGCATTAGACGTGACATTTGTACTGTAATTACTTTCTATGAGTGTTGATCTTTGATGTGGCACGTTGTGGACGTAGAGATTTTGGTGAAAATTGATCATAATTATTTTAAGTTCTCATGGCTTGATATTCAACAGCATAATGTTTGAGTTATCCACAATAAATACTTATCTACTTGAATAATTGAAATTGTAACTGCATCTTTTAAACTTGAAGCCGATTCCAATATAGTTCGGTAAATACATACTTTATTGCAAATAGGCTGCTTTTTGTCTTTAAAAAAACCAACTCCATGGTTGTCATTAATATAGATAAGGAAATAGGTGAAGATAGAAATAAAAAACTCAGCAAAAAACTTTAAGACAATGCTCACTATTCTTTGACAGAACACTTATCTGAAAACTTAAACGCAATTACTACAATTTTGGGAATATGATACATGCATTACAGAAAACCATGTCAAACAATACTTCCGTGAATGTAATCACTGAGATTTCCTCAACGATGATCACAGCAACATCGATCGTCCCCAATGATGTTGGCATTGATTCGTGACACAGTTTACATGATATAAGAAATGACAATAATGTGAACTTAATCGATGACTGTTCTTGTGGAGCAGATAGTTGTGTTAGTTGTGTTGATGGATTGGATTAGATACAAACTATATGATAGGCTGATGAAGATGGTAAAGTTCATGAAGGAAATCAGAATTATTGTTTGTTAGAACAACTTGGAATACCTGACAATGAATGTTGAGTTAATGGACATTGTAGATCTGATGATTAGGATTCTGATGGATTGGATTGAGAATATATAGGATGATGAAGATGGTAAAGGTCAAAAAGGATATCGGAGTTATGGAGTAGGACTTGGCAAACATGTCAATAAATGTTGAGTTGATGGTGAACAAAGATCGAATGATGATGACGATGTTTATAATATTAATGAAAATCAGTTAATTTTAAATGGAAAAACAACAGTACATCAATTTTGCAATCTCGATAAAAACTTGTCTACCTGTTATTACAGGTATAATAAACTTTTGTTCTGCATCATTTACTTTTCAAAAATGAAACTGCTATACATACAACTTATAATATGCACACTAGCAATACCCGATGAAAAAATAATGGAGTCGTAAATAAATCGACGAAAATATTAAAGTTCTGCAATAGGATAAACTGTTAAATAACAGAAGATACAACGCATAACATAAATATCCATTATCAAATTAACGGCATACAAAATATATGAAGAAAATAAACTCTAGTTCGTGACTCCGATGTACCAGAAATATTTCAAAACGGAGTTCCTTTCTAACTATCGAGGAATTTTCTCAGTAGCGTTAGAAGCAAAAGTTATGAATTCATGTATTTGAAAGTAATTTATTTGAGACTGAAGTCAATGAAGTGTGTAATGACTTGCTCATTAGTTAATTTCAAGCTAGTTTTTTAGCTTGATCGATACATGATCGCTGTATTTTGTATACACCAAACCTTAGCTTATCAAATGATTGTATAGATGTTAATAATTACATCGATTTTATGTCTCAAATCAGGCTACAATTATATACCTACTTATGTCATCCTTATTTAACTACCAGATTTGCCTTAGAAATAATATATTTCATCATCAGATTATGAATATATTCTATAGACAGGGTGACGACTGGTAAGATTATTAAATTAATCACGTGACATTGGGTTTGCCATATTTGATTTTTTCCATAGCGATATTAAATCTTTAGGATATATTCATTAACTGACACAGAAACTACAGACCTGAATCTGCTACGATCCTATGATATTATTTTTGCTTCGTTTACGCAGCTTTTAGATACATTTTTGCTTATTTTTGATAATCCCTATATTGCCAAAATTCCGTAGCTTTTTTGCCAACGTTACAGGACCGCTAACTTGCCAACCACAAATAAGTAGTAAACTACAAGTGTAAGTAAGAGCCTGTGGCTACAATGAAGTATCATTCTCTATTCGTGTCACAAGGTCTCTGCCGCGGGATCTGATCTTTAGTTTCATGTTTTGATTATTATAACTGAGAATTGTATCTAGAATATTAGAAACAGTTCTAGGGGAATAGGAAAAGTGGGGTATGAGACATGAAATGATATGAACGAAGTTAGAGGCTTTGATACGTGGACCACACAGGTGAAGAAAGATACAGAATTCAAATTCCTAGGCAAAGTAAGTATTTATTAGAGTAAGTAAATATTGAATATCACAATCTATTTGAACCTGAACTGAATCACAAACCTCGAGTGAAATAGTTTTTTTTGTATAACCTTCGACAATAACGCTCGTTAATTGGCTTCATTATAATATAATATATAAAGAAAGAGGGTTATAATAATGTTGAGAAAAGTTGTAGACTAAATACATAATGGATGTAATGTTGTAATGGACAGCTCATAAATTTCCCAACAGTAAAATTAATATTTCATCTTAAACTAGATAAGTAGCAAAGAATGTCAAAGTCAAGATAACGTTAATCACAGACAAAGAAAATTAAAAGTATAACTAGAACGAGGGAACATTTTCCATTAAGTTGCATGTTAAACTCATACAAAAGAATTTATCAATAGAAGCTTAAACATGGAACTAAAATACTTTCTTTTGAACTGATGTTATCTTTTCTCAGTGAAATGTTCTGAATTTGAAACAGTTATATGAAGACTTGAAGAGCTAAATGCTCAAGATTTAGAAAATAATTTTCATAATGTACTGTTATCAAAAGTAGCATACTATATATCATTTATGAAAACTATGACTTAATGTCCATAATACCAAGTTTGCATCACAGCACAGAACTCAACTAACAAATATGCAATTATAATTATATTAAGACAAATATGCTAGGCCTATATTAATATAGACACTTTATTCTCATCTCTTATATTTGTATATACGACAGTTGTTTCATCTTTAACAAAATCGTTAACTTCATTATGTAGTCCAATGGCATCTTCAACGACTACTGGTTTGAGATGGCAATCATACATATCAACATAATCATGGATACTCTTGCATTGATAGCTACAAATTTATAAACATTTAATTCTACGTCCTATCGCCACCCTAGTCATCACGTACTAGTAGACAAAAGTATAAATCATCAGCACGTGAAAAAGAAGAATACTATTCTATTCACGACCCTCTTTTCGAGGGCTTAAGCTCAATCCTCATTAACCATAGAATGCAGGCCACAACACAATTACAGCCTATTCTCACATGAAGATCATACGTCATTCCGTTCCCACGACACTAAGTGACAATAGGGTGGGAAAAGAAACGATTACTTATAATTATCTGTTTTCTCTACTTGTATTGATGTAAAAACGTGGACGATGGAAAAACGTTTGGCGATACGCAAAATAGGAAGTGAATAAGTATGTATGGAGAATATTGAAAGTTGGAACGCTTTGTCGCATAGGTGAATGGGTAAATGCGTGGTGTATGACAATAACTTATCTGTTGAGCTTGTTAATTGTATTGTTGGTATGGCAGCAGATTCATCATAGGCAAAAGAATTTATAAATAATGTGTGAAATGCATCATTCCTATATAAAATTACTTTTCTTTTATAATTTCATACAGTTGAAAAATAAACACATTTCTATAAAGAGATCTCAAGCCACAATATGATTGAATAAAAAACGCACAGTGGATTATGTATTTCACCAACGTAAATGTATCTGACCACACAATCCATTCAGATTAATAGTGGTTTGCATAATGTGGCAATATCATTAACACAGTAGAACAGTTTACTTAAACGTCAAAACCGAGCGTTTTATTTATAGAAAAATATATTATAATACTGTCCCTATATTCAGTGAAACAGAGCATAGTAATAAATGCCCTTCACGTATGGGTACGTTATTAATTAATAATTTGCCACGTTTGAATAAAATCATCAATAGATTTGTTCATTAAAGAAAGCGGAACGAATCTCAGAAATAGTTTATTAAAAAAAATTCTACCATTAAATACATTTAGCACAATTCTCATGTTAATAAAACACATGAATATTTTAAAATACGTGTCTACTGCAAAATAATGGACTATACTGATTTAATTGTCCATATACGCTTAATTATTATCAAACTTTCTCGTACATGTGATGCATACGAAACGTAATAATTAATAATTACTTGTCATTAAGAGAAGACAATGTCTTTTTAAATAGTGCTTGCGTATCTAGGATCGACAATTACGCGATATATACAAGTATATGGGAGTAATAAATAAGCACTCGCTAATTCGAGATATATGCGCTAATAGAATAGTTAAAAACCTAATCGTAAATGCAGATCTATATGCGGTCTGATCACAGCTTCATCTTGATAGGACAAGACAAAATATTCGCAAGTCAACTTGCAAGATTTGTTTTACCGTACAGATAATTCATTGAAGACTTGTCGATAGGAATAATATTATTAACAATAGTACCTTTGCCACTATGAGCGCCTTCCCCGCCAGCACGAACAGGCCAGCCATCGCCAGCGGTATCATGGCCGCCATCTTCATTGCTGCTCCCATCATCATCATGCCCATCATCTTCTTCATCTTCCCTCGTCCTGGAATTAGTTTGGTTGGCTATGAGTTTATTGATTTAATAATTTTTGTCATGTTTGACATTGATTGTTTCATTACTGATAATACAAGAAAGTTTCATTGACGACATATATTAATTACTAGATAAAAGAATAACCATGCAAATATTTTAAGACGAGAATCGCATCTCTGATGGCAAAGCTTTGTGATGGATGATGACCGAGACCCACTCCTTATTAGAAAAGTCTTCTGAATGACAAATAACTAATTCTTATCTATAAGATAAGATTTAGTTCATTGGCATCGTTGACTTAAAATACTTATAACATACTAAAATGAATAAAGATGCTATTACTTTATTATATTTTTAGCCTAACACGGCAAAACACTCAAATATTATCAAAAAAATTGAAAGCCTGTAAAATATGATTTGAGCTTTGTAAAAATCACTACCTAGCCATAACCCTGAAAAGGATGGCATGAACATAACTATAAGTAATAATTTAAGTAAATCACGCAAACATTGCGACTAGGAAAGCGCTGCATTTCGAACATTTCAACTACTAATTAACGAGGTGGATTTCCTGATAATTTAAATAGAGCTCGCACTTTCTTGTTGTGTTCAAAGTTTTCTTCCTCATTCTTATAATATTGATTGATTTATGATTGAATGAAAAGATAATGTGGTTCACCTTCCGTGAAAATATTGACAGGAATTAATCGCCAGTGACTGGTGATTGATTGATGGGAAATGAAAAATTCTTCAAATTTTCTGTAACGCCTTTCAAACTTAAGGCAAAAGATGCAAATGACAAAGACATAGAATATCTGAAAAAAAATGAATCACTTATTCATGTAATTCGATCTGCAGTAGAATAATTTAACGATGCCGTGTCAAATTACACTGAAAGAAACATAATGAAATAGTATAATAATTTAAAATCAATCTTACGAACATAGTTTACTTTCATAGAAGAAAGAAAATGCTCTCATTTTCATTTTATTTGCATCTAACAACGAAAGGTCAGCAATTGTACAGTAAAGAAAAGTAAATAGACATCACGCGGAAAAAGAAAGCAAACAAGCAAATGAAGATAAAGGAAATCGTGGTTATTGTTGTAATTGTCTAGACTAAGGAGGTTATTAAACAATTGCTAGATTGCTGGCTGTTACAGGAAAGAATGCAGTGAAATAAATTATAAAATATTCTAATGTTTAAATTCAAATTTTCGAGGAAGAGCCAAATGGTTCTACCAATTTTACGTAATGTGAAGACAAAAAAAGTATAAGGTACTTTGCAATGAATCTGGTCAATTATGATGACTACTGTGAGTGTTTTTAGTCACGATAAAAGAAGATGCTATCAAATCTAAATCTCAGTTCCTAGCTGCGTACAAAATCTTTGTCTTCAAAAATACCATGAGTTGTGATTGTTATTACTGTTTCGTTGATTGGAAACCATCCTCGATTTTTTTTAATCTTCTGGGGTTTTTTAAAACAGTATTTCTTTATTTATCGTTTTCAAAAGAAGCAAGGTTCAGCATGAACATGAATGACTTGCTTGACAATGACTACACAGACTGTCATATTTATCTACTTATTGGTAACTCAACGGCCATAATTATAACACTTTGAACACAAAATCAAAGCTCATATAACTGTTATTAGAAATCAGTCCACACCGGTTGACAACTAACCATTATAATATAGTTCACAACAATCACTACACATTACTAGTATGAGCCTCTATAATGGGGATCGTCATATCGAACGATGGTGATTTAAAATAATGCGATGGCAACGTTTAGTACCAGCGTAAGATGTATTTTTTTATTTAAAATTTATGAAAGCTTTTGTTTTGCTAGAGAATTTATTTCAGTACATGCAACGACATTGCAATATAAAAAGTAAAATGAAAACATAATATCGTCAGTTATCACTTTTACCTTATGAGATTTTGGCATTAATATATAGTTTTTTGGTCTGAGTTTATAGCACATAATTTTGCAAAGCAATCATCAATGAGCATAACTAGTGAATTAAGATAGATGAGAATATTCCACCACAATACTGTCCAGTGTTGATTGGTGAAACGGAGTATATCAAAGCATTGCCTGTTATTTGTGTTGATCTGACTCTTTCTAACTGTTTTTGTGTGAAACGTCATTAGAATCATATTAAATAAATTTTGGTAGGTAATTTTTCTTAAACTCATAGTCTTCCTGGCTAATTTTGCTAGCCGTACAGTCCAACTTATTTAAACTGCAATTAAATATCTTAATCCTACAATCCAATTCTTTAAAAAATCGCACAGATTTTTTTTTATGATGCAAATGTTACATCAGTGTGTCTTTAGAAACTATACTACATTAGAATCATAAACATTATAATTAAAATTATTATATTCTATTATAAGCTTTTAATAACAATAAAAATACAAATACTTTCCAATATTGTTAACATCATCATATTTATTACAATGTTTATGTTATTCCACAGATATTTTTCTAACGATAAATATGAAGATTTTCTCAAGCTTGTTATATACAAGAAACACGTTTAGGGTCAAAGGAAAACTTATAAACGGCTATATGGAAACGTTATTTACTATCTCTCATTACGCCTTTATACAAATGTAGTAGTATGTATAAAATTATAGTTTTCTCATTATGTCCCCTTTTGATACTGTGTTTTATGATCCTAACCGAAAAGTTATTTCCTCAAAGGACTGCTAATTGGCTGATATTGAACCTGTTGATTGTTTATTGGATTGATAGGACAAGTAGACAATATTTACGACTATTTACCTCAAGGTTTGGAACCAGCAACTGTGAAAACTAACTTCGTTATTTTAAAACGATGAAGTAGAGCTCTAAAAGTTTCTTATGCCATTTGGTTGTGTAGATCTTCTACAGTTTTTGCTCTGCTTGTTATATACGCGTAACTGAGTCAGCTGGCCTCTAGCTAGGCATATGATTATGCTTAGCTAGATGTTAACTATTAGATAGCTTGTCCGTAGATCAAGGTTAAAGGTCAGCGAGTAACAACCTCATCGTTGTAGTCTAAGCTAGCTATTTTCAAGCTAATCCCTGTCTGGGATTGTATTACTTGATAGTAATATAAATGCGATTATTTTGAGTCATTTGCTTTCATATTTACTACTTCGGTTCAAACGTAAGAGTAAATTATACCAAAAAACCTTGAAAGGTCAAAATAATATTTGGAGCGATGGTCAGACAACGCACCATCACCTCATCGAAGACGTAATTGAATCTTATAACATAAAATGAATATACTTATATTCAACTGACTAAAAATCTAACCTCTAACCGTCAGAGTTATGCCAATAGGGATGATAAAGTGGTCATCCAGGCAACACGCGGACAAAAGCTGCTAGAATGAACATGACATATCAAATGTGTTCAATAATGATGCCACAGAAATGTAAAGCATTTTACTGTCGTTTCTAATGTAAATGCAACTCGTAGATATCGAAGATGATGATGAATATCTACTAATGTAAATGAGACCGTCTCGTTTATCATTCGCGCGATTGCTTGTGACAAGTTCCGTATGTGGGATTGAAGATATGATATAGGATTTGAAGGAAATAATAAATACTTTAGATGAGATGTTGATCGTAAAATATTGAAAGGTTTACAAGATTAGAGGAAAAGTAGTAATTGCATTTAGTTTTTAAATTGTAATAACAGTATATAAGTTATGATTGCAGTAAATCTATGCATTACATGATAGAGTAGACGTAAGGTCATCAAGGTTATTGAGAAGATTGCAACAAAAGTTTTCTCTAGTAAGTGTTTTACAAATTCATGCAGTCAATGGTCAATTTCGGAACATTATAAAGCGATAACAATTTTGAATGTTTTCTAATGTTTGAGCATTTGTATAACTATTTGGATCATAATCAACGAACAAAATCAACAATCTCCTTTGTTCAGTGTCGGAAGTTTTAAGTCGTCCTAAGCTTTTGACGCTATTCATGAAAGCTATAGAATCATACAAGCGTAGGTGATTTACTTAGAGCCCTGTTAATCCGTTCACTATGAAAAGGAAACTAGGTCATAAGATTATTTAAGGTCAAAACTTTGATGATCTGTCTGTCATTCCAAGCGATTAAAAGTTTTACATGATACGAGACATCTCAATTAAGCTCATATGTAAAATATATAATTATGCACTAAAACATGATTGAATTTTAAAATATTAGCTTACAACTTTACCGACCAAGATTCGAACCCGTGAACTTTTGCGTACTACATAGTAACTATGATTGAAATTAATAAACAAACTTTATATTTACCTTCCTCAACGCCTTTATTTAGATCTTCACCAGAAACCTTCGGCAATGACAGCTGCACTGTCCTAGAATTTGCAAACGCCGCGATCCTATCCCACAGCATTTCCGTTAAAGCTTCATCTTTGCCCAGATTCCTAGGCAACACCGCATCAATATCATTCTCATTGATGGCTGGTGTAATACTCCCAGGTGTCTTCACAACATCGATTCCATCAACTAAGGGTATAACCTCCATCCTTGCAGCTCGATCGAAGAATAGTATAGCTTTTTTCTTCAAACAAGGAACGAATCCGTTGGAATTTTGGCAGTCTTCATATACTCGGCTGAAGTATCGTAATCCAAGTTCATCTCTGGCTAAGCTTAGAGTAAAGAATAGAGATAGTAATAACACTTTTTGGTACATTTTGTTAGATGTTGGTTGCACGGTAGAGGGAATATGACTGTGGTTGGATGGGCTTCGACGCGCAATTTATATGCTATGTTACGGGGGCACTTTGAGAGGCTAGACTGTGCGGCTTAGATTTAGTTAAATGGGGCAAAGTTTGGTTTAGGGATAGTTTGGTAGGGCAGAAAATTAAAACGAGATATTTTGAAGTTTGTATGTGAGGTTGAATACCTTATTTTTTTTCTAAAAGCTGTTGTTTATAAAATATTTTTAAGTATGAACATAAGAATTGTTTTTACTGATTCTTGGGTTCCCAAATTTGTATAAGTGATTTTAAATTTAAATATTTGACATCAATATTTAAATGAAAAACTTTTTAATCTAGTTCGTTTAATGGTCAATACTTTAACGGTTAATTTACACACATTGCAATTATAAATATAATGATATTCATATGCATAATGTCTTTGGAAAGAAAAAAACTTAGAGCCTTTTTAGGCGACCCCAAAGTAGTTATAAATAAGATTTTATTTTATTTTATAAAATATGTCGAAACATTATACTTGTAATGATAAACTACAGATTTTTTAGTTATTATTAAATACATAGTATTTACAAAGGCACAAAGGGAATGCAAGTCATATAAGATTAAACGTTTTGTATCCTGTATAAGTGTGTAAGCCAGTTCAGTATTTTATAATTATTTGAACGGCTTACTGAAACAGCTTAAGCTAGCTTAACGAAATATAAGCTTCATGTAGATTAAATTTCCTATAATTCCTCTAAATAATTCTCTAACTTCATGAAATTGAGCGATGATTTCATTTTTACTTGCCAAAACAGTGCCCCACAGCTGGGCAAAGGCCCTCCACTTTCTACTTCTAAACGTTTCTGTTTTGTTGACGATCTCTGGTCAATTTTTCCCCGCTAGCAGATAGGTAGTGATTTAATTCAAATAAAGAATTATTTAAGTATCTAAGAACTACGTAATTAAACTGTAGCTTAAGCTTTGCTTTAACTTAGAAATCAGCCTAACCAAAAAGAAAAATGGCCGTTAAGATATATTACGAATATTACAAGAGTTAATCCTATTGTTACTCATGCAAAAGAACACATAAATAAATTAGCATATAATCTTTTTTATAGTTTTAATTACTAATATACATTCATCCGTTATTATCACTGAAGACATGCTTAGCTTACGTTATGCTATGATGTCAACAATATTCATAGAATGCAAGTCTAAACAATTTTTTTTAATGCACAAAATTATATTGTGACACTCACTGCCACAATCAGAGACGTTAACGATTACTATAACTTTCCTTTGTATAGATTTTTAGTACAAGGTATATACTAAAAAGTGCAATAAGTAGCCGTTAAATCTCTTTGAGTGCGGCAGTCAGAACTTGATAGTTGTGTATTCAACAATCGAAAATTGGCCCAGATTTTCCAGCAATTTTTTGTTTCAACTGTAATTGAAAATAGTACCTATGACTCTGTAGTCTATTTGTTTCCTTTTGTAACTACTTAAACTCTACCTGTATTGACCAACGTCTTGAATGAAATTAGTGAATAGTTTTTAGGGTTCCGTACCCAAAGGGTAAAAACGAGACCCTATTACTGAGATTCCGCGGTCCGTCTGTCTGTCTGTCTGTCACCAGGCTGTATCTCATGAACCGTTATAGCTAGACAGTTGAAATTTTCACAGATGATGTATTTCTGTTGCCGCTATAACAACAAATACTAAAACCAGAATAAAGTAAATATTTAAGTGGGGCTCCCATACAACAAACGTGATTTTTGTGCCATTTTTTTGCGATAATGGTACGGAACCCTTCGTGCGCGAGTACGATTTGCACTTGGCCGGTTTTTTAACACTTTCTGTTCCTATACAAGTTAATTTTTCCTAGTGGGCGTGGATCAGACACTAAGAAGAATAGCGACCAACAGTCAAAAGAGCCAAGGGGCCGAAATTAATGAAAACTAAAACTGCAACATTTGATTTTTCTCAACCTGTATATCGACAACCAGAATTGATTGACAAAATCTATATTAACGCGAGCAAAGCTGCGGGCAACATCAAGTGTTACAATAAATATAAGCTGGGTTCACAATATTATGTTGTGCCGTATTGTGGCGCCTTCTGACGCAGTTGTTTAGCTACAATACTCGTTTTGATAAGAGATAAGCTTGAATTGGTGTATCCCGTGTCAGCCTGACACAGTAATGTGAACCTAGTTTAATACTAGCTATGTAAAAGAGGGCGAACATATCGGGCTCTCTCCCTCATGTCTTAGGATCGTGGTCAGCATCAGGGTTACATCTGGATCGGATGATCTGCCTCTACCGGTTTCTGTCCGGCGCTTCGACCGTGTAGAATTTGGAGGACGATGAGCATTTCCCTTGATTGGTCCATCTCGTTGGTAAAACCTTTTGCCTTCGGTGTTCCCTATCACAATCAGTCTTTTCAAAATCTCGTCGCCTCTGCGCATTGTGTGGCCAAATTACGAAAAAATGCGCTGCAGGCATATGTGAACGTATCGGGCAAAATGTGCAGAATTCTATTCTGAACACCACTCTTTATCCAATTGAGGAATAAAACCGTGAAGTAATGTTATGTTTCACTACCATTTCTCATTCTTTAAAAATCTTGTAAACACATCACCAACAACGGCTAACATGAGTAATTTAGTGAGTAGATTTCATGCTCACATGTTTCTCTATCAACGATATATTATGACTCTCTACTTTATGTTCCTCTGACACGTTTATCGTAATGTGCCTCGTTGGTAGTATTTACTACTCCTAAGCGCTACTCCTAAACAAAATGTCCTGGTTTCAATTCCCTGGCCAGGGAAAGTGTTTTTGGTTTTTTTTATCTGGAATTTTATTCAGTAGCAGGCCAGCGGCTGAGTTTATGCCCGGTTGATGGTTAAGTTTGCTTATACGTGGTTAGGGTTGCGGGAATGTGCTGGATGGGAGACACATGGGTTCGGTCAATGTGGCGATGCCTGGAAGAGGCCTATAACCAGCAGAGGACGTCTTTCGGCTGAAATGATGATGATGATGATGGTGGTAATAGGCTCATTTCTTATTACATGGGATTTAAACATAACTAATGTGCAAAAGGAACCCGATTAATTGCCAAACTTACATGGCAGTGGGCAGCATGACACATTTAGTCAAACGGATGGTTGTTGAGGCCGAAAAGTTCTGGAGTGGCAACGGCGTACGGTGCCAAAACAAGCAGCGTTGGAATGCTTCCCTCTAGGCAGACAAGCTTTTTATTTATTTTATGTAAAACATGGAGCTACACTAGGAATATCTCCCTGTATCGTGGGTGCGTTTACAAACATATAAACTCACATACTCAGCATCCAGAGCCGGAACAACTATCTGTAGGTCATACAAATATTTGTTCCGTGCGAGAATCGAACCCGCAACACGCAGCGCAGCAGCCAATCACTTAACCACGGCGCCAACCAACCAACCAAGGCAGACCAATGAAATGGTTGAGGCTCCAGGAATCCCGTGGATGTGAGACGCATAGGGTTGATTGATGTGGAGATACTTGAAAGAGGCCTATGTCCAGCAGTAGACGTCTTAGGGATAATGATAGGTGCTCAACCTAACCTTTCTGGGAACACAGGCTTTACGATGTGTATTAACGTAGGCTAGATATAAACTGTCTCTTTCAGTAATTCAGTTTAGATTCTAATGTGATGTTAGTAAAAGTTAGTGAAGAGTAGTTATTAAGTGAACTATGGATTACTTTCTCTTGTGTTTTTTTGTTAGAGTAAACTGCGTTGGTTATGTCAGAAGGATTTGAAATGTTTATTTATTAATGAATATTATTATGAAACTAGAACATCATCATCATCATCAGCCTTATAATGTTCCCACTTCTGGGACACAGGCATCCTCTCTGTGAGAAAGGGAATGTGTGCAGGTCAGTGCAGGTTGGTGAATGTCACATGTCTTCGTTTTTTTTTTGGTTCTGTGAGATGCCGGTTTCTTCAGGATAGATAGCCGTAAAGATAATATTATGATTTTATTCTGAAGACGGTTTGGCGTTATTTCTGTGGGAAAAAATTTTGGTGAAGAAGCATTCCCCTGTCTGCCTGTATATGACTCACCAATCATTATCATATCAGCCTAAAGACTTACACTGCTGCTCACTAATGCTTTGCGCTTAGTCAATCTGCCGTGATTTTCAATTAAATTGCTTGTAAAACAATTGTTATTTGCCTGCTTTTCGACTGTTTACAGCTAAAATTTTGTAAATAATACAGATTTGATTTTTTTTTTGGGTATGCCCCAGAAGTACTTCCTCATGATTATAAATCTCCTCGTTATTTGATATTATTAACCGCTTATGATTCCAGCCATGCAAATACTTCTTAATGTTTTTAATATCCTGGCAGTTAAGATATAAATATAAATGCTTATTACATGTTCAACATGTACCTAAAAAGAAAAGACCCACAACTCTTTTTTCCCAGTTTTCCAATATACATTTTAAAAGATCCTGGTCCCAGTTCCCTAACAACCCTGATAACCTAGTAACCCTAATTTTTCCGCTTGTGCACAAATTAAGTAAGAAGCCTAGGAATCAAAAACTCTTCAATAGTATACAAAACATTATGCAGTTTTCATAGTGAATGTATAAATCTTACATTTTTGCTTGATATTCCAAACGACGAAAGTACACAATGCTGGCCCTTGCTACCTCGACTGTTTATGCATTAATTTTCCACGGGTATTCTTATAATATAAATAATAATGAAGTGAAATTACCATTCCGATATTGCATGCAAACTCTCAGGAAATGGGTAACTATAATGTTTGTTCACGATGAGCAACCTTTCACGAAGCGTGAGCTGCAAGTGCGGGCTAATAGCTTCACAACTGTTAGTGCGGCGGGTTGATCAGTGGTCAAGCATGAAAGTTATGGGCTTTATGATGTTAAGACTGAGGTGTCAAGGAATATAAAAACCGGCTAAGTGCGATTCGGACTCGCACCCAAAGGGTTCCTTACCACTATCGCAAAAACGGCAAACAAAAACAAATTTGTTGTTTTGGAGCCCCACTTAAATATATTTTTCTAAAAATAAATAATATATATGTCGGAAACACGAGGGCTTCCTTCCATATACCCTCGGTCCTGTGGGCTTATCGTGGGTAATGCGCGCACAAAGCAGGTAACTTATGCCGTTTTAGAGATAGTCCTTGATCCAACAACGAAGCAGTGGATTCGGCCACCAATAGTTTCGCTTTCTCTCAACAAAACCACACTTTGTCAAGTTTATACACGCCACTTTAGAATTCCTCCAAACTCTTTTCAAACACCAAACGCGTGTCCGCGCGTTTTCTTTCTAACTCTAGAACCACAATGGCGGGAGAAAACCACTCAGAGCGCCAAGTATGGCACTCGCCGCTTTATTATTGGCTCAAGCACACATCCGGCAAAACCACCGCTTTGAACATCCAATCGAATTCAAGTATTTTGACATAAGGGAAATGAAGTGTTGTCAATCGAATAAAATCTAATTGAAATTTGAATCAGAAGCTAAATGTTGCCAATTAAATAAAACTGAATTAATAAGTTTACAAGCGATATTTCTTCGTTCCCAACTATTAATCATTTACCTTCCTCCGATATATATATCTGTTTAAAAAAAAAAAAATCAGCAGTCTAGCTATAACGGTGCATAGCGATACAGCCTGGTGACAGACAGACAGATATACAGCTATACAGCCTGGTGACAGACAGACAGATGGATGGTGGAGTCTTAGGAATAGGGTCCCGTTTTTACCATTTGGGTACGGCAACCTAAAAATTAAATTATGACTATGACGACCGGGCCTCTTAACTACCTTTTAATTCAATAAAATTGTTATTTTCCATTTAGTCCCATTTCAATTAGTTGATTAAGCTTAGGCTTAAGCTCATTAAGATAAATGTATTCGGTGTCCTAAAAAGTAGTTGAGATGGACTTGCTTCGAAGATTTCTGGAGTGTAATAATTATGATACAAAAGTTTTACCTTGAGAAACAACATTAGGTGTCGCATATTTACAATTAAACAGTGAATAAGTGCTTATTCTCAATACATCTTGTAAAAACAATCGTCCCTTTAAAAATTATTCAAGACTCGACCTATAAAACACTGACACCTGTTCTATCAAGTTTATCAAAATACTTTATATACACAAAGTTGACGCCTCCAGCTACTTAGGGAGAAGTAATTTTTTTATTTATCATCCACCCTCCAAAAAAACCGGCATTATTATACCAATCAAAGGCCAGATTTATGTATAAATTAAATCCAAAAACGAGAAGAAAAATTATCTGTTAGCAGCGAGTAATGTGACCTGAAATGTACCAAATAGCAGCCTTTTTCTTTTTTAGAATACCTATAATTTTTGTATACTTCGTTTGTTTGATTAATACCTAATAACTTCAAGCAAGTTCTCAAACAATTAAATTACAAACAATGTCTCTGCAATTATGAAGTTGGCAGTAAATAGTTTCTACAACGATTATTATGCGAGCAAATATAATTTCTACAACAAATAAACGTAAAAGAGAGAGCAACCAATTGAGATTCGTTATGCAGTTTTCTGGAAACGATAATGATAGTAATAGTTCGACGAATAATGTGCTGAGTGACCTACGGTCGTAAGTTCAAAGCAGCTGGCATATTTTGGTAAATATTTTCGTGGAAATCAATAACGGAAACATACTTTGACATATCGCAGTACACTAGTGATAAAAGTACTAATTAATTATTTTTTATGGTTTTATAGCATTTCCAGTATTGATAAAATTACGAAAAAGGAAGGCAAAGCCTATTGAAATTCTTAAAAAAAAGTTATATTGTAATAGTCATTAAAATCACACTGTGCTCACACCCGTTTGATGCTATATGTAGACATTTGGTCGCTACCCATCTTTTTGACAACATCACCGTCATCGTTACAGTCGTAAAAAGTACACTGCTAGACAGAACATAGACAACAACCAAGTATCTCCACATAAATCAATCCTGTGCTTCTCGCATCCAATGGATGCCTAAAGATAGGTAAAAATTATCGGACGCGGCTGACGGACGCAACTGACAGCCGCGACTTATAGAATATCTGGGTAATGAATGTACAATAAATTGTGCAAACTATCGGACTTAAGTCGTGGATGTAAGCTTGGGCGTTCGGACGTCCGATAGACATCTGGCAGGCTAAATGTTTTTGTCTGTGCACAAATATCAGTTGCGTCTGTCAGCCGCGTCCGATAGTTTGTACCGAGAGTCACGCTGACCGACACTGACCGTCGGCGAGTCTGAACGTTGTTAGCGCTGAGCCGAGCGACTCGAACAATAACGAGCTCGCGGTGACCGTCAGCGCCGAGACGTTCAGCGTCGGTCAGCGTGCCTCTACAACCAGCCTTAACCAGGTTTACACACGGCACCGCGCACTGCCGCGGACGCGGAGGAGAGAGCAACGCTCGACGCGCGCGGTCGTGTGGTGTACGTGTGTTAGGCATCAACGGGTTTATTAGAGGCCTATGCGACACGAGATCCACTCACCGCATACCGCGGCGGTGCGCGGTGCCGTGTGTAAACCGCCTTAGAGAACCATGATCTCATCATCATAATACATATATAACAATGCACCTGATCTTAGGCATTAACACTTAGTACACTTTTCTTTAGTTTTCTGCCCTTCGAAAATAACAAGCATAGCGACATCAAACCCAGAAGTTGGCTATACTAAATAAATATAACAATAATGGAACCATCATCACATCATCTTCAATCAGTCACGCACGCCATGACAGTTTTTAAGTGTTTGTACTTTCACCTTTTTAAGTTATTGTTGGTAGGTTTTGAGAGGAGTGTGTACATCAAGTGACTTTAATATAGGTATAAGTATTTACAGCCACATAGTATCTGTCTATGTGCATGATAGAAAAAATTAAAATTAAAAAAAAATAATTAAAAAAAAAAACATATTTCAAATAAAAAACGAAATCAAAATCGGTTCATCCGTTTAGGAGCTATGATGCCACAGACAGATACACAAACACACAGGTACACACGTCAAACTTATAACACCCCTCTTTTTACCGTCAGGGCTAAATAAAAATCCATGCGACACAACAGAGGAGCATTTTAAAATATTGCCTGTTTTTTCAACAATAGAACTAATGAGATGACGATTTAGAAAATTAAAAAAATCGACTTAAAAAAAATACAATATGATAAGTTAACACAATATGACCAATGCTATGCTTACAATAATGATGCTACAAGTCTAAAAAGCAGTGCAAATCCTTGCTTTAAAGAAGCTGTTCTCCGATGTTGAAGCCCTTACAGTTCAAAATAAACAAATAAAGTCTAGAGATCGTAAAGTCAATTATTTATTTCAAAATCAAATCAAAATATTCGTATGTCAACATAACCTTACCTAGGTACTTTTGAATTGTGAAGCAATATATGGATCTAGTTGCACATTCGAAAGCGTTAGTGGGTCTCTATGGAGAAGAATGTGCAAGAAACTTCACGGACACTCTTTTCCATCAGTTTTAATTACAATTATTTGGTTACATCATCGTCAGAACGATGTAAAAAGACGTGCACGTACAAAGCGTCTAGAATAAAACAAATAATTCAAAAAAACAATAAGTACGTCAATTAAAAGCATGCTGAGGTAGCTAAGCAATGATCAATCCCAACTGATGGCGCCCGTTCACGACCATGACGCATGGTGTGGCACCACTCAGATCAACCATCATTAAGGGAACCGAATGATCCAACACATGTGCCAACATCAGAGAGACATTAGAGAGAGCATGACACACTCAACTGCAAGTCAACGAACGACATATAGGTACAATAAATGGTAGATTCACAGTTGGTACATAGTACTCACATAATATGTGCTGTTATTTATTTATTTAATTTAGACTTTAATGTAACCATAACTTACATTTATAAAGGAAACTTAAAACTAAGAACACATTCAAAGGGCGGCCTTATCACATGCTGCGATCTCTTCCAGGCAACTAGGTATAATATATAATAATAATAATTTATTTAACATAAAAACAAATTACACAAAAAACAAATGGTCATGAAACTTTGATGCCCGTGGTAGGTAATGAGAACCTGTATTACAGGTCACTAAAATTCCATCCCCCAGCAATTTAAACACATTTTCAATTTTTGTTACCAATAGAATCAATGCAGTATGGACAGTAATTGCTGGATAGCAAGAGGGGTTGTCATTGTTGTGACAATAAAAAAAGTAATAAAGATATGCAGATACATGTGTAATAATTATATACATAAATATGTACTATCTATGTACTTATGTATATAAGTATAAAAATATAAAGATAATAAATAAAATGATGACAATCAATTCATAATCACAGCGACAGGTAATGCTCCCTCACGAGTCTTTTGAACACAGGCAACGATTGGGTGCGTTTTATTGGGTCTGGCTGGCAACGCATTCCAAATTAATAATGTTGTGAATATAAATTAAAATATGGGTAAAAAAATCGTTGGCGACAGCGCAGGACCCGTGTACTGAGGCATTACTGAAGCATTGTCATCGTTTCTTCGTCGTCTATGCCTTGTGATTGCAAAAAGTTTTTTTTAAAGAGAATGAATGTTTTGAGACTTTATAAGTTGATTAATTACTTCAACCCCAATCCAATTGAATACTAAATAAGTAATTTCATTTAATTCGCTTTCGTTCCTCCACGTATAATTACACATTAAGCTTAAACACTACTCATACAAAGTGCGGTTTGATGAAGTTTCCACACAATAAACTTTATGTATGACCGTCCTAAGAGCACGATAATAACATGTACTTGGATCACCCACTTTCATGGGAATTATGAAGTACAGGTACAGGTGGATGTTAATCGTGGTTAGTTTTTGTTTAGGTCAGTTAAATGTTGTTTCAAAATTGTTAGGTGATTTATCTACAAGAATCCGTTAATTGAATCAGCCGAATTAAGATTGATTGATTAGCGTGATAAGTTTTTTGTTACATAATTACAACCCATGGAACCTCTTTTCTTGTAATTTAGTATTCAAATATTTATATTTTCTTCTTTTTTAGTGCAGTTGGTAAGGATATATCACCTAGATAAACAATTAAGTGATTCAGTAAAATATTGAACTTGTGCTTGTTATTTTCCTTTTAATACGTTGTGTACGGTGAACTTCGGGAGTAAAGAATTTCAATTACCTATCTGAACACAAACATACACCCTCATTGTAAAATTAGGTAAATTACAAATCTACCTTGCTGTCAGCATAATGATGCTATTTCTTGGATTGCGCCTAGTGAGAAAAATATGTGTGGCACTCACCATAATTTCGTTTAGCACCTCGTTCAATCAGCCGAGCCTATTTCCAACTATGTTGGAGTGGGTTTCCAGTCTAACCACTTGCAACTGTGTACCACAACCCGGAACCCAGGAACTGGGTACAGCCTTGACGGAATGATTGTGGTCATTATGAATTTTATTTTATTTTGTTGTAGCTCACTTCACGATCTCTTTTCATCTTCTTCGTATTGTGCATTGTCTATTGATGTATTGTATTGAAATCTGGTGCATTAACTAGCAAGCCTTCAAACCATAGATTTGATCTGATCGTCAATCTCATCAGTGACCTTCCACTTGGCCCTGCACCACCAGGCGCTCTATGGAACCGTCATTCCGCATCGACAAATTCCCAACGGATGACCGAGACAAACCTCAATATTCGAGAAATCCTTTACCACTTACAGAATTAAAACTCCAATACTCCAAGAAATCGCCGTCAAAAAGCGTGTATCAGCATACAGGCGGTTCGACGGCAAGTTCTTGGAGTATTGGAGACGTTTTTCCGTCCATGAAATGCCAAGAATTCATATTTAAACTCTACAAGGTTAATAATATTTGCTTGCTGATTTTCAGGTTAAGGTTGACGCTGTATGTTAGTTATGTGTCTTAATTATTTAGATTGTTTGGCCCTACTGGAGAAAAATACCTCTCTCTCTCTTTTGTCTTCATTTCTATTCGCTCGTAATACTGGCTAATGATTTCCTATCTGTTAGTCACTGCATACTAATATGTTTGATTCTTCAATCGCGAGTCAACACCGCCTGTGCATATACGCCACTATTAACTGAGCCTACAGCTATATAAGATCCATCACGTATATCACACGTCACTTTAAGTTCTACTCGCAAATTACACGCACTTAACGTATCCACTATGAATATATAAGGCCTTACCTACTCATAGGACATTAAATATATACTAAGAATACTTACTGGTCTAGTTGCATGTACGACTGTTAAGCACGAGGTGATAGATTCAATACTGAAAATTGAATTTTTTTGGTATTCAAGATCGAAATAGGTATTTCGAAGGGTTCTGTCAAAGTAGTGTTTTTCGAAGGTGTGTGTTGTCAAAGTCAGACTAATGCTATTCAAATATATGTTCTGTTGAAGCAATGAGTAGTCAAACTATTGTTTTTCGAAATTGGGACCGTGTCGAAATAATTAACCGTCGAAATTCAGAATGACACTCAGGTAGAGTATATTTACCTTAAGTTCGATTAAGTAATTACCATAGAATTGATATTTCCTCCTCTAAAATCCCGGAATCATATCGTCCAGTAGTAGGTACGGACACTTGAGACACAATACTACACCGATATTTCCACTAGGAATCA
This sequence comes from Orthosia gothica, assembly GCA_949775005.1. NCBI lineage: Eukaryota > Metazoa > Arthropoda > Insecta > Lepidoptera > Noctuidae > Orthosia > Orthosia gothica. The sequence goes on along the minus strand of OX459047.1, from coordinate 11,091,793 downwards.
ATAAGTGAATAATGTTATGATGATGATTAATTTTAATAATGACAGTTTATTATAAAAAAAAAGCTAAGTAAAGGGGGGTGGGTTCTCTCGTATACCTACTTTCTTCTACTTGTAACGGTCATTTCGATATCATTGCGCTTTCATCGTAAAAAAGGTAGACACTCAAACAGTGCCGAAGAAAGAACAGCATTAATGCCCCATGGCTTCATGCTTGACATCGTAGTTCAATCGTCGAAGTCTAGATGGCGCTGTTTTCAATTTACCTACGTGTACATGGTTTTAGTAAAAGATTTTTATTTTTATGAATTAAAGAATAAATAATATTATCACCGTAACCTTGTAGCCTAGGTTTAGCAGCGAATATTATGTAAAGGAGGCTATCGTGTGTAAGGTGTATTATGTTAGTTGAGATACAGCACCATCACAGTTTGAACCTGATATACACCCGTTCAGACAAATTAACCATTATTAGATTCATTCAGCCACATGTATCTGTGGTTTAATCAATCCAATAATAGGGAAATGTGTCTCGCTCAAATTTCAGGCTTTTCACTCTGGATTTATACCTGATCATTATCATTATTTCAGCCTAAGTCATCCACTTTCTTCCCCCAAAATTTCGTCACCTCGAACGATCCCGTGCATTTTGTACCTAATAGATTCGCTCTGCCTTCACACCGTCATCAGTCCACCTTGTGGAAACCGTTTCAACGCTGCGTCTTTCGGTACGCGGTCGCTACTAAAGAACTTTGTCTGGTTAATAGCTACTGTTTTGTCTTCTACCACATGGAACTCGGAAAAGAAAAATTGGACAAATGAGGAAGGCATATTTTAGGTCAAATTTGTGTTTTTCCCTTTTTCTCCAAGGAAAACATCTGGACATGGTCTTCTCATTTATGATGTTATAACTAAGAAAAAAACTCTCTTACTAATTAGTACTTTAGACCTTAGATACCAAATCAATAAAAATGAACAAAGTTAAAGCGCATCGAGGTTCAGGAGTGTGGGCTTGTGACATCACTAAGGTAGTATAAAGTGACGTTTCACGATATTTTAACGCATTATATCGTCGTCGCTGTATGTTTACATGTCAAAAGAAAAAATACATGTCTAATATTTTTTGTTAATCTACCTGACGGATAAAAAACAAATTTTCAGTAAACTACCCTATCGTACTATGTGAGCGGCGAAATCAGGTTGGTTCGCTCCACACTACTTGATTTTGATCTGATCTAGCTAGATTAATCGCGTCCGCCATCTGACGAAGATTAATCACAAATTATTCGTGCGTAGGACCTTTTATCCGCAACTAATAGTTTGCTAATCAATGCACACTTCTGTATATAATCCTTGCATAATACTTCTGAAGGTAGCTTTTAAATATCTATCTTATCAAGAATTTGCCAAAAAAAATAATCTGCCCAAACCAGAATCTGTCCTTAACCGAATAATCCGTTATTCCTACACTTCTGTCCACCCCAAAAAGCGAAACTGACATCGTGATCGATTACGACTAAACATTCGTGTTCGCGTGCATACGATTATGTAATTTATTCGATAAATACACTGATGTCGAGCGATAGGTTGTTGCTACCAATTACTGTAGATAAATCAATTAAAGACATGTTAGTTTTCTAATGATTTAGCGGATTATCATGAATGTTTTGCGAGATTATTTATTAGTTTTCATCGTTGTGGGTTTTAAGAATTATTTAGCATTGTAATTGTTGTTATTTGCATGATAACTACCAATGAACATGAACCTGCAAATGACATTCACTTTTGGACATAGGCCGCCTACTCCAAACGTGGTGCGTCGCCGTTTTGGACGAGTCATGTGCATCTTTCATCAAGCGCACTTCTCCTCTAACCGTTGTCGATCAAAGGTTGGTTGAACTATGACCTGACGATCAGGTCATCGGTCCACCCTGTTTAAGGCGTTCCAACGCCATTATTATATGAATTGAGGTAACAAACAGACAGCCAGAATTACAGTCGCGACTTTGTAATAATATGAAAGAGCAATTATATGTAAAAAAAAAATTATATAGAAGAAAGAAAGAACGAAAATAAATATATATATAGCACAAACTAAAAGTTATAAATAATATTAAACGTTGAAAAAAAAAAACTAATAAAAAAGGTGTAAAGTCTGACGTAAGAAGTAAGCAGGAAAGTGTGCCTCACGGCTGCGCCAAAAAGTTTAGCAAAAATGCCAGAAAACTAGTGCCTGACCCTGATTTTCAACTGGACCTCTATATAAATGTGGATAGATGGAAAAGGAAAAGAAGGGAAAGGAAAAGAAAAGATAGATGGAGTGTGTGAGGATTAATCTAACTTCTTATTTAATAGCTTCTGCCAGCGGCTTCGCCCGCAAAAAAGTTGCAATTTTTCCCAGGAGAACTTATAGGATAATTTAAACTTCAGGTTTTTTTTTATTAGTTGGAAGTATGATATACTTATCTTACTTCTTACTAATATTCTAAATGCGAAAGTTTGGATAGATGTGTGAATGTTTGTGACTCAATCATGCCAGAAATCTTGAATGGATCGAAATGAAATTTCACACAGATATATATTATAGTCAGGAATAGCACGTAGGATACTTTTTAATCCCGGGAATATGTTCCCACGGAATAATTCAACTTTCACGCGGGCGAAACCACTGGCAGAAGCTATAAAAGAATAAAAGAAAAAAGAGTCAGTGATAGCGTCACAAGACAGACTGGAAAAGGAAAACATGTTACGTATCATAAGCAAGAGGCAAGAAGATGATGATCAGGTTTACAGCCACTAAAACTTGGACATCTCAATCCTTGCTTAAAGTATTGCCCGAGGCATAATAATCAAGAATAAAAAATGTTTTAACACTAGTGCAATCGCTAAGTCTTCTCTTACTACTAGCACACAAACACACACTAGTATAGAAGCAAGATTACATGCTAAGAAAGACGAAGATTATCTTAAAAAATTGGAAGCGCCTTTAGCAGTTACTTGCGTGAAACAAATCACTCAAGGTGTTGTTTGACAGGATAACAATAAACTGAAATATTAGAATTTATTTATAATTCAAATAATATATACAATTGAATATTTGTAATCTTATGACTAATAACAAAACAAACTGACATACAAAGAGGAGAAGGAAAAGGGCTTATTGCGCATCAAAAAATTTGTCTACATCGATGTCAACGCTGGCAGCATTGCCACGTTGAATGGCAATGCTGATTCTCTGGCTGAAGAAAACGCCAGCCTTCAGGTCACGCGAACAGTTGACTAACCGTTTACTTATGTCTTGAAACACTTGGTGAGCAATCGGACCCCATGGACCTTATGTCTCAACCCCAAACGGCTCAAACATATAACTGCCAATAAAATTGTTATATTTGCGCCGTTTGAGATTTTCTTCACCAGCAGCAGCCGCCCCAGCACAGCCCGCCGTGCTAAGAAGTTAAGATGTCGCAAGGGTATCGACACATGTTGCATCCCACACCAAAGGCCTACCCAACTTCCAAGGCATTGTGGTTATCCCGTCCGGTCTCTTCTCATCGTCGCGTGCCAAGACATTGGGTTCTAAAACAGCTGGCACCCCGGCGGTGACAAGAGCTCGACGTATGATGTCATTAATGCTGGCGTGCCGTGCTATCCGACCAGCGCTCCTACTGCTGGATAGGCCATGGTTTCCGAGGCGGTCGACTGCTTCACCACATTGACAACGATGTGGAGCTCCGCTGGGAGTACCTAAGTGCAGACATGTAGCGATCTGGAAGGTAGTGTCACTCAACATTGTACCTATGTTGGGTGACGGTAATGCCTGTAGCCAGAGGCCCGACTCCCATTCACACACAGCCAGTAGGCGAGCACGCTCAGCAGTATTGGTGGACGTATTTATGAGTTTATTTTGTACCAATCTGCAGAGCGGCTCATCCCACTGTCTTTGGTAAGATGGGTTTTCGGGCAACGCCGTATTCGGGTAAGCCACTTTCCAGGCGCACACTGCGTCGGTCGAGCACCTCACAGTTAACCAGTGACAGGGATAAAATTTTAGTGGTTAACGTTTCAGTGCTGTGAACCGAAGACAGGAACGCCGGTAGGCTTATACTAGAATTTTTGTGGTTGCCCAGCCCACCGAAGCAAATGGGTAGCGTGCCTTGCGTCCAGGCTCGGTCATCCAAGGCCACATTTAAGATAGATGTCAGAGTGCATCGAATAATTTCGTATGTTTTTTCCAGGAGAAGTGGCTGCTTCCATAAAGGGGAAGAGCGGAAAAAAAAATGGTCCAAAACAGCAATACCTAATGAGAGTAAAAGCCAAATGAAGGTTAATTTTGGAGAGTCTGTCCGAAATATAATTAAAATGGTTAATTTTGCCAACAATGAATCAAGAAAAACTGTCTTCCAAATTTGGGGAACGTAGGAGGTGCATGAACTTTTATCTAAAATTTTGATCTCTGGGGCTATTTCATAGAATTTCTGTAGGGTCAGTTGTCTGTCGGCACTGTCACAAAGAAAAATTTCACATTTGCAGTGGTTAAGGTCTAGGCCAATGGTTTTGAACTGTTCTGTCAGGAATTGGAAATCTGCTAAAACGGTGTCTACGTCACCTCCTAGTGTTCCATCATCCAAATACCATACGTTATATTTCGAATTCAGTTTTTGAATGATCGGATGAATAGCCAGACTGAAAATGACTGGCCCGAGAGGAAATATAAAACTAATATACTGAAATATTTAATTGGTTTCAAAAATTCTATCTACCTAGCCTTTTCACAACTGTAATGAGGCCGGCTTCCAGTTTAACCGGATTCAACTGCGAACCAGTATTTTACATGGAGCGATTGCCTATCTGACCTCCACAACCCAGTAACTGGGCAACACGATACCCCTTAGCCAGACAAGTGTTAGATTTCTGGTTTCTGAATACTCATAATGACTGTTAAAGATCTTCAAATGACAGCCAGGGCCAATGGCTGTACGTGATTGCCAAGGCACGAAAGAAACTCGCTATGTAAAAATGGTCATCCATCCACGGACCGACTTCGGCAAGCGTTGCTTAACCTTGAAGATCAACCCGTGCGGCTGTTATCATTTAGCCAAGAGCTCCTGCGTTTCAAAAATCTATAATAGCTATATACGTATATAATTATGTCGAGGGTTCACGGGCTATTTGCGACTTCCTGGCCGATATTGAGTTATAAACATATTTGAAATTGCCCGATTTTTATGCACTTTTTTTTCACCTGAAACATCAGTAAATTAAGTCTAGTTTGAATCTGATTTGATTGATGTGACACTAATTTTGTAAAAATTTACAAAAGATGGACTTAATACAAACTATTTTTTTTGTGATTTTGTCTAAAGCTGTTTCGTAACATAGGGCGTTTGAATCGTTTTGCCTGTTTCTAAATAAAAGTGATTTGAGATAATTTTATATCGAGCGACATTTATTTCTGGTAATAACAGCTTTAAAAATATAAAAACTAGACAAAATTGTGCGTTTTTGCGCACTTTAGTCCACCAATTTTTCGTTAAAATTTTAATACGTTTTCATAATGTTTTTTTCCTCAAAATGCAACTTTGAAATGCTCTCCTGTAAAGTGCAAGTTCAAAAACGTCGATTAAATTCAAATAGCCCGTCAATCTTCGATATGATAATTCTAGGATCAGGTAAACTGTTGTTGTTTTTTCTGCCTGGCATTTTTCAAAAGTAACTGAGACTGGGTAACCCCATTGATGAATGTACAGACTACTATAACAGACCTTTCTTTTTTTTCCTTATTGTTTACGCGGGGAAACCTTCTAAAGGCGCCTGGACTTTTGGAGAAAAAGACTGAGATTTAGATTTTTACCTCACTAAAACCACTCTGGTGATCACCATCAGCATTTGGAAGGGGCCCCGTTACCTCTTAAAAGACAACTCCGGAACCCCCTCTGTGCATATCCCTGGGGAGACTGAGGAGCGTCTCCCCTGAGCCTCGCTTTGCACGGCAGCACGTGATCACTTGGGGGGCGGACAAAATCCCCAATCTGACCACCCGTGACCCTGCCAATGATGCAGGCGGGGTTTCGGCGTTTTAGGCGGCGTCGAGGTGATTGCCTCCACGACGCCTTCTTCTCCGGATACCATAACATACCTAGCAAAGTATGTGTGGAGTGTTTACCTCTGTCTAACCCTTTGAGGAATACACGCGCGATGTTAATATGATTATTAAGTATATCTTGGACATCACAGGCAATGGTGAAGAAAACATCGTGAGGAAACCTGGACTTATATAGTAAATGTAAGTATGAAATACACAAGACACGACAAGTCAGAGGCCTGAGAGGTTCCTAGAGGCGCCCTTACTAACTCTGACACCAGAGGTGACCTCATCCTCACACGAAAAAGAAAGAAGAATAATGATAATGATTATTTATTTTTAATGAAGTTACAGAAATATTATACACGGTATAATCATGAATACTTTTACTATACAGCCAGATTTAAATTAGCCTAGCAGCCATACACGGATGAGTGATTGTTTCTCATTGCTTAGTACCCGATGAATACAAAGGTAAAATTGCTAATTTAAAAGTATTGTTAGAAATATCCTTCATCAATATTTGTATTTTAGCTAAGAGATCAGCTGCTAGACACACCTTTTAAATCATTAATCATTTTTTTATTTTATCTTGGAGAAATGATCCTGCATACTGCGGTACCACGGGGAGATAGCGCAGTTATTTGGTACCCCAACCCACTAAAACTGATATACCTGCCTCAACCTTCGCTACATTCACCGGTCCTGTGCTTCTCGCATCCAGAGGAATCCCACGAGCCACACTAGGTCAACGCTCCATTTTGTGGAAGCCCTTCCAAAGCTGCATTTTCATCAAGGTCAGACAATAAATGGCAATTAGAAACATATCAAAGGGAAAGTGACCTTCATTACCAAGAAGGTTTCTAACTATGTCAAGAAACGGCAGGATATGGAAGATAGTTTAAATCCCACACAGATGTAGTGAACAGATGTAGTTCTTTATTGAACTGAGCTGATTGCAGCGTAATTGAGATCGGATTAAATTGCCTCCCGTTTATGTTGCAGGCCTAGTAGGTTTTATTGCAGATTGCATAAAATACCACGAGGTTAATATAAATTACATTTATCATCACCCTTGTTTTTATTGAAGGGTTAAGCAGGGGTAGGACGGGAAAATCTGTGTCAGTAGCTAAAGTCTTGATGATAGGAAGTATCTCTTAGGGACTGTGGACTTAACTGACGCAATACTATATAGTCATCATCCAGCCGAAAGACGGCCACTGCGCTGAACACAGGCCTTCCCCAAATGTCAAAATCAGTCCAGTGCTCAATATAATTACTTGTGGCTATAATTTCAACAAAAAAAGAAAAATTTAAACAAAGCATCTTTTTCATCCAATCATAACATAAAATGAAATAAAATAGCTTTTATTAATTACTCAATAAGTACAAAGTTTTAAAATTGTATCACTATTAGACAAACATCGGCTTAAATTATGTTAGTGTATTAGTAAAAAGTGAATAAAAAGGTAAGCTTAATATGTGTTAGTGTTGTGTTTACGTTTTCTGTCGTTGACCGCCTGAAGCGGTAAAAGCCTCCTCCAAATGCTTTCATTTGTCGCGAAGTTTAGCAGTCCTGGCCCAAAAAAATCCAATTCGCCAATGTCATCATTGTAACATTAAGAAAAAAAGAAAACATGATGTTTGGTAAAAGACGCTGGTATGTTAGTAGTACTCAGTTGTAAAATCAATCTGTTTGGGCTTTTCCCAGCTATGTTGGGGTCAGTTTTCAGTCTAACTGGATGCATGTCAGTATTTTACATGGAGTGACTGTCTCAGTAATAACAGTACATACAATAATCAGCTACTAGGAAGGGAAGGTTAAAGGGTTTTTTTCTATTTTATTTAAAGAACCAGTGAACTGGAATTGATTTGGGAGTGGTCGCGGTCCTTTGGGCTGCAAATTAACCCTAAAAAGTCTCAGGCCATGGTTATCGGCGGTAGTCATATGCGAAACAGGCTTGATGTTGCGGTGCTGTCTATTCTCAGTTTGAATGGAGTTCAAATTGAATAAGCTAGGACGGCTAAAAACTTGGGCCCGATCATGGACTCCTATTTATCATTGACTGCTCATGTTGCTGAAGTCAGTCGCAAGATGCACTACACTTTCCACTCGCTGAAGTGCCGCCAGAGCTTTTTGTCCTTGAACACCAAAAGTTCCCTTGCCCAAACTCTTATTCAGCCCATCATCGACCACGCCGATGCCTGTTATTTGTATGCCACTGAGGAGCTTTTAAATAAACTTGAGCGATTCCAAAATATATGTATTTGTTTTGTTTTCAATCTCAAAAAGTATGATCATGTTTCAGGCTGTCGCAAAATGCTCAAGGTGGCTCCCTATTCGACTTCGCAGGAACTCTCGGATTTTGTGTCTGCTATTTAACGTCCTTCACAACCCTAAAACGCCTTCCTACCTCCGCGAACGCTTCTCCTACTCCCGTGCTTCCGATGCTGTTTGCAGGTCGCATCTTAAGCATCTCCTTGAAACACCTTCCCACACTACCGATTTTTACTCCTACTCTTTTACTGTGCACGCGGTGCTGTTGTGGAACACATTACCGCCTGATATTCGGGACTGCCAAACTCTTGCAGTTTTTAAAAAGAGAGTGAAAGAGCATTATCTTTCCATTCCGTCATAATTGCATATAATTAAGTATTATTATTTAATATTTATGATATTAGTCAGTATTTATTATTGTAATATTATTTGATTAATGTAATATAAAATAAGAGTATATATTTATTATCTATACGATATTCTTGTAAATTGTTTCATAATTTTTCTTTTTATTTTCCCACTACACACGGTGTCTACATTTTTTTTTGCAACTCTCCTCTCGCAAGTATGCTGAAAGAGATTTCGTTAGAAATTAGCATTTTTGTCTATTTTCTATTCCTTCTTCTTGTCTATTTGTTATGTACATTAATGGTTAATTAAAATAAAATTTCTGATCTTCTCTGTTTTATTCCTTGCAATCGTTGAAAAAGATTTTATACAAAGACTGATACGTGATCCATTTAATGCTCTAATGAGTTTACCATCACTTTCTTAGACTGACTTTGATATCTATGGACTGTTTGAAATTTAATTCAGCAGAATACTCTGAAAATTAGAAGTTGTCCATAAATCCCAAACATTGACAATGACCTTGACTTTGACAATCCGCTTCGTCAGCATGAGAGTGATGTCTCTCACACACACACAAGACGAGACCCATACAAGTGTAGTCCCGAAGTGCATATGCACGCCTCAGTGCTCGGCCATACGATGCAACGATTGCACGCTCTAAAAGATTTATAGATAAGTGCAGTTCCCGGTGAAAATAGATAAATGCCAGTGCACATTTACACAGTCCACATTTCAATAGACGCAACCGCATAAGCCGGACATCGGTCCACATTGAGGGGACACCCGCGGTTTTCCAACAAGATGCAGTGCCGCGGTATTATCCTTTTGTGTTTTTGTGTGCTCTCCGCTTCGGCTGACACCTTCGGAGCCAGCCTGAGGCTTTTGGGCAAGGTGTACGACAACTGTGAGAAGTCCCAGGAGATAGTTAAGTGCTTAAAGATCCAGGCGACGAAGCTGGCGGATAGGGCGGCACGCATGGACACGCTGCCCATCCTCGATGGAATCTCGTTAGTGAAGCGTGCTGAAGCCAGCAGGGCATCCCCCAACGCTCTTCCCGAAGATGAAGACCTCGAATCGCTACCATCGGACAAAATCGACAAATACTTGCAGCTTGCAACTACAAAGTTGATGCAGACACATCGGGTCTTCATATCTCCTATGGATGTCGGCGAAGATGTTGGAAGGTCACTTAGTGAAGCAAGGAGCAAACTGAAGAAGATGATGGGCCCCATACTCGCCGGTGTTGCAATCAAAGGTGGGTTCCTGATGATGGCATTCCATGCGATTGCACTGATTGCTGGAAAGGCTTTACTTATTGGTAAGATAGCTCTGCTGTTGTCGGCGATCATCGGTTTAAAGAAATTGGTTTCTGGAGGAGAGTCTCATGAGAAGACTACGTATGAAATCGTGAAACATCCTCAGGTTTCCCAGAGTCATACGTACTCCTCTTCTCACTACGGCGGTGACTTCGATGCCACAGGTCCTGGAGGTCATTACAGGAGGAGTGTGGAAGACGAAGCGGCTGCTCAGGACAGGGCCTACAAAGCCTATGCCAAGAAGCAGTAGGCTTTAGAAAATACAACAGGCTTACGACTCCATATTTTACAAAATTCACAACGACACGGCATTTTTTATTTGCACTATAATAACCCAAAATGAATGGGTCCTATTGCAAAGGATTAATGTTTAACCAAAAAATGATTATTTATTATGCTTATTCAAACGACACTAGGTAGTTAATTTAATTAGTAATTTATTATTTATTCGCTAGTTTAGTCCCATGTTTATTATTATTAATTCAATGCATAATAATTATAATATAAAGGTTATAACTTATTATGTAAATAAGATTGCGTACGCGATTTTTGCATGTGTGTATGTATGCTCAGTACATTAATTAGATAGGGTTGTTTAATCGGACGCACCAAATAATAAATAATAATGCTAATAAGTATATAATTAAACAAATAATAAATGTTATTATAATCATGAATAAATCATAATTACATTAAGATTTTTTAGGCTAGTCGACGGGTACTGTGCATTTCTGATTTCTACGTTTGTCCAATTTTGTAAAAATAGCGGATAAGTTAAAGAGATAAGTTATTTATATTATTTTATTTATACGGTGCTGTTTAGAATAAGTAGTTAATTTATTTATTTATTGGCATAATAACATCTTCATGTCGATTATCGACAAGGTGGTTACGCGAGTACCTTTTATTCATGTATGTATAAACAGAATTAATAATTGCGTACTGTATTAACCCTGTTATTATTAGGTTAATAATTTATTTAATCATAAGTTTTTTGTAATGATGATGAAAAATATTCTTAAAAGAAACCAACGAATGACGACTAAAGAAAATTATAGAAACTGAATGTTTGTTTTATTTTTAGATTTGATTCGGGCCGACAGGTTAAATAAATTCATTTTGAAATTTGGTATGGATGTATGTTATTTTACCCAGAAGAAAACATAACAGATATTATACAACAAAATGCCAAACTAACAACAACATAACTAACATGCATATCTTAAATAATTCACATATTTTCTCTCATACCAAAGAAGCCAAACAACTCCAGTTGGATGTGTCCATATATAGACATTCTGACAGCGGCGTAGCAACAGGCACAAAAACTGTTCAGGCTAATTAAGTAAATTCACCAAGGAAATTATTTCCAACTATCGGTACCAAGGAATGAAGACATGATTGCGTGTCATGGAACTATGAAATGCCGCAAAAAAATCTTCGGACGCTGGAATCGAAGACAACGTTCCACAAGCTGAAGATGACACTACTCATCAAATACTTGAATAAGGATGATTTAATCAAAACAATTAAGTAGCTCATGAAGTATTTGATGATTTAATTCTTGCGTAATATACAGAAAGAGGAACTGATTTTAATCGCAAGCATTAAATAGTCAATGAACCAGTGATAAGTATAATCATTGCAATTGGCAAGATTCGTATGTAATTTTAATAAGGTATATATAGCAATGATCGACGCGCGTTCGTGAAAACAACAAGGTATATCCATCCAAAATTACCCACAATTGCCGTGTCAACTAATTATAGGTGGATCGATCAATATAGCAATTTATAATTTTCTACTGTCACGGTCGACTGGTCGCTATCATTTGCATGACCATTGACGCTAACTACACAGATCGTTCGTTTTCATAAATACTGACTGTGGAGTCGCTGTAAATGGTATTTCCATTTCCATCTGGATCAGATTTTCATTGCATTGTATTGGAAGAATGAATGTTATTGATTTGCATAACATTACTGACTGCATAAATTATAAAAATCCTGTGTTTAACGATGTGTTCAACTGCTATAAAAATTGAGAGAAGTAAAAATGCAACGCTGGAGGAAGTAAGTAAGGCAACAACTACACAACTAGACTTATATTTCATAGATTAGTGTAAAGTAGTTTGCTGTATAATTGACAAAAATTTAAGCTTTGAACGCAGTCTAGCTATCACAACATTTATGAAGAAATACTCAAAGAACAGGTAAATTTTGGTATCATTAGAATATCTGGTTGAGATGAGACAAATAATAATTCTACAGTAACTTCTCACTGGTCTGTATGAAAATGTTGTATCCTTATCGATTTTGCTAATTGTTTTACTTACTTTTTTTCATGTGCCGTATAATTTTGGATTATTTCGCAACACGCAGAAGTAGCTCGACAATATTTATTAGTTATAAAATGAAGTATTATTTGCAAAAAGAAAACACAGTTTGTTTTATTGTAATTGTTCTCTGCCATGCGACTGCTTATTACATCTAATAATGTATTAATATAATGTGGCCAATAAATGAGATGTATTGGTACAATATTTTTTCTAAATAAGTAATGATACTAACAGAAATGGATTATCACTTACCATCAGGTGAGATAGTGGTCAAGCGCGAGCCTACCAATAATAAAAAAAGAAAAAATAAGATCATCCTCTGCTGAACATAGGCCTCCCCCAAATGTCACCACATCGACCGGTCTTGTGCATCTCCCGCAGTCGCCCCCGATCATTGCTTAACCAAGCCGTTAGGTCACCTCATAGAAGGTCTATGAGGCCAAGCACGAATACTAGGTTTAAACCCATGTCTAGTCTATCTATATAGAGGGCAATCAATCGGTTTTAAAACCAATTGTTTAGTGCAAACCCATCTCTAGTTTGTACACAGATAAAGCTTAACACACCGTTTACTAACACGAGACAATATGCAAAATATAAAATCTGGATAAGTAAAGTATAGGCTATTAAAATGATGATGCTAGTGATTATAAAGATGAGCTGACAATTTGTTCACAATTGTTTGATATATAAATTAAAGAATACATGACAGGTGTTAAGTATTTTTGCCTAGATTTGGATTTTAAAGTTCATAAAGCAACCTAAAAAATTCTAATGCTTGAGCTCTTTTTAGTAGTTACTGTTTTTTATCTTAATTTAATAAAGATGACTTTAATTAAGATTGTACAACCTAAACTTAAATATTTGCACATCATATTTTATGGTAGAATGTAAAGGGTTTGTCATAGATTTAAGATCATACTTTGTAAACCTACATTCTGGTAAGTAAATGAATATGAATTTGAAGGGACCGAATACATTTCAGTCTAATGGATTTAGATTCTATGTCAGTGATTCCAGACTGGACCCACTTGGCGGATTGTGACCTTTTCTCACAGAGAGAAACCTTTGTCTTAGCAGTGGCATATTTAAGGCTGACTGGATTTTTCACACAGCTTCACACCCGTGACCCATCCCACAGGAAAAGTACATGTGCATAAAACCGATTTTTGTAAACACATAACTACATTCAGAGATTACCCCTTCAAAAACAATCAATTTGACTAATATTCGTTTAGATTTTAATGATTATGATATGTATTGCCAAATAAAGTAGAAACCAAAGAAAAACGGTACGACTATTCGTCAAAATCTCCAACAAAAAGAAAAAAGCTCAAAATATGTACTCCTGTCTATATATTTAAAGCTAACTAGCTCATTAACAGCTTCACAATTAACGATGTCAGTAGTAAAAACTATGCGTTAGTATAACGGAAGCAGCAGATAATCAATTTTATTCAATCCTAGAGGCAGTTAGAGCAAGACTAGACCGCTATGTAACCGTCTACTCATATAGATGAGGAGATAAAAGTGTGTTTGTATGTATATGTTGAAAAATGCATTGTGATAATCTTTTTTCTTCAAGCAAATATGATTTAGAAGGTTAGACCCTTCAGTAGGGTTAGATATCATAATTGTTTGCTTAAGAAAAGCACTCTACTTTTGTATAGAACCATCTCTTGTGGGTGACATTGTTTTATATGACAATTTAGTGTTTTGTTACAATGTTTGTGACTTATATACTCTACTTAGAAACAAAGTAGCTCCTATTTGTTCCGATGTTATAAAAAAATTGCAAAATGGCATCGGTACCTTACAGTACCGACGAAGATGTGTTAAATATGGCAATCCCAGATTATATAATATAATTTGCAGCCAATCGTAGTTTCCCCACCGGTGGGTTCCCGCATTGTTGAGCTGGGGGGTCTTAGTAGCCGTGGTTTGGTCACCCACTCTGAAGCGAAGAGGAACCCGAGGTGGGGCAGCTCGGCAGTGCTTTTGCCAATAAGCCGACGACGTAGTGGCTAACAAGTAGGTAGCAACAGAGGCGACATCGCAACTACACTGGGCAGCGATGTCATATGGGAGGCATCGCGGCTGAGGGTAGGAGGCCGCGGTAGGAGAGGAGAGCGGTGCGCCGCTCTGCTTACCTTCCGCGGCCTGGAGGGGTCGTCACCGTCCGATGGCAGACGCGGTGGGGCCACAGGGGATGTCGGTATAGCGTTGGCCACTCTTCCTATCCCCTGCGGCTGAAAAATAGTTGGTGGCGGAGACACTAACCTGACCCGTTACAGGGTGACCATGTGTGTCATACACTCATGTGCTGGTTTGGTCCCTGGGGTGGTCACGGCGTAAAATGTGTTGTGGTGCGCCGGTGATGGGGTTACTCTCCGGAGGAGATTCCGGTGATAAACAGCAGCGGCGAGTTCGCGCTGAATGCTAACGCGTGCCTGTGTTCCTGCCGTAAGCGGCAACAGGGTCCTCCTGTGCCGCTTATGGCGGGAACACAGGCACGCGTAAACCCGTGGTATTTTAGTGGGTTCAAGTCCCACACAACTGCACCATCTCCCCGTTGTAGTGTAGAATGCATGAGCATTAGTAAACCTAAAAAAAATGCCAATCGAAGTTTGGTAAAACCTAGAAAGAAATAATAGGTATTTACCTACCTACCTTAGCTACCTTACCGTACCTTTTATTTCTTTTATTTTATAGCAAACGCTATAATGGAACACAATCCGGCAGTTGGTATATGCATTAAATTATAAGAATTATAAAAACTTTTTTGCAAAAAAATACTACCGACTTCCAAATGAAAAACTACAAAGTGAAAAATAACTTAACTCTTGGAAGTCGGTGTCTTACGTAGGTACCATTTTTTTTCGATATGGACACCGACTTCCAAGAGTTAAGTTATTTTTCACTTTGTAGTTTTTCATTTGGAAGTCGGTAGTATTTTTTTGCAAAAAAGTTTTTATTTTTCCCTTTTTAGTTTTGCCTACCTAATAGAAACGCAAGTTGTTTCCTAAGGTCCCTATAACGCCGAATAGATTACCCGAATAACATGAAACTTGAACATAACCGGTGAAATGAGAGATGCGTACCCCTTTAGAGCGTACTAGCGTGATGTTATGTTATGAAATGGTATAAACAATAAACAGACATGCGATTGCAGCAATCCCGAGAGTGTTGCCGTTATTTATTGAAGAGTTCTGTTGTATATCTCCGAAGTTCTTCATCAGACCTTCACCAAATTAAAATGGGACCAATTTCAAAACATACTCTTCCAAACAAAAAAAGAATTTTCAATTTCGGTCCACAATTGACGGAGATATCGGTGAACATACACAAAAAAAAAAAAAAAAAAAACAAACATAAAGTCGAACATAGAACCTCCTCCTTTTTGGAAAGTCGGTTAAAAAATAGAATCGGTAGCTGCGCAATATTTTGCACCGCAAAGAACCAAGAGCAAATACAGTAGCAAAACCGAGTCTAACTCCAGATATAACCCAAGAATTCTATCAAAGAAAACCGAGAAAGCTTTGAATGTACACGCAAAATGCATCGCACGCGATTCGAACGCATGGCTTACCGGCATTCAGATAAAAAACTAAGAAAGTAGCACAAGTAGAGGTGGTTTATAAATTAGTGTGCTCATCAGATTTATATTATTGGTGTCTTGATTGTTTCAAGGTGATGTATTGTATTGGTTAAGAGTCCACGAGGCTTTGAACAGTCCGCACTTGAGGGTATATTGCGCAAGTAAATTTGTGGCTCTTTACTGTCATACTGTTCCAAGTTACCGTAACAAATCACCATGCCTGAATTCCGCATAGCCTATCCCTGTGAGGAATATAAAAATAAATATAGATAAATTGATTATTCGGTGGTAATGTATTGCATTGCTTTATAAGCTAAAACCTTAATCTCACATCTTTTGAGGTTTGTTGGGCAGAATAATAATATTTAAGCGCGTTATTTAACTATCTTTCTTAATGATTAAATTCTTAAATATTTTCAGAAAACACGTATAGAACAAAATATTTAAAAATATAATAAACAGAGTTCCTCCGGTATTGGGGACAGGGTCCAAGCTACCGACGGTCAGGGTTCCAGAGAGAGAAACCTCCTGAAAACCTGAGGTATTGGTCGAGGCTCGTGGCTATAAAGCCATTGGCTGACACAACTATCGGTACAACGGTACGGTCAACGTCCCTTTCGGATTGAATACACATATAGAGGCTATTTGTACACCCAGCTACTTTGTAATTGGGGTCAAATCTTGCAACTGAATTTCAAAGCAGTTATCCTCCACCAATTAAGATGAATCTTTGCATACACTTTAGTTTGGATGACAATGCATGGTTAGCTTAGTGACGTCATTCTAAATTAAAAATGGCGGACGGCCTAAGATGGTAAACTAGTTATTTTTTGTTTACTGCCATGATGTGGGTATGAAATAAAAGGGTTTGGTAAGAAGAATACGAAAAAAACTTTTGAAAAAAAATTTTTTGGTTAATATTTGTGTGTCAGGTTAAATCTATTTGTTTTTGCAAATTATGCTAAAAAAATTATAAAAGCTGTTGGAAAGTTAAAATGTTATCTTATTTCCGTGAATTAAGGAACCTATTTAATTTTGCATACGTATTCAATGAGGAAAGATGGAAGAAATATTCGCTTTAAATCTAATAATTGTACATTTAAGACGGTACCCTGACCAAAAAATGTACTGATGAATTACATTAGTGAATACGCCCAGATTTTAGAATAAAATCTTTATAAAATCGAATTTTGGTCTTTTGAAAAAAAAAATCTACAAAAATTTTCGTTATTAAATTGTCTATCCATTAGTGTTAGTACGAAAAATAATTAATGAACACTTTACGAGGAGATGCATAATATCAATAATTATTTCTCATTTTTATGTTTTTTTGGAAGGAGATTAGTGAAATATATACAACATTAAAAAAAAAACTAAATCTACCATATTAGAATCAATATTATGTAGAAATTTAATGTATTTTTATTAATTGAAATTTCTTTTCAAATAACGAGTAAATAGCTCCTAAAAACAGCACAAAAAACGGCTTGCGTGGCGTTTTGCTCGGGGTACCGCCTTAAGTAAGGATGTATTATACCAAGTAGCGTGTTCAATTTAACACTCCATCAACTATAGCCCATCAATCATTATCATCACCAACCATTTTATTTACTGACTTCCTTACAAGAAAATAACGTGCTTCTTTCCAATAAATATCTTAATGTACTAACAATAATTATAAAAACGGATACAGCTAGAACATATCGTCCACATTTATTTCCATTTCAGTCTAAATCGGAAACTCTTCCTACTTTGCGGCCATTTTCTTAGCATTTAGAGCGTGAAATCGTATAGAGGATGTTGCTAAAGACAGGTGGGGACCGGAGACTGAAGAAAACTTATTTTCTTTAACCTAATTAGTTTTAACTGTTATTAATGAGCAAGGTATCAAAATGTTTTGTTATTTGTGTCTTTATTAAGGTTTTGTTAAATGTCTTGATTACTGGTACTTGAAGTAACTCATTTGTAATTTGTGAATAATATAAAAGGAAATTAATCAAGATCGTTTTATGGTTATTAATAATTATTCAAAACACGGATTATGTTCTTTTTAAATATATTTTTATTAAGATATATTGCAAATGATTAAATTAAGTTAAGTGTTGTATTGGTAAATCTGTTTACATTTGTTCTATATTCTAACAAAATAATCAAAATAAATCAATTTATATAATATATTTTGTATTGAAATTTATTTCATATTATGGAATTGAAATTTTTATTACACAATTATAGAAATTTAAATATTTTTTGCAGTTTTATATGTTACAGGCACCAATGGAAAAAGTGTTGACTAGAAGTAAATAAATTAGTAGCTTTATTTTAAGTTAGGTAAATGCAGACTATCTAAGAAATCTGTGGTAAACTGGTAACTTATTTTTCTAAAGTATGAATATAAAATATACATTATAGCTTTAGAAAAATATAAATTATAAAATCGTGCTTTGCTATAATTTAGTGTCGAATTGTTTGTCGCTGCGGGCTGCCAATTGGTAACCAGCGCTGAGTGTCTGACGCCCAGCAAATGGTGACGGTATGGGCACGCTAAGCGCAATTAAGGAATGTACTTATTTTTAATATTCTTCTCTTTGTTTGTTGCAGTTATGTCTGTGTCAAATAATTTTTTTCTTTTCTGTTATTTTCTTAATACTATAAAACCCTCAAAATTTAAATTACATACAACCCATTCCAATACAGATGAAATCTTATCTAGTATTGATAGGAGTCCAAGCAAAATGCCTGTTTCTTGCGCTCACATCTTCTCTTTCTCTTTCATTGACAGGTTCCTTCTTATTAGTAACGAAGAGTCGTTCTAGTCTATTTCTTAGTTCGTCTGGAGTGATAGGTGATGCTGTGGAAGGTTCAGCTGACTTCTCTCTGTAGTAGTAGTCTGGATGGGGTTGGCGGCGGTAGTAACCTGGAAGAAAGATGGAAGGTTAATTGAGGTTGAAAAAAATGTATTTAACCAGAGTCGAACCCGATTACGAAGTTTTGGATATTAGTTTACATACGGGTATGGAAATACTCCCAAGTAGTTTACCACGTAAATATTTCGGCCTTTGCTTCATATGCAATGGTGATGATGAAATGGGAAGTAGGTAGATTTTATGACTTTTAGAATGACTTCCTCGAGAATTGATGAGATGAAAAACAAAACTGAGATAAATGGAAATAGTGGGCGTCGGCCTTTGCTCAGGAGTGAGGCAATTTAGGCTAACAAAAAAGAAAGGTAACGTATTAGACTTTGACCAACTAGCACAATTAAATTTTCGCTTGAAATAATATTTTCCATAATTAAGTACTTAAAACATGATCCATGATACTTATTTCGAAAGAAATGTCAAAATAAGTTTTCAAAGAAAGACTTAAGTAAGTGAACAAAAATAATATTATATGCCATATTTAACCCATAAGAAAATAAATAGGTCTATAGACAGAAAAATCTACATGAAAACCATACTAATGCCACGGTATCACTATATATAAGTAATTTTACCAGCGCGTTTGCCAAGCACCAATAGATCTGCTCACCCCGCTAAAGCTATATCACAAAATACTCACACAATCTAATCGAAGATATTTTCAACTTTCATTCTAAGGCACTAAGGTCCAGAATAGTGAAATCCAAAGATATCATTGGAAGGCTTTTTGACAGTGCACCGGCAAGAAGTAATCGTACCTATCGGAAACGGATTCGTTGTAAATGTTTCCGAAAGTTTATACTAGATGTCGCTATTTTCTTATACCTGCTTACAAATGATATCAACTAAAAGCTAAAACCTTCTTTTCTACAGGCATTGAATATCTATCATAATTATTATGTTAATAATCATTCATATCATTTCAATCATTATCCTCGTTATGAATATTATAGTTGAAAGTCCAAACGAAGGATGTACATATTCTAGATTAAAATTGCATGATAGGGCCTTATTTATAAAAATCTCTCAGCAGTTTAACATACCTACAATTTGTCTGAATGTTGAAAGAATTCGAATTGAGAATCTCTTAACTCTAAATTCAAATTCTTTATAGAACATTTAACTCAATCATCGTCTGTACTGCCACAAAGTACGCAAGCAGTGGCGCGCGTGCTGCTTAACTTTTTTTGTAAATTATTTTCATCCACAAGTTCTGTTAAATTCTCTTTAGTACTGCAGTGTCATTGTATCGTGATCTATCAATTTATTGTGTTTTGTTATTTCTTTCAGTCCCAATTATTAGCCCAACCCTTCAGGATTTCACCAGTTTTTAGGGGTGAGCCTATTGCCATAAACAGGAATGAATTCCTGAATAATTCATAAATGTTTTGGTTATTAATTTAGTTATTAATAAAATTGGTACTTGATGTTACTACATTTTAATGTTAGTCTAAAGGAGAATTGAAAGTTGTTAATTCAAAATAAGTGATACCAACCTGAAGTAGTATGATGATCATGTTCATGGAAATTGCCAGGGTTCTCATAAGCATAAGACGAGAGGGAAGGTCCTCCAAAACCTCCAAATGACCCTGATCCACTGGAACCAAATCCACTGCTGAATACTGTCACAGCTAGGAGTGCCAGCTTCGCTAAGAGGAATGCCTTTTTACTGGCAATCAATAGTAGACCCAGTAGCAGAGGCAGTAAAGTTGAAATTTGAAATTTAAAACCGAGAAGGAATGGTACTAGGAGATTTCTTGTTAGGAGACGACCTGCAAAAGAGTTTATTATTGTGATGCGTTAAATCTTTCTGGTTTTACTCAGCTTGCCAAAATTGTTGGTATAATAAATATCATAATGATCAATGGGAGCTAATCAATGAAATTTAGCACTGAATCGATTTGTTTGAATTGAGTTCGATTGATTTGATTGACAGTATAACCAAAAGTCAAAAAAACAAATTGAATACCTACTGATTTTGAAAGAAAAATAAAAAAAATATTTGAATTTTATATTGAATATATTATTTTGAATTTAACACGTTGAACGCCATATTTTGAATCGAAAAGAGAATTTTCGTTCAGGCCATGGGACTCACCAGTGAGCTTTTTTTTGCTAAACCATTCGTGCCATAGGACTCACCCGTGAGCCGCACGAGAGGTCCAACGTAAAGACTTCCTACAAGCCACAGATTGAACTTATCAAATTAATCTAGTATGGAAGTGAGCCGCACGGCCCAGCAGCAGAACCGGGCGGCGTGGTTTTCAAATCCAATATAAACTTGTTGTTTTTTTAGGTATTAACTCGAAATCTATATAATTACAAATTTTTCCGCAGAAAAAGCGTAACAGATCTTCACTTGTCTTTTCCGGGGTAGGTCGTAGCGTGACCCCGTGGCCCTCGCCAATGGAAAATACATACCTCCTTTGCAATAGGCCACGGGACCCACATGTGAGCCTTTTGCTATATTTCTAAAACTAGACGGTAAAAGTCGAAAATTTTTATTTTCCATACATATTAACCTCATTTTATAAACTTTTGAATGAAAATCTCAAGTTGATGAAAATTACCGATCTTCTGGTTTTTACTTGGCTCAAATGGAATAGTACGCTAGGCCCACCGGTGGGTCGTAAAGCATACAACGTGGTAATGAGTTTACTAATGCAAAAAATTGAAAATCTAAAGGATCGGTTTATTCCAAGAAGTTAGCAGTTCTGCCGATAGATAGTGTTGTCTCAAGTTCAATGTCAAGTCAGCATTGAATACTGACGATTAAGCTCGTTTCAAGGTAAAAAGATAGATGGCGTCAAACACAAAGTTATTACACACCAGAATATTAATTACTAGGTAATTGGATAAAATTGGGAATTGAGTAATTGGATAAAATTGAGAATTGAGTAATTGGATTAACCCCTGATATCTGAATAAAGAAATCAAACTTAATTATTGTCAAACTCTATTTAAGCCTGAAAACTTGAAGACGTCACGAATCCTCATGCTTCACTTTTTTAACTCCATATATTCATTTTAGCGACCGACCCT
Organism: Orthosia gothica; assembly: GCA_949775005.1. Lineage (NCBI taxonomy): Eukaryota > Metazoa > Arthropoda > Insecta > Lepidoptera > Noctuidae > Orthosia > Orthosia gothica. The sequence continues at coordinate 11,069,870 of OX459047.1, read as the reverse complement.
TATATTTCTATTTTTGTTTTCAACTTATGATCAGTCCAACAAAAAATATTGAAATATGTATTATTTTAAAATTTAAACTAAAATATTTAATAATGCCATAACTAACCTGTGGATACTTCACCAGATTGTTGATATGAAGACCTATCCTTAACCCTGGGATCCATGACAAATTCAAGCATTCCATTGGCTAACGTTGGGCCAATCCTCATGACCAACCCAGGATAGAAAGTGCTGAGATCCCAATGAAGAGACCTCTTAGATATCAAGTTACCTGCATCTTCGAGAATTGAACTGTAAATAAAATAATAATATGATATTGAGGTAAGTAAGAGTCTTAAAAAAAGTTCCTTTTTGTTTAAAATATCGTTAAGTAAAAAGCCATGGAGGTAACTTTTAAATTAAATGGAATTTCAAACTGGATTTCATCAACTTTTCAAAACAATTTTTTCTACCATGTTGCGTTAAGGGGGAGACTACGACCAACGGGATAAAAAGTATGGCAGAAAAAGTTATTATTATGTTACGCCGACTCCAAATATTTTGGGATTGAGGTAATATAATGACAATGATTTATTTTTCTTGCCATTCAAATTCTTAATCTTTTATACAATTTCTGTAATGGATAAAATAAATTGCGTTAAAAAAAGGAACCATTTTGAAGTCCCAGTTGGCAATTCACTCGCGCACGTTATATCCTCAAAATTGCGTCTATCACTACCTATTGTCTCTGCATCATCCATAGTGTAAGGTAAGGTAATAAATCCCTAAGGCTTTAAGAACGCGTTTGAAAATAAATAAATAAAAGATCAAAAGTAAGTATACCGGAAATCCATAGGATCTTTATCGAGAAAAGCGCCAATATCCCTCGGAGTCTTCTCATCTCTCACAAAAGAAACACCAGTAGCCAGACTGAATGCATCAGCCTCATCATACTTATTCAATTTATTCAACAGCTCTTTGCCAAAACACACTCCAACATCAGTACTCCTTCTCACACTGATACATTCATTCAACTGACTATCATCGACACGATTGCCTTTGATCTCTTCACCTTCTTGCAGATCAATCTCTAAAGGTATCACTTCAACAACTAGAATAAGCAATAGAACACATCTTAGATTTTTCATTTTGAATTTGGAATTTCGATCAACACATGCTACAGTTTCCACTCGCACAACTATCCTTCTTGCTACAATTGTAACTTTAAAAACAATATAAAGTTCCAGTTGGTTATATAGACTTTCCATGTTCTGTTCCGGTGAACTTTGCCATTGTTTTGGTTGTTACGCCAACTTCTCACTCAGACAATAGGTGAAAATTCGCCGAGGATAATTTGCGAACTATCTTTGTGAACGATCTCTAATTCTGTTACGGCAATTGCATAATATACGTAATTTTTGGCAGCAGCTGGTGAAATTGCGTGTGTTTTGTATGGTGGGCTGGGTATAGAGATCAATGGAAATACTACTTTGTTTTTTGTATTGGGTGTAATGGTTGCATCATCTTACAAAGTTTTTTCAATGAATTTGAAGTAGCGATTATTTAACTTTTTCTGTGGTCTGATAGTAGTCTCCTAACCTAGACATTCATATTGACAGTTCAATTGGCGCAGTGGTTTAGTGATTGGCTTTTAAACTATAGTCTGCATTAAGTATTCTTATATAATATTCCTTTCTAGACAAATTTTTCAAAAACAGTCAGTATAGTTATAAGCATGAAGATTAGAATCGTGTAGAACCTTTACTCACTGCTCTAAAATCAGGAACTAGATTTCTCAAGAGTAAAATTACAAGTGGTGATTCATAATCTACCAGTGTGTGTTGCCAGAGTGATAGCCTACGGCTCTGAGACGTGGTCGCCACAATGGGCCTCATCAGAAAGCTTACAGTCACCTTAAGGGCAATGGAATGGGCTATGCTGTATTTCTTTGCGTGATCGAATCAGAAATGTAGAGATCGGCAAGAGAACCAGGGTTACCGACATAGTCCGAAGAATTGCCTAACTTAGGTGGTGGTGGGAAGGGCAAATTGCTCGCAGAACGGATGACTGATGGGAAGATAATTTCTGGAGTGGTGATTGTGAACCGGAAGACGTTGCTTTGGAAGGCCTCCCACCAGGTGGACCTATGATCTGGTGAAGGTGGCGGGGATCCACTATATGCGAGACGCACGGACCGTTCAATGTGGCAACGCTTGGGGGCCACCTATGTCCAGCAGTGGACGTCTTTCAGCAGATATGATGATGGTGATGAATCTATTAAAAGGACTAAACCACTACGATGCACTAAAGTAAAAAAACCTTACAAGGTCAACTTACCTTATCTCGATAATACCATGCTATTCATAAACGCTTAATAAAATTATATCAAACCTAGTCCTCGATGCTGGCCTGTATTAGTAAACCTAGAGATTATAACATTGTTTGTAACTATACCTCATTTTTTATATAGCATATATACCAATATTATAAAGAGGAAAGATTTTTTTGTTTGTTTGTACCGAATAGGCTTCGAAACTGCTGGATCGATTTCTAAAATTCTTTCACCAATAGAAAGCTACATTATTCCTTAGTGACATAGGCTATTTTTGATCCCGAAAACGGGTCCTGTGGGGTGGCCCACGGGAGCGAAGCCGCGGGGAACAGCTAGTTATTAATAAGGGGGATAATCTCAGTTGCCAATATAGAATGTAACTACAGTCGGGATCAATATCCTGGCAAGTAAAACGTAAAAACATACTTTTACTTTTCAAATGACATTCAACATAAACCGCCAATACTTAACTATACATATGAAGCCTTTGACCCCACATTGTCTCACAGACTCTGACTTATTTCATACATCTTAGATACCACAAATACGTACAGGATTCACATTCTTGTAACGAGATTGATAGAGACTATATTTCTGTGCAAAAATGAAGGTTTTTGTATCAGTTTGAAAATTAAAGTGGTCAAAGAGTGAAAGTATTATTTTTCTTGTATGTCCGTCCGTCTCTTAAAGTAAAAGTTTCTGATGTAATATTTTCGAGTTTTAAATGACAATATGGATTTCACGTATATTTATAATTTTGTATTATTAATTATTATGACTTTGTTGAGCAGAGCATTTGGAGAGCAGTGGTGGCCCAGTGGTATTGGCCACGACTTACAAGATGTAGGTCGTGGGTTCGAACCCAAGCAAACACTTTACTTTGTGTAAACTATTTCATCACCACTTCTCTTTTAAAAAACGGTGAAGGAAAACATCGTGAGGAAACAGAAATAAAAATTCGAAGACATGTGACATCCACCAACCCACACTGCAACCCTCTCACAGAGAGGTGGGTTGTGTCCTGCAGTGGGAACATTATAAGCTGATGATGATGATAATGACTTTGTTTATTTTTAAGTTTGTCTACTTTTAGGTTTCAATAATCTTTGACGTTATTTGACGGTTTTAAATTGTCATTTATTTACTGTGAATGTAAATATCTTACTTATTTTAGTTGGAGTTGAAATTTTAAGATGGATTGAAGTAAAAATGCTAATTTGTGTTAAAAATAATGAATGTGCGGGCACAGAATAAATTTTAAGGGCCTAAAAATAATGTATTATTAATTTTTGTCATTTTTATATCGACTTATGTTTGCACCTATTTTTTCATTACCGATTTATTATTCCCGGTTTCACATAATATTTTTTTCATTTTTTATATATGAATTTATTCCTATGTGCACTAGTCTGATAATTATGCTTTACATAACTTTTTACTAAAGATGAATATAATGAAAGTTAACAACACCACTGTTGTTCAAATATATGACAAAAGATCGGTCAAGTGTTTTAGTGTTACGCATTTTTTGCTGTCTGCGACCTCATTCATGATCTATGAGAGTTCCTTACATTAGTCATCGACAGGGTGCTTTCGCTGCTGTCGCCCGAGGCCCATCGGCTTTCTGTATCTCATGTATTTTATGTAACCTCCCCCTCTTTATTCTCCCACATTTATTTACATACATAGCCTTGCACTTGCTACTTACTTTTACATTTATTACTTACTTTATTAATATTGACATAAGAATCAAAGTCGCTTAGCATCAGTCGTTTGATATTCACATTAACTTTGTCAGAGTAAACCACGACTAGAGTTCACACACCTTTATGAGCATGCTTGGTCAAGTGCAATCGTACCGCCTTAAAGCAATGTGGTAAAGTCCAAAATCGCATAGCAAATAATACAGAAAACAGGTATTTGCCTTGTCCATCGAACAGATTTAAATTTACCGCTATCAAATTCGTAATTCGATTACAAGCACCCGTAACATTATTGTCATAACGTTGAGAATTGCTTGAATGGTTTTTTTTGAGATGGAAATTTAGATTTGCAGTTTGCTTTAAAGGAAAAGCGTTGGATGTAAACCGGACACAGGAACGCGATGTGAAGTGAAATTTCTTTTTTTCTCTCTCTTTTCGAAAAAGGATGCCGTATGTGCGTCTGACACAAATATCTTTTGATGACGTGCTTATAATTATATGCGTATAATTAAAGGTTGTGGTTCTAATGTTATCCATGTGGGTGGTATTTGTCATAGAATTGCCTTTTTGTGTTTGATAAAGTTCATACTTTAAATTTATATAATAAATTTTTATTAATTTACCCAAAAATTTCAAATTCTTGAACCCGTCATGGGGCTCAAGAATTTAATATTTTTGGGTGAAACTCACTATTTCCTGATCGATCGTATATGGTCATTGATACTAATTTTAGCAGTTATATCTTGCTGTTGCTTTCTGTTTGTGAATATGCGTATTGTATATAATTGCATATTCGTTTTTTAGTTTTGTGTAATTACTAGCTGCATTACTTTTATGCTTTACCTACTTATCTACTTATTTGTCATTCGTAGCCAAGTTAATAAATATTATGATGTAATTTATTTGATGTTCCCATTGGCTTAAGTCAGAAGTTCCTAATAGCTAATTACTTTTGAATTTTAATTTAGATGTGATAATTTTAATAAATTTGCCGTTAGGTACATCTGAGCCGGTTAATAGGATAAAATAATATTCGCCGCGAGAAGATGTTACTTAGGTGAACTCTAAGATGTTGGTTTTATCTTTCGACATGTTAAATACAGAACGAACATAAGGAATCGTTGCTTTCCGTGACACTTTTTTGAGAAGAGACATCAAAGTACTCATCCTTTGATTATTTGAAGAGCGGTAAATAGAAATTTCTTCGTATAACAAGGTGTTCATTATCATCATCATTCATTCGAAAATGGCCACTGCTAGTCAAACGGCCCCCAAGCCTCATCGTAACCATTGGGTCTTTTCCCACTGTATCAATCCACCAGCCTGTATTCTATCCACCTGCCAGGAGGCAATTTATGCCATCATTTCATAAAATTGGACCATCGTCAAATCATACATTTAAAACTTCAATACCAAATACGTGCATAAAATCACGCCTCAAACTTTCGCTGTCCATTGCGTTCACAAAGCTCTTACACAACATGTTCTAATTAAATACACAATGAGATCCGCATAGGAACTAGCGATGTACTGCGAATTGGCACTAACTCGGCTTCGTCATCCATTCATACTTAAGTTATAGTATCTTGCTTTACGGTTGTATGTCGACTTGTTGATTTGCGGCGCATGAGTTTATTTTACCGTTTTATTGGTGTAGTGGCAGATATGCGTAAATGGCTTTATAAGTTATAAATTGCAGATGGACATTATAATGACCATATCAAGTACACTACTGATATATATAGCAGACTCCACAGGCTGCAGTCAGACTGAAACATTTTTGAACGATAGCTACAAACATGTCATGTACTTAGGTGCTCTTGTACTTATAGGGCTCAAAATTTAATGATGATCTCTAGGAAGATCTTCACACCTGTGCTCCAGAGACATCAATGTCCAATGATATCGATGACTAGATACCAACTTATCATCAGTTTTCTTAACACCTTATCAATTGAAAATGCTTATTTTCTAATGTAATAACTATAGATTGTGAGTAATAAATTAAAACGAAAGTCGAATAAAACTAGGATCATCATTCCGTTTAGTGTCAGTATAACATTATTTTATTCATTTTCCATACTTTTTTTATGATCGAGTCGTCAACTCAGTATTTATCCCTTTTCTAACCATTAATCATCTTCATGACCGTATCATTCATAAAACTAGTATTCCACGCGCCACTTATCAAGTCGTGTGGTTAAACTTCTACAAAACGAGAAAGTGTCAAGTGTTCAGGATGTGTGTCTTACGTAAACTATTCCACTTGCTAATTTTATTGCTTCATCAGTGACATTGCTTGGATTCGGATGTTTGATTTAGATGGTCATATTTGTTCTTCTTATTGTTTATGCACGGTTGGTTATTAGTTGTTGCCGTGCTGTGTGTGCTCTTTTCTGTCACCTATCATATAGTTTTATGAAAATGGCTGCCAGATTTGCATATGTTGTGACTTCTGTCTCATTACATTTTCTTAGCCGGCAGTGTTTTATTTTTTCTTTTATTTAACTTATATTAAATAACTGAATTTAATAACTTTATCAAATGTTTCAAGTTACAACCATCAATGTGACAACTGTGCATGCTTGGAATACGTGACATCTTGCTGGCCAAAATAATTTTATTAGTCTTTTGCAATAGATTATTACATGAAAAAATCTTCATTCATATTTTGTTATCTCTTCAATTGTGACTTTTTTAGGGTTCCGTACCCAAAGGGTAAAAACGGAACCCTATTACTAAGTATACTACGTATACTTAACTCCGTGGTCCGTCTGTCTGTCTGTCTGTCTGTCTGTCACCAGGCTGTATCTTATGAACCGTGATAGCTAGACAGCTGAAATTTTCACAGATGATGTATTTCTGCCGCTATAACAACAAATACTAAAAACAGAATAAAATAAATATTTAAGTGGGGCTCCCATACAACAAACGTGAATTTTGTGCCGTTTTTTTGCGATATTGGTACGGAACCCTTCGTGCGCGAGTCCGACTCGCACTTGGCCGGTTTTTTTTAATTTCATTCTTTTAGTTTTAAGAAAACATTTTTTTTTGGTTTTACCAAAATGCCTATGAACTTATAACATACTTTTTGTATGTTATAAGTTCATCTATGATTCGGTGGATTCATTTGATATCCTTTTTCTTTTACTTTGTCTCTTATGAATTAATTTTTACCGTTTATAAAATAACGACTTTCCTTGGTGGTGACCCAGATAAGTGTACAGCAAAATATGATAGGAATGTAACATTGAAGTTTGACCTTCAACGCAGACGGACGTGAAATCGTATGCGAAGTGAGAAAGTGTGACATTATAATATTCAGGATGCGCCATTACGTGAACCATTCTGTTTGCTAATGTTATTGCCTCACCATTGACGTCTTTTATTCGGAAGTATGAGGTTCAGACGGATTGTGTAAGACTTTTTAGACATTGAAGTTTTTGGGGGATGTAAACTATAAATTTTGTAAATATTTTTGAGAATCGAAGTAATTGTCTTATGCCTCACCCACTCTTTTTTACGATGGAGTTTTTTAACCTATTATTTTCTCTTTTCCTTACGACCTTTTAAATACTTACTTAAAAACCTTGTCCAGGCAATTTTTTTTTTTTTTTTTTAAAGACACCCGAATTGGATGAGCTGTTCTCACTGACGCGCTTACATAGTAGTATATTGGGTCAATCCTTTCGGACATAATAAGGCATAATAAACACTGTAGACTAATATTGCGCAATGTCAAAAAAAATAGACTTCTCAAGTCTTGTCGAATGTATTCACGCTGCACCACTGTATGAATCAACACTGTGGCTTCTCATAATCAAGCAGATTCCGTGTTTCTTTCATCTCATGTAACTTGGTAATACGATCGTGCCCCACTTCCGAAGAACGGCAAAGATCGCGTTATTTTAAAGTAAATTGTGCGTTTAAATCAATTTACCCTGGTTTAACTTCAATGGGATGTTCTTGTAACGGTCTGGTCAAGGTTGCTGCATATGGGCGTTCCCATAAATCATGGTGACTGGGTGAATCTTTTTCATTACCATCGTATGATGGGGGATCGTCGATGATTTCATTAGTATTGTTTGATCTGATCATTTGTGTTTCTAAAAAAAAATTTTGACATGTGATAAAAATAATAAACTGCACGAGTCGATTTTTGAGGTTTAGTATTGCTGGCCGGGGTTGGTCAGTAGATGAATTTTCATTGATTTCAAACTGAGACTCCTCTATGCTTCGGAAAGCTGTTGGTTCCGGTTTTCATATAGAGATCTTTGACAGTTGTTACGGGGGGTCAGAAACCTGAAATCTGATACCAGTATTGTCAAGGGTATTCAGCTGCATCAAGTTAGGCAGGTAGCCGACTCCAACTTGTTTGAGAAATGGCAAGGTAGGTGTGAACTGAAAACCTTTACCTGTCTAAATCTTATAAAATGTTGAAATAAGTTACTTGTGTGAATTATGATACTGTCTCTTTGACTAACCTCATCCCATTATTTCGGGTTGGCCCTCCTAAACATTATATTTCAGACAAAGATATTTGCACGAGCGACTCAGAACTGGATTATCGATCTTCGAGAGATGCTTCTAATTTTTCTGTGCTATATCTGATACGGACGATTGTCATCTGTGTAAATTAGGTCCAACGGTGTTTTTTTCTGGATGTACCCTATCAGATGTTTCATCACAGGGTCTAAATTAGATGCTGCCGACAGAATCCCAACTCAAGATACCTCTACCCCTATGGCAAAACAGGATTGCGTTTGACCACTATCTTACCTGATGGTAAGCGATGATGTGGTCGACGATGAAGCAAGCTTGCCTAGAAGTAATCTATTCATTCTTGACTTGCAGACTCAAATCTTAATCAAGCCCTTTAACAAACGGAATTCTTATTAATTGACCAATATATTGTATTTCATTTACCTTACTGGGGTTAAAGAGTTAATCATGATAGACAGATCAATGTAACTCCTAACAAAGATCACATAGAAAATTTGGAAGACATAATTTTATTTCATGTAGTTATTTGGATGTCACTAATCATACATGTATGTAATTCGTTCGACAGTAGATTCAAGAGTTATAAATGCAATGAAAATGAGAGATTGATGTTCTATTGAAAATTCGCGTGATCCATGAATTCGTTATATACATGTCATCATATTATTATGTAGCAGAGCTCTTCTGTCTATCCGTTTATCGGGGTTTCAATTTTGTCGATAACAATTTTATTGACATTTATTAGAGCAATGGAAGCCTATGATTTTCACAAAAGCTGTAATATAATTATCAGATTAAACCTTCTTTATTTCACCGCAGAGCAAAGGCAACGTTTTATTCAGACCTGACCCCAAAGTGAAATAGTTCTTTAGGCAAGTCACATCAGATAGTGGGTCCAGATTTTTTTGACATCCCGGCCGGCTCTGTCTATTTACTTTTAACAGCTTTAACTTCTCAAATTCAACAATAAGTTATCGTTATGCTCTGGGAGGTTTCTTCATCACAGATCTAAAGGCCACACAGTAATCTATTGGCGTCTTCCATTTAAGATATTTTTGTTGGCTTCAGCTACAATGAGGTATCCATAATAGAAAAGCGTTTCGAGTGAATTCACGTACTATTGCATATGTTTCAATTGAATGTTCACTAATCATGAATCAAATACCATGTTTGAATACAATTCCAAACATGTTCTGTAATTAACTTTCCGGAAAGTTTGTTATAAAATAAAATATTGGAACTGTTAACATTATTGTTTCAAGAGTTGTTTCCGTTATTCGTCAATTTGTGTTGTCATTTATGGCAACAGCTTATGTTAATTGATTTTAATTTTCTTAATCATTAGAAAATAACACTTGTACGGTAATATTTTTGTCTCTTTTGGCATGATTTGCCGAATGCATGCTTATGCATAATCTAAAGCCTTTTCTTCATGAGGGTTGGGCATAAACTACAGAACGCCAGCTGCAAACTTCTTTTTCTTTAAAGATGAAATCGTTGTCACAAGAAATTCACTATTTACAGACATAGTTGTCGATATACTGCAACGTAGGTTGTATAATCTTCAAAGACAACTTCAACGTAGGTTAATGATTTATAACTAATTTGTCTCATAGAACATCGATTATTAATAAAATTTGATGGATTTGGTGATACATCATTCATGATTACTAGTAAGCCACGGATTACAAATGATGAATAAACAACGTCCTCAATCTGTGCATGCGTGCAAAACGTTTCAGATCAAATCATTGATTGAGTAAGATGAAGTCATGAATACGACTGTACAAAGCGATGACTTCAGGACTTGAGTAGGTACAACTGTGGATCATCAGATAGGAGTATCAAAGGGAAGAAGTTACCCAGCGTTGTCGAATTGTAATGAATGCCAAATCAACATGAATTAATTTTGGATAAGTCTCCTTCTTTGAACCCTTTTCTCCGTTTAGCTAGCGTCAAATATTCTCCCTCTGGATCTCTTTTTGCATGCTTCGTCACAGTTTTTTGGATATAAAGGGCTTATTTATAGGATTAACCGTACCAGCGTAGTCTGATTTCTTTGGCCTTTTCGCCTATCGGTATAATTGTTTCGCACTTTGCATAGACGGGTTACTCCTAATAATTTTGTATAATGCAAACTAAAAAATTGTGTATTGATTGTTGTCTTTAGTAAGTAACAACTCAATGTAAGACCAATAATTGGACACTTCGTTTGGAATCAACGCTTAGAATTTGATAGCATAGATTACAGAAACGTCAAACGCCAACATCAAATAATCGTGTTTACTCTTAGGCCAAAGCACAACAAGCAAGGTAAAATGCGGCAAAGGTAAAATCATCTAAACTTGCAGTAACTGCTTTCCCACAGCTGAGACCATTTTTTTTAAAAGATCCTGCAGAAAGTGATGCCAAACCAGTGATTGGCTCTATAAATTGATACCAGATCGAGACGATCTCAATAATTTCAATCTTCAGTGGGCGAAGATGCACCTCATAACAGTTAAGTCATGATATCAAACTGTTTTAAATTGAACTGGTCCGATGAAGTACAGTTGAGTAGAAAATATTTATAAAATAATAAAAAAATTGTGTGAAAGATTTTGTTACTAAAATAACTTGAAGCCCTTTATGGAAGAAAAACTATTATGCCTGCTAATTCTCAGAAAACCTATCAAAATAATAATTTTGTTGATGTAATTAATGCCAAAAACCAAAAGGAGTAGATAATGTAAGGATCGTAGCTGGTTGCGTTTTGTAATTTCTGCCTACGCCCTAGGAAAAAGGGCGTGAGTTTATGTATGTATGATCCCAGTGTCGAAGAATGTGATGTTAGAAACTGGTTAAACAAAAGTAATACATTATTCAATAAATTAACCAATTATACAATGTTCAAGTCTCTTTCTAATAAGTTACAATACATACACGGCAAAATTTAAATAAAATAGTATTTTGTAATTCCAGCATTATTAACGACCTCTTCAGTACTGATAGCAGTAATGATCAGGTATATTATTATTGTATGTAGAACTTGCTACTATCATATATAATCTATCATTAGCCTCACGTCTAAGGCCCGGGGTCCAAACCTACTCCACTTACACATGAGGTTGCGAACTGTCAATAGTCATGTCTATATCGTCAAAGCCCCAATATTCCGGATCATACATGAAGAGCACCTTAATGCTGCCAGATGGAAACAGAGTCCAGAGTGCTCACTAGGTTTTTTTTTAATTAGATTAGAATGTCCCACTCATGGAAAAAAGCTTCCCCGATATCTTGCCAGACATTATTTTCTTATAAAACCTCGAACCAGCCAACGTAGTGTGCGCGTCCAGGTCATCTCACTACCGCTTTGTGAGCTAGCTTCGGTAAATAAACATGGTCCATTAGTATTTTGACCAAAACCTTCCTTAGTACAGTATGTCCAAAACTATATTCAAACTTTACTGTTGTAACTTTACTGTTGTTCGTGTCCTCAGCTTACCTTTAAAGGTACACGGAATTAATGCATTATTTTATCAAACCTACCTCAACAAACTAAGTCCCCGACAGTACCCAACAACATAAATGCATCGCTGCATCCCTCTCAGCGATAGCCAGTGTACCGTGACACTAAGCGCATATAAACGCAACCAATGCTCTAGTTATACACAGTGCCCATATAGCCAACATAGTGCAAACAACAAAAATGGTAAAGTACCTCCTGATATTGACCCTGGTCGCCGCAGCCACGGCTAGAACGGCGACCACGACACAGAACAAACTAGAAGCTAGAAGCTCAGACGATAACATTCTGGGAGACCTAAAATTAGCGTATGAGACCTACAAAGACTGCAGCGGGTCCGACATTTCGCACTGCCTCAAAAGGAAATTGGCGAAGACTTTGAGCAGGCTGACGAAAACTGAGGAGCTGGACATCCTGAATGGTGTGACGATAACCAAGGATAAGGATGTGCATATTGTGGAGAAGGAGGAAGCGATTCCCAGGGGGATGGACGAGAGCTCACTCAACAACCTCATTCTGGACAAGGTCGTTAACTTTATGAGGTCCCATACATTGCAGGTAAGGAATTCCAATATTCACCTAGGTTAATATTTATTTCAGTTTTGAAGTTCTTTGAAATTTAGCAAGCAAAGCAAGATTAACACGTTCGCTGCCAAGGACTCGCCTCGCGCGATACAGTGGCTTTTTAATTGTTTCAGTAATTACGTAAGCAAATGTGTTAAAGAAACGTATGTTCGATCATGCGTGACTACTGCAACGCTACGGAATTAAATTCAAGTGATTTAGGTACTAAAATTAAAGTGATGACAGTCGGCTTCGTTCAATACTGCCATGGGAAGAAGAGCAAAGAGGACATTGCTAAATTTTATAAATATAATGAACCTGTGATTAGCAGTGGATAACAAGTAGTGGGTAATACATGATGTCGGAAACTCAATGTGAACTTAAAAAAACAATGATCGAGTCGATTAATTTTCAGAAACTTTTCGGAAAAAAAAAGATTGTTTATTTCGAACTTAACATTATCAAGGTTTTGAACCACGTGGTTGCCAATACATGGACGAGGATTTAACAAACACCTTATCTTGTTATCAGCTTGTTCCTCCCTGGAGTTAATTAGATTTTGATTTCCAAGTCTTTCTCTTTTTAAGGTTATCCAAATATTTTACATTTTAACTACGTCTACAGACTGCACTTTTATTGGTGATGGGGTTACTCATAATAAGAGTGTTTAGAGTTTTATAAAAGGTTGTCCATGCACGACTTTCAAAAGTTGATAAGGCAAGGCTCTTTTGATACGCTCATGTATCACTATCACCCCGCGTATGAAATTAAAACGTATATATCCGGGACCTGTCCAAAAATATCCTCCTCAAGAAGGCTTGGGGAGGATATTTTTGGACGTTTTAAGTATTTCTAACTCCACAAGACCTATGATAACACTAGCTTCAGCCAGCAGCATTGCCCGCGTGAATATAAAGAAAATAGCCAAGGTAACTGCCGATATAAAATTCCTTCTTTTTTAGGTCCGATTTACCTTTATACCTGCCTAAATTTACCGTTCAGCAGTTTGGGCATGAGAACGTTACGAACAGACAGACAAAGTTATTTTCGCATTTATAATATTAACTAGCTTCTGCCAGCGGCTTCGCCCTCATGAATGTCTAAAATTATCCCAAGGGAACATATTCTCGGGATAAAAAGTATCCTGAGTCCAGACTATAATCTATGTCTGTGCCAAACTTTATCCAGATCCATTCAGTCGTTTGAGCGTGAAGAAATAATTAACATACAAACACACACATGCACACACACTCACAAACCTTCGCCTTTATATAATTAGTTTGATACTGATGGTATAGATACACATCACATGCTTAAATCATGGAATAACAAATAATACCAAGACCGTTTTTCTCTATAATACACATACGAGTAACTTCAGCTATATTAATCTTGCTATACAAAATGAATCAAAATTGACTCTGAATAAACGAGTTACTTTACTTCCATTCATTGTTTGTGTGACATAACATATAATACGGCTTCCATACAGAGGGATAATGGAGTAATTATTATTCGTAACGCTTTTGATAGGCTGTAAGTGTATTATGAATGCATTTCACTGTCTATTTCGCTGTTTGCTTCCGAGGTATGCTTGAAAGGTTTGTTTTCAGGATATAAAAAGAAGAGAAGGAATATTAAAAACAGCATGGATACTTAAAATGGCATGACCTTCTGTTCTGACATCTTGACAGTTTATGAGAACTGATGCGTATACCCACTGTAGAAATTGGTACTGATATAGTGATGAAGACTGCGACCTTCTAATCAGTTAATGTTGAATTGACCTAGAATTGACGTTGACTCTAAAAATGCATAAGCTTTGAACTTGAAACTATAATTTATAATATTAATGAATTTCCTGTGAATGACCCCATTTGTTGGGGATTGAAGCAAACAAGGGCCGGCTTTATAAACTTCAATCATGAAGTAAAATTTGATGTCTAGTACAATGTTGTAAGTTGTAGCCGTATATAAAATGGAATTAACTGATTTACGAAAATAACACAACCATGTGGTTCAGCATTTATTTATTTTGTCATCATCAGATTAGGTCCCTGTGTATCAAGTTTGTTAAACAATATAACTTTCCCTTTGACCACAAATTAATCATTAGGTGACAATCATTAGGTGAGTCATTCAGAAATCCACAAAATTTCGAGTTCATCTGTCATAGTTTGTAGTACTTGCAAAAATGTACAGCACTCTGCAAACAATGCGTAATGGTTCAGGTAGAGTTATATCATTTGAAGTCATTCATATTTTGCTACTGTGTAACTGCTTTTGCTGTCAATGGCAAATTCACTTGAGGGTAACGAATTGAACTATGCTTGTAATTAATAAGCCGCCACTAATGACTCTCTACAATTTGCAAACTAGTGACAAACTGCCCATCATTCGTAATCACATGGTAACAGTATAAACAATTAGCAATCACTGAGCAATCACATAGTAGCCAAATCACGTTTACAGTACTTTACGGGTTGTGTTCAATAATAGTTTCTTGTTGTTAAAAAATGGTTTTAGTTAAAATTATAGTAGATGACGCTTTTCCTTTACAATCTCCTAAAGAAGTTTTGTGACTGTATTAGGAATTTAGGATGGATCACCAAAAGCACATCAGCCATTGCACACACTCTGTCATTTCTATTTTACTTTCAATCTCACCCTTTCAACCTGCTAACCAATGCATACTTAAAAACTTCTCAGGTCGATCTATGATTCTGATCACTATTTTCACTGTTTAGGTAGTGCGGATTTCTGACAAAAATATAACGGTCACTTAATACAAAATTCGCGTGTATTCTTCATAAACATCTCTGAACTGTTTAGCAAATGCTTAAATCAAATTCTGCATTAAGAATTTTGCTAATCAGTTGCCTAGCAGATGCTAAAATCTATCAGATTTTTTGAAAAATACTGTTTTAAAATAAATAACACAATTTAAAAAAAAAAACAATAAATTCCCATATAAATATATAAAAAAAAACACTCCTCTAATATTAATGTACAAAGACATACTGCAGCGTGTTCCGGCTGCATCTAGATCCGGCTACCCCTGTAAAAGCGTGACGGCTCAATCTTACTGCGTAAAAACAGCATACCACCCACCAAGGCAGCGTAACAACTTTCCCGATGCATCTCATAATTGCATTTAATTAGTCCATCTTCACTTTTTGCCGGCCACACTCTATTAAACTGTGCAGTTTCTTCTAATTGCTCCGTGCGTGATAATTGATATGCGTAGAGAAAATCTAATGTGTGCTAAATGAGGGGTCTGCACGGCAGTGCGTGTCATTTCTAGTAATGTTTAGGGATAGGTGCATGATGGTTCTTGGTTGAGTAGGTTCGGTCTGTCAAGCGGTTATTGACCACCTGTTTGCTGTAGAGTGAACTGAACTGTATAGGTTTTACTGATAGGGTTGATCCTCAACCTTGGAAATGATGGAATAGGAATGTTAGTTTCTGTAACATTATTACTGTTTCCTTCTTCTTTTATTCCTAACAAATGTTTGTAGTCGATTGATTATGGCACGAGAAGATGAAGGTTGAACTATCACAGATTGAACCTTAGTATGGAAGTAAGGTCACAAAATTACTCTCTAGTAGAGAGATCTACATTTCAATACTTCGCGATTGCTGATGCCAAAAATACAATGGCATGCCAAATTGGTGTTGCTGGATTTTGTTCATTGTCTTAAGGGTCAAAGTTCATCAACAATCATCCACTGGTCGTTATCAAACATTTGCATTCCCAAAAAGTTTATTCCTTCGTTGTTTTTCGTGTGATCCCTTCCGTTGTCATCCGTCACTGGTTCGTCACATGTTTTCTTTATGATTTTGTTTAAAGAAGTTTGATTTCGTCTTGTCGTAATAGGGATGTTTCCTGGGTCGAAAAATGATAATTCTATTTAGTCTGTCAGTGAGATTATCAATTAATATTGGACCCGTGTCCGTGTTCTTCTTTATCAAATAAATAAAAATTGACAAAGATAATGCGCATCAAAGTTCAGCAGTGGGGGTTTGTGACGTCACTTTGTTAGTATAAAATGTAGCACACCGTGACGTCACACGATTTTTCAACAAACTGTGTCGTCGTAAGGTTTTGTTTACGTGGCAAAAGAAAAATACGTGTCCAATATTTTTAGGTTATCAAACTGACGGACTAAATAGCTATTTTTTTGTCATCTATCCTATTCGATAGAACTTTTTGAACTCAAGGTTGTAAGGGTTGTCTTGAAATAAAAACCGGCCAAGTGCGAGTCGGACTTTCGCACGAAGGGTTCCGTACCATTATCGCAAAAAACCGCCAAAAAAATTACGTTTGTTGTATGGGAGCCCACTTAAATATTTATTTAATTATGTTTTTAGTATTTTTAGTTATAGCGGCAACAGAAATACATCATCTGTGAAAATTTTAAATGTCTAGCTATAACGGTTCACGAGATACAGCCTGGTGACATGCAGACAAACAGACAGACGGACCGCGGATTCTTAGTAATAGGGTCACGTTTTTACCCTTTGGGTACGGATCTCTAAAAAAACCCAGTTCTCGTTAGGTTAATGAATTGCTACACTAATGTTTATGCGGTCGTTTACCTGTTACTGTCTGTAGACATAACTTTCTTCTTGATGGAGATATATTGAATAAATTTACTTGAGTTGACTTCAATTTAGATTTAAAACATTGAGAGCTATTCATGTCATTTGAATAATTGTCACAGACGTGTCGGATAGTCAGAATCTCGAAATTCTGACAACTAATCTGACCAAGAGATTTTATGATTAAAATATTTGTTATTCAAGCCCCAAAAATTGCTCTACCGCACGGGTACGTCAAAGGATAAGCTATACTTGCCCCCATTCTCCGACACCAACCCCAACCCCAACCTATTTGGGATCGGTTTCAGTTGACTAGATTAATTTTTCAACTTATATTTTGTTTTGAGAATTTCTCTACCACCATTTATTAGCCGTAAGAAGAATAATATCCGTTGCACTTTTAAGATTTTGGTCAATAGTCCATAATTTTGCTACCCTAACCTAGAGGTCCTGACCTATACCTTTGTCTGCTTCATTTTCTTTTTACCCGACTGCCGAAGGAGGGTAATGTGTTTATCAGTCTATGTATGTATGTATATATGTATGTATGTATGTATGTATGTTTGTTCCTATGTGGCGTTCCAGAGACCAAACGCGTTGGCCGATTTTGATGATTCATACGTCAATCGATTCGTCTTAACCCTGCGAGTGTCATTGGCTACGTTAAAATTGGACAATAGAAAAATGGCGGCTTTTGGGCGCCATATTGTGGGGCCCCAAATTTTTTTTTTCTTCCATACCCAGTGTATGGGGTATCAAAATAAAGGGTTTTAAGAGGTGATTTCAAAAATATATAACACTTATATGTTTAAATGTATCTAATTCGAAAAAAACTTAACTAAAAACTTATAAATAAAAAAAAACAAATCAAAAAATAAAAAAACCCGACTGCTTCAAAAGCGAACTAAAAAGACGTAAACAAGGAAAAAATCATGCTGTACAGGCGGAGGATACACCAGATTTTGGTCAGCCAGCCCGCGAATATGTATCCTCCGACTGCACAGCATGATTTTTTCCTTATTTACGTCTTTTTAGTTCGCTTTTGAAGCAGTCGGGTTTTTTGATTTTTTGATTTAACTTTTTTTTTGTTTATTACATTTATTCGAAACTTTTACACTGCCAATTAGAATCTTTATGTCTCGAATACTGGCCCAAACATTTCTCTGGTTAATATTTTTCAATTGTTTCATATTCAATAATATAAAAATCTTCCGCACTTGCGTATTGCGTGTTCTATAGTAGGAAGTTATTGTAGTTTGGTCTTCAATTATACGTTTGAACTGAGTAATGATTAATTGTACGTTAGTTCGAAAAATCAATTCACTTTTATTAGTAGATTACTAGTAAGTTAGAGTAGGAAGTTCGGAAAAGAGTGAGCATTATCATGCAATCACGGAATATGCTAATTTAGACTAGCTGTGCTCGCCACTTAGTACACGAAGTTATTTTCGGTCGATTGGTCTCAAATTAGTAGTAGAGTCATCTAATAACAAAATCTCTTCTCCAAATTCCAGGTCAAATTCCCCACCGAAGATGGCTCAGAATTATCAGAGGACCAGGGCCGCAGCAGAAGAAAGAAGCTCGCGCCTCTTCTTGCAATCCCCCTGCTCATCGGCGGTATGATGGTACCACTAGCCTTCGGAGCGTTGGCACTACTGGCTGGAAAGGCTTTGATCGTGTCTAAGTTGGCACTGGTCCTGGCTGGTATCATTGGGCTGAAGAAGCTGTTGTCTCCGAGCAGCAGTGGACATGAGGCGCACGAGGTGGTCGTGTCGGCAGGACATGGGGGCTCTGGGTGGAGCAGGTGAGATTGTTTCTGAAAGCAGTTTTGGTAGAGATGTCGAATAAAATTATTCGTCACGCGTTAAAGGTTCTCAAAACTTTCATCAAGTGTGTACCTGGGGTCATGTTTCTAATGTGTGTCTTCTGGATTACAAAAGGCCCATTGTCAGAATTTAACGATGATTTACCGATGAGCAACAAGGCCGAACACATGACATCTTTTCGAATATGCACTATGATGTAATAAGAGCCCCAAAGACGTAAAAATAAAAATGACTAGTTCATTAGGAAATAGAGACATTAACTTGCTCACTGACGGAGAAAAACACCAACTTATGTAGATAATAGTAGGAAACCAATTTACTGTCCCATTCTTGCAATGTCTCTTTTTTAAAATACAGTCCCGGCCCGGTTTTTTTACTAATAAATTAATTTTGCATGCACTACCAAAAGATTTATTATTTTTACTTCAAAATTTTTGTTTCACATAAATGTTTTTCATTAAATAGTTTGTTGCAGAAAGTTTGACATTTCTTTTTTCTAATTTGCCAGCGTTGCGCAAAGTGACCACCTCGAGAGAAATGCCGGGGGCAACCCAGGGTTAGGACCTTTTTATTATTTTAAAATTATAAATGTTTTCTCTGAGCAGTAGGAAAGCATATGGGGAGAGAATTTAAACGTAGATTTTTGAGAAAAATTGCATGCACATTGTATAGACTGTTGCAAGAAATTCGCGCATTCATAGAGCCTATATTTTTAATTGTATTAATCCAGGGAATTCCTTACACGCTTACAGTAATTATGCCTCAGTTTTGATAGGGAATATTCAATTTTTGCATGTCCTAAATTGTTTTTGGAATATAATTATTTTCATGGTTTCTTTTGGCTTGATTTCAGGTCGCTCGAGAAGGCTCAAGACTTAGCGTACAACGCTTATGCCCAATAGCCAGAGAACCCACCGTTAAATAACATTAAAACCACGACTCTAAGGACCAATCGGTTTCACATAAATATATAAATAGACAACATATAATTAAATTATTAACAATTATAGGGTACATAGTTATGCAACTTTTGAGTGTGGAAGACTGTCGCAAGTTTTATTTTTTTCATAAATCTAAATAAAAAAATATATTTAATTGTTATTTAACCGCTATAAAAATTATTACAAAATAATTATATTTATTGAATTATATTTATTGAATTCCGTAAATAAAGTCAGAAAAACACTACTATTGGATGAACGTTCGAATTGAATTCCTATAATGTGTGTGTCATATTTTTTGTTATCTAATTTTTGTTTTTATTTATTTATTGTATTCGGTAAAACATTATTGCTTCAAGAATAATAGCTTGAAAATGAAGATTTTAGAGTGTAATATTATTTATTTTATTTCAAGGGTCAGTAAAGTGTAAGTAGTGGCTATTTTATTATGGGATATCATAAAAGGTCTTGTTTTTAAATAATATAGAAAAGCGAAATAATGAGTGAGAGAAAATTATTTTCTCTTAGCATTAAACGTTTTATTAAAGTACCTCGAATACTCTTTAAAGATTAAATAAAATATGCTAATTATTATATAGTCCTATTACAACGATTTTTTTAGTAAGAACCAAACATATTTAAATTTTATTTATATTTTTTATGAACTTATATATTACAAGACTTTGGGGTGTGCTTTAATTAATTTATATATCAGCAGAATAGCGATGTTAATATTTTTTACGTTTTTATATATTTTATACATGTATATTTATTATGTGTATTGAATGAGCATATTATTGTACTAATATACATTTAATTATTTATATGCTGTGAATTTTTTTATATAATACAAAGACTGAAAATATCTATGTAAAGTAATTATAAAAAAGAGTATAGTATCTACATGTACATATGTAAATAAATTATTGCATTTATTTAATATTTTTCTGCATAATATTTATTAATCGAAAGTATTATAGATTGCCAAATATAATTATTTTACAAATGTATTTATTAATCTACTTAGGTTACAGATCTCATATTTATTTTGATATTTTCCTATTAAAAGGTGCTCATTTTATTTGAATGCAATGTAAATATTGAGGCGTTATTTATTTATTTTCATTTCTTTAATTATACGTTCCAGTCAGTTTATTAATTTATTAAATTAACTTAATAATTTATTGTCAAATATTATTAATTAATTAAACTGTTGGTACTCAAAATTATTCGTATCATTTCTCTGTTGTTTCTTTTTCTTTAGCAACTAGATGGCCTACACGCATTGATACCCTATCAACAATAACGACTGTCAAAAGTCCAAAATTCTAACTGTTCATGTGAAATTTTGGTAACGCATGTCAATACCATACATTAAGAACTTTTTGACAATCAGCATCGCTGAAAGAATTTCATTATCTAGATTCCAAAGAAATAATACGGTCTTTAAAAATATCAAATAATAACCATCTCTGCCGACAGACACACAATCTGAAATAAAAAAAGATATCGCAGGGGCACATCCTTTTACAGTCTAGAAAACTCGTTTGATAAATGAATGTCACTTTGCAGAGAGACTTACTAATACACACGGAATAAAGTTATACCAGGAATAACAAAGGAATAACATACATTGTCATAGGTTTATGACAAAGACAAAGATATTTATTATTTCAACTAGGCCACCAAGCGGCACTTTTGAACACATTTACATTAAAATTAAAATTTACAAGAAATAAAAATTTATTCTACCATGCATTCGGAAAGTAGCTTGTTATGGAGAAGAATGCACAAGAAACTTCATACTTACTCTTTTAAACAATTTTTTTTTTCAATATTTACGTTCTTATTACATACATTAATATATTCATTTATGTGAAGACAATGCTCCCAGAATCACTACAGACTATACTACGTACAGGTATTAAAAGTAGTTAAAACATTAACATCCGAAGCAGTTAAGTTATGATCAATCCCAACTGACGGCGCCCGTTCACGAACATGACGCATGAATCGGCACCACCCAGCTCAACCATCATGAACGGAAACGAATGATCCAACACTTGAGAGAGCATGACACACTCAACTGCCAGGGCACTTATACATGGTTGATGTTATAATGGTTTATACTTGGTATAACTTTATTCTGTGTTTATTAGTAAGAGGGTTAATGTATTGCAGTGGTGTTTTCATCGTAGAAATATCTCATCTATACTAATATTATAAAGAGGAAAGATTTGTATTTATACATTTTTGTATGTAATGAATAAACTTAAAAACTACTGCACCGATTTAAAAAATTATTTCACCGTTGAGAAGCTACACTATTCCTGGGTGACATAGGCTACTTTTTATCCCTGTATTCCTACGGCAACGGGATCTACGCGGGTGTAACCGCGAGGCGTCCGCTAGTGTGTTTATAATCACACATTTTTTTTAACAGAACACAGCAATGATGCTAAGCGACAGATATTCATAAAAGCTTTGTCTTAGACGACAGCAACGTATCTGCGATACCTCTAGTATTTCTGTCTACAATACCAGAGGTACCGTAGATTATTTGAGTAGAAATGTTGGTGATCTCTTAACATCATATGGGCCAAGGTTTGCCATTCAAGAATCTTTGAAATCATTACAGTCCTTCTGGGGCAGTCGGGTAACCAACGAACTCTGAACTACTCTCTGGTATTCACTTTCGCCTCATGTAAATATCGCACAGTTACTCAACAATGCTGTACAATGTGGATGTGACACAAATAACCCAATGGTATCATGCATTATGCAGGCGGGTGCGGCTGCCAAACTTTATGTGAATTATGGTAGAGGAAATTGTGTCAATACGTGGTCGTTTTTGCGAAATATATAAATGAATATTTTTAAGACAGTGGTAGTTTCCTTAAAGCTATTGTGCAAATCTTCTTAGTCTATTTTCAGCTGAAAATATAAGGAAGATGGCTAGTGCTATGCTGAGCCAGTCTAATCCTCGCACAAATCACTAGATTCGTTCAAATATTTTACATAGACCGCGCTTCGACATGCATTTAGGTAACAAACGATTATAAAATGACGTCATACTTTTTTCTCTGATAGTAGAGGCGAAGGAGTTAGTTACACATGTCTCAAAATAATTTGCCAGTCATAAGAGAACAGTAGGATGCGAGTCAAGAGTCGTCAACTGAGTAAAGTCCAGACTTCAGATTCCCTATTAGGAAAATCTTGAATAGTATTCTTACCAATTTCTTTTTGATGACCTGGTTAAGGTTGCGGGAGGGAAGGCGCTGGATGCAAGATGCACGGGATCCGTCAATGTGGCGATGCCCGGAGGAGCCCTTTTGGCTTAAATGATGATGATAATGATGAATTTCTTTTTTAAGCAATCTATTTAGTTACCGGGCCTTGTCATCCAAACCAAATGTGTGTGCAAAATATCATCTTAATCGGTTGAGTATAGATGCTTTAAAATTCAGTTGCAATAAACAGACCTACATACATATATTGCAAATTAATAAAAAGCTTGTAAAATACTTTCTGACTTAACGAGCAAACCCAGAACCTTAAACTTAGTCAGCCATGCTGCGATTACTTTAGGGATAAGATACGTCAGTTTTCTGTCCAAACCTTACGAAGGTTCCATCAACAAAATATAGCAGAAAAGAACAGCTTAAGAGTAAGGAAACCAGTTCACTACAAATCAAACCGCGCCAGAATATAGTGAACTGACCCTGATAGAACAGTCATTAAGATGTTGCGAGACTCATGATTCAATTTAAAGAATGAGAACGTCCACAGTTAATCATCGCTAACCGCAGACAAAGAGGCTGTTTATAAACAGGAAGTATTGCGGATGTAGATAAATTGATACAATATTTCCGCCCGCAATAAAGTTTCACTTTCGATATAATATTATCGAATTACCTCACATAGTAGTCTATTATTATTTGTAGCATCTGAAAGCTGGTGTACTGTCAAGTGATCTGTTTCTAGGCCTGTCATGTTGGCAACGCATTTTTGTAAACACTGCCTGCAAAGAATGTCACAAATTAAAGGTTTTCTTTCCATGCCTTGTTTCAAAGCCGCAGCATAAGATGATTGCCGGGGCATGTCATCTCACAATCCAGAACCCTCTTTTTTACCCTGTAAACTGGGTTGAAGAAGTCAAATAGATAATACTTAAATGCATTTGTTAGACTGGCCGATTCCAATATACATATGTGGTTGGTATCAGGAGTGCAAGCAAGAACCCTCAATTCTTTCGAATTCCATCGAAATCAGCCTCAGGGATGTTTCTCACAACAGTGGTAATTCTCGTTGGCCCTACGTATTTTTGGACATACCATACGTTAACAGAAATTGAATAAGATTATCACCTACTATAGGATTAACGACTCCATTCAGTGCATTGTGATGCAGGGCAGAGTGGAAGGTAACAGACCACGCGGGGGTCAGCGATGACGTGGATCAAACATATTAAATTGGCGGTTGGCGATCCTGTAAATGAATGCGCCAAGCATTTATCAAATAGAGCCAAGTGGAGAGAGATCATGAGGCGAGTGACCTGAACACCGGCGATTAGACGAAATTTATCGTGAACATGATCACTCTGTCAAGACCGAAACGAAGAAGATAAAGAAGAAGGAAGCCTTAACTTACCTTACCACCAACAAACCTTACTTTTTATTATTGATAGGCTCTCGTTTGAAAACTATCTCACCTGTTGATAAGCAATGATGTAGTCGACAACCTAAAAAACAACAGTTAAATAACTATGGTTTACACCCAAACCACAGGTTACAAACAAACACTTTCGAACCTCCCAAATAATGAACCTGCTTAGTACAAGCACATCATTACAAGCAATGATACATACCTATATAAATAGGTACACACAATGTATAATATATCTATGTATATTATCTTGAGTCATCGCCGAGCCCTCAGGCCATTGACCTTTTGGAGAAAGTCGACGGACATAGATCATTTGATGTAATTATCTCCATCTCTCCTCTATGGAATGGGATGCAACTGAATGGAATGCCAATTAAAGGAAATGCTCGATCGATCGTGATTGAGCGTTTTTATTTTAGATATGGTTTTATCTGAAGTGGGAGAGAGCATGGGTTTTAATTAGATGACACAGAAATTGTTTTTAGTATGGTATTTCAAATATATGAAATAAGCGTTTTGCCAACGTCTTAATCATTATCATCAGCTGGACTTTCTAATCACACGCTATTTGTCTCAAGTTTCAGCAACTCTCATCTAACTGCTACCAGCCAACCTGCGAAGATCGTCTATTGCGACTTCGTTCCCCTTTTTCTCGGGTATCAATAAAAAACCAATCGTTTAACAGGAAACACCTGTCCAAAATTTCAGGTTTTAGATCAAAGGTTTGGGCTGAAGGTTGATGAAAGTCAGTGAGTGAATTAGTCAGGCGTTCTTTCTTAATGCATTGATCTCAAGGTAAATGTAATGGGTTGGTTGAACTGGAGCATATTGTCCAGCAACGTCATCTACTTGTAGCATCAATATGCTAATATTAGGTATTGGCATATTAATGCTACAAGCAAGCAGAGAACAATTTTCGGTTCTGGCGTTTTCCCATATGACCATCCTGTAGTCTATCATGTAGTGTACACACACAGTTTAGTTAAAAACATATTAAATAGTCACTGAGAAACAGAAAACAAAGTAAAACTGATTTTCCAATATCACTTAGAACTTATGAGTGAAAATTTGCCAGCGAAAGCGTAATATGGCCGTTGACTTTACTCTAGCGTTAAATAAATTAGTCGAAACGACGCTTGTTCGACACTTTCTTGTCTTGTGTTTCTTAGCCGGTTTGACAGTGCCATAATCATTATGACATGCTCTTATAAGAGTGTTAAGAAATCTATGGACGCTGTGTGGTCATCGACCTACGGTTCTTGAATAAGAGTAGATTAATTGACACCTCAAAAACACCCAAATATTTAGAGCACTTATCCACCATGACCATCTTTACATAGCGAGATTCTTCCGTGATTCAGAAAACAAGTTAAGGCGTTAGTCCCGGCTGTTATTTAAAGATCTTTGACAGACGTTACAGGTACTCAGAAGTTTGAAATTCTGACACTAGTTCCGCCACGGGGTATCGTGTTACCCAGTTACTGGGTTGTGTTGGTCAAATGTGAAAAGGCAAGGTAGATTAATTTATTGATCATTATTATTGTTCACTAGCTGTGCCCTGTGGTTTCTCCCGTGTAAGTTTCGATTCCGTGAGAATATCGGGATAAAAAGTAACAGCTATAGGTAATAGCTATGTACCTAACAAGTATTTTCTCGTCCAATTTACCGCAGTGTCTCAAGACAAAAGTATATGCCCAGTGTGTGTTGCCAGTAATTACCTATAGGAGCGAGATGTGGTCGCTCACAATGGGCCTTATCAGTCACCCAAAGGGCAATGTTTCAATTTTCCTTGCGTAATCGCATAAGAAATGAGGATTTCCGCAGGAGAACCAAAGTTACCGACACAGCTCGAAGAATTTCGAAACTTAAGTGGCAGTGGGCAGGGCACGTTGCTCGCAGAACCGATGGCCGATGGGGCCGAAAAGTTCTGGAGTGGTGATCGAGGACCGGAAGACGATGCGTTGGAAAGCCTCCCGCTAGGTGGTCCGATGACCGGTCTACCTAGCGGTGGTAGAAGGTTGTAGTGGTGGTGGAAGGTTGCGGGAATGCGCTAGATGCGAGACGCATTGGATTGGTCAATGTGGTGACGCTTGGGGTCGGCCTATGTCCAGCTATGGACGTCTTTTGGCTGAAATCATAATGATGATGATGATCTATCAAGTTTTATCGTGATCGGTCTATTCGTTTTTGCGTGAAGAAGGAACAAACATATTATGTTGATAACTTCAAAACTATATGTCTGATTCGAATGAAATAAAAAGTATTTTACTACTACATAAATACCCTTGGTGATAAAACTATTTATTTGAATAAGAATTAATAATACAATACGAATGTAAACAACTTTTTCTACCGGCGATCTAATTAATAAATTATCAAAAAAGGTGATAATGAGTAGGTACTTTAATCACTAAAGTTTTTTGTATCATCAATAGTTTTCTCAACGCACACCAAATATTGAATAGGCAAAATTTTGCTACTTTGGGTTACATTATTGCAATTTTCTAAGGGATCTTTTTTTATAAATTATTACATAGATTACTTCCTGATATTTTAACTTTCTATTGGTCAAAAAAATTAAAATCAGTCCAGTAGCTTAGGAGCTTATTCGGTCCAAACAAAAAAAATGTTCCTCCTCATATCATTATTACATAAAATAATATAGTATATAGATTAAGTATAGATATGTGCTCTGCTGAGTAGGTTACTTGTGGGTACAAAATCGTGGGTGTCATTTCCAAGTCATACAAACTTTTGTCCGGGATTTTTATCAGGAATTTCTATAGCAGAACTAAAACTATCCTTTACAAGAAAACTAATATAAACTTTCTGTTTAATCTTTACATCTTGCCTCCGTTAGTGGTTTTCCGGATAATAATAATTGTAAGATTCTTTTTCACTTCAACACCCAGAGCTTTCCTCTATCCAATTGTTTATTGACGCCGATTTCGAACCGTAAAATTGAGACATTACGCCACTGACCGCGAAAATTACGGTCAATTTTATTTGTCTGCTTACTTTTTGTTCTTTTACGGTCGTTTTTGTTTTATTTATGCTTGTTGGGTGGATAGCAAGTTGAAGTTCAAAGTTAAACGATGTTGACTGAGCAAATAATAATGATTTATAAGTTCTTGGCTTAGGTAAGGTTACTTCTGTTTACAAACTTTTCACGTTTTCAAATCATTCAAATGGAGTGATCCATTGGCATCGGGCCATCCGTGGGCAGATGTCTTCCCTATAGCCTCCCATTGTTCACAGTGTGACGTTCTGTAGCTAAACTCCCGTGATAGCCTTTAAGTCGACACGTCAGCGTTTCCTACACCTCCTGTGACGACGCCCGTCGTCTGTTGCCCATTGCATGGCGACTCTGGCCCATCTGCCTAATACATTTCGCACCATCATCAGCCTTTTAACGTTCCCACTGCTGGGACAAAGGTCTCCTCTCTGTTAGAGTGAATGGGCCGTAATACACCACGCGGGCCCAGTGCGGGTTGGTGATTGTCAGATGTCTTCGAATTTTTGGTTCTAGGACATACCGGTTTCCTTACGACGTTTTCCTTAACCATTTTGAGAGCATGAAATAATGTACACAAAGTAAATTGTCTGCCTGGGTTCGAACCTGCGACTTGCCCCAACCTAATTCTACTTACACGGGTTTTTTTTGCAACCCTTTTTCTTTCGTAAAGATTTTTAATAGGTTTCTAATAAATTATCTTTCAGTTACACAAATAATCATTACATATTCCAAAACCAAAAAAACTCATCCCACTTCCGATACTGAACACCGCACAGGTATGACTGTGCGGTGTACACACTTACATAACAACAAAAAAGAACAGACTTCTTCAAATATCTAACATTGCTATTGACCTACAAAATGTATTACTCAACGCACAAAAAGTAAATAGTGAACAATTTCAAAAGAAAAAACTATAATAGAGATTTGAGAAAAGAAAAAAACTTCGGTTAAAAAATGTTGCATCATAAAATGTAATTCGGGGTCGCTTTTTTTTCGAAAAAGAAAGCGATGGCTGGCCGGTTGCACCAGATATAGTGTCTGCCATAGAATAAGTAAGTTCAGAAGGATAACTGTATCTGAACTGTGATTTGATGTGTCGTTCGGTTTTTTAAACCTTTCAAAAACATCCTAGGCAATCACGTCACAGTCTTGCTGAATAGCTGATTAATTGATTTTGATATTATAATTAAATGTCTATTCTCGTATGCATACTGTATTCGTACTTTTATGCAAAATGTAAAAAGCAGCTGCTAAGAGCTAATGACTGATTGAAAAAAGTGTTTTACCCGACTGCGGGAGGGCAATGTTTTTCAAGCGTATGTATGTAAGCATGTAAATGTGTATGTCCATTTGTATAGCACGTTCTACAGCCCAAACGGCTTGACGGATTACAACATATGAGGTATCATTGGATTCATCTTAATTGTGGGAGTGACATAGGCTAAATATTTTTTAGCCCCCACCCCCTTCCAAAAAAGGGGGTGATACAATTTATTTTATTCGTTTTCATAATAATATGTGTATCAAATTAAAACTTTTAAATAGAACATTCCAAAAATATATACATCGTAACACTTTTATGTTACTATTTTGGCCCAAAATCAAAATAAGCGTAACTTTGTCAGCAAAATAAGTAATCTTTTACCACATAACTTATTTAGAGAACTCATACATTAATAAGACTAAAAACTCTGCAATAAAACAAATTATTATAAAAAAAACCCGACTGCTAAAAAATAAAAACTGAAAAGAAAAAACAAGTACTAAATATAATTCATAAATTAAATATTATGGGGGGCTTCAGACGGGGGACACTGAAAAATTATATAAAAACCTACCAAAACTTTTAATTTTTAGCAG
Source organism: Orthosia gothica (assembly GCA_949775005.1). Lineage (NCBI taxonomy): Eukaryota > Metazoa > Arthropoda > Insecta > Lepidoptera > Noctuidae > Orthosia > Orthosia gothica. The sequence continues at coordinate 11,040,371 of OX459047.1, read as the reverse complement.
TCGGGTTTTTTCTTTTTATTTGTGCCTGAACCTCAATTTTACTGTGTAGCGAGACCTCTTGATATCAAGATTTCTACAAATTGCACATACTCGTACTACAGTATAAGATAACTCGTACTACAGTATATTTTATAGGTTTGAGAACGTTGTCCTAAGAGACAGTCAAGGCAAAAATTTACTCGCTATTCTCAAATTGTATCGAGTGAGACTTCTGCAGTTCCCTTATATGTGTATGTTTATAAGTTCACACGGCGTATTTCTCGGGAACTGCTGGGCCAATTTGGGAAATCCTTTCACTTTTGGAAAACTTGTCCTCTAATTAGCCATTGATTGATCTGCTTTTGTTTTGGTTGATTTCTTTCGTGATGTTAATTTTAATATTGTTATATTAAAATTGGCATTCTTCCTTGTCTCTAAAAAGGTCAATCCCACCGCACTATTCGCAAACCACTGCAACTCCTGAAAGCCAGAATCAACAGTGGCGACCACCAGAAAAGCGCCGACGCATTGAAGCTCGACGAAGTTCCGGAGAATGAATTTAACTGTCTTAGATCCCACAACGAAATTATTCAGAAAAGAATAAAGATGGAGTAGGAAAAATAAAAAACAAAGTCCATTTCCCTCCATATCAAGCAGGAGACAGAACAAAAGAGGCCAATAGACACAAAGGGTCGTTAAAAAGGTCAGTGTCTTATCATCAGCCTCTTAGGCTGCAGTAGCTTAGTACTTCATAAAAGGCATAAGATAACATAAAAATAATGCCTGTTCTCTCCGATGGGTTACGCAGTAGCATAACTGATGTGGGCGTAAAAAATGTAGGTGCACTACATATAGTACATCCACATCAGTTATGTTTAAGTCCCATATAATAAAGAGTGAGCCTATTGCCATGATCCAGGTACAAGTCCAGACTCTGAGCTGTTACCCAATAAAAACAAACACAACACCAACTACAACAACATGGATGCGTTAAATTTAATTAGAATTTGAATTTGAACATTTGCCCGACCCGAGAATCGAACTCATGACCTCATGTTCAGCGACCAACGGGGTAATCAGTTTAAGATTGAAGAATGATTAATAATAAGTTCACCCTGTGTTCTGTCTGACGTCAGTATCACCATATTAGTGGTTACCATAACGTCGAAATGATGCGTTCATACTAAATATTGCATCAGGTTACCGGAACTGCTTTTAAAGCAAAGGAATTATGTAACTTTCAAAGTGTGGGCGTACTAAGACTTCTGGTCACGTTTTTTGGCAATACTGTTTGATGTTTTGTCACTTTAGGCCGGTTTCTTTTATTTATTAACCCCCGCCGGAAAAAGAGGGTTGTTATAAGTTTCAGGTGTTGCTGTGTATCTGTGTGTCTGTCTGTGGCATCATAGCGCCAAAACGGATGAACTAATTTTGTTTTTTTTTTAAAGGTGATTTTGTCGAGAGTGTTCTTAGTTATGTTTAAATAAAATCGGTTCAGCCGTTCAAAAGTTATGGGCGTTTTACTATTTGAATCGGGGTGTTTTCACAAGATAAATGTGTCGGGGTTTTTTTAAATTTTGAAATTTTACTTGTAGTAGTTGCAGTTAGGAACTTAACGAAAAAATGATGATTTTGATAAGTCATCAGGGTAAAGTAGTTTGCCAAATCAGAAATCGGGAGCACGTCATTTATATCTGAAAATTATAAGATATACCAGGCCCCTCAGAAAGTATTGCGAAAAAAAGTTTTTATATATGGGAGACTGGCCAGTTATAATGTTTTTCGAAAATATGATTATTTATAAGTAAAAATAAGTAAGTTCCAATTTCAAAATTTCCCTCCACATTTTTTGCGAGTTAATTCAAAGTATTGTGTCTCACTGAAATATGGATCTGCGCCGGGAACATTTTAGAGCTATGATTTTATACGATTTCAAGTGTCGCCTGAAACCGGATGAATCGTACGATAGACTTCAAATGGCATTCATGGATGAAGGCCCTTCCAAGGCAACCGTGTATCGTTGGTATAACGAATTCAAGCGCGGTCGACCAACTTTGGGGGATGACGAAAGAAGCGGTCGCCCTTTGACGGCTGTTACCGAAGAAAACGTGCTAGCAGTGAAAAATTTAATCCAAGACAATAGGCGAATTACATATCAGGAGATTCAACACATATTGAAGATTGGATCGGGAAGCGTTCACGAGATTCTACACAGCCATCTTCGCGTGAGGAGGATAGTATCACGCTGGGTGCCGCACAACCTCACCGATGCTCAGAAGCAGGCCCGGGTGGAATGGTGCCGTGATATGCTTAACAAATTTGAAGCAGGCTCGTCTCGGCGTGTTTACGACATCGTTACAGGTGATGAGTCCTGGATTTATCAATACGACCCAGAAACCAAGCGCCAGTCGACTGTTTGGGTGTTTCAAAATGAGCCAACGCCTACCAAAGTGAAGCGATCTAGAAGCGGGGGTAAGATTTTGATCGCTAGCTTTTTTAATTTGACTGGCCACTTGGTATCAATTCCCTTACGGGATCAAATAAGCATTAATGCCGAATGGTATACTACCAAATGTTTGCCAGAAGTTTTCTCTGTTATAAGCAACAAGCGACCAAACACAGGGCTCCGCGGGCTACTGCTCCACCACGACAATGCACCTGCGCACACCGCACTCAAAACGAGGGACTTCCTGGACAGCACGCCAGTCAAACTCCTGGGTCACCCTCCTTACAGCCCTGATCTAGCACCGTGTGACTTCTTTTTATTCCCAAAAATAAAAAATCAGCTCAAAGGGATACAATTTTCGTCGCCGGAAGATGCGCTGGCTGCGTTCGAGCAGGCTGTAAACGAGGTGTCTGCGGCGGACTGGAAAAAGTGTTTTGAAAACTGGTTTAGGCGCATGAATCTTTGTATAGAGGCTGGTGGAAAGTACTTTGAAAAGATTTAATAAAAATATATGTACGTATAGAACAATTTTTTTTAGTTTCGCAAAACTTTCTGAGTGTCCCACGTATAGATCTGCCGTTTCCTGATTAGCAAATAACGTAGGATCTCTTCTAAAGTTTATAACTGATTTTATAACCAAACCTACTAGACAATTAATTTGGAGAAAATGAGAAGCCGTAATTCCTTAGTCCAAACTAAAGTTAGACAGTAATGAGCTAACTCAGGCATTCCTGAATGTGGCATTTCAGGTATAACTTGCTTTGAAAACAGCAAGCTTTTAAACTCTAAATTTAGTTTAATAAAACTCATTAGATATAGTTTTCTAAAGAAACCGACAGACCCAATAAGTAGATAAACAATAGACTTAAACCTGTCACCAAAAGTGACATCAAACAACATAATCGTGAGCTAGTTACGCGTGACTTGTCGCAATGGTTTTACACGTGGCTTCACCTGCGTCGTGTTATGACGACAAATATGAACAAGGCACACTATGCGGTGCCGGTATGATTGATTTAATGTCGATTGTGGTGTAAGCTGGGACTGGCGTATTGTTAAGCAGTCATGGTCATATTTATTGGTTGATACCACCTACGTATAGTGTAGAACATTTAATATAAAAAACACACGGATGATCCAATCCATACTAATAATTTATGGGTAGTATTTAAAAGCAAATTTAAAAAATCTTTTTATAATCTTAAATAATCCGAATTCCAATCAAAAATACTGATTGCACAGCAAAATTGTTACCTCAAAATATTATTATTTTAGCAACTATTGCGGGGCTCCTAATTTCTGTCTGCAGGGTCTTAAGTAACCTAACATGAAGGAGGTGACGGGAGCTGAGTTCGCTTGCTTTGCTCGCTCACTTCAGCTTCTGTAATCCCCTTTGGACCTAACCTATCCGTGTCGGGGTGCCCTAAGCTCCAGAACTCGTTTTTCTCGCTCTTGGACTTATTTTGTTATATGTGTGAGTATAACGTTTACACGCTGTAGTTAATTTGCCGCGCAGTTAGTATTTCTGATGTAAAAACGTATATAAATGATGGCAATAAATAATAGGTAGTAAATTAATAGTAAAAACCGCATATTTTTAATGCTTTGGATCAGTCTTATAAAACTTTAAAAAAATCTGCTCATTATATTGACAATGGTTTTAATGCGATACATGCAATTTTTTAAAAATACTTTAAATTTTTACCTTTCAGTCGGGTTTCATAGGAAGTATTTGGATCGAACCGAATATGTAATAGTAATCATAATATACTCGTACCTGTATACATGCCTGTGTAAATGTACCTTTATAACTGGAGAAACCTTAGAGTTTCAAACAGACAATTTGCAGACATCTACTAATACTCCTAAAAGGCCTAACAAACCTCTAACAAACTTCTCTTATACATATGAATCCTTCTGACATGACAATCTGTATGTTTGTGATCAATCACACCTTAACGGCTAAACGGATTTGCATGACATTTGGATAACATAGTCTACCACAACTCTACACTCGAAGTTGTGGAAGATTATGTCTACCTGGGACAAACGATCCAGTTGGGTAGGGCCTACTTCGAGAAAGAGGTCAACCGTCGAATCCGACTCGGCTGGGCAGCGTCCGGGAAATTGCACGGTGTCTTCTCGTCCAACTTACCACAGTGTCTCAAGACGAAGGTCTATGACCAGTGTGTGTTGCCAGTGATGACCTATGGCTCTGAGACGTGGTCGCTCACAATGGGCCTCATCAGAAAGCTTACAGTCACGCAAAGGGCAATGGAGAGGGCTATATCGAATCAGAAATGTAGAGATCCGCAAGAGAACCAGGGTTACCGACAAAGCCCGAAGAATTGCCAAACTTAAGTGGCAGTGGGCAGGGCACAGTGCTTGCAGAACGGATGGCCGTTGGGGCAGAAAAGTTCTGGAGTGGCGACCGCGAACCGGAAGACGATGCGTTGGAAGGCCTTCCACCAGGTAGACCGATGACCTGGTGAAGATTGCGGGGATTCGCTGGATGCGGGACGCACGGGACCGGTCAATGTGGCGACACTTGGGGGAGGCCTATGTCCAGCAGTGGACGTCTTTCGGCTGATATGATGATGATGATGATGAGTCTACCACAGGGGTCATCAATTACCTTCATTTGAGGTCAGTTTCATAAAATAGTATGCCCGTCGCGGTCCGCCCTCCTCAGGCCTTGTAAATATTTTATTAAATCATCATAATCATCATCATCCACAGCCCGACTTCGCCCACTGCTGAGCATAGGCCTCTCTCTTCTCGTACCAATCACCACGTTCCAGTGCCAACCTCATCCAGGTTCTACCCGCAATGGCAACAATGTCATCTGCTCATCTCGCCGCTGGACGACCAATACTTCTTCTTCCAGTCCTTGGACGCCATTCGGTCACCACTTTACTCCACCTATCATCACCGCGCCTTGCCAGGTGTCCCGCCCAACTCCGTTTTAGTTCCGAAATTCGCTTTCCAATGACGGAAACCTTCGGACGTCTTCGGATCTCAACGTTTGGAACTCGGTCTATTAGCCGTATGCTAAGCATGGAACGCTCCATGGCTCTCTGTGCAACTCGAAGCCTATACACAGCCTCCTGTGTAAGCGTCCACGTCTCGGCACCGTAAGTCATGGTGGGCAAAACACACTGGTTATAGAGGCGGGTCTTCAGATATTGTGGTATCTTGACTGACCTCAAAATATCGTCCAGTTTGCCAAAAGCGGCCCACCCGAGCTGTATTCTTCTCGATACTTCCGTCTGTTGATGTTCTTTGCCAAATGTATTTTTCTATTGCGGACGAGAGCGATTTTTTGAATCTAGAGCGAAGCAAAGGATTTTTGAGTAGAATCATAAGCGTAGCGAGGGATTCAAAGTACGTGGCTCGAGGTTAAATAATTTTAGTACCGTGTGGCACTCTGCTTTTTATCCCTCTCTATGGAAAAAATCAATAAGAGATGGTTTTAGTAGTTTTCATAACCAAATTAAATACTATATTAGTTAGATAATATACTGCTTTCAATTTTACACTTTCTGTTTCTGGTGTTATTATTTCACTTTCACTGCTAGAAGTCATCTTTTATTAAATTTGTGTGAATCAAATTAAAATTGTCTGTAATAATTTGATAAAAAAGTAATAAAAAAACGAATAAAAAGTGTTTTTATTACCAGCCAGGAGTCCAACAACCTAACTGCGCAAGTGAATTCGGCAAGGCAAAAGGTTGGCCGCCATCAACCGACCAATCATATAAACGGAAATCCACATCGCTTCTTTCATCTCGCATGTGATTGGTCGATTGATAGCGTTCAAACCCTTTTCCTTGTCAAATTCACTTGCACAAGCTGGCCTTTTCGAAGCGAATTGCTTTCATACCTTTTAATTAGGTACATAGTGTTCCAAATTGAAAAGTCATTTCGTTACTGTTATTAAGTGCGCCGGAATGATCCATTTCAATCGCACTTATCGAGGAACCCTTCGCCTCTTTTCGAATAGATGGGATGAAAAAAACAGTTTCTGCCAGGCATATCATTCTTGATCCAAGATTGTTCAGCTATATAATCATTTCAAAACATAGAAACCTAATACTACAGACCTACAACAGTCAATGCTTTTGTATTCAATGCGGTCAAAGATAATCCCTCTATTAAAATTCAATTACCATTCCTAAACGCATATTTCCTATTTGTATTCAGGTTAAACTTAGATCTACTTACTCTCTTTCGATTTAGCTTTCGTTGATCTATTGGAAGTGACATACTTATGACAATCTAAACATTTATATTCAAAGCAAGGATTTATGGGATAATTTTTGTTTAGCTTTTATTCTTTGCGAATAACATAACATTGGGTTTTTTGGGTTTCCCCGATGGGTTATGCAGTAGTGCATATATAATGCCGCCCCACATTTTGCTGTTCATATCAACCAGCATCAGCCCATATGTAGATTTCGAGTAGCTACTTAGAAATTCCAGACGGAAATACCATATTATATTTTGCCAAATCAAATCCAGAGCTCATGAGCAACCGTAGCACTTACGACCCCCAGAACAACGAGGTAGAGTCGTCTATAATTTTGATACGCCGTTCAATGCTTTTTGCACAAGAAAGAAATGTTTGGCAGGACGAAGAAGATGCGGTTGCCCAGCAGTGGGACATAAATTATGGAGGAATATAGGAAAAATAAAACAACACCCTATGAGACAATGAAATCCAAATGAAAATCACAAATATCTTTGAAGCAACTCGATCTTCTTGTCGGTGTATCCTGTTAAAATTCCAGCTTGAAAATTTGGTTGAATTAAGCTTGCATTGAGCTGTCAGTACACTTGATGATAAGAACTGACAATTCGCTATACCTAATTGTTCACGGTGAGATCTTTTTGCAAAGAAGCACTATAGGTCTTGAAAATGTCCGAAGTTTTTTTTTTCGGCATTTCTACCTGACCACAGACATGCAGTCTAAAAACTCCTTATTTTACATGCACAATGACTACCTATTTAGAACCCAAGTCACATTGTCAAAGCATTTGTAACAGGGTCATTGCCAAACTGTCCACGTATAGAACGGTGACTACTGTTTGGCACATACCTTTGTGATAAAATACCCGTTCTTCTAGTAGGGTATCAAGTATATTTTAGGGTCGATTTCACCTTAAGCACCATCAGGATATTTCGCAGAGATGACCCAGTTGTAGCTGATAAAAGTAACAGGAAGCTGTATGTTTAAGTTCCTGATAAGTGCATTGTAATTAATACGGGTACTTCGTGTAATTTATAGTAAGTCTCTTTAGGAAGGTCAGTCTAGACATATCAGTGGAGGATGTTTATATTGTAATATCTGTACTCAAAAAAGGGATATTCTGAATTATTCACCTTACAGAATTGTCGCTGTATAGGTATGACTTTTAATGCAGCTGGAATTTCAGCAATTTGTAGGATCTTAAAACCGTAGAAATAGTTTTGTGATCAATGGCCATGTCATCTATCATAGGTAAAGTCATAATAACAGAACCGAACGACCAAAAACATCAACTGCGACAATACACCTTCAAACATGCAATTGAAAAGAAAACAATATGGTTTCGATGTAATCTCAACATGAGAAACAACCATGGTATAAGATAAATATGGAAGATACTAATGTCACAAAGGTTACAAGAACAAATTGAGAGAAATTGGTTAATATATCATCAGCAGATGATAGTGATCTAATTGGTGTATCTTTGAAATACAATAAGAATATTCTTTATGAGCTTACAGGCGACAATGGTGTAGCTAACACTTATTTTTACCCGACTGCAAGGAAAGATATAAGTTTTCAGGCGTAACTTGTAAGTATGTAATATTATTTATTACCTTATAATTATCTTGCAAACCACTAGACGGACTTACGTAATTAAGACATCGTTAGATAGGTCTTGACTGCTCAAGTGTTCTTAGACAAGAGATGTTAAAAAAACATGGCTGATTTAGGGCGCCATATTGTGTGGGTCCTAATTTAATTTCTCTTCCAAATCGTGTTGGGTATCAAAATGGTTTTAAGAGCTGGTTAAAAAAATATACACCACTTATATGTTTAAAAGTAATAGGAAAAAAAATATAGCTAAAAAGTTAATTCAAAAATAACGTTATGCAGTCGGAGGATCAGGTGGTCAGCCAGCTCACTTAAATATATCCTCCAACTAGTTTGTGTTCTTGTTTACCATTTTTATATTTCGTTTCTTAAACAGTCGGGTTTTTGATTTTTAAATTAACTTTCTTTTTATTTATTTCTGTTGTCACACTGCTAGACTAAGGTCTTTCCAGCCAATCTTAACCTTATATCAGCTGGTGGGTGACATATTATAAAAATATTAATGAGTTAATGGGCATGACTATTGAATTGTTAATGGGCATGACTTTCAGACTATGCGTCATCATCATCAGTCTATAGCTACAGAAATGTTCATCACAGCCTGCACTTAAAACATAGTTTTCACCAACCTTTACCCTTCGTTCTTCCTTCTTCTTCCCAAACAGCAGCTATATACTCGTATCATGACATTTCTATACTACTAACTATTTTAGTTTCAGAATTAAAATCAAAATGAACATAAGACAAAAAATTACCAAAATTTATACCAAAACACCAATTTTTACAAACCAGTACTTATAATAGATACTAACTCAAAATTCTCAGTTTCACTCGTTCACAGTCACAACCTTTTTTCGATAATTTATCAAAATAATGAGCTCATTGAGGCTCAAGAGACTTAATAAAAAGGAAAGTAAGTAATCATTTATAGTGATCGCCGTCTGCTCATTGTTCCAACATTTTGTGGGAAGAAAAAGCTTTTAGGTTACCACCATTCTTTGGTTTTAATAACAACTAATTTTGTTGTAGATATGACGATAAACGAAGTTGAGAAAGAAAATATGGAACATGCTGATGGAAAACGTGAGAAAAGCGTAATATTATTCCAGAGTGGTGATAAAAATGGTAACTTATTTCTGTCTTTGTTATGGCAGGAAGACAAAAAACTACATGCTTACACGTTGAACTCTGAGTAGGACAAAAAACTGGCACATAAACTTGGTTTAAGTCGTAAATATATCGAAAGGGTTTAGGGGTTTAGGGGAGTATAAGAAATAATACAAAACACAATTAAGATTCAGCATTTAATTTACACACAATAATAATACTATTGGCAAAACAGATGTTATAGAAAATATTTCTTGAATTAAGTCGCCTACGTGCACAGGCTGTGAAATAGCAATTTTAAAGTTAAAGATAGTTTATTTGTCCAAACATGATTTTACATAAAATTGGTATGCAGGATGTTTACTGTTATTTCATCTCGCACTGACATATTTTGCCTAGTATTTGCGTACAATTACAAATTTATTACATTTATTAAATTTTACATCAATTATTTACATATTATCGTAAAAGACAATAGACAATTTATCTTAATTTAACTATAAAGTCACATAAAAAAAGATCGAAATGAATAAAATATAGTAATGTCAGATACAATTAAATGAAACACACCATAGATAACAAAAAAATATCAACAAGGCAAAAGTTATAGTGTCAAATATAATTGAATTAATGTAATGAAATGTGGTCATAAACAAGAGCCTAATTAAAGACTACACGAAAGCAAAATAAAAATTGATAAGATCTAAATAAAACTCAAATGATATTATATAATTTTGCCCTAATTATTTAAACATCAGACATTAAAAATTTTGAAAATACATATCGAGATAAATTGGTAAATTAGTAAATGTAAATTTAAAGAAACCACAAGAAAAAAATCGGGTTATTTGTATCACGACAAAAGTCAACAAAATCACGTATTTTGGCAAACCTGACACATTTCCGACACCACAAAGTATCAAGACCACAAACTCCTCATAACAAGCACCACACTTATCAACTGTCACCAAGATCCTCGACCACACCCACACAACCACAAAAAACCACGTGCGTTCCCCAAAAACGCCATAGGTACAACAAAATAATTTCGTAGGTACCAGTTTAATCGACCGACATCAAGTTCACTTTTCTTGACCGGCGCGAGGTAGTGGGGTGAGATGCTTAAAACAGGCCGTCATATACAACGTCGCTACACTTTGTGCTAAGCTTTCTGTAGGGGTTGTTTGATTCGTCAACATGATACGATACGTCGCAGTTCTAGTACTTTTCGTCACGGCGCAGGCGATGCCGGCGCTCGACAAAGAGCCAAACGAAATCGGAGTTTTCGGATCGATATTAGGAGTTGTTAAAGAGTGCGTCGATGGAGATACATCCTTGTGCATAAAGGTGGGATCAGTGATAACAAGTGATAATCGTGAAGTGTTCTAAGTGATGTGTTACTAAGTTGTTATCTTTTGGTTCCAGGAGAAGACGTTGAAATATGTGGAGGCTGTGAACACCGCGCGGGAGATGGACCTTGCTGATGGTGTGGCTATCCTTAGCAATGGTTCCCCAAGGTCCGCTAGGGCCTTGGAACCACTGTCGGAAGAGCCTAAGGCCAGGGAAGCTCAGATCGAGTCCAGGCTGGTGGATTCAGCTGCTGACTTCTTGGAAAACCATGTTATTCAGTTCAAACTGCCCTCATCTGCTATTGAAGGCATGAAGAGGTCCCTTGAGGAAGGTAAGCATCCAAAACAACATCTCTTTAAAATTATGAATCAAATAAGTAGTAAAATAAAGTGAGCGTATATAATAGAGTGTTTATCTAACATCTAAAGTGTAATAAAGCTATTATTATTACACTTTAGATGTTAGATAAACTCAATTTGAATGAACGTAACAATTATTTTGATTCATTCAAACAAACATAGTTAGCATTATAAACAGCTTTAAAAAAATATAATATAGATCGTAAAAATGAAATGCAACGTACAGACGTAAAAAATTGCAACTCGATTGCTAATTTTATATATAAACGTATGTAAATTAATGACTTAAATCGAACCAGTTACGAATCAGCTTTTGTATTCAAAGTCTTTGAACTTGCGAAGTTCAATCTCAGTAAAATAAAAGGAAATGTTAGGAAACAGGAAAATTTAATAAATAAAAGAGATTTAAATGAATCAAATCACTGATTCGAGACTAAAGTGGCCACAGTACTAAGAGATTGCGGTGTTCAAATGATGATTAAATAGAGCAAAACAATTGTTTTCTGAACTAAACTTTAAGTCACGTTTTGTCTTTGAATTTCGCCGCTTTATTCACTTTGCACTAATTAATTCAGGTCTCACAGTATTTTTATAGATGTTTCTATAAAAAGTTTAAATATATTTCTAAGGATTTATATTTTTTCAGGAATATTATTAAACAGGATGTAATTGAAAATAATTAGCATTCTTCTAGAGAAAATATTTGGCAATATCAAAGCGGTGACGATATTAATGAAGGTCAATCGGATAAAAATTATTTAAATGTCTATCTATTTATCATATTTCATACAGAAGATGAAAATGATGGTAAATCAGCCGATCTTAAACCAAGAGACGATTACAGAAGTAAATACTAGTATCGGTGTATTAGTGGGTATGCAAATTCATTGTTAGCTTACGTCCATATATAGTCAATTTAACCAGAGTTAAGCTTCCTCTGAGTAGGGTAATAAGCTTCTGTTTGAAAATGATGTTGTTCTTTATTAGAGGTATTATATGATTTCTAAAGAGATAGTATCTAATAATTGCGGTGTTACTCGCAAATCCACATATGATACATAATCGTATACTATGGCCAAAATATATTATGTCTATGAATACGATTTGGTATATCACATTACATTATACGCAAGATCTTATATTACGATTAACTAGATTATAGAATCAGTTCAATATTAAGTTTGGTATCGAAGTCTAATCACCACTTAATCATGACCTATATTATAGCGATTATAAATCATCACAAATATTACACCACATTGCTAGAAAAACAAATATTAACACATCCTCAAAAATTCATGCAAATAACACAAAGTTTGAAGTCGTTGGTAAACAAGTCACTAACATTTGACGCCTAGAGAAAACACAACATAATATTGGAAAGTTTGAAGTAATGCTTAAATTCCCATGAATATAAAGTGTCCGTAAACGAAATGACGGCAAGTGTACTTAATACTTGTCCAAGTTATAGCTCGACTGTCGACTGTACCGTTACATATTATTACAAATGCAAGGTGGTACAAACAAGAGGCAGGGTTGTCAGAACATATTGTTGCTACAATAATACTATAATAATAGTAGTCATATGTTTCAGTAGAACCGTACGCCCTATGTTATCTTACGGCATATTACGTAAGTGACTTGGCAAAAAAAAATACCGGATCAATTTAAGGATACATTTCGCGATGCTAAGGCCATCATCACAATATCTTAACAAGTTCTAGATTAACGTAAAAGTAATTCAATCAAATATTATTTAAATTAATAATTTTGGGTACATAGTCTTAACTTAAAAACAGACCAAGAGTATTTATGAAATACAACTTAAATAATCTTGTAAAGAGTCGCGTAGGACTGCGTCTCCAACTTATTTCGGTTATATTATAACAAGCTTGTTTAAGTAGCGAACCCAACACTTACCTACAGTAAATAATTTATTGATCAATTTTATAGTAGACATAATCGTTCAAGCTACTAGCTAGCTCAAGAAATTTTAAATTGAATAAACTATTGAAACAGTAGCAACAAGATAGCCAGCCCTAACCACATGCATGCAACTGTTACAGTTAAATTTGTAGACCACAGTTAATGTAAGTTATTGATATAAATAGAAAACCTAACTGCGCCATTAGTCAGTGATGCACAATTTTCATGCTTTGGATTCTACGCATGAATAAATCTATTTAATTATAAACATGCAATAATGCGATTTCCTGTTGTACATACCAACTATATGTAAAGATGCTCTACTTACGTTAGTTCCGATTGATATTACTGATTAGGTAAGTAGAGTAACATTCAAATCGTACTTCCTGAAGACACTGAGTGTATTCGTAGTGTTTTCTTCAAGCATGTCAGTTTTTATATCAAGATAATTATAACAAGATTATTGTGTCTGATATTAAGTTTAAAACTGTAAGACAACTTGCAAATGCATCAGAGATTTTATCTTGGACTGGCCTCGTTTATAGCTATGGTCGTTATTGTATGCTTTTACGGTATTTCTTTCTTTTAATTCATGCGTAAATGATGTTAATTATACTTTCTGTTATTTCATCCCGTAATGTTATTTTCTACTCAGTTTTTGTTTTCATCAGGCTGTCTACTTCATTCATACATGAACGCACGTTATAGTCTTTTCTACTACATTTATGTCAACCCCCCCCCCCTTGGTCTTATTTCATTACTAGAATCAGAAGAAATAAATTAAGTATCTTTGACATCTGCCAACTCTTGAATGTATAAAGGCCATACAGATAGGAAAGTCTTACAAGTGGCCTTCACGGATGTTACATGAATGCCAGCTCACTACAAACTCTAGTGAATGAAACTTGAAGCGGAGATACTCGTTAGGTTCCCTATACAACTGTTTTTAAATCGTTAAGGTTTTATTCCGGTTTTGGGAAACCCAATCAACTTCGTCAAATGCAACATTAAGATGTTAAGTTACATAATCTCTTAAGTTGGTTTTATGGAAATTATTGGCACCATCAACGTCTGGAGTCGTTTGTCCTATATGTTAATCGAATCCAACTTCAAACCATCCTCCTTCAATCATCCGTTCGAAACTTCAGGTTTTTTATTTGACGTCTTCTCTAACGTATTGTACACTTACCTACTCTATTTACAATGAAGATTTATACAAACGCTTCAAAATGTAATCGCTTTCCAGTAATAGTACTCTATTATTTTTTGTTGAATATCATAATTTGCGTTGAGTCTAATCTTTAATCCATTCCTGATACCTCTCATAGCCATAGAAAAGGTATTAACATGTTCAAAGCAATTCAAATCAAGATATGAAAGGAGCGTGGTCTCATTGCGAAATTAGGCCATCTCTATTCACCACTTCCGTATTGCGAAAATGTCACTTCAGAAAAAGGCCTTCACATTGAGATAGTCAACAACATGTAGAAACTCGAAAGCGGCACATTCCCTCTACGGCATTAGTTCGAAGTCCTGCCTCTAAACCAGTTTAACAAGTCATCGAGAAATCGTGTAAACGGCACTCCTCGTCTCTTCTCTGAAGAAAGTTGCCTTTCCAATATTATGATATGTGTTCGTGTTACAACTTCAATTGATACCAATTATGGTGTTATGAGTCAGACTATTATTTTTAATCACCTTATTTTTCTCAGGAAATGGGGCACCCGTTTTTCGTTTTAACCGTTGTTGTGTTTGGGTTCATGTAGTTCAGTCTGTATATCATGTTCATGTAGTTCAGCGTTCATTAACGTTTCTAAACCACACACAAAGTTTATTATCAGCCAAAGTTTATTCAAATCAAATCCTTCAAAAATGAGGTGAACTGCATAATGGTTTTAACCGTAGTGCTGTATCTATGCTGTTGATAAAACAAGTTTTAATCAGTTACTATAACTCTAATGCCTTGGTAAAACCATTGACTATACATTGGTCACATTTACACCTAATCCCTATTCATCTCATCAAAGACCAAGGCTTCAAAACCCCACAGACAAAGAGCTAATAGCTAACATACAATCATTTTTATTTGGCTCGCTTAATTTAAGACGGTACCCTGACCAAAAAATCGGCATGAGATATGAGCGTTCCTATTGGTCTAGCGGCACTGGTGGCGCATGAATTACAGTAGTGAATACGCCCAGATTTTAGAATAAAATCTTTATAAAATCGAATTTTGGTCCTTTGAAAAAAATAATTCTACAAAAATGTTGGTTATTAAATTGTCTATCCATTAGTGTTAGTACAAAAAATAATTAATGAACACTTTACGAGGAGATGCATAATTTCAATAATTATTTCTCAATTTTATGGTTTTTTGTAAGTAGATTGGTGAAATATATACAACATTTAAAAAAAAACTAAATCTACCATTTTAGAATCAATATTATGTAGAAATTTAATGTATTTTTATTAATTGATATTTCTTTTTAAATAACGAGTAGATAGCTCCTAAAAACAGCACAAAAAACGGCTTGCGCGGCGTTTTGCTCGGGGTACCGCCTTAATACTCTCGATTTTCGTCTAGGTTACGCAGAACTCAACCACTGGTCAAGATCACTTTAAACTACTAAAAAGGGTTCACTTTACGTTCAAGCCAATTCTTTTGTCCAGCTTTGCCGAACTTTACGTGTTGTCAATAGGGTCACAAAATAAATAAATAAACATCGATTAAACTAAAAATAAAAGACATTGATGATACTCCTATCTTATATATAGCCAAAAATAATAAAACAATCACACTCAAACTCACACCTCAAAACATTGATAGACATATTATCGTAACACTCGAGGCCAATTCGAAATATAATGACATAGTACTTTCACTGTCAAAGTCAGTGCTGTGAGAATTTCTTCGATAATTGTGTAACTTGGGCAAAACATTTAGAATTTTACACCTTTTCAAAATAAGTAAGTACGTAGTAAGTATTTGTACTTAAATTGGGCAACAGAATAAATGGTCATAGGACCTTTTAGTATAACTATATATGCCTTACTCTCACTCACCATCTACAGTCGCAAAGAACCGTAAAGCGTAGCCTTGGGACATCCTAAAAGGTAAACTGATGACCTTTTGAAAGTCTCGGGCATGCCCTGGAGAGAAACGATAAACTCAGGACCGATGGAAGAAGAGACGCTTGAGGGAGGCCTTTATATGTCTAATGGACGTCTTTTAGTTAAAATTATTAAAAATGTATCTTAAGTATTATTATTAGGGAAATAAAAGACTTTTCAAATAATTATGATCAATATTGATTAACATAAATGGATTCATACAATATTACATATCCATTTTCAAATAAATGTAGGCAAACCATCTTACTGATGATAAGAACTGATTAAGAGATCATTTTATTCGAGAACCATTTACCTGGTTCAACATTCGGTTAAACTATTGTCTCATTAGGATTCATTTCTTTTTGATAAAAAATTATAGGCAGATTTCTCCATACATTTAAATGTTAAACAAATAATAGATGATTATAATGAATTACTTCAGGTCAAGATCAATGTATGTACAACAGGTATTTTTGAGTTTAACAGGTTCACAGTTCAATATAATAATAAGCTTAGACTATTAAGAAGAGTGGTTAAGATAAATGATTATGAAGCGTTCTTGTCATTGCAAATTTCTCTATGATCAAAAATTTGGTAAAGGTTTGTCGAAAACGAAACATGAGTCGACGATGAACAACTTTATAAAAAAAAGATATAATTTCAATAATTTTTCCTAGCCCTACAATGTAGGTGATTGAGGGAAGTATGTCATATATGTGTTTGTAGGCAATGGGCCGGTGATGCCACTATGTCAATCATAAACAAGTTTTCGAACGGTGTCCATTTTTACCTGCCTGTCTGCCATTTGTTTTTCTTTTTTTTCCGCTCTATTATCATTGCCTTAGGGCCTATTTTACAGTTTACGGTTAGACAGACATCTTATTACTGGTAAGTCTAAAACGATGATATTATCCTCTACGATGTTGAATCATAAACCGAAGATGAATACATAAAACTAATTAGACTAAAAATTATGAAGGATTCACGTCATCATCCTTATCAACCCAGAAGAAAATCACAGCTGGGCAAAGTTACCACAAAACGGTCGAAACTAATGCACCATCTTTCGTGATTCAGGAAATACAAAAATACCAATTATGATCTGAGGCTCTAGATAAGTGACAATCTGTAAAGGAAAGCGTCACTATAACGATTGGACAAAAAAAAATGTATGAGAATGTCAAACGCTATCGAAATATGATGAATCCCATATATTTTGGCATTTTCATCATCGCTTATAAACGTAATATAAGTTTTCTAACTTCAAAACGATCTAAAACAGAAAACACCAACAAGAGTCTAGTAAAGGTTTACCGAACGGTAAAGTTCAAGGAAGCACCAGACTTGGTAGTTCACAGTCAATGCCAGAGATGGCGACACTGTTCAAGGCTGTGGTTGCACTGGCAGCGAGTGCAATGAAACGCTAACGCGAGCCTATATAGCGCTCGCTGAATTTTATAATGCAACAGTTGTAGGTTAATTCGATCTTTTTTAATTTAATCTAAGATGCTGAAAAAATCATAAAGAAAGTTAGTGATATGATTTATATTTTAAAAATCTATGAATCGAAATTAACCTAGAATTTATTATAATTTACTACGATACGTTACCTAAATGCAAATTAATCAAACAGACCATTTCAAATACACAAAAAACACTGCTCTTACGATAACTGACTCACGTGAAGTATTCCATCCACTAAATCACATGTAGGTTATCTCAGTTAATGTTGACAAACCTTGCACTTATGGTTAGTAGGTAATGAACCTCGAAAATGATGCCAACAGTCTTATAGAAAATTATCTTAGAACAAATGTGAAAGCTGTAGGTGTAGTACTGTATAAACGATGTCTTAGACTTGAGTATTTTGCTCAACGTTAAGAATTAGTTATAATTGATAGTTTTGAACCGTGTGATTAAGGAAAGCATTTTCAAATATACTCTCACTTTATTTTATTTGTAAAAAATCTTATGGAATATTTAGATTTCTTTTTCAAAACTTGTTTCACTTGGATAACAGAATAGATTATATATTTATGATCTTTATTATATTACTCATTATTTTTCACCAAGACTAATGAATATCTTTAATGATTCCAGCTCGTGGCAAGAAGAAGAAGCTCAAGAAGCTCCTGCCCCTCCTTGCCCTCGCCAAGCTGAAGATCACCGCCCTCATCCCACTTTTCCTCGGAATCATCGCATTTGCCGCTGCCAAGGCCGTCCTCCTCGCCAAGATCTCTCTCCTTGTCGCCGGTATCATTGCCCTGAAGAAGCTTTTGGCAAGCAAACATCAAGAGACCAGTTACGAAGTAGTCGCCCACCCTCAACATGAGGAACACTATGCCAACTCCGGACACGGATGGGGGCGATCCATCGATGATGGACAGGATCTAGCCTACTCAGGCCACGTCAAAAATGATTAAAGCCATGCAGTTCCCAGGGAGCTATTCTAAGTCCTCTACTTAATGTAACATAGTGTGAAACAGAATGTACTGAGTTTATTTATTGTAGTTTTTAAGGCGTATTTATTTAATATTCTACGATTAATTTCCCTTTGTAAGGGATTTTACCGAAGACGCGATTTGTTACTGTTTTCCCATAAAATGTGGTTCTAAGTTTGTATGGTCTTTTATATATTATAACTATACTATACTATATTAGTATTATCGAACACTATACGGTATCCGTATTTGTGTAGTTTGTACTTTAAAATGTTATTTATTTTATTGTTAACTCTCATAGATTTATTATCTAGTCCTTTCTTACGAAGTCCTTATATTAACTGTGTAGTTTTATTTGTATATTATTATTATGTGTATATTTTTATGCATAATATGTATGTATACGTTTATTTTGTGATATAATTAACTATTCATTTACACTATTATTACTTATTTTATCTATGAAGCTTTATATATTTTTCTTACATACATATATCTTTCATCATTCGATTTTTAAATATATTATATACGTAACTCATAATCATATATATCACTAATAATATTACTTAAATTATTATTATTATCTATTTACTTCATCTTCTGCTATATAAACAAATATAATAATCACATGTATCTATTTGCAGTTTTAGGAGTACAAATATGTTTTTTGTAATATATTTCAATACTTCCCCATACATATTTATATGTAAACTATTTCTTAAATGATTCGTACAAATAAAGAACTTAAAATGTTATTGTTTATATTCATTTACCTAACCGTAAATAATTTAAGTGCTCAGAATAATTATATAATAAACCAATAAACTAACTAACCAATAAACTATTACTGGTGAAAGTACTAGGTAAATTTAATGCGAATACTCAGCACTACGAAAATGTTGCGTGATCAATCCCGTACATTTGGCAATTCAACAATCGCCTTCACTGATAAATTAAACTTTATTAACTTTAAAACTTTCGCGTTTCATGATTGAAAAACAATATATCACGGGAATTTAACGCGATGATTTCAATTGTTTATTTACCTATTTCACCCAACGTTCTGGCCGTGTTGCAATGACCCGAGACCACGGTCGTCATCGCGTTAAATTCCCGTGATATATTGTTTTTAAATTACACTTTGTATAGAGCCTCTGGAATTAAACACAAACAGTGTGGTAATAAGGAAAACAAAAGTAAGTGATTACAGCTTAATATTTTGGGCTGTAAGAATTTTGAAAAGAATAGACCTAGAATTTAAACAAAAAATAAAAACACAGCGTGTGAAAACAACAATTATTGGCTAGTCTAACCAAGCTTGTCCAAATAAATCTTTGACTGCACTTTTTATTCATATCCACTTCCACCATCTTAAAATAAAAGAGAAATTATCAATAGCCAGCCAATAATCTCACGCGAACTCACAATCAGAAAGCAAATGAATTTCAATTTCATTAAACTCAATATCAATTTCACTATTATCATTAACATTACCGTTAACTTGTTCAACAACGAAATATTTTCTAAACTCATCATCTTTAAGATGGATATGATCATCACTTACAACAGTGGGTATTTCGAAACAATATAATATATGATTATGGTCAACACCACCATACCACGTTACTGGTAACAAATTACTTAATAAATAACTTTCTCTCTAATAGTTGCGCAAGAGTTGTAAGATATTGAAGATGAAAGTGGCGTTGATGAAATGTGTTTTAATATTTCTTGAAGGATATTATTTCATTCATGAACTAATGAGTCTCTCAAATTCATGTTTTTTTTTTCGATGCATGGCAATTGTATTAAATAAAAATTAAATGACTGATCTTTACTTAATGCCTGAAATAATGCATGTAGGATTATTATGTAACTGTCACTAACACTATCAGAATACTTCTTCGCACTAAACTTTTTAGAAATACATACATCTAAGGAGTGGAATTCCACCAGCCGAAGTCTGTGTTTCCCGATGGCTACAACCTCGGTGTCTTTAAGTCAAGAGTGAATAGGAAACTTCTAGGCAAGCATACTACACCGTCGACCACATCATCTGTTGCCATCAGGTGAGATAATGTCCAAGCGCGAGCCTATCTATAATCTTACTAATATTATAAATGTGAAAGTTTGGATGGATGTGTGTTGTTACTCAATCACGCCTATAAGTCTGGACGGATCTGGATGAAATTTGGAACAGACATTGATTATAGTCTGAAATAGCATACTTTACATCCCGTTGTTTCCCTGGGATAAAAAAAAAACACTTTTCACGCAGGCGAAGCCGCTTACAGAAGTTATTATTAAATAAACAAATAAATAAAATTTCTATCACACGCATTAACTACCTATCTTCCATTAAGCGAGTATTATCTAGCAGGGTGTAATAGTAGTGGACATAAAAATCCCGTCTCCAAACCCAAGTGGGGACTGGAACTATTTAGAGAGTATGGCAGCTGAGTCGCAAACTAAGTTCTGTGTTGTATGTTAAATCTGGGTTGCCTGCAAGAGATCTCAGAACGCAATTAGGCCGCCTGATTTATGTTTGTTTTTATTTTAAGGTTTTAAATTTAAATTTTCGGGCAAAATAGACCATCTACGAAGGGACATTAATTTGGTCCCTATTGGGCTTATAGAGCTGCGAGTGCGGCTTAAATTATTGCAAATTTAATGAACTTTAAAAAAGTACCGAGCTTTTCAGCCCAGCTCTCAAGCAAATACACGCCCCCCTGTATCCCTTTTCATCTTTGCAGGCAATGATAATGAGAAGATTTGGTGGGCTGGCTCGTTGTTAGTTGCTAGTGGGATGGGGCCGCAGGAGCGCATTTCTCAACCCCACTCGGTGGGGTCCTTCTCTACCCCCAGCCACTTTTGCACTTGATGGTAGGTAGGGAACTCTTGGAAATCTTCGAAGGACCACAACTTGGTCCCTATAGTGTTTATAAAGTTGTGGCGTACATTTTTGAAAATTTTATGAATTTTCGTGTGCGATCTTATTAATTGCAACAAAAGTTCGTAATCTGCTTTGGTAGTTATTGAGTAAAGATAACATCTAGAATAAGTCGATACACACGATGACGACAATATCTAAAGATAATTGTAAAATTATGCATCATCACACCACTTTCAATAAGATTCACGCTGAATTATAAGTAAATAATAGTTTTTCTAAAAATTATCTGTAATCTGACTATCTGTCACGTTTGGGTTGTTCTCAAGAGAAACTGTGTTCGATAAAATATAACTACGTTTTCTTTGAGTGTTGCATGTTTATTTCAAGCCAGCATCAGCTTCAACACTACCAGACAAGTGTTGAAAAACAAAGAGGAATACAAATCATTTATGAGCTTACGAATAACCTTATTACACACATTTAATTAAAACATAATGCTGCAACCGACGAGATAAATAAAGAAAAAAATAAAACAAGAAAATTTGCTCAAGATTAAAATAAATATAGAGTTACATACATACACAATACTAATTTAAGATAAAAGGAGTTCAATGCACCAAGCAACATAAAAAATAACAAAATAATAAAAAGACGGTGAGGAGCAACACAAAAATGAATAGACGGAAACTATTGATTAACTAAACACAGTGAACACGAAAAATCGATGATCCCAAACAATGCACAATAATTTGCGTGAGAACATTGATTCTTACATCATTTGTTTTAACGATTACAGTAAAAATTTCTAAAGTATTAATACAACATTATTATAATAATTTTACTTGGCTATCATAATAATGTAAATTTTGTTACGCAATAGTATGGTTTTTAATTTAATTTATGCGTATGGGGAATGAAAGCGGAGCTGGTCACGATATAGATGTGACTTGGTTATGTGAAGTTGATTTTGAGTTACATGACATTTATGACGTCAATGTGCTAATTAAAGCATTTGCTGAATCGTGTCACTGTCTCAACAAATAAAGTTGTATATCCGAGTACCTATTACTATTTTGCAACGTTAAGGTTCCCCTAGTCAACGGCACGAACTATTTTGTGCGCAGGGTTAAAATGCATGCTATCTCATCCAAAAACACGTGCGAAAAAGGTAGATACTGTGATGAGCAGTAAGAAGCTAGTTCGTGTACGAATTAGCACTTTTGTAAGTTTGTAGCAAAATGGATGATGATTTAGGACGAAAACGAGCGCGCGAAATTTTATAAACAGATCTTTGGGAGTCTAGATATCATGATAAAACGACTAAAAGTATTTTTTTTTAATAAAATTATTTGCATTATTGAACTACTAATCTATTCCTTAGATTAGTAGTTCGTTTTGCAATTATCTTTTTTCTTATGGTATTTTATTTCCGGCCAAAGATGCGTTAAAATTAGTGTTGAAATATAGAACTTTCGACGCTCATAACTTTATTTTTTTTTTACTTTTTTGTTTCCATACAGGGCTAGATAATGGTGAGACAAATTGATGTAATTTTTTATTTTAAACGTACATCGTCGTCAAACAGTGGAATAATCCCTAGACTACGTTTGTATGGAAAAAATATCGACTAGTGTAACCTTAAGGAATTATTTAAGTATTTTTCTTCTTTCGTTTAGACTTGATTCAAGTTTTGTCCGACAAGAATTTAGTCACCTGGATAGCTCTGTTTTCACTGAAATCCTGGTAGGTGCAGGTGGTTCATGCTGGACAGAAAAAGGAGCGGCGCGTATTCTGTGAAGGAACTTGCACTGAGCCCGAAATGCGGTTAGGATACCCTATTTGCCCTGATAAAACTACTTCATGAGTAATGAAAAAGAATGCAGACCTCTCGCTGTTACATGAACTATGACTTTAAATCAATTAAGAGTAAGTCTACCAATGATAAATGTAAAAATACCTGCACCTTCATCAGAAGACTTATATAACAGTATACTGCCAGACATTCAGGCGGCAAATGCAATCTCTACATTGCGATGACCGCGCGCCCAAACAGGTCCTATGAAGTATAATTATCAAATATTCGGCATGACCGTTAGATTATAACTAGAAACGCCCGCGGCATCGCCCAGTTTACGCACTAATATTATTTGTTGCGAATACAAGTATTGATTAGAAAGAAAGTTTGGGGAAAACTTGATTCAAAACACGTGGGCTTAAGTCGTTGGTGAACTTATTTTTTTATTAATGACCGATGAAGTTTTTTTAACGTAGTACAAGTAGTGGGTTGGGTAAAACTCTTGTTGACGGTATGGGCTTTTACGTAACTTTAGTGTCTATGTAATAAAATATTTGAATGATTCTATATTCAAGGGTAGAAATTAAAAACAAAATTGTTAACCTACATATTTTTCTATTGCTGTACACTGGTCTCTCCCATAGCCTGCCACTTTTTACTTCATTTGCATTCAAGGGTTAAAAAAAAATATCATAAGAGCAAAAAAATGGGGACCCAATAAGTTATGAAATCGTCAATCTTAAAAACTGTAACAAAAGATAAGTAACATAATCTTTTACCTCTTATATATCTAAATACCATAGTAAGATTTTAGTTTTAATAAAATCAATACAAAGTGAATTTCCTTGCTCTACGGAATGAATACGGAACTTCCATACGTGCATATCACTACAAACAATGGTAGCAACGATAAAAAGTTTAAGAGAAAATGTTTTTATAACGTGTGAAACTAAACACTAGTCTAGCAGATTCATAGTTTTCACACAAACTGTTTTTTTAGAGTCCCGCAAGTGATGTGGATGTTGATCTTCATGTCTATGTAGCTGCATACAAAAATATGGATGATGCTTGCAAATTTCGATGTTTAGTGAATGAAAATTGCAATACATGACGTCACTAGGCAATAAGTCATTCTTATTCAAATTCAAATTAAAATTAATTTATTTCGGTTAACTTAATCCATACAGTTGAATTAAACTAAAAAATAAAATACAATAAAATAAAATAAAAAACACGTCTAAATTATTATATAATATGGGATCTCCATAGCGGAGAGGAGATCCTATCAGCTACAGTCTTCAGAATTCCGTTGCAGCTGCCACGCATTCTGCAGATCAGGGATACAGTTTATTTGCGGATGACTACATAAAATCCGTCAGTGCGATACAGCACAAACATCTTCGATGCACTACAGAAGCGAGGCAGCCCAAACATCATCCTTAAAATGTTATTATCCTGGACTCGCAAGACATCCAGCAATCTTTTGGTATGGCTGACCCTTAAATTCCCCGTATAAAAGCTTTGACAATACATACGCCTTAAGCAAAGTTACTGTCTGCTTAAATATATTTATTTTCTGAATAACCATCAAAAATTATTTATATTTTATTTTATTACAAATTCTTTCTATCAGTCCTCGTCTTCGTTATCTTGTCTTACTTGGGGACGTTGCAACTCGTTTTCTTTAATCGTTTTTATTTAAACCTCTTGTAGTAAGATTAGAGTAGTTAGATTTAAGTTAGAGTTAATCTATCAGAATTAAGAAAAATAGTAAGAGTAAGGAGTCTGGCATTATTTTCAGACTAACGTTCTAATCTCAAGATATCAGTACCGGACCCTATCAATCATAAATCGTGGAGATCAGATGTCTTAGAAAATACTGTATTAACTCTCAGCTGGTGTCACTGGAACCAAAATCTGACTAAGGAAATTTCATATATTTTTTTTTTATAACAATGTAAGTACAACTAAAGCAAAAGAAAACTACCTGAGACGTAATGACCTCAAGGATTTTAATTTTTCTACGTGCTGTAAGCCGTTACTAAACAATTCACTTTTACTACCAAAGCTTATTGAAACCCTACAGAGCATTTTCTCTAGGCGCATCATACATTGTGAATACGCATCACATAGCCATGAGTATGTAAAGCTAGGCAATTTTAGCAAAATTATTGCTGGCAAGGCGCCAGGTAGGAAGGAAATGAGAAGCAAGTGCATCTTTTGACTTAATGATATTTTGTTTTCATTTCTCTTTTATTTACATACCTATGGAGGATAACAAATGAATTTCTCCGTACCTCTAGGCTTTTCAATGATGTTAAGTTTTTCTTCTGCTCTGTTTTGTCCCAACGTCTGTTGTATCAGCAAAAATATAGTCTGCAATATATGGTGTGATAGATGTAAGGACTGCAAATAACAACCGACACTTTATTAATTGAGGCAATTTTAATAATGATTTATTTCTCGCCACAATATAGGTACATTTAGAGAGGTATCAACACAAAGAAAGTACGTAACCGCAATAATTATACTGTGGGATACTGGTGCCTAAACTAGACGTGAGGTTTGTATTTCAGAACACCAGGCCTCCACCCCTTGGGTAATGCTTACATTTTAATGTTGAGTACAATAATTGGTTGTCGAGTTCAAATTTAAAATACAATAAAACAGAAAAGGGAAATGGTGTCTGTGAGTGAGTACGGTGTATACGTGGGTTAATGTATTGAAGGGTAGTATGTGTAGTGTGGTATTTATTCCACATCTACTTACGTTTCATAACACTCCACAAACCATCTTCATATCTTTTGATATTGTATCAATTTTTTTAACTCTTTTATAAGTATTCTTTGATATTCTTATTACCTGTAAAGCATATTTTTAGTTATTTCTGATTGATTTGTGTTCTTTAACTTAATTTCTATTGCTTATTTGCAAAATTATGGATTTTTTTATACTCTGACATTTTCATCTGACATGACATCTTTTTTTTTTTATATATATTATAGGCTCGCGCTTGACCACTATCTCACCTGATGGTAAGCGATGATGTGGTCGACGGTGAAGCACGCTTGCCTAGAAGTAACCTATTCACTCTTGACTTAAAGACTGTCTGTCTATTTTATTTTCTTAAAGCCATAGACATACCATAGGTACCATGGACTACCTAGACCTTTCTTTAAGCTAGTTGTACATTATTGTAAGGTCAGTGCAGACTGACCCGCCTTTGTAAAGCCGTTTTTATTCGTTCTGATCTTATTGAGATTGAAATTGAAATTTGGCAGAAGAGTTGGCAGAACGAATGAAAACGGGCTTCAGCTTTTTTAGTGGAGAGTCTGGTCTGAACGCCGATAGTGGGTTATACTGTGTACTAGAATACGAAGTGTATTTTCTATTCTGAAACTCTTAAAACGGTGAATTATTAGCTTATGTAAAACCATTATTATTTGAAGTGCGCCAATT
The DNA here is from genome assembly GCA_949775005.1 of Orthosia gothica. Lineage (NCBI taxonomy): Eukaryota > Metazoa > Arthropoda > Insecta > Lepidoptera > Noctuidae > Orthosia > Orthosia gothica. Next base: position 11,013,639 of record OX459047.1, on the reverse strand, counting down.
AAATATATAATTTGTGTGGTTCCCGAGAGCATTATTTCCTGGAAACTTACACTCAACGGCCATCTCGTTATTTTTTTTTTTTTTGGGACAATCCCACCGCACTATTCCCAAACCACTGCAACTCCTGAAAGCCAGAATCATCAGTGGCGACCACCACCACCACCACCACCACCACCACTCAGAGCCTACGTATACTTACCCGTTTGCCTGTGTATCCGTCCTGCTATCTATTCTACTGCCTACCTGCCTGATTGCCTGCCTTGACCACCTACCCGTGGTGTCTGCTGACCTGCCTACCTGCCCGATTGCCTGCATGTCCGTCGTTGCCGCCTGATCACCTGCCTACCTCGGACATTCCACGACTTCCTGTCCGAGCTGCTGCCTGCATAGCTGCCCACGTCGTGCGAAGCTGTCCATAGTTCTATACTCTATATCCTTTTTAATTTTCATAGCTTTAATTTAATTTTAACCTTTTATCTTAATTTTATTAACGTGGCTTACGTATAGCTCTCCGGCGCTATACGTTACGCTACAGTAGGGAGGGGCGAATAGTATGTATTAAATTGGCTATTTTGCGACAGCAAGTAGTTTTTCTGTTTCCTCATAGTTCAACTCCTGGAGCCAATTGCTTAGTTTAATTTGGCATTTGGTTTTGGTGAGGTTATAAATTGAGAGTCTGCTATTAATTTTATTATAAAGATAGCAAGGAAGTAGTCGAAAGCCGGATGGCGGTCTATGGGATCGAATCATCTTATTCGGTGGGAGGTAGTGAGGCCATGTTGTTTTACAACCGTTTGCAATATGAATTGCTGGCCATTGTTTTTTTTTAAGACGTGACTAATTTGATGTACATCGTTATCATCATCAGCATTTTAATTTTCCAATTGCTGATATACAGGCCTTCTCTCTGTGAGAGGGAATGGGCCGTAACCCAGCAGGCGGGTCCAGGGCGGGTTGGTAGATGTCACATATCGTCGAAGTTTTGGTTCTAAGACATGCTGGTTTTCTCAAGACGTTTTTCTTCAACGTTTTGAGAGCAGTGGTGATGCAATAATTTACACAAAGTAAATCACCTGTCTGGGTTCGAACCCACGACTTACAACTTAAAAGTCGCGACCGCTACCACTAGGCCACAACTGGTGTTACTCTCTGCTTTTAGGGTACAATAAAGTATATTATATTCTAATGATTAATAATTAGAAAAAGTTCAATATATGACGATACCCACAAAATGAAATAGAATCGTAACACAAAAACGCTACGGAACCAAACCACACTAAGCACTAAGCTGCACTTCTAAACTCTTTTTGCTAGACGCAATTTCAGTTCCCACAAGATACAGTAAAGTAAGTTCATAGCAATGGCAGTTATATTTTATACCATCTCTAGACAAACGGTACATTTTGAGTGCGAAGAAAACAATGATGATGTTTTAAAAAATGATGATGATGATGACCCACGACCTTTTGAAAATAGAAAAGATGAAGAATGGTACAATATGTATGACGCCTAACGATACGCACTAGGTAAGGATACATTTTGATGGTGTAGGCTTAAAAACTCTGAGAAAATAAAAAGTCATGTCAGAAAATATAAGCTGGGTAGTATAAGTATACTAAAAGAGAGAAGTGTTAGAAGTAAGTAATTGTGGTGTGGATAACTAGAAAGAAAAGCGAATGACACTGCATATTCTTCGACCATAGAAACCACTATAGCAGGTATACGATAAACAATGAAAAGGTCACAACATAAATGAGTATAACAATGAGAAATATAATCATTATGCACTTGATGCCCTACTTGATTGAAAGAACACTTGTTCTTAAATTCTGTTAAGTCATCATTTTGTACCCGACGACATTTCTCTTAGTAACTCTAATAATTCTTGTACACAATGGCCCACTTCACTCACACGTCGTCAACCATTGCTTCATTTGTTTTCTTCTAGTCTATCAAATTCTTCAGTAATGCGTCAATGGATGTTTCATTATGTCCAACAACGAACATAACAACAGGCGTAGGATGACAAGCAGTTGATACACTTTCGTTTTTTTGTAGACGTTAGCAGCAACAATATGACATGACTTAGAGATTCGAGTCACTGTTGAAACTGCATGTTGTAATGAACTTAAAATGTACTTGAGATAAACATTAAAATTTCTTTAAGTAGCTACAATGATTTGGAGAAACTGCAAATTCAGGAGTATTAGCTATCAAGATAATAGTGTAGTGAATTGCCAGTGTAAAGTTAATATGGACGTTTAACACGTTTGTATTGATTTTAGTATGACAAATTAATGACAAAGCAGTCCAGATGCTTACTGGTCTGATAAAAATTGATTAAAACGTCACTCAACACAAATAGAGAATAAGGCAATCTATATGGTTTTATAAGTAATTAATTTATAATTGAACTTGTATCAAACCATCTGCTCGAAACAAACGTAAACAGGGTAATCGCAGAAAATGCTTTTTTCAAAATAACTATGTTTTAGGTGGTGAAGTTTGTCTATTTGTATCCGCGACTGCACACTAGCTAGCAAAGGCATTGATTGACGTACAGACTACAAAGTACTTGAACAGGACCCACCGTTCGACAAAAGCTCATACATCATTAACGTCACCTACAACGACGGAGAAATTTCCCTTTACACATTCAGTATACGACCAGAAGTGATTAACTCATTCATTGTCCTAGCCAAGATTGTACCTAGATAGCAGCGAACCTTTAAAGAAGTCCGTAACATCATTTTGAAATTTAACCTACTTAAGATAAGAGTCAATTTTGATTGGAATCTGAAAAATGTCTCAATAGATCGGGACAATAGACTCTCTCCGATTTAAATGTGATTGAATAGTTAGTCAATAGTTCCTTTTGAGGCGGTAATGAGTGAATAATTATGCGACATTGTATTTGGAGCTGGTACATCCTATAGCATCTATAGCATGTGAAGAATGAAGGTTGTAATGTTAAACTTGAGATGTTTGATTATAACATTTTGATTGATATCGTTTAACAGATACACGAATTGAAGTCAATAAAACTTACTAATACCAAAATTGGGTACAACAGAAATAAAAGCCATATCGAAACATCCTGAACCTCATTTTATGACATTTAATAACAATTGATAATGTTGAAAACATTTATAAATCTTGAACTTAAATCAAACTGCCAAAAGTAGTTGCTAACCCAAAAACTATACAGTTTTATAAATATACAACAATTTATCCAAATGTTATTTCCAAAAATAAAACTATAGTACTTGTCGACAACGAGTATCAATATCTTATGAGCCAGAATGAAAGGAAGATTGAATTTGTAATGAATTAAAAAAATCTCAATGACGTAATTATTCATGAATCAAAGAAAGTCTACGCATTACGCAATGGACGCGAAGTTCAACCTAAATGAAATTAAAAGTGTTTTAAACAAAAGGCAGGTTGGCAACGAGTACGAATATAACAACATAATTCCGCACTTTATATTCCAAATAGACATATCACCTTTGTCTTTAAGTACCACAGAAACTTTCGCTGTGTACAGACGACTATGCCTATAAATGGACTATTAAAAAAATTACTTTAGAATACAAATGGTCAAAAAATATAAAATTCAGCCGATGATATAAGTGTATTGATGGGTTTTAGAAAGCGATTTTGTGAAACCCTCCGACCAAGAACCGGAAAATTTGCGGTATTCCAAATATTTCGGACGAGGTAATTATTTCAAAAGGATTTCCGAATTATTCGCATGTTACGAAATTACTCACGTAGATTAGGTTTACGTTACGTTTGCATTTTATGAATATACTTTATGCATCAAAACTAAACGTGTTTGTGGGTAATCAAAATAAAACAGCAAAAAATCACCACATATTTTCAAAATAATTTTCTATCTAAATTATATTAAATAGTAATCCACCCATACGTCTAATAAACACAATTATTACAATACATTACATACAAACATCTGATAACTATAAACACAGTTTTATACTTAGTTCATTGGCAGCCATTTCAAATCACTTCTTATCCCGCGCAAAATTTAAAATTCTGATGCCATAAAATCAAAAACCCAAAAAAAAGTTAACGCCCAAATCTGTGACCGTATTACCATGCCACCATAACATACATATCCATAAACCTGACAAATACCTGCTAAAATGCCTACCCTAGCGAAGGCATGTTTGTATTTCGTCATAGGCCTCACACTTACGACGCCGTGACATATGGAAATGCAGGGAGGGGGAACACAAAATAAAACTCACGCTCATACACTGATCTTTAGCAATTTGTGTTTAGCCATCGAGAAAGATGAAGGTTGTAGTGCTTTTGTGTGCTGTAGCAGTCGCCGGGGCATTGCCCATGGCAAAGGAGGATGGAGCAGCCGAGAGATTCATCTCGGCCCTAAAGGATTGTCTGGACACAGATACTTCTTTGTGTCTCAAGGTGTGTGTGCAGTGCAGTGAATTGTGACAGTGTTTTGTGATGGGTTCGGGATCCCTGGGGTACTACAGGCTTTAAGTCTGGCAGTGTCTAGTTTTGATGTAAAAACCAAGGGATGAAAAATAATTGCGGTTTTATTAGTGCTTGCAAAAATGCTGCAGATTTTGCATTAGATTTTTAGTGTTCTTGAATTTGATAATTAAACTACTGGATTAATTCGCCAATTTTCTGGATTAAAATATTAATTTAGAGACGTTTAAACTTTAACGAGTTCATTAGTTTAAAATACGACTCATTTATTTTTCAAATAAACCTGAGTGATTTATCATCAAAAATAACAGTCCCAATTCATCAATTTAATTTAGTTAATTATACAAGAATAAGGCCAAAGACAACAATACAAAAACTAAAAGAAACCCTTTTATTTCACAGGAAAAAGCAATGAGATTCACAGACAAACTAGCAGCCTCTTCAAGCCTTGAAGTCCTCGATGGCGTTAGTTTCAAGAACAATGGTGGAAGCAGATCAGCCCGCAGCTACGAACCTCTGCCTGATGACCCTAAAGCAAGGGAGATGAAGGTCGAAGAGAGGATCATGGAAAACGTCGTGGACTTCCTCGACAGCCATGTTTTGCAGCTCAGAATGCCTAAAGCTTTGGAAGACGATAACACCCTTGACGAGGAAGGTATGTAGAAGTATTTGTTTCGCTTTTGTCAGTACTCGTAGATTTATTATATTGCCAACTGTGAATTTATACCTCTACATTAATAATGTATATAAAAGCAAGGGGCACAGCAAAGTGGGAAAGAAAAAAAGCCAAGTTACAGTTTACTACTCAATTCCTTACAAATTTACGAATCTGTTTAAAAACGCATAAAGCACAATCGCGCTGTAATTTTGGCATTCAAATTTGTTAATATTGTGACATAATTATTCGAAAACGAGTTGTTATGAGACTAATAAGTAAGACAGCAACGTATGGAATTAATAATTATGAAGTCTCGTAAAGTAATAAGTGCGTGAAAACTGCTTTAAGTTGTAGTTAAAGCTGGCCATGCAAGTAAATAACGAGCTGTTAATAAAACCATTGTAGGCTTTTAACCTAGAACGTTATTGCCATGTAGCAGTCATTAGAAAAGCGCTAAAGTAGTTAAAGAGAAATAAACATTTTAGAGCAACTAACAGTTTGTTGTTATTGCAAACATGGAATATAGAGTTGCAAAAGTTTTTTTATATTAAAAAAGATAAAATACTGACAAAGATAATTTGCAAAATGAAGCGATCAATATATTAAAAAAATCAGACATATTTAACGGTACAAAAAGTCTTAAGATCGTGGATACAGTACATGCCAACAATAAAAATATTAGTAACGGCATTAAGCATACAAAATTTAACGTGGAACACAATGTATGAAATTTTTCCCACGCATCGAGATAGAATCTGCAAGTAATGTGTTAATTTGATACAGTAGTTTATGCACTTTCTTGAGACTTTTTTAGATTACGATACTGGCATCATCAGAGTTAAAAGCGATTTCAATATAATAAAATATTTGAATTTGCTTGGATTGGAGTTAAATTTCACTATGAATTAGGTGGTCACTGGTTTGCAATTTGTTGATCGATTTGGCAGAAGAAAATAACATGATTATTTTTATCAATAAACTAAGGTGCTCCCTGGTATTAGTAGCAATAACTCAAAAAATATTTAAATGTATGATCATTATTTAAACAGAATACATGTTAGTCTATTTTTTATTCGGGATAACCAGAACTGAAAACACAAACAATGAACAAAGTATTTACCCTCGAGTTTAAAACCATTATCTGACTAAGCATAGGCTAAATTATTAGCCAGGTTCTATATTTGTCTAAGCTTTGAATGCATCTCACAGACTATCTAGTGCTTTGTCAATAGAAGCGTTTCATTCTCACTTAGATGCGAGTGAATGCTTTAACAATAAGTGTCTGTACTTTCTTAAAAAGTCATTCGTATAGTTTTTAACATAAACCGGAACTTCAATCAAAATCAGCCCCCGTACCCTGACGTGTCAAAACTATCATAGACTGTAAAAAAGGGACAGATGTATAAAAGTCATACACATCTGTGCCTTAAGCGCACTCAAAATAACCTTAATCTAAAAGCTTATGGTCACCCCCTGAATATAAAACGATTTTTCAGATGAAAACTAAAGTGGGTTTGAAAAAGTTTTGCATCTCCTAAAGGTTAAAAGTCAGTTGCCAAAAAGTTATTTCTCGTTTTTATTTCTAATCTCATCATCGTTAAGCGTTAACGTCGAAAATAAGTCATTACTTTTAAAACTTTCACTTAAGATTTCAAGTTTATGTTAAGTATTAAATCTCCTTTGGCTCTGCGGTTTACATAAGCTAAAAATTTGCGGGCACTCCCAAATGACCTGGCTTCAGAAGTACTTACTTTGAAAATGTTTATGTGTGGTTTCTATTCACCAGGCCCATCCTTTCTATTAACAGGCTTTACTTTATTGTTATTACTTTGTATTATGTTGTTCTAAAAATTTTTTGCAACATGAATTTCATTGTCTACTATATCGACTGTCCTAAGTAATATTTTTTTAGATATAATTTAAGAACTTGCAATGATTTATTATCAGTAAACATATTATTCTCTAAAGGAAAGATCGAATGACATAACACAAAGATCACTTGGATTTCGTTTTCACTGCAACCCGTTTATTTATGTAAGAGCCTGATAAACCAGTTCCTAGGTACTTTATAAGTTCACTGTCTTGAGATTTCTATCTGTAAATCGGCGTGTAACTTAAGACCATTGATCTGTCTAGGCCTGTCACTAATTATGTAATGGAGTTGTCGAAAAACTTCAACGTTGGCTTCTACATATACGTTAACTTGTTTTATGGCATCATTAGTTTTACATTCGAAAATGTATACATTTAAAGTCGTTTTACTGTATTTTTATTGATATGATGACGATAATCACAAGCTTATATTTTTTGTCAATTATAGTATCTGTTAAACCGCTCAACGAAATTCAACTGTTGCGAACCATCGAAAATATGGAAATAATTCTCACTTCTGACCTTTAGTTCGTGACATACATGCAGTGACTTTCTCAAAATTATAATTTTATTCAACTATGAATGCCAAAAGTTGAAGCAGCTTTCTTTTAATTGTCGTATCTACGTTTACAAAGGTATGGCTCCTTATTATGATGTTGTGGGAAAAGTTTTTTGTTAACAAGATTCTTCTGAGTTCGCTATGTGAGATTAAACGGTTCGTAATTTCTTTGTTCGGTGGATTCGTTTTTGATATAATTAGTGACTTACGTGTAACTTTAACGGGGTTTAGAGAGTTGCCATTGATTGTTTACTTTTTAAATAGTCGCACATGAGTATGAGCTATACTGAGAATTCTTTTGCTGAAAACATTCATGTATATTTTTTTAATAACGGGTTAAGCGAATAATAAGCGAACTGTTTACATATTTATAAACTGGAGAATTATATGTTTGAAACATTATGGTAGTTTCAGAACATAACATAAACATTTTGGACACGTGCGACTATCATGAATGACCATTCATGTAAATTGCACGTGTCTACAAACCAAATGCCTTACTTTGAGAATTTTTGACTTAAAATTCAATATCCCAATTCCAGGCCGTGGCAAGAAGAAGAAGAAGCTGAAGAAACTCCTCCCCATCCTGGCACTCATCAAGTTGAAGCTCGCTGCCCTCATTCCTCTGTTCCTTGGTATCATCGCTTTCGCCGTCTTCAAGGCCTATCTCCTTGGTAAAATCGCCTTCATCGCTGCTGCCTTTGGAGCCCTCAAGAAACTCCTCGAATCAAAGAAGAGCAGCGGTGGATGGTCAGAACCCGCTCATGAAGAAAACCACGGCTGGGAAAGCCAAGGTGGCTGGGGAAGGTCCCAGGATGCCCAGAACCTCGCGTATGGCGCCCATGTCAAACAGGCGTGAGATTAAATTATTAATTTATTTATTCTAGGTAAAGTTAACTTATTAATCTCTACGTAAATCTTTTTTTTCTTCCTTGTATATATTTTGACCACCGTTCGTACACATGCTAAGTTTTTTTCTGTATATATCTATTTTATTTTAAGTTTTATCATGACTGATATTATTAGTCTCTTTTCTTATTGTATATAAGTATTTTTATTTATCTATTATGTTTAAGTATACTTCATTTTCTTTATAAGTGAGAGATGATAGTACATTTTATTATTTTAAGTTTTCAGTTCCAAAGATATTTTATATATGTACTTTAATATTTTCAATTTGGTTTTTGTTGAGTAATTTTTGTTGTATGTGTATGGGTATGTTACGAGTCATATTTATTACAAACCAATGTGTATTTAATGCGAAGAATGTTAACAGTTTGATTGTTGCGATGTTTTAATTTATTATTTTACGATGGATCCTCGTGAAAATTAAATAAAGACGACTTTTATAAAAATACATCTTATTTTTTTATTAATTACTTTAACTGAACATGCAAATAATTACCAAAAAGGCAGAGCATGGCTCGTCCAATATCACTTATAAAAATGATGCAAAATAATTTACCCTTTGTTTAAATGTGAAAGTAGAAAAACAGTAGACACAGCCCAGTTATTACAATAACTGGATTTTACCAAGCATTCGCTGTGAATTATTTCGCTTTGATTCATTTATATATTATATATAAAAAAAAACTCATAAATAAAAACGCTAAATGCCCATGAACGAGAAATAATAGTTAAAAATTAAAGAAATATCAGGTTGAACTAAAATATGAATCAAAATTTTCAAGCAATAAGTTTTAAAACAGTCAGTTGTTAATTGCCTGTTAGTTCCCCCAATTCCCAAAATGTCAGTCTATTAGTCGGTAGAGTTATAATGTAGAGCCTCTGACTGTAGAGAAACGAATCAATGTATCCTTGATTCGTGATTGAAGTCTTATTCGTAAATAGGTTTTGTCAAGATTATCTCGTTAAGATTACTAATATACGAAGATTTCAAACAATGTATAATATATTTTTCTACTTTTTTTATACTCGTACCACAATCTACGTCTTTAAGCTTCTTTTCTTCTCTATTATCGCTCAAAGTTGTACCTATAATCAAGTTGCTGATAAAAGGCCATATCATGGTGAAACTATAAGCTACTAAGGCTGACCACAAGACCACATCATGTACAATGTACAACATTCTACGCAGTTCCATGGTAGCAATTAACTTTGTTGCAGTAAACAGTTTTCACAACATCAGTGATATCACTAACTCGCGGTTGACCGTACCAGGAGGCATATTAAATACTAGCTTCTACCAATTTTTAATTAACCCATACAGAGGAGAAGAGAGATGACAATTATATTCTCAGGATAAAAAGTATCCCATGTCCTAATCTAGGAGATGGTTTACCCGTGTGCCAAGTTTTATCTAAAATCGTTTAGACGTGATAAGGTAACAAACAGACAGACAAAGAGTTGCTTGAGAAAGAAAGTCTAAAGTGTATTATTAATTTTATCAATAAATATAATGGATAAATGAACTTTCTCACAGTGTGATAATTAAGTGAGAATGTATCGAAGCTTGAGAATTTGAACAATAATGGTGAGAATCTGTTGCTATTGAACTCTATTCAAGCTACCCCTGAATTATTATTGACCTGTTCTGATAATTTATAACAGATGTATAGTTTCAAGAGCAGTTAGGAGTATGATAAAATAGTCTTCTCACGATGAATAAAGAGGTAACAATACAAAATATCAACTTACAAAGTAATTCTGGTTAAATCATTCGTTCGTTTTTATTCCACCTTAGAATATATATATCATCTTGAATATACACGCCTATATTTCTCAAATGGTTAGGCAGAAGTGCACTTATAGCAGAAGAAGATGGTTCAAACCATCACTAATTCGCCTGACGAACCCGAGTTTTCCTGCCCATAAACTACATTATCATCGGGTGCATAACAAGCAACATCATCCGTACTTCATCTGGAGATTACTTAGCGGCAATCATCCAGTCTGTCACTGGAATGTTATAAGAGCAGTGGGCCGCTGTACCAATCAAACGTAATAATAAGGTAAGTATAGACTGACGGGTAAGATCTAAGCAGTGGTTTGATAGTGATTATAATAGTAGTGAGTAGTGAGTAGTATAATAGTAGTGAGTAGTATAATAGTAGTGATTATAATATTTGATAGTGATAATAATGGGGCGACGTCCTCCGGGTCTCTAGTCAAGATGGGCGTGCCTCAAGGTTCAATTCTCGGCCCATTCCTCTTCCTTGTTTACATTAATGACCTCCCTTTTATGATGGCCAAATTATCGGATATAATTCTATTTGCTGATGATACTTCGCTAATTTTTAAAATAGATAGGAAAGATACGGATGTTTTACAGGTCAACAAAAGCCTAATTATTCTCTCAAAATGGTTCGCAGCTAATAATCTTTTACTGAATGCGAAAAAAACTAAATGTCTTAAGTTCTCTTTACCAAATGTACCACAACGTGACCTAAATTTAAATCTTGACGGCAAAAATCTTGAAGTTGTAGCTGAAACTGTATTCTTAGGGATTACTATCGACTCAAAACTGCAGTGGGGCGCGCACATTAGAACTCTTTCGGGTAGGTTAAGTTCAGCTGCATATGCAGTAAGGAAAATAAGGCAGTTAACTGATGTAGCCACAGCTAGGCTGGTATACTATGCTTATTTCCACAGTATTATGTCTTATGGCATTCTGCTGTGGGGATCAGCAGCAGAAGTTGACTCAATTTTCATATTACAAAAGAGGGCAATCCGTGCGATCTATAAAATGGGTCCTCACGAGACCCTCAGAGAAAAATTTAAAGAGATCGATATACTGACTCTACCTTCACTTTATATTTTAGAATGTATTTTGTATGTCCGCAAAAATCGAGGGCTCTTCAAAACTAGAAGCGACTTCCATAATTTAAATACACGCAGTAAACACGAAATTGTATTACCTAAATTCAGATTAACGAAAACTAGCAAGTCTTTTCTTATAAACAGTATACGCTTTTATAACAAGTTGCCAAAGTCAGTTATAGAACTGACCGATGGAAAGTTCAAAAATCACATCAAACGTGTCCTTATTAAAAAAGCATATTATAAAATCAAGGACTACGTTGAAGATAAAAATATTTGGTTTTAGCTCCTTCTGCACATGCGGCTTCCCTGGTAACTCATATACGGCACAAATATGTGGATGTCTCTAACTATTCTCAATCAAATTTTTCTTCATTTAATAAGACTTTTTACAATGGTTTTCAATTATCTTTATAGCCCTTTGCTACGAATAGTTACAGCACTGATAACAACATTTGTGCCACATGTTAAATTTAGTCTTGTTATACTTTGTATAGATTATTTTACCGATTGGTTTGTAAATGTGTGAACATTGTAGGCCTTCTAGATTGTTAACATTTTATCTCGTTTTACTTTTTTTAATCTTTGGTTTATTTATTATATAATCATTTCTTGTTTTAGTTTCTTACGACTTATTATCGGGCCTGCGTTGTCCTCCCATCTAAGTACTGCTGTAACATGGAAATATTGTAAAACCAAACAATTTTTTAAAAGAGTAACCATGGAGTTTCTTGCCGGTTCTTCTCCATAGGAATCGACCAACCCGAACCGTGCACATTGTCGACGTTTTATAAGTGCCCATGTAGGCCTATGTGAAATAAAAATTATTGATTTTGATTTTGATTTTGATTATTACGATGATTAGAAGATTAAAGACACACTGACTTAAGATAATTATGGGAATTATTGTGGAAAGCGTAATCAGCAGGAATGTGTAAGTCCAAAATTCATGATACAAACAACGGTCAGCAATAATTATAATAACGCCGATAAAAAAATGCAACCGGCATCACTGTGGGCATATAGGTACCTTACTACAGAACATGTCCACTATCTACCACTAAAAGTGTAAAATTAAATTCTTTTTTACAAAAAAATACAACCGTTTTCCAAATAAAAACTACAAAATGAAAAATAACTTTAATTTTGCCAGTCGGTGTTCCTGTTTTTGTTTCTTCCTTTTTTGACACCGCTTTAATAAAACCTTTCTTGTTACTCACTCTTTCTATCGGTGAAAACCATATGAAAATCCGTTCTATAGTTTTTGAGTTTATCACATACAAACGAAGTGGCGGCTTTATTTTATAATTTTAAATAATAACAAAACAGTTTATACACAGAAGGTGAGTATAAAACAAGTGTATGTGTCGGTTCATCCGTTTAGGCGCTATGATGCCACAGATAGACACACAGATACACAACAACACACGTGAAACTTATAACAACCCTCTTTTTTCCGGCGGGTGTTAAAAATGAAATAGAATATAAAAACAGCAAAACATTATTTTCAATTACTGCGCTGCGTGTCACGGATAAAATTTCCGCATAGAACAAATATTTATTTGGCCTACAGGTAGTTGGTTCGGATCTTGTGTATGTGAGTTTAAATGTTTGTAAACGCACCATCGATATAGGAAAAAAATCCTAGCATGGGGCAACGTTTTATTTTTAAATAAAGTAATATAAATAATTAGCTAAATATATATCACTTAGTTACTACAGTGCGACTTAAAGGAGTTGAAAATAAATGAGGGCGCCACAATCGCTCAGATAGCAACCCAGTTAGTACGACCCAGCTGATCTTGATACTTGAATAGTATTATTTATTTATTGGCTTTACATAATGAGAAAATAATTAAAAATAGTAATATATTAAATGAGTATGTTTATTAAATATTTGACATGTAGTAGTAATAAAACAACAACTTCGCAAAAAATAAGTATTTTTAATAATCAATTGCATTCAATATAAAGTCTTCCAAGACTTTTGGGGGACGACCCTTCCTGTGTTTAGCTAGTGTTGAGAATTTCCCACCGTTTTCAATGCCGTGTTGCACGATTCTGCGTACTGTGCTTACAGAAACACCTAAAACAAGCAAATAAAAGAATCACTGTCAGTCTGACGAAAGAAGTTCCGCGGTAAATAAACGTGAATATATTTTAAAATTGTTTCTTTCCATTTAGTCGATTGCATCAACAAATATGGTAAATCAAAAAAAAAAAATCGTATCCGTAATAAATTACATTAATTTTGGTTGCCTTACTATCAACCCTACTAGCTCCCTGAATATATTAATCGTTTGTAATTAGCCTTAAGTGCAACTTTCAATAGTTACTTACCAGTACAATCTGCTGTACGATGGTAAACATCTTCTAAGTTGGATAGAAGCTTCCCAGCTTGAAATTCGGCTATACACCGCATATAAACTTTGTAAACTATATCACGGGCCCACAGTTTTTCTGTCCACACACAGAAATATCACACAAAAACCAAAATTCTTACGAAAATCGAAACCGATCGAGAAGAATTGACAGCTGTGGTACTAATTTAAGATGTTGCCAGAAAATGAAAACTTTTAGTTCCCAAATATTTAACTTCTACTCTTTTATGTCGCACTGTACGTTATTTCTTTCAAACCTTCTATGATTTAATAAATTAGTGATTACTTTTGAATACCGCATCTAGCAAATTTAAATCTTTGTACGTTACTGAGTGCGTAAACTACTGCATTCTATTCAGTCTGTCAGCACTCGAAGCCGGATGTCAAGAGCGCACCTGTGCAAGTGTGCAGTTTGCAACTTATTTACCTTCTTAACTGAAGGACTATTCTGGAGAACGAAGCGATGTGACTGTGGGAAGCATTATTTTTGTCTCATGCAAAAAGTACGCTCTTGGATCGATGTTCCTGTAATGTACGTACGTAGGTATATATATATATATAGGTATGGCTAAGCATACAAATATCCTTCCTTTATCCTGTGATAGGTACACAATCATTAGCTTCTACTAAAAATTTACAAAATTCAAAAAAAATGTTTTTCTCCGATAGGGCATTAAAGGTATAGTGTGAGTTTGTGTTAGGCAAAACTTAAGCTAAGATTAGGTTCGCCATCTGTCACATTAGCCATTTATAAAAAAAAATGAATTCTTGTAATCTCATATCATTCCTAAAGGCTATAGATAGATCAAGGTAGTAAAAGGGGTCGATAGCGCAGGATAGGTAAAGTATACTGTAATGTATATTGTGATAAAAAACAATGCATTGCTAATTCTATAGGTTCAGTAGCGGTTGCATTACCAATACTGATATCTACCAGACAGACCTTTGTACGGAGAGAACGAACTTTAAATCTATTCGTCTATACCAATATTATAAAGTGGAAAGTTTTTATTATTTTTTGTTTGTTTGTACCAAATAGGCTCGATTAAAAATTATTTTACCTATGGAAAGCTACATTATTCCCGAGTAACATAGACTATAATTTTGACGGGAGCGAAGCCGCGGGGATCAGCTAGTTAAATATATTATGAATATATCCCAGATACATAAATCAACAAACACTCTCAGAATAAGACCACGACACACGCATACGACATGCGTTTAGGATGTTTGAGTGGAAAGCATCGCGGATGTGTTCGTGGAGAGATCCTTAGCTTTTCACACGTATCTAGAATACATTGCTTGCCCGTTTGTGGTCTAATAACTTCTTTAGTTTTACATTTTCTCGGACCGTTTTGTCTTGAGATTGTTGTTTTTAGTTTTCCAATACCTATAAGTAATGATTATTTTCCCACAGTTACTGCATTGTGTAAACTCAATGCTGGGGGTTTTTAAAATAAATGTTTACATACCTAGATAAATAGTATACTTTGTATTAATTCAGGTTATGAACTACCTGTGTGCAAAATTTAATTTAAGTCCGTTCAGCTGTTTTTGTGTGATTGAAACATTAACATACAAACTTTGAATTTTTTGTAGGATATTATAGTTTAATAATTAAAAATTATTGATTCATTTCTTAAATACTGACCATCCGCAACTTTTTATACAATGTAGTTTTTATACTAAGTAAATAAGTTTCTCATCTCGTTTATTTGTCAATTATTGAAATTTAAATTGAAAATTATTGAGACCGCTTGAAAATTTAATTTTATGGGAATTTTACTTTTTTCCTCTTTTTAAAAAATTACACTAATTTTATAAAGAGGAAAGATTTGATAGTTTGTTTGTGATTGAAAAACTCAAAAACGACTTAACCTATTTAAAAAAAATCTTTTACCTATGGAAAACTACATTATGTGTGTGACGTAGCCTATTTATCTTTTTATTCCAAAAACGGTGGGCCACGGGATCAAACCCTCGGGGAAAATCTGGTACTTACTTAAAGAGCTATGAATACAAAAGTGAATGGATGGAGAGAGAGACCAAAGAAAGGTGTCAGTGATAGCGTGGCGGTTGACAGGATGGATTGGAAGAAAAATCCTGTTGAAATGGATAAGGGTAGGAAGATTATGATACTCCTACTTCAGTGGCTGATTACATCTTTTATTATAATTTCGGCCCAGAATTACCTGCAGCTATCTTAGTTCTAGTTTCTATCTTAGTTTCCAGTTTCGTGTTCCATTCATTTCTCATCCAATACGGCTATATTTCCATATAAAGCTGAAGGACTGCTGCTGCTGCTGTGGAGATTTCATCCGGGATTTTCATTTTTATCTCTTACGTTAGCAACACATCCGCAATTTGTTTCGTCTATACCCAACTGTCACCACGTTCGGTAAAGTAGGCCAGTGTCCGTATCTATTACATAAAACAATGTTTAATGAATGAATAAACGTAAATTATTATGTGACGATTACGTCTATACATCCTGTGGAACACCGGTCATAGACCTTCATATTAAAGACATACATACTTCTATGCCATGGGTATCTAATTTCGTAACCAACTGGTTACATGCGGATCCTTAACCAAGAATCACACGGTTATCATGTATATTATATATATATACATATTTATTTTTTATGACCTCACGCATCTAGCTTTCACTCAAAATAAAATTTATTGCTCTTATAATGTGACGTAATTATACGATCTCAATATGTACTTACCTTTACATATTAATTTATGCTTAGTTTTAATTAAGATTGTAAAAATATTAGAAACTCGACTCAATAGGAAATTCAGAAAGCGGCTAGGTATCCACTTTCTGTGGAGTTATGGTATAATAAGATTTTGTTGGCTACTGAACGAACGGCTTTGTTGTAGCAGAAATTTTGGGAATGTAATTCTGTCCAGTCACGGTCTTGTATTTTATTGAATCTATAAAATAAATCATACATATACTCGCTGTGCGGAAAAGTTTGTTGGAGGCTTTTCTTTCTTCTTTTTTTAGAAAGAGAAAGTGTTTATTTGTCACAAAACGACATACATACAATAATAAATACCCTTAAACAATAGTATTAGTAGTACTTAAATTAAGTTAGTAAAGACGAGAAATAAATCAAACAATAATTACATATACTAGCTACATTTTGTTTTTAACAGAAAAGAAATAGGGTAAAAATGATGTCAGGCTGATGCATGTCGTGATTGTGGCAAGAAGGCTTCCACTCAGCATAATGCGCTGATTTTCAGTGGTCGCCTAGTGGCATTTTATCAACGAAAGCGTCGCGATAGCTATAGGAAGAAAGTCAAAATTCTATGGATTTCCTTAATTTTCTTACTTTATTCCTATATATTTAAAGAGCTATCGAATTCTAACACGATCAATCCATTCATCATCATCAGCCTTTTAACTTTGCCACTGTTGGGCCACAGGCCTCTCTGCGAGTGGGAATGGTCCTTAATCCACCACGCGGATCCAATCCCGGTTGGTGGATGTCATATGTCTTCGATTTTTGGTTCTAGGACATGCCGAATTCGTCACGATGTTTTCATTCACCGTTTTTAGACCAGTGGTGATGATAAAATTTACACAAAGTAATGCAGGTTAGAACCCACGACCTACAACTTGTAAGTCACGGCCTTTACCACGGCTCTCTTAATTCATGCTGCCTGTTTTTTAGGCACTTTTCCCATAGACAACGATGCTGTCAAAATTTAAAATCTGAGTTCTTTCACCCATCTTTTTAAACCTGCTTGTAATTAAGATTATAATTAAGTTATTCAAAATTATTTATTTTAGTATCTGTACTTTTCATATTATTAATTTTATTCATTCGATGACACGGTTGGCTCAGTGGTTGAACGGTTGGCTGCTACGCTGCGAGTCGCGGGTTCGCCTCCCGCACGATATAAAATTTGAATGGCCTACAAATAGTTGTTTCGGCCTGGTTGTGTGTGTGTGAGTTTTTATGTTTGTAATGAATGCACCCACGGTACAGGAGAAATTCCTAGTGGAAATGTTAAAAAAAGTTTTTATAAGTAGCTTCAAAATTTATAAAAAAACGGGTAATCAAAATAATTTAATCATTATTAATCATTCTAATCACAACGAATAACTTTCATGTATTAAAAATTATCTTCTTTCTGTAAAATTTATAATCATAATTTGCAGTATAAAAAATTACACCCAAAAATAAACCAAAACTAACGCTTTTATCGTAATAACTTCAGTTCTGACGATTCTGCCTATCCAAGGAAAATAACCTGAGTTTGCATAAGAAGGTATGTAACTATCATAAAAACGTGCTACAAACAACATTTGTGCATAACAACTAAAAAAACGTAACACCCAATAAAATCAGGAATTCAACTTCCTTACACCAAAATTCCTGATGCTCATCACGAGTACCTAGTATGTCATCGTTACAAAACTCCGGTATACAAGTTAATTTCCGGAGGCCTCGCAAGTCAGGTGGTACTTAGGTGTGGCCCGCGAAAGTGCCTGCCGCGCCTCAATTTTGACGTCAGACCACACTAGTTGAAAGTTTTTATTCGAAAAAAATTCGGCGGCATATTTTTGTGGCATTAGTTGCGACAGGTTTATAAAAAAATAAAAACGGTTTTGATTAAAATATTTCGTTATTTCGTTAAGACGTCTTCGATGTGTTACGGATACATCTAATGGGGTAGTTATTTAATTGAATCTAGATACATAAAAATCTAAATTTATTGCATCCACCTGCGTCAAAAAATCATAATTTTAAATATAACTCGTTAGATAAGATATATTTGATGAGTTTGTGAAATTTATTTTCCAAAGATAAAAATTTCACATGCCAAAAAAACTCTCCGACACGTTATGCATGCCACGTTTTGTCTAATTTAATCTCAATCAATCAATCAATTTTTTTTTTTTTTATTTCATATAGGCCTACATGGGCACTTATAAAACGTCGACAATGTGCACGGTTCGGGTTGGTCGTTTCCTATGGAGAAGAACCGGTAAGAAACTCCATGGTTACTCTTTTAAAAAAAAACCGGCCAAGTGCGAGTCGGACTCGCGCACGAAGGGTTCCGTACCATTTTCGTAAAAAACGGCAAAAAAATCACGTTTGTTGTATGGGACCCCCCTTAAATATTTATTTTATTTTGTTTTTAGTATTTGTTGTTGTAGCGGCAACAGATATACATCACCTGTGAAAATTTCAACTGTCTAGCTATCACGGTTCATGTGATACAGCCTGGTGACAGACAGACAGACAGACAGACAGACAGACAGACAGACAGACAGACGGACCGCGGAGTCTCAGTAATAGGGTTCCGTTTTTACCCTTTGGGTACGGAACCCTAAAAATGGTTTGGTTTTACAATATTTCCTTGTTACAGCATTAGTACTTAGATACGTGGGACACTCAGAAAGTTTTGCGAAACTAAAAAAAATTGTTCTATACGTACATATATTTTTATTAAATCTTTTCAAAGTACTTTCCACCAGCCTCTATACAAAGATTCATGCGCCTAAACCAGTTTTCAAAACACTTTTTCCAGTCCGCCGCAGACACCTCGTTTACAGCCTGCTCGAACGCAGCCAGCGCATCTTCCGGCGACGAAAATTGTATCCCTTTGAGCTGATTTTTTATTTTTGGGAATAAAAAGAAATCACACGGTGCTAGATCAGGGCTGTAAGGAGGGTGACCCAGGAGTTTGACTGGCGTGCTGTCCAGGAAGTCCCTCGTTTTGAGTGCGGTGTGCGCAGGTGCATTGTCGTGGTGGAGCAGTAGCCCGCGGAGCCCTGTGTTTGGTCGCTTGTTGCTTATAACAGAGAAAACTTCTGGCAAACATTTGGTAGTATACCATTCGGCATTAATGCTTCTTTGATCCCGTAAGGGAATTGATACCAAGTGGCCAGTCAAATTAAAAAAGCTAGCGATCAAAATCTTACCCCCGCTTCTAGATCGCTTCACTTTGGTAGGCGTTGGCTCATTTTGAAACACCCAAACAGTCGACTGGCGCTTGGTTTCTGGGTCGTATTGATAAATCCAGGACTCATCACCTGTAACGATGTCGTAAACACGCCGAGACGAGCCTGCTTCAAATTTGTTAAGCATATCACGGCACCATTCCACCCGGGCCTGCTTCTGAGCATCGGTGAGGTTGTGCGGCACCCAGCGTGATACTATCCTCCTCACGCGAAGATGGCTGTGTAGAATCTCGTGAACGCTTCCCGATCCAATCTTCAATATGTGTTGAATCTCCTGATATGTAATTCGCCTATTGTCTTGGATTAAATTTTTCACTGCTAGCACGTTTTCTTCGGTAACAGCCGTCAAAGGGCGACCGCTTCTTTCGTCATCCCCCAAAGTTGGTCGACCGCGCTTGAATTCGTTATACCAACGATACACGGTTGCCTTGGAAGGGCCTTCATCCATGAATGCCATTTGAAGTCTATCGTACGATTCATCCGGTTTCAGGCGACACTTGAAATCGTATAAAATCATAGCTCTAAAATGTTCCCGGCGCAGATCCATATTTCAGTGAGACACAATACTTTGAATTAACTCGCAAAAAATGTGGAGGGAAATTTTGAAATTGGAACTTACTTATTTTTACTTATAAATAATCATATTTTCGAAAAACATTATAACTGGCCAGTCTCCCATATATAAAAACTTTTTTTCGCAATACTTTCTGAGGGGCCTGGTATGTGGGGACAACGTAGGCCCGACAATAAGTCGTAAGAAAACAAAAAAAAAAGATTACATATTATTTAAACAAAAGAAAATAAAACGAGTTAAAAAGTTAACAAGCATCTAGAAGGCCTACAATGTTCACACATTTACAAAATAATCGGTAAAGGTATCTATACAAAAGTAAAATAAAAAAAAGACTAAATCTAACATGTGGCACAAATATTGTTATCAGTGCTGTAACTATTCTTAGCAAAGGGCTATGAAGATGATTGAAAACCATTGTAAAAAGAATAATGAAAAGAAAGAAAAAATAACAAAGAATTAATGAGATTGAGAATAGTTAGAGACAACCACATATTTGTGCCGTTTATGAGTTACCAGGGAAGCCGCATGCGCAGAAGGAGCTAAAGCCAAAATTTTTATCTTCAACGTAGTCCTTGATTTTATAATATGCTTTTTTAACAAGGACACGTTTGATGTAGTTTTTGAACTTTCCATCGGTCAGTTCTATAACTGACTTTGGCAACTTGTTATAAAAGCGTATACTGTTTATATAAAAAGACTTGCTAGTTTTCGTTAATCTGAATTTGGGTATTACAATTTCGTGCTTACTGCGTGTATTTAAATTATGTAAGTCGCTTCTAGTTTTGAAAAGCCCTCGATTTTTGCGGACATACAAAATACATTCCAAAATATAGAGTGATGGTAGAGTCAGTATATCGATTTCTTTAAATTTTTCTCTAAGGGACTCGCGAGGACCCATTTCATAGATCGCGCGGATTGCCCTCTTTTGTAAGATGAAAATTGAGTCAACATCTGCTGCTGATCCCCACAGCAGAATGCCATAAGACATAATACTGTGGAAATAAGCATAATATACTAACCTAGCTGTGGCTACATCGGTTAACTGCCTTATTTTCCTTACTGCATATGCAGCTGAACTTAACCTACCCGAAAGAGTTCTAATGTGCGCGCCCCACTGCAGTTTTGAATCGATAGGAATCCCTAAGAAAACAGTTTCAGCTATAACTTCAAGACTTTTGCCGTCAAGATTCAAATTCAGGTCTCGTTGTGGTACATTTGGTAAAGAGAACTTAAGAAATTTAGTTTTTGTCGCATTCAGTAAAAGATTATTAGCTGCGAACCATTTTGTGAGAATAATAAGACTTTCGTTGACATGTAAGACATCCGTATCTTTCCTATCTATTTTAAAAATTAGCGAAGTATCATCAGCAAATAGAATTATATCCGATAATTTGGCCATCATAAAAGGGAGATCATTAATGTAAACAAGAAAAAGGAAAGGGCCGAGAATTGAACCTTGGGGCACGCCCATCTTGACTAGAGACCCGGAGGACGTCACCCCATTAACATTCACTTTTTGCTGTCTGTTTGATAAATATGAAAGCACAAGATCAGCAGCTTGTCCTCGAATTCCGTAGTGGTATAATTTACAGATCAGTGTGTTGTGGTCGACGCAGTCGAACGCTTTTGAGAGATCACAGAAAATGCCAATGGCATCCTGGGACTTCTCCCAAGATTCCAAAATGTGACTGATGAGTTTTACTCCCGCGTCCGTAGTCGACCTACCTTTCGTGAAACCAAACTGCTGACTATGCAGGATCCCATTTGAATTGAAGTGAGACAACATCTGATCCAGCATGATTTTTTCATAGATTTTACTCAATGCTGGAAGCACGGATATAGGTCTATAATTAGAGAGATCACTCTTACAACCTGATTTGAAAATTGGTACTACTTTGCTGTGTTTCATTAAGTCAGGAAACGTGCCGCTGTCCAAACATTGATTGAATATGCCTGTTAGGACAGGAGCAATTGAGTCAATAATATCTTCAAGAACCCTAACGGATATCCCCCATAAGTCTTCAGTATTTTTTATATTGAGACTTTTGAACACGTTTTTAATTGTATCAATACATATTGGTTTAAATTGAAAGGTCGGTATGTCTTTGGTAAAGTTTTCTTTAAGAAGAGCTTCAGCTAATTTAGATGAGGAGGGAAGAGACTTCGTAACCTCTAACGGAATGTTGGTAAAGAACTTTTCTAATGTCTCAGCGACTTCTTGCTTATCAGAAATGGTTTGATTATTTATTTTCAAAGACAACTCATTCTGATCGCGTTGTTGTGTCTTTCCAGTTTCTCTATTTATTAATTGCCACACAGTTTTTATTTTATTATTTGAAACACCAATTTTGTTAATTTTTATTTGAGATTTTGCTTGAGCGCAGACTCTTTTAAATATTTTGGAATAGTTTCTAACATAAGTGTGAAAAACTTTATCGGAAGTCAAAGATTTTTCGTAATATAAATTATATAAGATATCTCGGCTTTTTCTTATGCCCACAGTGGCCCATTCACTAAATTTTGATTTGGAATTGTTGACTTTAACTGTTTTTACAGGACACGTTTTATTGAATTCATGGCAAATTGTAGAAAACAACGTGCCGTAATTTATATTGGGGTCTTTTGAATCAAAACTGGCGTTACAAAGGTTACTAAAAACGTTATTATTAAAAGAATTTAATTTATTTTTAGTAAGAGGTCTTAATCGAATTGATTTAACTAGGTTTAATTTTATATCCGACTCAAAAGATACTAGTTGACCAGTATGGTCTGACCTAACGCCACTAATTACAAACGAATCTTTTACTTTACAATTAGTGAATACATTGTCTATGCACGAAGCTGAAGTTGCTGTTATTCTTGTTGGTTCATTAAATAAATATTTTAAGTTGAATGATTTGAACAATGAAATGAGCTTACATTTTTCAGGTGAATTGACTAACAGATCTATATTTAAATCACCACAAACAAAGACTAATTTATTATCTCTGAAAAGTTTACATAATAGTTCTTCCATTGAAATCAAAAACAATGACAAGTTTGATGCTGGTGGTCTGTAAACACACAAGATAGTATGCCCCTCGACCTCTGCACATGCTACCTCACATAAGCGATCAACAGAGTAAGCAGTGATATCCTTCCTTTCCTTATATTTGAGATGACTGTTACAAAGTATCAAGGTACCACCACCCACTGTGGATCTGTTGTACGCGCTGGCAACTGAAAAATTATTTACATTAAACAACATCCTATCTGGTTTTAACCAAGTTTCACAAAAACATAGGATATCCATGTGGTATTTATCTACTAACAATTCCACGTCTAAAATTTTGCCGGAGAAGCGATTTATATTTTGATGATATAGTAAAATATTACTATTCCTCTTCTCTTTTGTCGGCTCTAATAGTTTAAAGGGTCTACAGTAGTATTATCAGAAAAACTGGATAATACTGTTAAATCACTAAACCTAGTTTCAGTTAAATTATCAATAACTGCGTGTATATTAAAAGCTAACAATGTAGCTAATAAATGTCGGCTATTTTTGGGAAGAAACATATGTTCCCGAATCAAAACAAAATCACTAACAAAATTGTTGGTGTCAAAAAACAATAAACGGTCACTATGACGACAAGATAAAATATGCATCAAGTTATTTAAACTAGATATGTATTCATTTTCCTGAACAAGTAATTTGTCAGAATAGGGCAATGCACATAGTATCAATTTGCCTAATCTTAACTTAAGTAGGGTATCAATACCATTAACTATGTCCCTTTTTGTTACACTAAGGCTATTTCCAAAAATAAGAACTACAGTAGTTTGCTCATTCAATTGTGTCTGTTGAATTTTATGAATAAGCTCATTAAAATGCAATTTATGATAACAATGGTTCACTATTGTATGTTTAGAACGGTTATTTAACAATGATCCAAAACCTGTTCCGAAACTATCAGAATATACTTAGACATTACTTTTGGAGGGGTTCAAATTTGTTGCAGTATGCTCGATGGGTAAAGTTATAGGAGCAACATGTTGTGAAATGAGAGGTGGCGGAGCGGCAGCACAACTACAGGTGAGGTTGTTAGTCAATGACTCATACCTCTCTGCATTATACTTCACCAGGTCCACCAACTCACAGGCCTCCTGCATGCGCTCACTTAACATCTGTTGACTACATTCATATTTACAAAATATTTCTTTTAGTGTATTTTCCCGACTCAATAACTCCCTTTGAAGATTCTGAATGTCAACATCATACATTTGTGTACTAGTTTCTAATTTACTATTACATAAAATTAATTGGTTTTTTAAATTTCTGAAATCTCTTTTAAGGTTAACATTATATTTGTAAACACTTTGAGTTTTTAAAAGTTTCTTGTATTTCTTAATACTTTTATTGATTTTAATATATTTCTTAATTTTATTATGACTACTTAGAATTGGACATTTAGCAATGGTGGAAATCTAGATCCATACCTATCAAGATTTATGCCGTGTTTTATAATTTGAATAATTATCATGACTACTACGTCAGAAAAAGCCTATGTATAAGTATTTAAGTTGGATAAGAAAGATAATAAAATTAGTATAGAATTAATACTAACGACCTTTACAGAGAAAGCGAGTTTTTAATCATTGACGACTAATTATTATAATTTATTCAATCCGTGTTCCATTGATCTCTAAAGTTTATAAACATGTAATCTAATCGTAATTATATTCGTACGCAAATATTGAACATATCGCCCAGTTTCCGGTTTTTTACATACATTTGCACTCTAAACAGCGTTATATTCAAGGCCGAACTTTCCATAACTAATAGTTATTTAGCAATTCAAATATAAAAAAAAAAAAACTAAAATTGAAAGTAACGTTAAGTTAAGCCTTGTCTGTAACTGTGTGTACATTGGGTGCAATTTATGAATAAATGAAAGTGGAAATAAATAAATAAATAATCAATCTTATTTGGAACCTTTCAGTCATTAGTCGTTCTCAACACAAACGTGGAGGCTGGAACTATCAAAGAAGGCCTACATAGTAGGTATACCCCATAGTGGATTAAGTTTTGTGAAGGGCGATGGATTTACTGATCTGGTCTCATCTATTCATAATATCCATACAATACCTTGTCAACATTTTATTCAATACTTCCATTCGAATACTTATTAAACAATTCTACTATACTTTTTAAAGATACTTATTTTTACTAGCTTTGCATAAAATTACAATGCTACGGTTAAGTATCAATTTGTTAGTCTTCTTCATAACCAAAAACATGAAAACCAAAACTGCATTCGAATAACTCGCATAAAAACCAAGAGATTGTTCCCGTTATTCGAAAATCTCCTACAAAAATTCGCGCCGTGTGTATCAACAGACCATAAAAGTACCGTTGCTCTCAAGGTCGGCTTTGCACAGGCCGCCACTGGCCGCAAGTGCCTCTGACTCACGGCACTTTCATCTTGATAGTCGGTTAGGTAAGGATTAACAGGAGATAGTTACGTCAGTTTATTGATAGGATTCCTTGGCTAGTAGGTCAATTATTTATTGGGAGTTGCGTTTGCGAAGTATCGCAATTTTTGTATGAGAATATGATTTGTCTGTTCTGTTTGGTGTATATTTTTGAAAGAACTATTAAACCACTTTTAGCATGCGGTGGGGGAACCAATTTTTTTTTAAGAGACTTCCCAAAAAGGAGGAGTTTTTCAATTCGGATGCTTATATTTTTTTTTGTATTTTCGGGCATAACTCCGTCATATATAAACAGATATGCCAAATTCTTTTTTTGTTCGAACATAACACCTGAATTTTGTATTTAAATTTAAAGCTAACGATCACAACATGCGCATAGCTTTTGCTTCAGCAATTTAAGAATGCTAGCATTATTATAGTAATAAGCGAAGTTTTCAAGCGAATAAATCGTATAAAATATCTGCAACAAGTTTATTACTTCCTGTCCATGCTGCAATAGATGACTTAAAGATTACTTTAGGAGTCGCAGCAAAACCTGTGCTTCTATATAATTATACTGACTGATAATATCATAATGTGACTAACTGCATGTCTGCGACTCTGTTTAGTATAACATGAATTTATATATCCTGTTCCGTTATCCAAAAAAAAATCTTGCCATACAACTGATATAACAGACGTTTTTGATGATGCCGACAGAATACACAGACAGAATTTGCAAAGGGAATATCTACCAAGATAAAGGGAATGAAAGGAAGAAATGGAGGCTTTTGCTGGAGTGGGACAGAACAGGCTGAAAATAAAATAAGGATACACTAAATTCATAATGCTTTGAAATTGGTAACATGCACACCAAACATGACCAGAATTGGTCTGCATGTTACCAATATAATTATCTAGTAATAATTATGGCTTTCAAACGATATTTTAGACCACATTGCTTAGGCTAGATAATGATCAAACGCAATATTATTAATGACAAAAAAAACTGTTTTGCAAAAAAATACTACCGACTTCCAAATGAAAAACTACAAAGTAAAAAAATAACTTAATTTTTGGAAGTTGGTGTCTTTCGTAGGTACCATTTTTTTGCGATATGGACACCGACTTCCTAAATTATTTTTACTTTGTTGTTTTTCATTTGGATGTTGGTAGTATTTTTTTGCAAAAAAGTTTTTTTAGTTTTACCTACCTAATAGGCAAGTTGTTTAGTAAGGTCCCTATAACGCCAGAATAGATTACCCGAATAACATGGAACTTGCACATAACCGGTGAAATTAGAGATCTGCGTACCTCTTTAGAGCGTACTGGTGTGATGTTATGTTATGAAATGGTATAAGCAATAAACAGGTATGCGATTGCAGCAATCCCGAGAGTTTTGCCGTTATTTATTTAAGAGTTCTGTTGTATATCTCCGAAGTTCTTCATCAGACCTTCACCAAATTAAAATGGGACCAATTTCGAAACATACTCTTTCAAACAATTGGTCCACAATTGAATGCGATATCGGTGAACATAAACAAAAAAAAAAAACATACATAAAGTCGAACATAGAACCTCATCCGTTTTGGTAAGTCGGTTAAATAAAATAGACTTTGGCATTGGATGCAAAGTAAACCTGTAATTATAGTTGTAAGGGAGATTTTAATAATAAAGAAATACTACCCACCCACGATACAGGAAGAAATTCCTAGTGTGGGGCAACGTTTTTTAAACAAAAAAAAAGAAAAGAATTGAATTCTTCGCATGACTTTATAAACAATACAAAAATCTATATACTCGTATCCGTTTACAAACCAAAATAATTATAGTCGCTTTGTCACCCATCCATAAGCTTACGCATAAGCTTTGTCATAGCACATCAAATTATATAGAAAGTGAGCCTATTGGAAGTATTGGAACCAAAGGGCGTTGGCACAAATTCACACTGACCTCTTTGCTAGTTCGGTGCTGTGACATCTTTATGAGCTGTTTGGGTGTTCCCAAATACTAAGAAATTATATATATAGAAGGTAGGTATATCATAAACTAGAAGTATAAGAAACTTTTTAATCAGTGTCAGTGTTTAAATTAATCAAGAAGAGGTGCCACAGAGTTGAATACAGGTAATATTCTACGAGATGGTAAAGAAAAGAAGTACTATTTAATAGTTTTTGTTTTGTACGAAGTTAAGTAATATAGAGTATATTTAGGTGCCTTCACTGAAGCTTCGCTTGTACGGCCACAGGCACTGTGCATGTTACCGAAATAAAAAGTATACCAATGTCACTCATTGATAAAGTAGCTTGATTTCCATCAGTGAAATGATTTTTTCATAGGATCAGTTTCTTTTTCACTTCACTTCTAGGGATTATCACGAATAATAAATTTTTACTATTAATAATATAAGTTTAGATTTAGTCTTCTTTTATTAGATGTTTATTTTTAAAAGGTCTTGCAGAATGGGTAATGGTTACATACATGGAATAATGCCATTACGTACTAAAGTCTGACGAATATTCAAAAAATTCACTATTCCTAATTTTAAGTCTTCTTTGTACGAGGTTTATTTGCTGTAGTTTTTTATGGGCTCCGTTTCTCATTAAAATGGTTCTTAGAAAACAAAACCAACATTCTTTGAAGAGTTTATAGGAATGTGTAGGTACATACCATTATATGACATGTATGATAATAGAAAGTGTCCTAAATACTTTCTCGATTCGTAACTTGGGAGCGTCTCTTCATGCAACACTCCTTATTTTATGGTTCTAAATAATAGCTAAAAAAACTGTCAGATCCTGTTACATTTTGTTCAAACTAGTGTCTAGTTCATCAAGCAGCAATCTAAACAGAAAAATCATAGTCTCTAAAGTTAACTTTATAGACTATGGTTTTGATCATACATTTAGTTTTACTGAGGTGACCTCAGTTACTACCCATAAATTACAAAAAAAAAAATCTAAAACATTGAAAAAATTCCAACAACTACGATTACATTAAAATCAATTTGATTTTAGATATACAAATATCAAGGAACAAAAATACAAATAAATGATCCAAAATATATATGGCTTAATGTTTGGTTCAGCAACATTTTGGAATCTTACGGAATTGCAGAAAGCAGAAGGCATGAGATAGTACCAATATTCTCTTCTTAAACAGTAGGATTCTTGCTGGACTGAAAGACTTTCAAATATAGTCCTCCCTTCTATATTTGGTGGACGATATAGTGAATATCTGTTGGCATAAATGAATTTAATGAATATGATTTGAAGTTGTATATTGTAAACTACCAGGCCCCTCAGAAAGTATTGCGAAAAAAAGTTTTTATGTATGGGAGACTGGCCAGTTATAATGTTTTTCGAAAATATGATTATTTATAAGTAAAAATAAGTAAGTTCCAATTTCAAAATTTCCCTCCACATTTTTTGCGAGTTAATTCAAAGTATTGTGTCTCACTGAAATATGGATCTGCGCCGGGAACATTTTAGAGCTATGATTTTATAAGATTTCAAGTGTCGCCTGAAACCGGATGAATCATACGATAGACTTCAAATGGCATTCATGGATGAAGGCCCTTCCAAGGCAACCGTGTATCGTTGGTATAACGAATTCAAGCGCGGTCGACCAACTTTGGGGGATGACGAAAGAAGCGGTCGCCCTTTGACGGCTGTTACCGAAGAAAACGTGCTAGCAGTGAAAAATTTAATCCAAGACAATAGGCGAATTACATATCAGGAGATTCAACACATATTGAAGATTGGATCGGGAAGCGTTCACGAGATTCTACACAGCCATCTTCGCGTGAGGAGGATAGTATCACGCTGGGTGCCGCACAACCTCACCGATGCTCAGAAGCAGGCCCGGGTGGAATGGTGCCGTGATATGCTTAACAAATTTGAAGCAGGCTCGTCTCGGCGTGTTTACGACATCGTTACAGGTGATGAGTCCTGGATTTATCAATACGACCCAGAAACCAAGCGCCAGTCGACTGATTGGGTGTTTCAAAATGAGCCAACGCCTACCAAAGTGAAGCGATCTAGAAGCGGGGGTAAGATTTTGATCGCTAGCTTTTTTAATTTGACTGGCCACTTGGTATCAATTCCCTTACGGGATCAAAGAAGCATTAATGCCGAATGGTATACTACCAAATGTTTGCCAGAAGTTTTCTCTGTTATAAGCAACAAGCGACCAAACACAGGGCTCCGCGGGCTACTGCTCCACCACGACAATGCACCTGCGCACACCGCACTCAAAACGAGGGACTTCCTGGACAGCACGCCAGTCAAACTCCTGGGTCACCCTCCTTACAGCCCTGATCTAGCACCGTGTGACTTCTTTTTATTCCCAAAAATAAAAAATCAGCTCAAAGGGATACAATTTTCGTCGCCGGAAGATGCGCTGGCTGCGTTCGAGCAGGCTGTAAACGAGGTGTCTGCGGCGGACTGGAAAAAGTGTTTTGAAAACTGGTTTAGGCGCATGAATCTTTGTATAGAGGCTGGTGGAAAGTACTTTGAAAAGATTTAATAAAAATATATGTACGTATAGAACAATTTTTTTTAGTTTCGCAAAACTTTCTGAGTGTCCCACGTACTTGTACTATGCGCTAGTACAACAGCAAGTATGCATTCACAGTGGTTGAGGCCAGAAGTAACATGTTAAACTGGTTTTTTTCGAAGCCGGCCTCAAATGTCACCAACGGAACTGTGTGTTAGTTCCTAGATATTTTGTTTACCCCTTTAACGTCTATTCTGTGAAACAGAGCCCTAATGGTTTTAATTCTACTTAAGTACTAATGAAGAACAAATATTATAATTAGCTTTGCGCGTATGTAGTCTCTGTCAATAGAAACTACCTTAACTAAAGTTATGTTGATTAGGGTTTTGCTAAAAGATTACGCTATGACATTGTTTTTGATAAAAAGAGAATAATCAATTCTAAGAAGATATTCTTGGTCAAGACCGCGAAACGCACAGGACCGATCGGTGTGGCGATGCTTGGGGGAGGCATATGACTGTCCAGCAGTGGACGTCTTTCGGCTGAAATGATGATAATGTTGATGAATCTAATTAGCTGAAATAAAAGTTGCATAATATACTTATCCTCATAAACTCCATGACTCCAGGACACTCGTTTCATACATGTTTATGTTAAGATAGAAAATTTTGAATGATTTTTTAGGGGCTGAAACCATTAAAAACCAGCTGTAGTTATAAAGGAAGATCAAAACAAGAGAACCTGAATAAAATATGAAAAAGTTGATAAAACTGAAACCAAAACAAAAAGTAATAACTAAAAAGATTATTTTAAATTTCAGCCGCACCATCACAGTACAGTTACTACAGAATTCATTCACAGCACACACCTTACATACATCCACATATACATCCATATCAGTAACTCGTAACACGACTTTTTCCCTGCAAGTCTTGTAAGCGTCTCGGTGACTCTTGAATTTAAGATGTGTGTGAAGTGTTCACGCGTGTACTTTCACTTGTGCAAAGCGTTGTGGTTACATCACTGGCACATTTCGTACACTTGAGCTCAATTATTTAATCGTTTTATAATAATTGTGACCTAGACATTTTGTTGCTATGCGTAGCTTCTTTTATTAATTGTGATTTGTTTGGTTTGACGAAAAAAATATCTTGATTTTGTTTAAGTATCAAATATACTATATACATATAGTATATTTGAATTTGCACGTACATCTTTTGTTGGGCTGTATTAATACTTTCATAGCTTATTATTTATTTCACTAATTGACCTGTTCATAATGATATGCATTCAAATCTCTAAATTTATTTTAAAATCTATATTTATTTACTGATTTATGTACACATAAGTCGTTCCGAAGTAAATTAGTTTGTTCGTTTAACTATTAGTACGAATAAAAATTTGCATTCAACGTATTACTACATCACACACCTATTATTATTAAAATTGATTCACACTCATCAATGGTTTAACTTAATAGTTAACACTCAATTTTATTCACTTTTACTATCTCAGTCTGTACATATAAAACCAATTAAAATTAATTTAAATATTGCAAAAGAAAGCAAATGTTTTGTAATAACTTTCCTTAACCAAAATCACCAACTTTTCACAGAATTTTTAGTTTCAGTATGATCAAAACTCCTAGCAGTCAGCACGACTCCGATGCACGTATGAAAATAATATAAAAAGTGGGTATACATATCAAAAAGAAATTAGAATACGAAAAAAGTAGAAAATTCGTTAAACTAAGGCGAGTAAGCTATGCGACAGAAAGTTTCGGGGCCAAGAGTCTATCTAAGCTTTCCGGTTTTTGATACGACCTCGAAATCTGAAGTATTAAAAAATAGCTACATATGAAATTAGACAGAGTTCATGAGAGAGCGAACAATGAATTTCACTTATAACAATATTTTATTACAACATTATAAAATTTAACGTTACAACGTGGTTTTTAGAAATTACGACACTCATTTTCACCTCCGCTTATGGACTTACGAAAAATCAAACAATCACACTTTTTCTTTCGTTTTAATTTACACTGCTCAGCTCATAACGTACGAATGCCTATTTGTGATGTCGTAAACGCAAACTTCGCTTTCTAACATCCAATATTTATTTTTCTACTTATCCTGACGTCTGAGCTTAAACGATCTGCGGTCGATCAGTTAGCATACGGCTTCAAACAGCGCGCACACACTTTACGTCATATTGTCAAAAAATTGTAGAGGGGAGGCGAAGGATAAAATCCATCAGTTTTTTGGGAAATCATCATAAGTTTGCCAACGTTGGCACTTGCAGTACAAGCATCCAGTGAAGTAGAAGTTTTATAAATTAAAAATGTGGAAGAAAATAGCTTTGTTAGCCATTCTGGCTTCAGTGAAGTGTAACCCAGTGCATGAGAACGGTGTTGCGGAAAACTTAGTGGGTGCAGTTACCGAGTGCATTGAAACGGATACCTCGTTATGTCTGAAGGTGAATATCGTGGATACCAAAGTGTTGTGGAATGCAGTGACCAGAATAATCGAGTGTAGTCGTAACGATGACAAAACTAATTGAATTTTCAGTAAAACCCATTAAAATAACGTGTGGCTACTTACTGAGGATTTGTAGTAAAATCATTTCTCTGCCATTACGAATGTCTGGAGACAGTGTTGCATAATACGGCTTTCTTCTTGAAAAGTTTTAATGCTCAGTGGTTTAATTTCTTAAGTAGCAAAAAATCATACAATATTAAATTTAATTTTCAATTGCACAAAGAAGTGAATTTAATACTTTAAATTCAAATTCATTCACAGAAAATAAACATTTAAATTAGGAAAAATACAACTTTAATAAAAAAAAATATAGGATTTTAGCAACAAAAAATGACACGTCGATTAAAAATTACATCATAGTAAAATCATTAAACTCATCTCTTTATCCACAGGAAAAAGCCCTGAAATTCACTGAAAGGCTCTCCATCTTGAAAGACCTGGACATCTTCGAAGGTATGAGCCTGGTGAACACCGGATCAGCTCGATCAGCTCGTAGCTACGAGCCATTGACTGAAGAACCTAAAGCCAGGGAACTCCAGATTGACGAGAGAATCGCTGACAACGTTGGAGACTTCTTGGAGAATCACGTACTGCAGATGCGTTTGTCTTCTCCTGATGATGGAGAATCTAGGGGACTTGATGAGGAAGGTAAGAAGAAAAACTATCAGTATTGCAATGTCAGGTGAAGAAAAAGAAAATAATAAATAAAACAGAAAAAAAAATCCTCAGAAAAAAAGTTATGGGAAATCAATGCTTCTTAAAGTAAAATGGCCTAAATTCTCCATTCCCACGATAATAAGGGTCCAAAAGCTTACATAAAACCCAAAACTACCATTAGCAAGGCAATAAACAAATCTATTGTGACAACGAGAAACTTTGCCACTAAAGTGCCAAACGAGTTTCAAACAATGCATTGAAGTCTAGGTACCTCACAGCTTTCTCTCCAGCACATATTTACATACTCAGTTGACAAACAAAGCCCTTTATTGTGACAAGAAGGTGCTAAAAGGAATGTTTTGTATTGACAATTTCATAGTTCTTTTTGAAACTATTTTTAACACCATTCTCTATTAATTTACTGTTAGTGTTATGCTGTAACACTCTTGCATCTACAACTTTGAAAAGATTTACAAATACATCAGAAAATCATTGAAGTTTGGATTTTTGGATTCACCAAAAATTTTTATTCTTTAAAATAAAACTTGAATATCTTTTTCATAAACAACTCCTTAAGTTGAATTCGACAAAAAATTCCAAAGCAAAAAATAACTGAGGAGAACATTAGAATAATAAGCATCTATTAAATAGACTCAACATACAATTTTCAGACACTTAGCGGCTTTGCATTTATTATTATGCGTCGTAATATTATCCAACTCTTCGCAATCATCACACCCTGGTACTTGCAATTCCAAATCGATTACATCACAACTGTTAAATTTAAAATTTTCTCTTTTTTTTCCAGCCCGTGGCAAGAAGAAGAAGAAGATCAAGAAGCTGTTGCCCCTCCTCCTCCTGTTGAAGCTCAAGATGGCCGCCCTCATCCCTCTCTTCCTTGGAATCATCGCTTTCGTCGCTGTCAAGGCCGTCTTCTTAGGAAAGATCGCTTTCGCCATGAGCGCTTTCAGTCTGATCAGGAAACTGCTCGCTAAGAAGGGTGGATCTTCATCTTCAAGCATTTCGTATGCCGCTCCTGCTCATCACGAAGAACACCCTGGATACTCCTACGAACCAGCTAGCCAAGGCTGGAGTAGGTCAGCCAAAGATGGAGCTTCCATGGCCTATGCTGGACAACTCAGCAACTGAACTGATTTAGAATGATTGTTAATTTATTTGTGTGAATGTGTGCTATTTATTCATGATTGTTGAAGCCATGTACAAGTACCTCAGTTTTAATTTATTTATTTAAATAAATATTTATGTTCATTTTTATTTGATTTGTTTTCTTTGAACTTCGCCTTATGAAACATTTCAGCAGAATTACTTATACTTAGTAATTTTATAAGTCACATGAAAATCTGGTCTAATTCAGTAACGCTCAACCAGATTGGAACATAAAACATGCTCTTACCTGCCTGAAAATTGTAAACTTTCCATTATTAAAGCTTTCAAGACAATCAAATGACTTAGAGCAACAATGGTAAACAAATTAACACATTCAAAACACAAAACAAAAACACTGTTTCTTATTATATAGGTTTCTCTGTTTTTTTAATTACACAATCACTCGTAATGGTCTTCATTAGTGATGAAATGAAAAACGTAAAATGAAGATAAAAACTTTCAGATATTAACTATGACAAGAAAACACTACAATAAAGCCAGAGTCATTAGCAATCTTCGTATTAATAATCAAAAGAGCACTGCACTACATTTTCTAGTGTCCTTAGGAATACTTTAATTAGAAAAGTTTGGGCGTTTAATTATTTTAACTATTACAAGGTTAATAATAAAGCTACCTGAAAGTACACAAATCATTCAGTAAAAACCCCATGCAAACATTATACATTGACAAACGAACCAAAACACACATATCACAAAGAGAGACACAAGTTTTATTTAGGATATGTTTAAATCGTCGTATCAATAATGGAATAAAAACAGAAGGATAATGATGATAATATAAGGATATGACATTATCAGTACGAAAATTATCCACAGACGAATAAAATACTAAGTATAGATGATGATGAACCACTTAAATGTCTTAAAAATGGACTTGACAATATCTACCCCTTTTATAAGCCGGATGAAAATAGCAATACACATACATAGTAATTAGAATGTCTCACCACATTCCAATAATTCACAAACCCAACATGACAAGAATATATTATCATATGCTTCTGATATACTGAATTATTCTTAGAAAACACCATAAAATCGTTATCTTAAAGAATTTATCATAAAAGCGTATTAACCCTATAACATTCCCAGGCTCAATCTGATTTGATGAATGTCACATGTTCATGGCGGTTTCCTCAAGATGCTTTCCTTCACCGTTTTGACACCAGTTGTAAGCTAATATTTACACCATAGCCTGTCTCGGTCAAACCGAGGACCAACGATCTATAGATGGTACCACGAACGGTTGCCAGTGGGACGCAACTGCACTTCAATTTCTTATACTTCCTTAAAATCAAGCGCAATTTAGAAACTGGAAGATGTATCCGGAAAAGCAGTAATGAAATACAATATTAATAAAAATTAAGGAGAAGTACAAAACTATGTCCATTGAAACTCCATTGAAAAAAAATAAGTAACTTTATTTCTTATGGACCGTAAACTTCCAATTGTACTGATAGAAAAGTACAATTACACTGAGTTGTGTAAATTCCTAATGCGGTTTAGCTATGGTATTCTATAACATTGTATATACGACAAAGCCAGCATGTCCAATAAAGTTATTTTAGAAAAAGCAATAAGCAACAAATTGGTCAAACTTGTGTAAGACGTTCTCAGATTGAACAGTGAAGAGACAGTCTTCGCCACTGGACGGCATTTGATTGATTGTATAGTATTTCGAGCTGGTGCCAACAACTACACGTCCAGGGGCGTATTAAGCGTTTGGATCGGATAAATTTAGTTATTCGGTCCACCCCATGTCATCAAGAAAGACCAGCAATGACCTGGTGTTACTGTCTATTTCTCAGAGGTTATCTGGGTTACTTTTACTCTGTATCCAGCGACCACTCGGCAGCTTAGGAGCTAATGAGCTGCAGTCTCGTCTTCTTGCATGCAGTCTCCGCAGAGCTGAGCTCTGTAACTCCTATGTTCACAGTTGATAATTATGACTGACTGTGCACAAATGTAATTTAGTCAGTCGAGGGGATGGAAGAGCTTTTTTGGTCTGCCTACACGTACCATGGCCATATAGTGATGTTGGTTATTGCTTCGTTTACCAGGTTGCGTTGGTATCCGAATGGAAGAGCAATGGTACAATGGGTTCAGATCCTACCGATTAACTCGCCAGAAAGAAATGGAGTATGTTTTGCACCAATAGGTGAAAACTACTCGATGAATCACTACATGATGATCATCGAGTATTGCCACGATTACCATCCCAGTTAAGTTTTGCTGACACTCGTACTAAATCATTTCAGCCCAGAATACACTGCGTCGCTGTATAGTTTAGCGTTTGTGGACTCCGAAAAAGCCTTCGATTCGATTGCAGACTTGAGCTGTGCTGCAGCCTCTCCAACGGTGCCAAATTGACTACAGGTGCATCGAAGAGCTGAAGTGTTGAAGAGGTCAACCGTCGAATCCGTTTTGGCTGGGCAGCATTTGAGAAGTTGCGCGACATCTTCTCGTCCAACTTACCACAGTGTCTCAAGATGATTGTCTATGTTGATGATTGACCAGTGTTTGTTGGTAGTGATGACATCTGGCTCTGAGACGTGATCGCTCACAATGGGTCTCATCAGTCACCTAAAGGGCAATGGAGCGGGGTATGCTCGGGGTTTTCTTACGTGATCGAATCTGAAATGTAGAGATGCACAGGAGAACCAGGGTTACCCACTTAGCACGAAGAATTACCAAACTTAAGTGGCGCTGGGCAGGGCACATTGCTTGCAGAACGGATGGCCGATGGGGCAGAAATTTTCGGGAGTGGCGACTGCGAACCGGAAGACGTTGCGTTGGAAGGCCTCCCACCAGGTGGACCGATGACCAGATGAAAGTTGCGGGGATCCGCTGGATTTGAGACGCACGGGACCGATCAATATGGCAACGCTTGGGGGAGGTCTATGTCCAGCAGTGGACGTCTTTCGGCTGATATTATTAAGATGTAATGGGCAGACTAAGTCAAGCGTAAAATATAGAAGTGTCAATAAAACACGGAATCTCTACATGTAAACCGGCGAGTAATTCGTGTAGTGTACGGTCATTGCAACCTTTGTCTAACGTACACAATAATATACAAATACATATAAGCTATGCTTTGTCCAGTTAAATTAACCGTTAGAAATTAGAGAAACTAATGAGCAAACTATTCTATCCTTATGTTGTTTTTCTTATAGTAAGGAATATATAAAAATCTTAATCAAGGTAAGTACAACAAAAATCTTAGAAGACATCTCACGACAGATCACAAACACGACTGCTTAGCGAAATTTCTCATAGAACCGTCCAGTCCTACAAGAACACACGGGAATCCGGAGAAAGTGCCCAACGCTCAATATCTCACCGAAAGCAACCTTCGAAAATAAAAATAAGAGAAATAAAATCGAACGTGAATTCCAAATATATATAAATATTAATGAAAACAAAGTATGCCACGCACTTTTGCATAGTATCGTCTGGTTTTCATATGGAAGAGATGACATTAAAATGTTAATACTTTAAACAGCTAAGTGGGGGGAGTTTGGATAAAAAATACTGATCGAATCGAATTATCATCACAGTTCGAACGATCTTGGATTAGTTGAGTCCAGAGCAGAAGCAAAGATGAAGTCCTTCGTTGTGTTTTTAAGTGTTGTGGCTTACGTGTCCTGTGGACCGGTCAGTTCAGACGATTCAGTGCTCAAATCGGTACTTGGAAATTTCGTCAACTGTAACAGTGATTTGGGTCTGTGCATGAAGGTATGAAGTGACAGTGCAGTGATATTTGTTTTGACTTGACACATGGACGCATCAAATTATGGATTTTTTGGAAAAATTGTGTTTATTTTGGAGAATTCAAGTGCATCTTATAGTCTAGACGCTATTGGTCAAAGTATCAATAACTTTTTACTCAAATAAAATTATTCATAATAGTGATAATTATTTAAATCTACGATGTTTTCAAGTCCAAGTGCCAAGTGCAAGTTTAAAATAAAGTTTTTCTTTTCATTGTTTTAAAAAAATATGGTTTTAAAGTAAAAGTTGGCTCCAAAAGGAAAGAATATCCTTATATGAGCTGACCTCAAAGCTTAGAGAAAGGGAAAAGTGTCAAATCCTGCCAAATGAGGCTTTTTAGTGAAAGTGATTTTTAATTTGTGGGACACATTAGATACGTCAATATAGAATTAGCGATAGGCATTATTGCTTGCAAATAATTGATCACTGTCATTAAATTAATAGTTTCTGTTACTTAATTGTCAATGTAAAAGTCATGGGTGACAGAGGGCTTGGTTTAGCACGCAAAGACAATTTTTACAACAATTATAAATAATTGTTAATCACAAAATCTTACTGTCCGTTGGGTTGATTGGATTTCTTTCTTCCAATATAGGATTGTCATTGTAACGTCATTGAATAAGCAGCTACAACAAAATCTTTATTTTTTTCAAAATTCGGGACTTAAGATATTATTTATCAAAAATCTACAAATCTTTCTGTATATTAATTTTTTTAAATTCTAACAAAATCATCTCATTACAGGAGCATGCCCTAAAAGCCAGTGAAAGGCTCGGCGCTGCCCGTAAGCTCAGAATCATCGAAGGCATCACTCTCCTGAACAACAACCCCAAAGAAGGCAAGAGCTTGGAGACTCTTTCCACTGACCCTGCCTTGAGGAACAAACAGGTCACTGAGAGGCTTTGGGAGAGCGCGTCTGACCTTCTGCAGTCTACTGAGTTGGAGCTCAGCTACGGTGGAAGCGATGATGATGAAGCTGAATCAAGGGCTATTGGTGATGAAGGTATGTTTAGAACAGCAGCTATTTTTTTCTGTTTGAGTATCTGGCATAGATAAAATGTATTTAGAGGAAATGACGGTTCACTTAATACAAGAGAAGGAATATTTTGATCGTTCTTTTCTCATAAAATTCTTGTAATGCAAGTATTTTATGAAGATTCTGGTTTTAAAACGATAAATTAAGAACAAGTTTGGAACTGCAAACAATTTTATATATTTGGACTTGTTTAATTGCGAAAGATTGGCAATAAAGCCACTAACGGTACAGTCAGTTAGTTTAAGAAAACATAATATTAAAAGATTTTTTTAGTACTAAATGAGTGAGTTTTGAAATTAATTGCTTCCAAATTCAATTTATGATTGAATATATCCTTTGATTGGATGAACAAACTGGAATCTTATTATATTTGTTATTTTTGTAGATACCCTGCAAATCACTATATTATTTTCTACATGAGAAAGTTAAGCTAATCATAGGATGACATTTAATTCACTGCTACGTTTGACATTCAATCTTTTGACCTCTCATTTATTATTAAAAACTTTTAAAGAATTAATATTTCTGCAGCATCAATTCTCTGACTTACTTTCCTCTTACGTTAAGTATATCCGCAATGGTTTATATACAAGTAAGTGGCTTTATTAAGTTTTATCTTTTCTATCCAGTTGTGGAAAGCCGTGACAAGAAGAAGAAGCAGATCAAGAAGAAGCTGAAGGTCCTGATCCCCCTGCTCCTCCTCGCCAAAGCTAAAGCTGTCGCCATCGTAGTCCTAGCCCTGGTCGTCATCGCCGCTTCTCTCTTCAAGCTGGCCCTCCTCGCCAAGATCGCTTTCATCATCAAGATTATCGCCATCATCAAGGCTCTGCTTGCCAAGAAGCACGCTC
Source organism: Orthosia gothica (assembly GCA_949775005.1). NCBI lineage: Eukaryota > Metazoa > Arthropoda > Insecta > Lepidoptera > Noctuidae > Orthosia > Orthosia gothica. The sequence continues at coordinate 10,973,362 of OX459047.1, read as the reverse complement.
ACGAGGAGGTGTCCTGGGAACCTCATGGTTGGGAACCCCATGTTGAACACCACCCTGTGGCTGCTGAGCATGGCCATGGATGGGAAGGTGGCTGGTCTCGCTCCAGGAACGAAGCCAACAACCTGGCTTACTCTGCCTACAATAACTAAATTTGTTACCAAATATTACGTTTAATCTGACCCTTAATGATTTAAGAGTGAATGTATTTAAGTATGTCTGCTGCTTTTTTTTTTCTTTTTAGTTCGTGTTTTGTTAATTATTTTTTCTACAGTTTTTCTTTTCAGTCATTTTATATTTTTTACTTTTACCTACTTGTGATTTTGTTAATCTGACTGAAAAGGATTCTTGCTTTCTAGTGTATGTGATAGTATTATTAGTTATTTATAAATATCTAAGTATACAGGTATATTTCATACGTATTTATTTTAATATTGTAAGTATTCATTATAATTTATACTTACAATTGTTTAACCAAACTGAGGCTAAAATATGACTATCTATTTTTGTATATACTTATTTAATCTTATTATTAAATTGTATAATATTTTGTATATTTATAAATTACCTGTATGATTCTTATTATATAATTGATGTATATATTTAAAATACGATCTCTTATATATATATTTATGATAATTTCTACAATGTATATTGTATCGTGTATCACGAGTGAGAAGTTATTTATTTCGTTTTTATGGATGAGTGTGAATTGTTAATTTATTTCTATATTTATAGCAACAATAAACCAAACAGCAATTATTTATTTATTCGTTTCAATGAACAAACTCCCTTACCAACAATCAAAACTTTTGTTAACATAATTTTATTAAAACTATTCAACTTATAAGCTTAAAGATTTACTAAGTAAATTAACAGTATATTTAAATAATGTCATATGTCTGCTTGACTAGAAGAAGACGTAATAACATAACAATAACACTAGCTTTACATCTGCAAAATGCTGAAAATAAAACACAAACATCTTCTAAATATATTTCTTCAGCGGTATTGCTAAGAATACCATCAAAACACTACTCAATATAGATTGTTTTGATTGATTTGCAGAGATGAACCAAACATAAAAATTATCCTGGTTTGTGATTCTTATAGATCATTGGATGAAACTGAATCTTTTACGTTGCACATAAAAATAATTACAAGTAGCACTTGTCCATTTAATAACGTGACAAGTAAATAGCAATAGGTAGTTATAACATTTCTTGAAACGCAGTATAACCTCTACCTAAAGGTTATACTGCCCCAGCATTGCGTTATGAAATGGGACCGTGTTGAAGGAATAAACTAGAAGTAGCAGGTATTAAATTTTATTTAATAGAATGAGAACAGTACAGTTTTTTAAAGTAAGAAAAATATATATATATATATATATATATATATATATAACACAAGAAGAGACTAAAGAGTACAGGACCATAACTTTTTGTATAAAGGTTAACACCTAATAGTTTGAATATACAACAGACCGAAATATTGTCATCAACAGGGCCTGACAGCAAACAATTTTCTTTTTTAAATGTACACCGTTTTTAAGGTACAAAGGAAACATTTTTTAATGTTGTGTCATGTATGCCAAACCAGAAACATAGGTAAATTCCTGAACAGTCTTAAAATATACTAAACAGATTTACTCCCAAAATGAGTCTACTTCTGTCTGCATGTCTCTGTTCTCTTTATTGTTTTCCCACTGCTGAAAATTGCAAACCAACCCTCGATGGGTTCACGGGCTATTTGTTGTAAGCGGCATCCTGGCCGATATTGAGTTATATACTATTATTATATACTCGGAATCGCAAGATTTTTTTGCGTCATTTGAATACGGTTTCATGGCGATCTGAGCACTTTTTTGTCGCTTGGAACATCAGTAGACTTAGGGATAGTTTGAATCTCAGTAGATCGATGCGACACAGATTTTATAAAATTTTACAAAAGATGGACTTCATACAGATATAATATTTTGGAATTTTGACTTAAGCTGTTTGTCCTGACATAAATTTCGTAACGCGCGCGTGTGTTTGAATCTTTTTGCCGTTTTCAAAATAAAAGTGAATTGAGATAATTTTATATCAAGCGACATTTATTTCAGGTAATAAAAGCTTTATAAAATGAAAACTAGACTTAATTGTGCGGTTTTTGTAAAGTTATACAACATAGACCACTTTTTCATAAAAAATATTAATACTTTATAATATTTTTTCTGTCGTGAAAATTAAACTTTTTAATGCTAAAGTTCAAAAAATTTCGTTCAATTCCAGTGAACCCTCCATATACGACGCGTCTTCTAGTCGCAGTTTCGATCTCTCGGAATGTGCTGCCTCCAACAGCCTTCTTAATTTCAACTGACCGTTTTGTCGATGTTCTTCCGACGGTACGGTACCTAAATTACAGCATACACGGAAAGAAAAGAGCCTATTCCTAAGTAAGGCCTTCAACGTATAGTTGGCATATCAATGTTTGTTTTAATACCTAATTAGTAATGGCATCGTGTACACTAATTATATAAAATTATAACAGCGTATATATGGTAATGTCTTACGTTAGTTTGAATATTTATGCTTTGTTGGTAATGCTAAATAGTAAGAGTGTTGTGGTCTAAGGAGAGAACTGAATATGACGTGACTTGGGCAAATTTTTATAGTACTGTATATTATGTACTAGCAGATACCTCGCGGATTCACCCGCCTAGTTCCCGTTGCCGTGGATAAACAGGGATAAAAAGCCAATGACACCCGGGGATAGTGTAGCTTCCCTATAGTGAAAGAGTTTTTGAAATCGGTAGTTATCAAGTTTATTCGTTACATACAAATATCTTTCCTCTTTATTAGGTATAGATTAAGTATTATCTGAATGAACGAACCTATAGTAGTTGAACTAAAATTTTACAATATAACCTAAAATTGTTTGTTTGTAAAAGGTTATCTCTAGGAGCAATAAACTAATAAAAATAGCAATAAAATAAAATAAACACTCCTGAAAAGTGACGCAATCGATAAGTATAGCTTAAGATTTATCGCGATAAATCATGTTTCACGTTTGCTATATAAGCCACAGGGCGATGCTGTAGAAGAAGGCTTGGAAACGCCTACAAATATCTTGAAAGCAAAGCCTCCAACAAGCGCAAAGGAGAAAGCTCTCAACACTTTCATGCGAGAGCATCCGTTTGTTTTGCAACATTGCTATCGGGCTATCTACAGGCTTGAATTCACTTATTGCACAAGAAAAGTTAGTTCTCATTCACCACTGAACTAAAATACTGCTACATTACATGTGTTTTGAACCGCATGCCCTGTAACTTGTGTATGTAAGGCCCTTATGGCTGCGTCAGTCAATAGTGTTGTCATAACTGAATACTGAGCCGAACATAATATTTAAATAATGTATTTTCCATGGACGCGCAAAGATAGAGAAGAAGTGTTTTGAATAAAAAATAACATAGAAGAATTCTTCCGTTTTCTTTGCAGCAAGTCTTTTAGATAGTATCTCGTTTGTAGTTGGCAGCACTATTGCCCAAGAATATTACGTAAAACTCCTTGCGAAAGAGTACTGGCAATAAACTTGTAACTGGTCATATTATGAATGAGTGAAGGTACTAGTAGCCTTGCACTTGGTAATGTGAGCTCGACTGGTACATGCAGAGTAAACCTTGGCAATGTTATGTCTGATGAGTTAACGAATGGTTGCAGAAAGAAAAACAAAACAAAGGAATGTCTAGATGATCTATTTTTAACCGACTTACCAAAAAGGAGGAGGTTCTATGTTCGACTTCTTGCATGTTTTTTTTTTTTTTTTTTCTTTTTTTGTTTGAAAGAGTATGTTTTGAAATTGGTTCCATTTTAATTTGGTGAAGGTCTGATGAAGAACTTCGGAGATACATAACAGAACTCTTCGATAAATAACGGCAAAACTCTCGGGATTGCTGCAATCGCATGTCTGTTTGTTGTTTATACCATTTCATAACATAACATCACGCCAGTACGCTCTAAAGGGGTACGCAGATCTCTCATTTCACCGGTTATGTTCAAGTTTCATGTTATTCGGTTAATCTATTCTGGAGTTATAGGGACCTTAATAAACAACTTGCTATTAGGTAGGTAAAACTAAAAAGGGAAAAATAAAAAAACTTTTTTGCAAAAAAAATACTACCGACTTCCAAATGAAAAACTACAAAGTGAAAAATAACTTAACTTTTGGAAGTCGGTGTCCATATGGCAAAAAATGGTTCCTACGAAAGACACCGACTTCCAAAAGTTAAGTTATTTTTCACTTTGTAGTTTTTCATTTGGAAGTCGGTAGTATTTTTTTTGCAAAAAAGTTTTTTTATTTTTATAAGTGTTTTTCCGTATCTACTTTAGTTTTTTAACTGCCATTGTAAAATTCAAATGTAGAAATTTTTTAAATTATATATTTGTAAAAGAGGATTCGTTCAAAACTTCTTTCACTGATGGAAAGCTGAAGAACAATATAATAGGTACATCGAAAAGTACAATATCGTTGATTAGCATTATATGTGATAAGTGATACCTATGATTATCTTGCAAGTTGACTTAATTATTGTATGCCTACTAGGCAGGACATAATGGAACTGTAATTTACCTAACATCTGTCTGTATAACCAATGCCCACAATAAAAACATTTGATTTGATTTGAAGATGTAATCTACTTATTTTGCACAATTCCTGTGAGACAGACTATGGAAGAGAAGCCGCAAGAAAAGGCTAGACAGTAAAATAATTCTTTTACAAGTAAAATTTCACAATTTAAAAAACCCTCGACACATTTATCTTGCGAAAACATCCCGATTCAAACAGTAAAATGTCCATCACTTTTGAACCGCTTAACCGATTTTATTCAAACATAGCTAGGAACACTCTCGACAAAAAAACCTTTCAAACAAAAAAAACAAATCGAAATCGGTTCATCCGTTTAGGCGCTATGATGCCACAGACAGACACACAGATACACAGCAACACACGTGAAACTTATAACATCCCTCTTTTTCCGGCGGGGGTTAATAACAGGTGCACCTGCTTTAGCGTAAAATATCATGATTATTAGAGAAAAAAAATAAGGGTCCTTAGGTTAAAGAAATTGACCTTCATGACAACGCCATCTGTGTCCCACTATGTGAACTTGAAAAGAGATGAGTTGCATCTTTCACATCTTGGTTTCGTAAACTTTCACCTCATATCTGGCGTTGGTGTTGCAATAGAAAGTGAGGTAAGCAGAAATAAAGCAAGTCTTGATATAGCTAGAATAGTATAGTTTATATGTGAACTTACATTGGAATATTTGTTATGATTGCCCTTTATAATACAGATCTTTATATCACTCAATCAATACCTGAAAAATCGAAAATCAATGTAACAATAATGTCAAACGGCGAATCGCATAATTTTAATATTTACAACTATTAGGCCTATAAAGGCATGCGCCGTTCGGCTATTGAAACATGCCTACTGGCTTCAAAGAGTGCAATCCAGGGAAGACTGGATAGCTTTATAAGAGGCTTTTAGCCACAGAGGGGTTCTTCCATATATATAAAAATTTTGACAAGCGTTTAATTTGTAACGTTTCGATATTTTAATTACAGAAACCGAGGTTCCATCTCATCAAATATCGCAAGAATCCTAGGCAGGAGAAATAAACTTATCGCAAGCTTGTCTTTACTACCTACTAAAACTTTGTTTACTAAAAAAGTAAAAAGCGTAAAAATAAATACAAAAACACGCAATCACACACACTTTGATATTAAATACTCTAACTATAATATTTAAGACGCGGCTTGTTTAAATTTCTTGACGGTAGTTAGCTATGTGGGTTAATGTGTCTTGTTATTTTTTTGGAAAATCACTATGATTATAATTGTTTTTATAAAGTTTCCAGATTTCTTTGTTTATGTCACATCTATCTCTACCATTCCACCTTTTTATAAGCTTTTATTAAACATGCTTAGTTATTATGTACTTTCAAATTTTGCACCCTTTGAATTTTAAAACAGTTATTCTTTCCGGATTGAGCTGAAATTTAGCTCACACGGTCCTTTTTTATATATTCTATAGGCTTGTTTTTGACCACTATCTCACCTGATGGGAAGCGATGATGTGGTCGACGGTGAACCACGCTTGCCTATTAATGACCTATTCACTCTTGACTTAAAAACCAATAGTTTGTAACTATCGGGCAACACAAGACTCAGGCAGGGAATTAAACTCCTTAGCTACGCACGTACGCACGTACGCATATTAAAAGTGTTCCCAAAAAGTTTTGTACTTATGAGTGTGATGTGATGTCCACCATGTATCGGCACATCGCCGTACGTCTGGTAGTTCGATGATGAAACGGGCTAAGGTCGTCACAATCTAAGAAGTCCGTTGACGTTTCTAATTTTACATGCCGCGATAACTTTCTACGTAAGGAATTGAAAAATCAAATTTATAATCCTAATTAATTACTATGTTACCCATACACTCATACACTATAACAACGAGTAAGTTTAATTATTATTAAGTATTTTATAGCTGTCAAAACGGGCCTTTTATTTATTGACAACTTTAGATGGAATTAAATCGTGCAATTCCATCGCTCACGACCCGAAATGTAACCGATAAAAAACCGACAAGCTGGCAACTCGGCGACAATGTTTAAGGCTGGAGCTTTGACTTGACCAGTGCTGTTGGTGCTGTTTGGTTTGGATGAAAACGCACGCTAAGTGACATCATTCTAAATCCAATTTGGCGAACTCCCAAAGATGGCGGACGATTATTTTGCACTTCTATGATATGGGTATAAGATATTGTTATAAGTTTTTAAACTCTTATGGTCACTAACACTAACATTAAGATGTTAATGATATTGTTCTACAATTTTATTACAAAAAAAAAGAATAATATTTTTTAAAACCAATAAACTGTCTATCATTTTGTTTGTAGGAAAATAACTTTTTTCTATTGCAACCTGCAACTGGTATAATTAAAGATCTGGCTTCAATTTTACCGGCATCGATATCATATCACTTCCGCTTCAAAATAACATTGTTTGTGCTCCTTAGCGACTGAAATAGTAAAGATAGACGTAGAAATTTCTTAGAAAATTTCTGTAATTTGGCATTTCATAGTACGTTGTGCGGCTATTGTTAATCAGAACAAAAATTCATACGAACAATATCATTAAGTCCACGAAAACAATTATTAAAATTATGACATAACTAGGCTGCCAATAAAAAACTGTAAGAGATGTTATAACAGCAATAAAAACATCGGAATATACTATTACACAGATAAAATCTATTGTGATGAGTATTGTAGTATTATTATTTTAATAATACGTCCATTATTTTAGTATAATCGTTATGGATATTACCGTGCAATTTTACTAATTACATTACATCGTTACGCATTTTATATTACACAACATAACGGCTAAAAATAGTCATTTGGTGTTGTTCACGGCAAAACGATACGTATAGGTCTCATTCACTAACTCGTACTGGGCTTAAGTGGTGAATTTTGGCCCACTCCGTCTCACTGAGAGGAGGCCTGTATCCCAGCCAAGGGAAGGTTATAGTCCCTGGGTGAAAAAGTAACTATTGTATTATGGTGATAGATTAACCTATCAGCAAGTGTAGTTATGACCAACATTGACTGTCACGTTTATTATGACTCAAATTTATGTTTTTTTTTACTTTGAACTTCCATCGCCTATTTATGCTGTTCTCTTCTAGGTCTGCTGGATTTTAAGCGCTTTTAAGTATCATAAAATAACGAGCCTGTTCATAATAATAAGACTCTGTTATTTCAAAAGTCGCTGATATTTTTTCAAATTTACCGCTGCTGCACCATTTACCATCAAAATTATCTCCAAACAGTATCAGTACTAAGAAATCTTCTCATAAGTAATTCAACCATAGATAGACAGCGTTGATAAATTCTACCTGGTACACTGATTGTTATCACGGGTGTAAGCTACGAGCATCAGAATTAAAAAGCGTGACAAAACAGGTGTTAGTAGAAGTATGTATATTAATTAGGTAACATCATATGGTTTATGTAGGTCATCAGATGTCTAAGCGGATGTTTTATATTATACTAGCACCTGCCAGCGGCTTCGCCTGCGTGAATGTCGAAAGTTGTCCCAAGGGATAAAAAGTTTATTAGTATTCCAGACTATAGTCTATCTCTTTGCCAAATTTCATCCAAATCCCTCCAGCCGTTTGAGCGTGAAAAAGTAACAAATATACATACCAGCTAGCTAGCTAAAAGCCAGCTATTAAAATTCAATGATAAAGTCTATTAATTGATTGGCATTTATGGCCAAAATGGTAGACACTGCATTTACCAAATAAATCTCAATCAATTTGTCCAGCCATTTCCCAAATAAGTTGGGGTCGGTTTCCAGTCTAGCCGGATTCAGCTGAGTACCAGTGTTTTACATGGAGCGACTGCCTATCTGGCCTCTACAACCCACTAACTGGGAAACACGGTATCCCTTGGCAAGACTGATATCATTTAAGGCTTCTGACTACCCGTGACGACTATCAAAGATCTTCCAATGACAGCCGGGACCAACGGATTAACGTGATTTTCGAGGCATGAAAAAAAAATCACTATATAAAGATCCCCACCAAGAGACCCATCCACGGAAAGACCTCGACAAGCGTTGCTTATCCTTGAAAATCGACCCGTATGGCTGTTATAATTTTGCCACGAGCTCGTCTTAAAACCAAATAAATATTTCCCGAGTTAATTAACGATGAAGTAAGTTGTTTCTTTGTAGGATGGTAGCTGGTTGGAAGCTGATCAAATAACAACTACACTATCACTAAGTGTTATAGTTATTTTAATTTTCATTGAAAACATTGCTGCACACTAGGGATTCTTCCTAATATCGTGGGTGCGTTTACAAACATTTAAACTCACAAACACAAAACACCCAGATCCGAAACAACTACCTATCCGAACCTGCAACACGCAGCGTAGCAGCCGATCGCGCCACCACTTCGCCAACCGTGTTATCGTTTTTAACTCGAAAAAATGCAATGTTCTGGAAGAGGCCACGAAAAAGCACCTGAGGAAAAAAAAACAGTTATTTATAATGTAAATTGGAATTAAGTATTGTATTGTGTCATCATCATCATCAGCCCATAGCAGTCCACTGTTGGATATCACGTCATCAGCCTTTTCATGTTATCACTGCTGGGACACAGGCCTCCTCTCATAGCTATAATCCACCACGCGGGCCCAATGCGGATTGGTAGATGTCACATGTCTTTGAATTTTTGGTTCTAGAACATGCCAATTTCCTCACGATGTTTTCCTTCACCGTTTTGAGAGCAGTGGTGATGAAATAAATTACACAAGGTAAAGCGCCTGCTCGGCTTCGAACCCACGACCTACAACTCGTAAGTCGGGACCCTGACCATAACCGTATTCTGCTGGATCCCTGCTACATATGGTCGCTAAGCAGACGTGATATATTGGTGTTGTTAGTGTTATGCGAAGAGTATTGCACGTAACTATAGCCGCAACTTTAATTTATCACAATATTTTTATGAAGTGTGAATCGTACCAGTTTTTAGGTGTGTTGATTTCGATTATGTTATAAATACTTTTTGATTACCATTGCACACCATTTGCACACCATTTAGTTTAATTTTCGGCAACTGTCATCCAGCTGGCTACCAGCCACCCTGTGAAGATCGTCGCTCCACCTAGCCTGAGGGTATCCTACCCTGATCCCTTAGAGATACTCCAAACATAGCCCTTTCCATAGCTCGCAGAACAACTTTGAACTGATGGACCATCCGTATTGATCCGTGAGTGTCCACGTCTCGGAACCTTAAGATCAGTGCACCATATCTGTTATGACCTACATAACAGATAAGACGCACAGGTCTTCAAGCTTTGTGGAATACGCGACGAGAAGAATCGACGACATTTTCCAAACGCCGACCAGCCCAGTTGTATTCTTCTATGTATTGAATTGTGTATATCTATGAAATTATAAACAGTTGTTGTACCAGTACTTGTGAAACCGTTTTGTTCTTTACTAAAACAATATGACGACGCATTGAAGACTGGATAATGCTGGGGTTATTTTGAATTTAAAAAAATCTAAATTCTCAGCCTTTCATGGATGAACTACTTTAAACAGAGTTTACTGCATTTCTACAAAACCACGAGAGCGTGAAAACACATAATAATAATATGTAAAACAGTAACACAAAATAAGTTTTTTAAAGTTTTCGCTTTCTGCGTGGGTAGGCGAATAAGGAAAGTGTCGGTAGAGGTCTTGTAATCATGCTCTTAGGTACTGAGAAGAGAAATGCTTTTGTTTACATTTTGATGTAGTACGTATGTCAGTTGTATGATGTTTATGTTCGCTATAGTGTTTAATGAATCAACTATACTTATAGACATACCCATATAGATACACATACACACATACAGACCAAGACGAATATGGCGGGATGAACTTGACACCTACAGAAAGGACTGGTCGGTCAAAAAACCAAAGTTGCGAAAACCCGTAGAAATTTAAAAAAGAAACGAAGATCTTTGCTCCGCATCAGAACAACTTATACTTTTTCCTATAGCAGAAACTATAGAATGCCAACTGCACGATTCTCATAGTATTATTTGTATTGATTAAATTACGACCATAATGTACATCGGTTCATACAAACACTGGTTAATGAGTACAGTACCTTCGTAATCCATTCTAAATTAAGCTTCATGAGATAACTTAGAATATGGTCAGTGATAATAATATATTGAACGTATTGCTTAGAATTTTTCTCAAAAACAATTTATAATTCCAGAGAGACATATTAATTACACCAAAGGTACTTAAGTGCTACTTGGCCAAACACATGTCTCAGAATTAATTCACTTCAAAGTGACTGACAGTGTTAATGGCAAGCGTCGCTTGTTAACTCTAAATCGTAACAATGACGCTAAAGAAACTAAAAATGACATCATAAATACTCATGTCTTCTTAAAGGTATCGACAGAAACTATAGAACGCCACAATCCTTGCAAACTCTTTAGAGAGATACACATTTTCTGAAAGATAAAGAAACGGTTTTCCAACGCCATCCTGCAACCAGCAGACAAACATACAATCAATAAAAATATGCCTGACTTTGATTGCATGTTGAAGTTAACCTCAAACCGTAATATAGGTCCAGTGTGATTATACCACATTATTTATACAGAATTTCTATTTTATATCACTTTCTCGAGGCTTTAGACATACATAATTATTGATACTTATTTATAATTAAGTATGACTTGCTCGGCTTGAGATGGTGTGGTAGCATTTTGTTGTAGACGGGTATTTAACAAAACGCTTTCATGCAAACCGACTTTATCTATTAAAACTCCATTTTGAAATGCTGCTCGAAGCACAACCAAATGATATACCAGTGTTGCCTTTCTTGCTCACCATACTACTATTATACCACTGTTAAAATCTTTCTTAGATCTATCTACTTTACGTTGTTACGCTACTAACTGGATTGCTTACCTATTTCATCTATCCATTCATTCTTGTGCAGTAATCTTTATAGAAGTTCCTATCTGGAACAACATAACATTACACATAATAATTATGTTCTATGGACAGCAAAGTAGTTTTTCCCAACATTTATTGAGGTAGTTCTATCAGGTAATACCTTCCCATCTATATGTGTACTGAACTTTACAAATATCGTTTTTAGGCCGTTAGTGGATATGATACTTACGTATTTTCACGTATTCGTGATTTTTGACGTACTTCATAAAAACGGATCCAAAAACAGCCAAACAAATAAATCATGAATACGTACGGTACGTAAGTAATACGAGAACTCAGTAGTTCCCAATTTTAGCAGTAGATAAAACGGATTATGATATTTCTAATCTAAAATTACAGGTAATAATCGTATTCATAAATCTTCTTCATTTATTAAACATAATGACGTCTCTAGTAAAAGTGTTAGCTATTCAGTATAATTAATGTTATGTTAATTTAATGCGTCTGCGTCAAGTTTATGGAGATGTAGATATGCGTGTGTGGCAGCTTGTGTTACTCGAAAACTGTTGGACGATCTCTGATGCTGTTTATGATATTTTTGTTAATTTAATTTTTGTGTGGGTTTTTTAGGCGAAGAGTGATAATCAAGCTGGTGGCCCATCTGAGGGAAATAAGTCATCACCATCTATAAAGATTAGTTATTTACCACAGGGTCGACACCCCCTACTCTATTCAAAGAGGATTCTATCTACACCTAACTACACAAAATCTTTGAAAATTGTCTAGTATGTTTAAGAAGTACTCCTACCATTAGGAACAAATACCTGTAGTTTTATATAGCTTAGCAAATAGTCGCTCTCCGACAGACCACTTGTTGGAAAGTGATGGTCAACTTTATTGTAATTTTTGTTTAAACTACGTTGTTGAAAAAAAAAAGAGATCTCATTCAGCGGAGGCCTGCTGTCTTAGGGCCTGTATACAAAACTGCGAATTGACGCGATGCGAATTTGCAACGCAGAAAACAGCTACTAGCTCGTAGATTTTTACGATACGACGACACACTGTAGTTTTGTACAGGCCCTTAACCAGATCATCGGTTTAACTAGTGAGAGGTCTTCCAACGCTGCATCTTTGGGTACGTAGTCACCGCTCCAGAACTTTGTAGCCCATCGACCATCTGTTCTATGAGAAACGTGCCCTGCCCGCTGTCACTTAAGTTTGGCAATTCTTTTTATGGTTCCGTACCCGTAGGGTCCAAACGGAGCCCTATTGCGGTCAATCATGTGTCCGTCTGTCTATCCGTCTGTCCATCTTTCAATTGTGGGGGTATCGTTGTTTAGAGGAGATAACCACTGTGTTTTTTGTTTTAAAAATATTGGAAGCCACTAAAGAAAGAACATTAAGAAAAAATAAAAAAAAATCTATGAATTTCGAATTTGGTGATAATGAGTTGGTGGTATTACAGATACTTGTTTTTGCGGTTTGGTACGGAACCCTAAATGTGCGAAGTCCGACATGCATTTGGTCGGTTTATTTTTATTTTTTATTAACGATACCTTTGACTTTTGACCTCTAGCTCGCCATTGCCTTTGACCAGTAACTCGCCTGATGGTAAGCGACGGTGTGATGCTGGCTATGTCGGTAACCTAGGCAAAAAAGTGTATACCTTTATTATGAAAACCGTATGCATTGTCATCTAACGCATAAACAGAATGTTGTTTGCCAAGTCAATTAGTAATTTTCATTGAATTTAGTAAATACAGATCTATTGATTGCTCTACAGAAAAACTACCATTAAACTCTATCCCTCTTACAAATAAACGCAGAATAAAGTTATACCTCGTATAGCTTTATTCCGCGTTTATTAGTAAGAGGGTATGTAATTAACAATAACTGAACTCACTAAGAAAAAGCGAGAAGCTTCAATACTAATATTAAAAGTGAAATCCATTGACAAGCGGGTCACCCGGCTTCGCTTACAACCGGATATAATGTTTGAGTTTCCTCTCTTAAGTAAATATGAATTATTTATGGCTTTTTATGTTAATGTGAATCAACAAGATAAAAAAGTTTTTAGCGTTCACGACGGACCTAACTCAATAAGCAGCTATTTATATACAAGTTATTCGGTGGGAGTGTTAGGAATAAAAAAATAAGTTAAAAATGAACTACTAATGATATAAAATTATTACAATAACTACAACACATATTAGTACATTTCACCACATAAACTCAGATAGATGGTAAATAGATAACTGAAATGGTAATTAATAAGGAACATTATTTAGCGATGACGATGATGATGATGATGAGAGTGGCATGGCGCTAAATATTTTTTCTTGTTAATTACCATTTCAGTTTAATTTTTAATCATAAACTTGACACTGACTATATCTAGAATGTTGCTGTGCCCGATAGGGTCCATAATTATTTCTGTAACTTATATTTACCACCTGTATGTACATTATATTATTGTCTCGTACGTATTGTGGTATTTATTCCACATCTACTTACGTTTCACAACACTATACAAACCATCTTCATATCTTTTGATATTTTATCAATTTTTGTAACTCTTTTATAAGTATTCTTTAATATTTTTATTACCTGTAAAGCATATTTTTAGTTATCTCTGATTGATTTGTATTCTTTAACTTAATTTATATTGCTTATTTGCAAAATTTTGGTTTTTTTTTACTCTGTCATTTTCATCTGACATGACATCTGTCTGTCTATTTTATTTTCTTAAGCCATAGACATAACATAGGTACCATGGAGTACCTAGACCTTTCCTTAAGCTAGTTGTACATTATTGTAAGGGCAGCGCAGACTGACCCGCCTTTGTAAAGCCGTTTTTAATCGTTCTGGTCTTATTGAGATTTGAATTTGAAATTTAGAAGGGATGGTTGAACGAGTAAAAAACGGGCGTCAGCTTTAAAACCGTGTGCCTGCTAGAACATTGTGGTGCCTGCTCACGTGTCTCTCTCGAGCATACTACGGCTTTTTGAAGAGTTCCAGTCCTGCTCACCTGCCTACCTGCCCAATTTCCTACTCACCTGCCTTCCTCGGGCATTCCTCGCCTTCCTCTGCCCGACCTGCTCCTGGTTAGCTGCCCACGTCGTGCGAAGCCGGCCCATAGTTTATATATCTATATCTTTTTCTTTTTAGTTTATAATTACTTATTTTTATTAACGTGGCTTACGTTTAGCTCTCCGGAGCTAAATGTAACGTTACAGTATTTATGTGTCTATTTTAGTATTTTATATTTAGTGCTTCTGTTTGTAACTTATTATTTAATTTTAAAATTGCACCAAGTGCAACCCCATGTCGTGTCCAGGCTATCTCTTTCCATTCAGGGTTGCCTGGAAGAGATCGCAGATCGCGATAGGGCCGCCTGTTGTATGTTGTTGTTATTTTAAGGTTTCCGTATGTAATGTTTTTATCTTGGAGTACAATAAAGTATATAATAAGTAAATAAATAAATATAGATGCAATAAATTTAATTTGCATTTAACTAGTGCGGATTTTTTAAAATTATTCTCTCTAAATGTTGACTGTCATCACGTCGAACACTCTCTTGGAATCTGGACTCCGTATGCCGTGCAACTTGTTGGAGAAGTGATGTCGGAATGCCCTTAATTCCTCGCGAACGATATTTTCTTTTAGTACTTAACCTACCTACCTTATTACTAGGGACTTTTATATGAAACAAATCCAGCGCCCATATCAGCACTATAAAATATCGTTCGCGACGTTAATGGGATTCCGACATAATTTTTCCAGAGAGTGGCACGGAATACGGAGGCCAGATTCAAAGAGAGTATCCGGTGTGACGGTCAACATTTGGACGGAATAATTAAAAAGGAAAAAACCACTCTTGTCTTCTAGTTAATGATTTTTTTTAAACTTTTTATTCCTAAGCCTGCCATTGGACATCCTGTATGAAACTGTCTGTTTACGGTTTTGGTTTGGGTTTTGTTTTCTATCAAAATCGTTTCAAAACATGGACGAAACATACAGACGGAATTTTGTACCTGTATTTTTAATATCTGTCTTGCTTTTACCCACTACTTAGTTTCCTTGACTTCTCACATAGGAAACGTACAATTATCGGGATAAAATAATAAATGGCATTCAGCATAATGTAGCTTATGTAGCTGGTATTTTACTGTTAAAATACCAGCTTGATGCGATGGAAAAGCGGGCCAAGAGACTCATCGGTAATGAGGCACTGGTCAAGTCAAAGCTCCAGAGCTTTGAACATCGTCGCCGAGTTGCCAGCTAACAATCTAGGGGTATTTAAGTCAAGAGTGAATAGGTTTTTTCTAGGCAAGCGTACTTCACCGTCGACCACATCATCGCTTACCATCAGGTGAGATAGTGGTCAAGCGCAAGCCTATAGACGATAAAAAAAAGAAAAAAGTCAAATAATTTTCTTAGAATACCTGGAAGGACTAGGGGGAGGCCTTTACCCAGTGGTAAAGCAGTAATAGCTGGATAACAAAAAAAAATGGTAACGTCATGTTGTTTTGTGACAGATCTACATAAGTACGCCTTTAAAGATAGAGATAGCCCGCCTTTAGAGATAGCTATCATGCTGCAATAGTACACATTTTACTTACCAGCTCGTCTTTCTGACCTGGAACCAAAGTTATCCCCCCTTGTAGCTCGTGCCTGGAACTTATACCTCTATTATAACATCAAAGTTATTCATAGCTAGAAAGAACTGAAGAAGACGGTATAGCGAGACTCAATGAGGCCGTAGAAATGAATATTGAACTGCAACACAACAAAAGCTAAAAAACATTGGCTCAGTAGTAGACTGGTGGTTGAGTTAAAACTAACCAACAACTTATCTCAAGAGAGATTTGTGGTGGAATGATGGCAACGTAAGTACTCGTCAAATGTATTTCAGTTTAAACGTGAGAGGTCACATTGCAATAGATCATGTGCAATTACAGGTAATAGAATTTTATTAGACACTAGAGCACTTGTTAGAAGAAGCTTTCTCAAAAAAAAGTTTTCAATTAATTGATTGCAAAATGTTAAAGTACGGACGGACCGATGTAAATAAGATTAATTGAGCCTCGTATTTGTTTTTATAACGCTTCTCTGCTATGTTATTCTGATTAATTTAATTGCAGGAACCAGAGGCAGTTGAATCGCTTCTCCGAGAAACAACCATCGCTGTCTCGGCACTTTTCTGGTTGTCACTAGCTTCATTTTGGCTTTCAGGAGCTAAAATGATTGAGAATACTGTAGCAAGCTTGTAGTGCAATATTCAAGAGAAAAAGCCAAAAAGAGAAAATCTGCTCATAATTCTGTTCTAAACATCAAAGAGGTGTTCCAAATCCCGCCAGCACTTCAAAAGTTTTCGGTATAATAAAGCTCATTTCACTTTCTTTCTCACTGTTGACCGAAAGGCCATCGGCACCCATAGATCACAACCACACCATAACCTATTTCCCTAAATGCATAGATTTAGGGAAAACGAACACTTTTCATACAAGATAAATATACAAATGCGAAGATTCTAATGTCTTTGAACGAGCCTGTTTGACTAGAACTTCAGTGGGGCAGACGAGCGATTATTAGTTGCCAATAAAGGTGATTAGTAGTCATAAAGTTTATATTTATGAGGTAGGCTTGGAATGCTGTAGATGAAATATTGCGAATTATAAGCGATTTGGATTTTTATGATTTAAGCTTATTTTTGTAGTTTAATATTGCTCAAAAAATGGGGAAGGCAAAAAGCTATTTTACAAGACAACTGTAGGTACTTACTAAACAGAAAAAAGACAGACAATTGCTACAAGAAGCTGCTTAAACTGAATTTGCTGTAGTGTGCAAGTTTAACTTCCAAAACAATTTCATGAGTTATTTTTTATTGCATTACATTATCTAGAACGATCTTTTTTCCTGGCATATCACGGTTAAAAAAGAAATCTCTCTTGCTAGTAAGAAGCTGAAATAAATAATGGTTTAATTTCTTGATATTGACAATGAAAGAAAAGACGATAACAAGACAGAATCCAACTAAAGAAAAACATGGAGATATATTATAACAATAGGATCCAGTAATTATTCTATAGAAAAATGCCGGCAATAACAAAAAAGTTGTACTCCTTTCCTCGTCTATTGTATTACTGAATAAACAACCATTACTCTCCCATGTGATTAAAATCCATTTAAATAAAAAAGTAGAATGTTCTCTGTCGTAATGTTTGAAAGAAGCACTTATCTCATTGAGACACAAAGGCTCAAATAAATGAATGTTCATAATAGCTATTATACGCCTCGAGACACACGCAAAAAAAGCTCACTCACACTTGACGCAATGCAAGTCATAATTCATAAGCCATTACATAGCAACTTTCGAATCTACACTACTAAATCCTTCTCAGTAAAAGTTGCCTAGATCTTACAGGTTAATTTGCAACGTCATAAGTTATGACTTGAATAATCTAGACAAAAAATCGCAACGTCACAAAATTCGTGATCAAAAAGAAGTAACAGTTACAGAATCGTGATTGGAGACGGCAAAAAAGTTGCATCGTCATGCAGATTTTGACTTTTCTTGCTACAAATTGTTGCTGTGTCTGGACTTCACTGTCTTGCCAACCGGCTACACTCTCGGTGAAGATGAAATTGGACTAAAACACGTGAAAACTAATCTATAGAAAGTCGAGTCTTCAATGTATATACTTTGAACCTGTTTTATCGTTTACCAGTTTCGAGAATCAACTTTAGCTATGATTATTCACTTATATGTGGAACATATTAAAATAAGCATATTATTATTATTGGAGAGAGTTGGGTGTATTCGTTTTGTGTTGAATTAGACGTTAGTAAATTCTTCCGTATTCATGGCATCATATGACCTTGTCTTGTAATTTATGCATGTATTTAAGAATCGGTTATGATTTTATGTCGAAATTAGAAATTGGATAGGAGTTTTGATTATTCCGGAACCACCATCCTACGGATGTGAGATGTAATAAAATATTCTTCTGCATACCAAGGGAATTTTTGAATTGCCGACTGTACCCGAAACGGTCTTATGGTAATTTTACGGTTCAAGCCTGCGGCCAACTGTCTGCTATAAATAATATCAATCATCAAATGAAAGTAAGACGTAATAAACTCGTTCGGCATGTTTGTGAACTCATATTATCGAGCCACTGACATGACTTCGAGTAATTTCGATTTCCGTTTCGAATCAATCGAAAACCAAATTTCTAATGACACCTTCGAACACAATAAAACGAACGAAATAATTGGTAATAATAAATAGTTTTTATTCGACAATAAATTAATGGCAATAAATTAAGATAATAAATAAATTCTTTGTACAACAGAGGTTACTACGACGACCGTCGAATTAAACTAAATTTCTTTGTGATTATTTTGAGTGCGAGTATGCACTGTAGGCTAGGTTTTGAGCTTCGTCAAGGTTCTTGTTCCAGTCCTGGCCGTAGCTGGAGTATCCTTCGTGGCCGCCACCGTGTCCAGAGTCGTGAGAGACGTGCTCAACGTGGACAGGGTGATGAGCCTCGTGGTGATGAGGGATGACCTCATACGTGGTCTTAGTCTTTTCACCCTTGAAGCAGTATGCGACGAAGAGGATGGCAGCGAGGACGAGGGCGATCTTGGCGGTGGCGAGGGCCTTAAGTGCGATAAGCTTGACGATGAAGAGTTTGCCGAAAAGGAGCTTGGCACCGAGAAGACCAATGATACCCATGCCCATGCCGCCTTTCTTCTTTTTGCCACGACCTGGAAAGAAGAAATTTTTATTAGTTTCAAGAATTTTCTCTCAGAATAATAACTTTAGCGACCAAGATTTCAAGAAGTTTACATACTTTGACTTGTGGTCCATTGCAATTTTAATATGTTTCTATAACAGGAATATATTCTATTTTGATTATTTCAAGAATATTCTCTAAGATTCTTAACTTTTACTATTACAAATTTAAGGAGTTTAGTATTTTCGTTAATTTCAACTTTATAATAGTTTCAATTTATAAGTAAAACACGCACATTCTCCAGAAATAATCAATCAGTCAATTATCACATCATCAGTAGCCTATTTAAAATAATCGCCGCTATTTTAAAACTCCAACAAAGCGTTGCAAATTATGTACTGATTAAGCTTTTTCTCTATTCTATAATTACTGCATTCATCTCGAGTCACTGACTTTACTGATTCACTTCTCTATTTATATCTAAGAATAGAATCTATTTTTATCTTACTGCCATGTATGTTAGATATTTGCTCTAAGTTTCAAATATTCTATATCTATTTAAAGGAATTAGATTCTTATGTTTAAATTGATATGTTTGGTACTAACCTTCTTCAAGAGACCTTTGGATGGTGTCCTTATCAGCCTCGTTCATTTTGACCTCAAGTGCGTGAGTTTCGAACAGGTTCACGACACCATCGACCAGTCTGTAGTTGACCTCAGCGTCCCTAGCCGTAGGGTCAACTGGCAGAGCATCCGCTTTGTTGGCTGACCTGGGTTCAGGTTCACCTTTCAAGACCACTCCATCTACAATAGTTATACTTCTCGATGCTCTCAAGTTGTCGACAACTCTGAGCATTTTTTCCTGTGAAAAAAAGTTTTAATTAGATTTTTGATATACATTTTTATATAATAAATATAATTATTTTGAATTTAGAATTCTTTAAGATGAAGTTTGCCACAAATTGAACTGTGAAAGAACTGCAGTATTTAAGATAAACACTACTGCATATTCTTATTTTGCAGGGACTTCTGGTCAAGCTCCGTAACTTTTAAGGCGAAATTTGAAACGTTAATTGTTTTAGCCGACCGTTGTAATTTAGATCGTATGCACACTTGCTTCAAGTAAAATAGAAATCCTCGACATCAACCACTGTGAAACCTGATCCCACAAACACATTTCACTTTCACTTTATATTTTAATTAAAATATTAACCTTCACACATAAAATGTAATCTCCTTTGCAGTCCTTGATGATGTTAATCGCCGATTCTACTGTGTTATCACTGTCTTCTGCTGAGACAAAGGCCGTAGCCACCAAAAATACTAAGAAGAGTTTCATTTTTATTTTGTATTTTTTATACTTATATTTTTTTAGAATAGTTTTCCCGACATCTAGGGATGTCAAGCAATGTTTGGTGTGGCGATTGGACTGCTATACAGTTTTATCATATTCCCCCCCACCTGATTTCTGTATGAAGCACGTTAGACCATCTAGGTTAAGATGAGGATTTTGTGATTATAAACTCTAATGTGATCGGTATTAGACTGTTTTTTCGGTGAAAGTTTTTTACTAGGGTTTGTTGTGCATTCTTAAGGTCAGGTTCTTGAATAGTCGGTTGTAAAATATTTGTATATTTTGATAGTCATTTACGTGAAATGAATAATTTAACTATGTGGGTTATTGGAGGCATTGTGTGCATACCATTAAGGAATAATTATTTGAGTTTTGAGTTTTCGAAAGTGGTATTGATTTTTGGTTAATTTATGTATGGATCTTAATGGTGTTGAACTTATGCGATTTTATGAATGAATTGAGAGGAAAGTGAATTTGGTCACAGTAAGATTTTTAAGTACCTAGGTAATGTCTTTTATTTTACCATCTATTATAATGTTAAGATTACTACTATTATTGCTATGTATCCAACTAACTCTTCAAAGTACCACAAACTAATTCGAAAAGATAAATAGCACATTATTTCGCTCTTAGCTACCACTGTAGGTATAAAAGTTGCTTTTTGAGAGCTGAAATGTATGGGTTTATTTTCAAGATAAATGAAATTGTATCTTACCTTTGATTGGTTGTTCAGATATTATTTATTATCTATGATATTGATAATAGAAGACAATAGAAAGACTATTTCTAACCGGATATTTGCAATTCTATTAAAAATTATAAACTTATAATACTTTTTACATTTCTATTTCTATAGATTAACTAATTCTCTTACACAACTATACTAACAGATGTTTTAGATTATTTATTCAGAATAAGTATTGTATGTATAATCCAAACTAATATTATACAGAGGTATATTGTGTGTTTGTATGTAGGAGATAATTTCTGGAAATACTAATCCGTTTATGAGAATTTTTACAGTGATAGAAAACCACACTGATGTTTAGTGTCATATGTTACGTTTAATTCCGAAAAACTGCACGCTTTCTAAGGAATAGAACATTAGAGTGCGTTGGATGGCCTCCCTCTAGGTGACCCGATGACCTGATTAAGGTTATAGGAATCTGGATGCCAGACACACAGAAGCAGTTGGCATGGTTCCTGAGAAATATACCATTAGAGGGCTTTGGATAGCCTCCCTCTAGGTGAACAGATGACCTGACTAAAACTATAGGAATCCGCTGGATGCCAGACGCACAGAAGCGGTTGGCATGGTTCCTGAGAAATATACCATTAGAGGGCTTTGGATAGCCTCCCTCTAGGTGAACGGATGACCTGATTAAGGCTGTGGGAATCCGCTGAATGCTAGACGCACAGGAGCGGTCGATGCGAGACGAACACTTGGGGTAGGTCTATATTCAGCTGTTGACGTCTTTCAGTTGAACGGGTGATGCGAATTCATGATTTCACCACCAGACCACGGGAGCAAAGTCGCGGGTATAAACTAGTTTCATGCATAGCGGTATACCTCGGTTTCGCTCGGCTAGCCTTGTTCAATCTATCGTATCTTCACTTACCGTGATAAGATATATCCTATATGTTTATTGGGGTATACAGGATTACCGTGGAGATTCCGTTAAAATGCGTCTTTTTGAATTGATGTTATAGACCGACCGCTTAACTGAGACCATTATGAAGTAGCTGCGCGCTACTGTAGGGGTATATTTATTTATTTATTAAAACTTCATGCAACATAAAAGTACATAGGAGGACTTAGTGTCGCCGTGGGTGTAGTGACCTGTCAGTGTATAGTTTGCTGATGAGTGTCAAAATCTCTCTTGCTATCTTAAGAACGGTCTTAGTTAAGCGGTCGCACTATAGAAACTTAGAAGTTAAAATCAAATGGCGTCGTTCTACTGGACGTGATTTATCGGAGAAAATCGCTGGGTTTAGGATTTCCGGTTGAGTAGTATCCGTTTTGGTTTGGCATGTGTGCTATTTATAGCTGACGTAGAAGCAGTAGATTTTTGTAGAAGGCTTGTTTCGGGACCATCTAACAACTTCTTTGTGTTCACGAGCATCAGGTACTATAGACTTGACTGTACCTTCGCTAGTCTGGATTTCTGAAGGAACCTAAATCAGCTGATTTTACATCGCAAATCATTACAGCTGGTGATCAGTCCGGTAAAACGCTAGTTAGAACTATATCTTTTATTAAGGCCAAGTCTGGTGCACTTATTTGAAGAATGCCTAAATATAATATGCTGGATGCATATTTTAATTTATAAGAAAGAAAGAATAATTATGATACCAAAAAATCTTAAATACAATCATTACAAAGTATGCGTCACAACTACGCAACGTAAGAACTCATATATCGGCAACTGGAGAACAAATGCAGGGGGCGAAGGTATGAGTAATTATGCATTGTGTTGAAAAATAAGCAAGGTCAATAATTAAAGAAGGGCCGAGAACACAAATACACTAATTGTCAAAATACAACAGTTAAAATTAGGCCATAAAGCAAATGATTTCCCCGCACTCATGAAATGAATCAAATGTAAACAAAATAATAACAAACAGCTAAATATTATCTTAACTGCATAATGGACGTAATATTATTAATGATTCTAAATAATACGACTCGTTTATAACTTATAATGTTATAAGTATGACGCAGACAGTTTTGATTTAGGAGGTTGGCAAAAAACGTCCTAGATTTCTGTCTAGGTGTCTGTTTCTACTTTACATAATACTAAACAGCTATTAACACTTGGCTATCTAGTTAGTTTGTGAATGGTCCTGGGTGCTGTGATATGCATTAGTTTTCAATATAAAATGAGGTTTTATTTTTCTGATATCATCATCCTCCTGAACTTGTTCCTATTTAATTGGAGTTCAATCATCTATGTTATTTTATGCCAAAAGACGTCCACTGCTGAACATGGCCTTCAGTAAGTGTCGCCACATCGACCAGTGATGTGCATCTCGCATCCAGCAGATTCAAACCCTACAGCAGGTCTTCGGCCCACTTTATGGGAGGCCTTGCAAAGCTGCGACTTTGAGTTCGTGGTCGCCACTCCAGATTTTTTTGGCACCGTCGTTTAAAAGTCTATTCACCTAATCATCTAGCTATTCCTTCAAATAGTCTTAAATTCTATAATTGCTATGTTTCTTAAAGCGACATAGGTCTGTTTGTTACATGTTACAACCTACAAGATATTGTTAGCTGCTTAGAAAAAGTAGATTTTTCAGGTGTTTTAACTAGTACAGATCCCAATCAAAGTGCGGAACAACTCGTCTCCATTATATCAAACGCAATAAATCAACATAGTACGCTAAAAAAAGTTCCTAACAGGAAGCAGACTATTAAGCCATGGATGACCACTGGCCTCCTGAGGTGCGTGCGAAATCGGGACCAACTCCATAAAAAAGCAATGCAAAATCCTAAAGACCTTACTGCTAATCTAATATATTCTAGATACCGAAATTACTGTAACAATTTACTGAAGACTGTTAAACGCAATTTTGACCAAAAAGAACTCTTAAAGGCCAATGGTAACCCCAAAGCAACTTGGGACGTCATAAAAACTATCAGCTACAAGAACACTTCACCCATAAGTAAGTCAGGAGAACTCCTTAATATGTGCAGCGATCCAAACTCCTCTGTCAATGCTATAAATAAGTACTTTGCAAACGTTGGAGTGGATCTTGCGAGGCAGGTTGCACAGGGTCAGCGTGTAATTCGCGCAAACTTTGAATTTGACAGCTTAATGAATCCTCAAGGTAACTCATTCGTATTACTAGAGACGAATTTCTCGGAAATAGAACATATCATTATGGAATTAAAACAAAATTGTGCAGTAGGTCACGATGGAATACCAGCCTCAGTTATTAAGTCGGCCAGACATGTACTTGTTCCATCAATAACGCATGTCTGTAATTTATGTATCTTAAAAGGGATTTTCCCCGACACTTTTAAGAAGGCATTAGTCACACCAATATTTAAGGGTGGGGATGGTGACCGTGTCGAGAACTATAGGCCTATATCTGTACTCACCACACTGTCCAAAATTATGGAGAAGGTCCTGAACAAAAGATTGCTTAGCTATCTTGAAAGCAACAACATAATTGCGCCAAACCAATACGGTTTTAGGAGAGGCGTATCAACAGAGGATGCTGTTCTTGAACTGACAAGCCAAATTGTTAAGAATCTTGACTCTAGGACTAAAACTATAGGTATATTTATTGATTTAGCCAAGGCTTTCGACACGGTCTCTACTCCGATCCTTCTGCATAGTTTAGAAAGCTTGGGAATAAGAGACATTGCTTTGAACCTCTTTCGAGACTATCTAACAAACCGTAGCCAACGAGTTAAGGTAGACAACTACATCAGTGGCGATGAGAATCTAACCTTTGGCGTACCACAGGGCAGCGTGCTAGGTCCCACCCTTTTTCTTCTATTTGTAAACAGATTGTGCCAGCTGTCAATCCCAAACTGCAAGATACTCGTATATGCAGACGACACTGCGCTTATCATAAGTGGAGAAACATAGGAATCTGCTCGCCACGCAGCCGAAAATGCTCTTAGCATAGTGATGGATTGGCTTGCATTAAATTTACTTACGCTAAACGTCTCTAAAACCCACTATGTCCCTTTCTCAGTGAACTCTGCTACACAGCCTAGTATGCTAGACGTTAAGGCCCATAGTTGTCACCCTACACTGACCCCTTGCAGCTGTCCTACTATACAAAGAAGCTCTTGTGTTAAATACCTGGGAGTGCACATCGATAACACATTGAGTTGGCATAAGCATATCAGTGTGACAGTTGCGCGTGTTCGTAAGCTAATGTTTCCTATGAAAAAACTAAGAGGAGTAGTTGCCGCCCGATTGTTAAAAACTATTTATTTTGCCTTGGCTCAGTCACTTCTTACCTATTGCATATCTGTCTGGGGTGGTACTTTTAAAACGTATTTACTTCGCCTTGAGAGGGCACAAAGAGCTGTCTTGAAAGTCATGCTTCACAAACCTTATCGGTACCCGACTACCCAGCTCTATAAAGAAGTATCTGTACTCACTGTCCGACAGCTCTGTGCACTTAACATCACTTTACGTATACACTCATCATTGAACTATGACCCAAGGTTACTGGCGCAAAATAAACGACGTAAAGATCCTGTATGCACCCCTGTCACCACCAAAACTGCTCTGGCGAGGCGAAGCTACCCGTGGCTTAGCAGTCACCTTTATAACAATATTAACAAAACTTGCAACGTATATCCCTTACCTAGATTTAAATGTAAAACTGTAGTAAGTAGTTTTCTCCAAAAGTTAACCTACGATGAGACTGAACAACTCTTTGCAAAAAAATCTTACGAACGCATCTAAAAACAGATTTAAAGTGCTCCTTTATTATATATTATTTTATACTGTGTAATATTCCATACACACAACCAAACACACCCACACACACACTCACACATACACTCACACACACACACCCACACATACTCCTATTCCTTGTTTACATAAATTTTGATAAGTGTTATGTGGGTACTTATATTAAACTAAGTTTATGCTTATTAAAACTACTACAAGGTGCAGCAAATTGTAAATGAACTGTAAGAGGAAGGCGCCTGTGTCTGTCACACAGTTTATACTAGCACAGACACAGACGTTCACTCTGTCTCAAATAATGTATAGTGTTTACATCATAACATGGCGTTTTTATGTTTAATTGAGATGGAAAAATTGTATTTGGCTTTTTTTGATAATAAACTTTATTTATTATTATTATTATTTATTATTAACATGTAGTCAAAGATATCTATCATTTTAGCCGAAAATACATCCCATCATTCTTTGTACGGCCTCCAATAAGGGATTGATCTGGTGAGTGCTGCAGAATTCTGCTGGATGCGAGAAACACTGAACCGGTTCAGTAGACGTCTATCAGCTGAAATAATATGATGCTACATTCCATCTTAAAAATAATTTTGATATTATTTTGTCCAACTTCGTATAAAATTAGAAAATGGCACCCAAATCCCTTCTTTTCCAGCCGATACAACATTAAAGACAATAATAAGTAAACGTGGAATTAGAAACTGCACAAAACCAGTTTTCATTCTGTTATGGGGGATATAATTCTAAAATGCCTACTTTGAAACGTGCTTACTTTAGGGCAGTGTTACACTGATGTATTTTGTCAATCCATACTTTGATGTTCACAGAAGCTCAGCTGGAAAAATTACATTATATCAACAAAAGCGTCGCGATTGCGAATCGAAAATGTATGGAAATGCCAAGCGCTATAGAAATATCACATGATCATCATTATTTCAGCCGTAAGACGCCCACTTCTGGATATAGGCATCCTCCATGCGTCACCACACTGATGGGTCCTATGCGTCTGTCTCACATCCACTGGATGCCCGACGTCTACCAAGAGTCCAGAGTGAAGGAGTTTATCCAGGTTGTCAGCCTATCTAGAAGGAGGCCTTCCAACGTTGCGTCTTCCGGTTCGCGGTCGCTAATTCAGAACTTTTCGGGCACATCGATCAACCGTTATGCGAGCAATGTCATTTAAGTTTGGCAATTCTTCGGGCTATATTGGTGACCCCTGGTTTTACTGCGGATATCCTCATTTCTGATTCTATCACGCAAGGAAACTCCGAGCATAGCCCTCTCCATTGCCCTTTGGGTGACTTTAAACCTTCTCATAAGGCCCATTGTGAGCGTCCAAGTCTCGGTACCATATGTTATTACTAGCAACACTTGGTCATAGACTTCCGTCTTGAGACACTATGGTAAGTTGGACGAGAAGATAACACACAACTTTCCGAACACTGCCCAGCCGAGTCGGAATCGATGGTTGACCGCTTTGGACCTACCTAACTGGACCGTTTGTCCGAAGTAGATATTATCGTCCACAACTTCTAACGTAGTTTCCGACCCTGATAGTAGTGGGTGTTACATGGGCATTAAAAATACCCTTGGTTTTGTCCATGTCCATTTTAAGACACACTCTTTCGAAAGCTAGAGCATTGTACTGAAATCTCCTATGGTCACTATGTCGTCGGCATAGAAGGGGAGTGATGTACCTACTCACCA
The DNA here is from genome assembly GCA_949775005.1 of Orthosia gothica. Lineage (NCBI taxonomy): Eukaryota > Metazoa > Arthropoda > Insecta > Lepidoptera > Noctuidae > Orthosia > Orthosia gothica. The sequence continues at coordinate 10,945,579 of OX459047.1, read as the reverse complement.
TTAACGTTGATGCCTAACTCTCTCCAGTCCAGAAACTTGAAGACATCTTCCAGTGCAGCAGTAAACAGTTTCGGAGAAATTTCGTCTCCCTGTCTCACACGGCGCTGAATAAAGATAGGCTGCTGAGGTCTGTTCCTGGAGTCGGACTGACATGGTGGGGTTTTTAACAAACACTTGATCTGATTATGCACCGATAGTCAATCTGGCAACATTGGACAGACTGCAGTAGCCCAAGTCTCGATCGAATCGAAGGCTTTCTCGTAATCCATAAATGCTAGGCAGAGAGGCAGGTTTTACTCTTCATTCTTCTGTATAAGCTTGCAACTCGGCTCGTTCTCGGCTGGAAATCGTGATACGTGCGCGTGAAACGATTCATACACATAACATCACATGATTAATCCCTTATATTTTGGCATTTCATTTCAACCATCACCATCGCTGGCATTGAATGATCCTAGTCTTGTGCCTCAGATTGGCCAACCAGAAATGTTTTTCTATATTTTGTATACATGACGCTAGACTGATAGATTCTTTGAATATATAATGATACTTGCCTGTCCCAGTGCAGGCCAAAAGCCTACTTTAGTTATTTCCATTTCTGTGGTCTTCTGAGTTGGTCATGCATTGTTACAATTGTTTACAAATACTGCAAACCATAGATTTTAATGAATTATTTTTGGGATATTATTAATTGCACCTCAATTAAATCATTACCTATCAATTTACTTCCATCATTTATATACTTTTTTACATCAGAAATACTAATTCGATATCTAAAAATCACGTGATCAATTCCTTACAAATGTGGCATACTGACTTCGCTGACATCGAATGCCATATGTCTAGAACCTTAGGTCTAATATATTTATATGTTTATTGTCACTCGAAGCTATCTACTAGCTCTTTTTATCGGCTTCGCTGTTCCACTGGAACCAAGCATTAAACCGAGGTAAAACTATTTTACCTTTCATAATATTACTAAGGCGTTTATGTAAGTACAATATGTATGTTCGCCAATGATTCTATATTCATCAGTAAAAGTCTATAAAGTTTATGTCACATCAGTACGATAGGTAGTAACTATTACTAATTTAACGATTTAGTTACGAGTATATTATCTATAATTATACATCGTATTATTTTTACGACCATGGTTTTTAAGCGTTCTCTTGATTTTATAGTTATATCATCTAGTGTGTAGAAGCCTTTACTCTTAACCTACTGCAGCCAGGTACTATTATTATTATCGTCTACAAACATCAATGGAATGGATACGTATACGTATTGATACTATAAACAGAAAGGCTTTTATTTTTAATTTGATATCGTCATGATAATCACTCTTTATTTTTTTACATAGTAAATCAAGGCAAGTCAAAAATCAAGAACTTGAATTAATTGTTGACTGTGTTATTCAAAAATTTTAAGGGTTAAAGTGTGCTACGGGTGATTCCTTGATAAGAAGCTACTTGTTGACCTGAAAAAGTAATTTTTGATGCAGAAAGCGAAGAACTGAGATTCAAAAGGGGCATGCCCAAAGCAGGATGACCCTCACTTCTCTTGTTCAATTAATATCTACTCCATGTTGAGTGTAGGTCTCCTCAATTGCACTCGATTTTTTCCAGTTTTGAACTTGGTATGCAAAAAAATCCTTGGCTTCTATCAGCGATAAAGTTTTTTGTTTGTTTTGTAAAGGAATGACAAATGTATGCCGAAGCTATGCGTGGTCTAACCCATTTTTATTTACAATATTGAAAGATTTTGACTATGTCTGAAGCCTACGGTGATTGAACATCTTCGCCTTGTTCTCTGACAAGTTGACAGTGATAGGCTACGTGATAAAGTTAATCTCATTAAAATTATTTTTCAGTGATAATTGTCTAAATCGCACGATAAATTATTTATGTACTAGATATTTCACATGCACGTTGGATGGATGGATCAGAATGTTGGGCTGTGAAAAAGATGGATAAAAAGAGATTGCATGTAGCAGAGATGAGAATGTTGAGATGGAGGTGCAGCGTGACGAGAATGGATAATGTGAGAAATAAGTATTTCAGAGGAAGTTTGAAAGTGGCGCCATTGACAGAAAAGTTGAAGGAAACCGTTTGTTCTGGTTTGGTCATGTGATGAGGAGGGATGAAACGCATACAAACTAAAAGAGTAACAAATACAAATGTGGATGGATGGAGAGGGAGAGGGAGATCAAAGAAAAGATAGATGGACTATGTGAGGAGCGATATGAAAGAAAAGGGAGTCAGTAAAACGTAACAGGGGACAGGACGGTATGGAAGAAGAAAACGTGTTGCGGCGACCCCAAGTAATACGGGACAAGGGCAGGCAGATGTTGATATTCTACATGCATACGAACGCGAAAGCGATTTTTTTCGGTCTATTGATATTATGCAGTTTGACAGACGTCACGTTATTTGCAGGTCGTCTCATGAGCAAAGGTCAAAGCATAATAACTGCTGTGTAGAAGCATTTATCGGTGTTAAACGTTATTTAAGAGTTGTGATAAATTGAATAAATGGAACACTTACTATCGAAGCGTTAATGAACTCTCAAATTTAAATTATAAAATTTTGAGCATCAGTTTAAAACCTTCATATAATAGACTTAAATGGTGATAGGTTAGATATGAAAGGTCCAAAGGAAGACCATAAATTGTGTGGAATATGACCGGTTGACAGATATATGTAGAGATTGAAGGAAGAATAGGATGACAATGATATTTCTAGACTTGTCTCTTGCCTCTCTTTTCGGTCTTTTTGTAGTCCATTCGGTTAATTTGTTATTCTCATCACATACTGATGCTTTTTTTATTGTTGAGATTGTTTTTTTGACTATATCATCTTATATATTATATTCTTAGCTAGCAAGCTACATTAGGTGCTTCAATCTGATTGAAAAAGAAAATCGTTCAATTTCTTTTTCATTTGACGTTATGACACACGTACGTTATGTTTTCTAATGGTCACTATTGGAACTAAATAAATCAGTAACGCTTTTATTTTCTCATTGATAAGGATAAAAATGATGTTACATTTGCTTTGCCCGCATACTTTACGTGGGCAAGTGAGTCAAATGTTGAAAACTTCTTCCTATAAATACGTTTCATGTAAAGTCACTTTCAACACATATCCCTTTCAAACAAAAACTATAAAGAATGCATAAATACACTGGTAGAAGAAATACAGGAAATGATTTAAGTGGCAATCAACGGATTCCGTGAATATCTACCAGGAAAATTAAGAGGCTTCGGTCAGATTTCTATAAATATAAACCACTCGGTGACTGTCTTTATTATACGTAAGCATTGAAAAAATTAATAAAATAAAACATAATATAAAGAACGCCCTTACTTTACTTGCCAGCTACTGACTCCCACAAACAGAGCAGCCTTTGCCACAACCGTATAAGCAGTTACAGCTACAAAGAATCGACTTGTACACTTATTCGTAAGAGTAAAACGAGTTACTTAATCGCTAATAGATGACGGGTAATCGATTTTACGCTTCTTGACTGCCGTCTGACCCCCTGAGCTATCTGTTAAACGTGGAACTAAACGCGCAGACGAGTCTTAGATGCGTGTTTGTTTAATACTACAGCTGTTGTTTGTTTGGGCAAAAAATCTTGATGATATCATTTGTACAGAAGGTCTTGTTTATTTTTATTTTCAGGCTTGCTTTTGCATTATTAGCTTTATCCAGAATAAAATAAAGTGTTAATAATTTATTTTTATAAAGGCCAGAGGTAACGTCGTGTCCTTTTCTTGCGTAGCAAAGAAAATAAAGCTAATTAAAATTGTGGGATTGGACGGGTTGCGTTGGCCGATTGTTGTAGGTGCCTCGTGAAGGGTTGTGCCACAAAGGCTGGCACAGAGATTTGGCGAGACAAACTAGACGCTTAACACTAAGGCTGTTTCGCAGTTGCATATCTGGAAGAATTTGGGAGATGCCTTGCCTATTAGTGGAACTGCATTAGTAAAAAAAAGTAACTCCATCATGCGTACAAATTGTCATTTTTAATCCATGGTTGATTGAATATTTACAACCAGGGCATAAGCCTAGAGGCCTATGTCTAGGTCTGCTTAATAGGATTGAACCGGAACCTAGACATAAATTGGCAAAATCTGCTAATATCACATGAATGCTATCATAAAACAGTCTATAATGGTTCACAATTCAATTTAGATGTAAACATTGTGAGAATTATGTCAGTGAGATGCTCGCAGGCAATGATCGACTTGATTACAATGCGTGGTTATGCAAATTATAGTTTTTCCTGGTTTACTTACTGGTATAGTAGCCGAGAACATGTCTGTAACGTACACCTTAGTCTTGCCTATTTAAAACTTCAGTGTTGTCAAATTTAGTGTAGCGTTTAAAATTAGGTTCATTAAACAAAAGAGAGTGAGAGAGATAATTATTTCATCAACACTGCTTTCAAAACGATGAAGGTAAACATCTTGAAGAAACCACCATGACTAGAAACAAAAATTTTAAGACATGTGTGACATCCACCAAGCCGCACTGTACCCACGTGGTAGATTGCGGCCTACTCTCTCCAATAGAACATACTATTATAAACTGTTTATGCTATGTTATTTTTATAATTTTGTGAGGAATATAAGTAAAGACAAGGAAACCATAGCGCATTGGTTGACAGGGCAGCATGAAAGATGGAATCGTGTTGCGCCCATGACGGTTCTTCTTTTAGTATATTTTCATAATAATTGTACCTCTGCAGAATAAAGGTCACGTCTCATGCAGAAAAGAAAAAAAGAAAAAAGATTTATTAGTGACCCGCACAGGAGACACGAGAAATAAGCATAAAATTGAAAACAATAATAAAAATAAAAACCCTGCGCGAGACCAAAAAAGCTCCTATCTCAGCATGTGCGTCGATATCCAAGAAGGAAATAACGCTGCGCTGATATTCTAATAAAGGACGTGTTGACTACTTCAGAAGTAAAGACGTTTGAATCATCTGTTATTATCTTATATGACATACACTCATTTATGGTTCCTAAAAGTTCTTCCAAAGATGACAAGCCTAAACAAGGTATATAATTATGGCAATTTAGCATCACTACTCAGAGAGTCTATATTTAGCATCACCAATCTTTCTTTAGTATGCATGTTACTCAATCCATCTCTCTCCAATCTGCCGACACACTACCGGAACTCGGCTTTAAATAACGCTGAGCAATTACCCAATCAGCTGCCACTTTCCTTATTGACTGTCAAATATTGCGTGGGCAATATAGTTCGGCTATCGATATGTTTCTAACAACCTCTACACATGTTAGAAAGCTATTATAAGAACAATTAGATGATCAGTAAAATATCGAATATGTGTAAAAGGGATGGCAGATAGTTGTTTTGTGCTAGAAAGGGATAGATGACCGTTAATCGATAGATATCGAAAGTTAAGATGTGGATGACAGGGGACCGTTAGAAGTTTTTTAAGAGGTACGATTTGTCGTGTCTTGATCGGATTGGTGTCGCCATGTTTTGTAGAAGTTTAGTTTTTATGTAATGTGTAACTTCTGTTTCTAGGAACAATGTCGTAACGTCTCGTAGATGAGTTCTTAAAAATATTGTTTTCATACGTGAAGCATAATGATATTCTTCTTAGGCCCAAATTTTGAAGGCGGAGAAATAAAAATGGAGGTTTGACAGCTTTGAATAGAAAATATGTTTAATGGCCATTTTTTATCAAAATGGGGGTTTGACAGCTTTTGAATAAATATATGTCAAATGGTAATTTTTATTCTTCAGTTAAAAGTTATCAGATTGTTTAAAAATCGGTCCGTAGCTTAATTTATACTATAGCGTCGAAAGCGTGTCCACCTCCCTCCAAACTTACCGCACCATTTGCAGAACGTATTTATTTACTCCTCTTATCAACAATCTGTATAGGTGTTACTTAAATTAATTTGATAGTTTGACTAATATCTGGAACGAATTTTGTATAAATAAATTATTTTCACGATCTTAACCTTCAAGCTTCCAAAAACTTACTTCTCCAGATTCCTTCTCACCGCACGTGGTTTCTATCTAATTCTTACACTGAATCTACTATAAAACTCTGGAACGTGCTTCCCCTTGACATAAAAAAACTGTGCGTAAATTTTCATTTAAACGTAGAATCCGGCACTATTTTTTTTTTTTTTTTATATATTATAGGCTCGCTATTATTTGTCCTCTCTTACATAGCTCGGACTTTGTCATAGTTATGATATTTAAATTTCAGTTTCATTTAGAATTTGTTATTTATTATAATATTTATTAGTTTATTATTTTAGAAATTATTTAGGTATTTTATTAGATAGATATTTTAGTTTGTATATATATTTGTTAGATAGTTTATTATTATCCGACTTTAATTTTTTTTTTTGTTTACCACTGTTATGTCCTTTTAAAGCCAAGGGTTGACTAGTAGAGAATGCCTTGCTGCATTAAGTGCTTATGTATCACCATTGTACATGAAGTTTAAATAAATAAATTATTCGTGGCCTAGTGGCTAAGAGTTCGCCTCTGGTGTGTTGGTGGTTGTCGGTTCAAATCCGGGCAAGTACCTATGTGACTTTTGTAAATTCATTTGTATTTTCAAAGATTATCTCAGACATCACAGACAACGGTGAAGGAAAACATCGTGAGGAAACCTAGACTTATAATAATATAAGTTTGACATCGGCAACCCACATTGAGCAAGCGTGGTGATCAATACTCGTGCTTAGAGAAGGCACGAGCATTGATCACCAGTATGAGAAGAGGCCTTTGCCCTGCAGTGGACCAGTAACAGGGTGGTATTTCAAATTATGTGTTAGCTAAACTGAACTAAACAGTAGAATGTATATTAATACAAAAAAAAAAAAAATAGGTGAACAACAACAGTAGGCCCTATCAGTATATCAGCGCAACCTTTCTTTTTTGAATATCGCTGCACATGCTGAGATAGGAGCCTTTTTGGTCTCGCACGGGGTTTTTTTTTAATTTTATGTCTTCTGTGCGGGTCTCAAATTAATATTTTTCTTTCTTTGTGTTTTTGAACGGACTAAATGATGACACTTGGTTTCATTAGTAAAATTAAATTATTCGTCTTCAGAAAATAGTATGATAAACTCTTTTACAAACTATAATCATCGTATTTTGCTGCAAGTCACGCGATCATAACACGCACTCGGTAATTTAAATATGTTTAGTTATGCTATAAGTTACTGAATGCAAGCAACTACAAGTTATTATATAAATTACATATTTATATGACAACTTGTGTTTTTTTTTATTAGTTACCTGAAAGTATACTGATATATGCTAGGTCCTAATAATATTATGCAAGATAAGTATTCGTTTAAAGCCCAGTTTCCAGAACAAAAATTATATTAAAATAAATTTGTCAACTAAACAAACGCGCGTTAGCTACTGTTATTGGTTGAAGTAAAATTCAAATAGCATTACTGGATTTATGTTTAAACAAGGCGATAATTCCATACCAGAAACCTTTTATATAACTATGAACATTTTAAATTAAATTGATTTGTTTTATTTACAAAATGGCAGCTTACTCGTATTTATTCAAAAAGCAGCCAAGTTTAAATGGAACTGGGCCGGACACGTCTGCCGCATGTTGAAAGGTTCATGTGCTAAATCGACCACAATGTGAGTCCCTGAAATTGTCAGGCGACACCGTGGTAGACCCAGGCGAAGATGGCGGTATGACTGTGATGCCTAACGACAGGATTGATCCACAATTGCCCTAAACTGCGAGGATTGGAAGGAAGAAAGAGAGGCCTTTGATCTGTGAGACAGAATAGGCTGGAAATAAATAAATAAATAATAATAATGTATTAAATAAAGTTTGTACAAAATAGAAGAAAAGGATATCGAAGACGACTTTCAAACGATATAAGATCGTACACACTAAACGTATCGTGATCAATATGGTTAATTTTTGAAACTCATCGTCAACGACAGTAGAGCATCGTAACTTTCGATTTCTTCCACACCTCACTTTCTCAGTTTGAATGAATTCTTTGCATAGTTCACTTTCTACATGAGGTCAAAGGTAGGGCTTCGTAGGGCGAGAGAAGTGATCATTATTCAACCTCTGATAACAACAAAATTGGATCAAGCTGTTCCTTGTATAAAACCAGGTTTTTAAAATGGATGGTCGGTGAGTATGCTCCGTCCTGTCCTGTCCTGTTTGACATAGTGCTTGTTAACGCTATTGCACTTAAGCGTATGATCCTGGGTGCAATTCGCGTCAAGCAGCTTTCCATCCAGTTTATTACTATAGTAACAGCCGAGAGTTTAGATTTGTGCCCGGTTGATGTCAATAAAATCATCTTCTAACTTAACAAAGTGCGTGTGTGTGTGGTGAAATGGTGTAGGTCACCTCTGCCTAATACTTTAGGGAATATTTAGACGTTATTCTCAAATAGTTGTGCGTTATGTGGGATGTTTCATAATATATAGTCCAATCACCTTATCGTCTAACATTTGTTTTTGTAAACTCTGGCTTACCTAACTGTTTAAAAAATTAATTACAACATAACACATATCTTTTTCTTCGTCGATGATACCATTTCTTTTATTTTTTTGCTTGTTTATTGTATTTTGACCTGAGTTCAGCCACACACTATTATAATAGATAAATAAGGTGGCCAGTTTAACTGCTTATTAAATAGTAATCCCGTTAGTATTTTGTGAGTCATCAACAAATTCTTTTACTAATTTATGCAGATCTAAATTCAAATACAAGTGTATCCGTTAGCCGGTTTTTAAGATCACAAGTTAGTGGCAGTTGCTCGTTCTATACACTTCAGTGGTTTTTTAAACTCTTTTTCTGTCAGTTATCGGCTGATGATTTTCGTGTAATGAACAACTGGTTATAAACATATTATATTATTGTACTAGTTTTTGCAAACGGCTTTAAACATTTTCCCACTGGATAAAATATGTATTCTGTATTATATTATTCCTCTATTAGGTCGTGGTCTACCAGTGTTCTTCTGCCAAATTCCTTTAGCTATTGAGGCGTTATTGATTAAACAGACATTATCATTTTAGGATATAAGTAGAAATAGGAAGTCTGGCTCTTGAGAAGGTTTGTGGATTTGTAATAATAGTACAAATCCACAAACCACGACCAAAAAAGCATTTCACCTCGTTTTGCGGTCAAAACCGTATAAAATCGATAGATTACCAGTACCAGTAGCAGTACCGGCCGAAAACGTCACAGTGTTATGGGGGCTTCATTTCTGCTATATCAAAAACAAAACAGATGGTTTTATTACAATATGTTTTAAATTCAAAATGTACATGAGTTTCGTAACTTTGTTATGTAAAAGTAAATCGTGACTCGAATTATTTGTTTTTTTAAATCAGTATAACCAAATCTATCGATTATATCCAGTTGTGGCCGTAACCCGATGAGACACATCTTGGTCTTGAGCGCACGTACCATAACCCAATTTGAATGCATCCATAACACTATTTATCATTTTTAATTTTCGATTTAACCTAAAATTTTGGTTGTGGAGGTAAGATAGGCAGATGATCCATTTATCCAGCTGCATTTGGTGAGACTGGTAGCCGGCCTCAACAAGGCTCGGTCGTTGGTGATATCTAATTATGAAAATTATTAAAGCTTATTTAGGCTTCCCGCAGACATACGCAATGCGTCAATGCGACTGCGACAGTTTTCATAGATCTATTGCTCATGAGTTTTCTTTAGTAATAAACATTATCTTTGTACCCATTTTTCTGTTTCTTCTTATTATCTGTTAACTTTATGTGTGTTAATTAATTGTTGTATAATATAAATATTGATGAAAACGTGTCTACGCATAGTTGTCACATTGTCGCCTCTCGTCTGTCTGCGGTATCTTTAACCCTGTCTTTCAAATAGCTTGCTCAGAATACATTCTTATCTTACACAATCAAAGACTAATTATTATCTCATAAGGCATCTTCAATCAAATGTTTTCACCTATTACGACGAAAGTCAATCTTGAACACAATGGGGTGTTACTGTTATGGGAAAAACAACTGTTTGTTACCAACATTTTAATAGTATTCTCACCAGATGTTATTGAATTTGTAAGGTAAACCGCAGGTTGTGTCAATAGTAACATTTCAACTGCGAAAACCACATGTAATACTACAAATTAATAATATAGTTTATTTATAAAATGGTGATAAATGATGTTACGTAGGTGATCCCAAAGTAATATGGCATACCTTTTGCAACCCATAAAGCAGGTATATGGTTCATTTTTACCCAAATCGAGTAGCTCGCATGATCTTTAGTGTCATCATCATCATCTCAGCCAAAAGTCGTCCACTGCTGGAAATAGACCTCCCCTAAGTGTTGCCACATTAAGCAGTGCCGAGCGTCTCGCATCCAGCAGGTCCCTGCAGCCTTCACCAGGTCATCGGTCCACCTAGTGGGATGCCTTCCAACGCAACGTCTTCCGGTTCGCATTCATCACTCCAGAACTTTTCGGCCCCATCCACCAACCTACCTGCCTACTGCAACCTATGTTTGGCAATTCGTCGGGCCATGTCGGTAACTTTGGTTCTCTTGCAGATGTCTTCATTTCTGATTCGATCACGCAAGGAAACTCCGAGCATAGCCCTCTACATTGCCTTTTGGATGACTTTAAGCCTTCTGATGAGGTCCATTGTGAGCGACCACGTTTCAGTCCCTTATGTAATCACTGGCAACATACACTGGTCTTGAGACACTGCAGTAAGTTGAACGAGACGATACCACTCAACTGCCCGAACGCTGCCCAGCCGAGTCGGATTCAACGATTGACCTACTCTTTCTGGAATGACCCTTTATTTTAGGTACCTAATAATACAGTTGCTTTATAGTGCTAACATATCATCACACATGTGTCCTCCAAAGGGTTGGGAAGAGGTGCACCTATATGAGTACACCCACATTTCATCAGTTATGTTTAAGTCAACGTTCAAGAGAGTTCAGAGATGAGAGCAGTACTCCATGCATGACCGAACTTGCGCTTTATACAATTTGAGAAGCTGTTCAGGCGTGAAGTTTCGTCTCACCTTCGCAAGGATCCCCAACTTTTTTGCAGCCAATTGAGCCTTTGCCTCAATAAATGAGCCTATATTAAAAAAAACAATTAAAAAAAAAACAAGATAACAAAAAATACTATGTAGTACAACGTAGTAAATTGTTTCTTTTTTGTATCAATTACCTTACACTGTGTGAATGGGTTGTGCGTAAGTTGCAAGTGAAAACAATCATTAAATTATTTGCGGAGTGGTGAATGAGAATACATACTTATTCTTCTTATTCTTAACGGAGTGTTTTTTGGTGATTTAAAGTGGAAAGAAAACTCTTTTGGTAGATTTTTTGTGCTTTTGCAAACCCCTTACGGAAACCGCAAAAGGTTAGAAGCTAGTCTCTATAGACTATAGGCAGACCGCTTAACTGAAACCATTCTGCTGAGTTATATCGAAACACTAGGATTTGTACTTCGAAATATGCGCGAGTTTACCAATCCACATGCCATTAAACTTGTACACATGGCCTTAGTCAGGAGCTAACTTGAATCAGCAGCAGCGATCAGGAACCCGCATGAGAGTACTTATGCTTTACTTTTTATAAAACATCCAAAAGCCTTTCTTCGTATTCTTTATAAAAGAAACTCTTCGGACATTACCCCTTCCTATACCCTGCCAAATTTGTACTTGGTGTTTTATATTTTAATTCTCTCGAAGTAAAGCGTAAGTACTTCTTGCTTATCTCTGCCTGCCGTATTATGCGGGGTGAGTCCAATTGCCAGGAGCTCGTGGCGCAGTTGTTGAGGTTGTTTGTTCCTGTGGTGCCCAAACAACAGCTTAAACAACGAAGTCACCGGCCTTTGGCCGTACCTTCGGCACGTACGGTGTCCCGGGCTACCTAGCTTCTAGTTCGTGTACTCACGATGCTAAATGCCCTTCATACATTAGCTCTGGAGTGTGACCTGTTTGCTGGGTGATAGATGAAAGATACATTAGTAAATATTTGTATAGGTATTCTTCGTATATTTTTATCTGTTTCAGTTTTTATTTGTATATAGATATATTATGTTTTGCATAATTCTTGTATGTTTCGTTTAAGTGTTTTTTTTTTATTTTAGATTTTTTTGTGTTATTTGCATTGTTTAACGCCTTAGGTGTGACCTGTAAAGTAATACATGCATACTTAATAACATTCTGAAGTAGCTACGTGGTACGGAAGGGGTGTATTTATTTATTTAAACTTCATGCAACATAAAATTACATAGGTGGACTTAGTGTCGCAGCAGTTATAGGGACCTGTCAGTCAATAATTCGCTGATGGGCGTCACCATCTCTCTTGCTAGCTTAGGAACGGTCTCAGTTAACCGATCGGCCTATATCTTGTTTGTCTACTGGTCTCAAGCACTCATGCTGAGTACGAAATCCCAGTTTTAGCTCCCGGATGAAAACAATTTTGATTGGGTTTTCCATCTGAAATTTCTTAGTAGCAACCTAGAATTCGGATATGTGTCCGGTTAATGGCAATATTATCGCTCTCTATTTCATGGGTCTTAGACATAATTAAAACGAAAATTGCGGCGTAATTTGTATGAACCATAGGTCCACTGCTTAATGATTCTATATGTATGTTATGATGCTATATAATAATAATAATATGTATTCATCATGATCAGCCTTTTAATGTTCCCATTGCTGGGACACAGGCCTCCTCTCTGTGAGAGGGAATGGGCCGTGGCTGTCGCCACGCGGGCCCAGTGCGCGTTTGTGGATGTCACATGTATTTGAATTTTTGGTTCTAGGACATGCCGGTTTCCTCACTGTTTTTCTTCACCGTTTTGAGAGCAGTGGTGATGAAATAATTTACACAAAGTAAAGCGCCTGCCTGAGTTCGAACCCACGACCTACAACTGGTAGATCGCACCCGTTACCACTGGGCCACCACTGCACAATATGTATTACTATTCACAAATTGTATTGTTTGGTTCACCAACAAAAAAAAAACCTTTGGACTACACAATAGTACCAAAACTGTGTTACTATTAATAACACTGTCACGTCTCAACGTCATACAAAAAATAACACGTTACTATGATATAATAATACCACATAATTTAAATATTCATAACGATTTTAAATAAGTAAGAGTTGCACTTTCAGTTGCACGGTCAGCAAATAAACTTTATCAAATCATATTATTTAAAGAAATGTTTTAAACTCAGATGACTAACTAAAAGTATGTATGTAAGGAAAAAAGTTTTTTCTACGCCGAACTAAATCGGCAGTAGGATAGCAGTGAAATTATCCATATGTCAAAAAAATTATTGCACTAATCCTTAAAATTATTCGGAAGTTTTTTAAAAAGGTGCCGCTGGATACATTTATGAAACAATTTTAGAAACTATTGTTGATAGACTTCAGAAAGAACTCGTGATTGAGTGATAACAGTCGCACTGTCGCGCGCCGTCTGTCTATGGATTAGTGAACATCCATTGAATACTGAAATATCTCAACTATGAGAGTACTATCTGAGTGCACTATCTGAGTGCACAGAAATATCTCAACTATGCAAAAAAAGCAATTTAGTAACCAATTACACATCTCAACCAAGAGTTATAAAATTCGGGGTGCCTCAAGGTAGCGTGCTAGGGCCGTTGCTTTTTTTAATATACATAAATGATCTCCCAATACTCATATCTCAAAATATGGTACTTTTTGCCGATGACAGTACAGCTGTTGTAAAGTGTACTAATCCTGTTTCTTACGAGAATGATATAAATGATTGTCTAAATAAAATAATAAACTGGCTTCATAGCAATAACCTAGTGATTAACTTAAACAAAACAAAAGTAATGCACTTTCAACAAAGGTGTGAAAAACCTCCAGTTCATGTTACCTATGACAAGTGCCAAATAGAAGATACAACCAAGGCCAAATTTTTAGGTATAATTCTTGATAGTAAACTAACATGGAAACCTCATATGGAAGAAATTTGTCTAAAATTAAATAAATCTGCATATGCACTGTTTCAGCTGTCAAAAAAAGTTAATACACAAACACTTTTAATAGCATATCACGGATTGGTTGCATCTGTTCTGAGGTTTGGTATAATTTATTGGGGGCAATCTACTGAAAGAGAAACGGTGTTTAAAGCGCAAAAACGATGTATTCGGTCCATGTGTGGCTTAAAAACTACCGATACTTGTAAACCTCATTTTATATCATTAAAATTACTGACTATGCCAGCTATGTACATTTACGAGACTGCTTTGTTTGTTAAAATTAATTTACACCTGTTTCAAAAACTCTCCGAAATAAAAAAGACTCCAATGCGTTCTCAATATATGTACAAACTGTGCGACAGAAAATGTAGAACCGCTTTAATGAAAAAGAGTTTTTTTGGCATGGCTCCGAAAATTTTTAATAAAATACCCGATAGCATAAAAAATTTGCCCCTATTAAAGTTTAAGAAAAGTCTCTACTCGCTATTAATTGAAAAATGCTATTATACTGTAGAAGATTTTATAAATGATAATTTTTAATATTTCGTGTGCAATAAGCAGTTGCTGTGATTATTAAATATATTTAAGAAATCTGTTGCTCTGTTTTGGTTAGATTTAATTGTAGATTTTATTAAGATATTTAAATACATTTAAAATGGTTTTTTTTTTCTTTCTTTTTACTTTTCTTGTACCTACTCAAGTATTTAATTTTGTTTTATTCTGTTATAATTTTTACTTTCCTTTATTTTTTGCTTTTATTTTTTATAATATTTGTACGCCTTCACGGCAAAACATAGCGGACATGATAATAAACCTAAGATCTTTATGTAAATACCTATGTTTCACAAATAAATATTCTGATTCTGATTCTGACTGAGACTTATTCGTGCCTCGGAATGCTCGACAAGTCGTTGGTTGGTTCCGAATATCATTTGAAAATCTTTTACTGTCGTTACGGTAGTCCTAAGCGATAAAATCTGACACCTATAGTGTAAAAAATCAAAGTCAAAATATTTTATATTAACTTAACCATTAGCCATACATCATACTTGATCGAAAATTATACTGTGAGAACGGTATAAAAAGACGTGTACGTAAGAGTATCTTGAGCAAAATAAACAACGTCAAAATACAGTTATTAATTAAAAACAGGCCGAGGCAACCAAGTTATGATCCATCCCAACTGATGGCGCCTGTTCACGAATATGATGCATGGATGCTAATCCATGCGTCACCACTCAGCTAAACCATATGAAGGGAACCAAATGATCCACCATCAGAGAGACTTTTGAGCGAGCATGACATACTCTTAAATGCCAGGGAGCATTCAAGTCAACGAGCGACATAATACTCGTAGGTACAGTAAATGGTAGATTTACAGTTGGTACATAGTACTCACACATGTGATGTGCAGTGTATTATTAAAAAAATAAATTGAGTTTGTACAATACAAATTCATTTGTTTTTGCGCCCTAGTGGTTGTGGAGCAGGTGCATTGAACTAAAGATTTAGTGTGTTTCGCAGTTACTGGGTTGTGGAGGTCAGATAGGTAGTCACTCCATGCAAAGTTCTGGTACTCAGCTAAATCCTCATAGACTAGAAGCCAACCCCGACATAATTGAGAAAAGGCAGATTGGTTTATCATCCGCTGGATGCGAGCCGCACGGGTCCAGTTAATGACCAGTCTTTCTGCTGAATTGATGATGATTGACTATTGATTGATTTTGTTGCTGACCGTACCTACTCAATTAGTATATTATTAATATGCATGTGTTATGAAAACGGATGCGATGGACTAATTGATATGTAGTGTGACACTTATGTCCTTTTGTGGTTGAGTCGATACCGTTGGCGCGTGTGAAAAGTGAAACTGTTTTAGTTTCATTTTCAATATTCATATTCAATGTATTTTATTATAATAATGATGATGTTTGACTCTTTGGTCTAGCGGTCATTAATTTAACAGCTACTGAGAACTAGTTTCTGTTTAATAGTCCTGGGTTTTGGAATTTATCGGTAGTAGCCCAGAGTTTGGATTTGTGTCTCGTGGATAGCAACAAAGCTGGCCCTCTACTACATGGAATTAAAACAAAATTGGTGAAATGTGGATTTAATTATATTATTTTTATACCTCTGCTAAATCTCTTGGAGAGTACGTGATGCCATGTTATGTTGGTGTAATTGCTGCAAGGCGTTCCAGTGCTAGGATAAATTAATAAATAAATAAATGTTTACTCTGGTAAAAAAACAAATCCTGGACTTCAATAATAACTCTAATATTTGAGGCTTAACATAAATAAACATTATAGTGGTAAGAAAATCTTTTAAATTTTATTCAGTCAAGGGTTAAGGGTAAAAAGAAAATCTTTGATTGACCAATAGAATCTTGTTAAGGGTCATAGTCTTACATTATTATTTTTTAATATCTGCAGGCCTTTTTTTTACAAATCTACTAATTATTTACACCTCGAAATAAAAGATATCACTCCATTACTGAAAATTACGTACCTTAATGATGATGCGGTCAATAAATTGACAACGAAAAAGCTTCAGTGCAAATAAATTGACAACAACAAGTGAAAATGGCATTGACCTTGTGAAACAGCGCCATCTATTAGAAAGTCAAGGTGACATCTCATCAACCGATAACTTCAAAAAACAATGATTAGAAAGCCTCAACTTTTATCTTCTTCACAATGTCGCTTTCTTGATTACCATAAAAAGAAAATACCAGTTTTGGTTTGCCATGTTAGTCAAGTTCAAGTTTGGGTGTGATGTTGACGGAGTTAGTTTTGACAGATTCCGTTAGAGAGCGCTCTACTCAGTTATTTGAAAGAAAGTAGGGGGAAATGTTGGAGGTTTGAATTGTCTAAAACAGTTAAAACAAAACAGGTAAAATTGTTCCTGTGTTTATATATCTCTAGAGTAATTGGGGAATTTGGTAATACGAAATTCTTACAAATATAAAGAAAACTACACTATCGCTGAGTAATTATTATTTGGTAACAATGCACGGTTCCTTTGTGGGTTAGACTATGGAAGTAAAAGCGCTTGAAAAAGCTTCTGTCAAAAATTCCCTTACATATTATACTAGCGACCCAACCCAGCTACGTCCGTGGCAAATTTAACAATAATCGAACATAGAACCTCCTCCTTTTTGGTAAGTCGGTTAAAAACTAGATATCGTGTTTAAGGTGATGCTATATAACTTCAAAATCCATTCAAAGAATAAAGTAATACATTATGTTGCTGGAAAGATTATTTATTGTAATTGTGACTTATGTAGGAACCGAAGAGCAGCAAAAGGAAATTTTGTTCCAATCCAAATCGCCTCAACTTTTCTCATAGTAAAGACATCAACGCACCAACTGCGGGTATTTTTAAACCATCTATAAATTTTCCATCTTATTATTTTTGGTTGGGTGCTCAGCATAAATTACCGTAAATTTAACCATAGGGTTAAATATAGCTGAAAGTCAGAAAAACACTTTAAGATTAATCAGAAATGACGAGCATTTCGTTGAAACTAACATTGTGTTGGACGTCAAAGTAAATTATGATATCCACAACTATAACAGTCGGACGTAAATAACATTCCATTACGCCTGTACTTCCCATATCAGAAAAATCTTACCTAAAATAGCCAAAAACGTTCAATCATTGTATTATAAGTTATGTAAGTATGACAAGTGAAACAAAGTGTAAAGTGACCGACAAGAGAATTAGTAGTATATGGAATGTACGAGTGTAATGTTTGTCGAGCATGTTCGGTGGAATCCTGGAGCTTTTTGGGTCCAACTATTATATTTACGTAGGTTACGTTTACGTATAACGTTACGTATAATCCAAAAAATTAAGGCAATTAGCAAAGCTTCATGAATTAGTTGCCGAAAGGTTCTGAAGTTAAGTTCTTTTTGCGACCGCACACGGAAAGGGGCGTTGCGTTGGAAGGCCTCCTACAAGCTTTTCGTATCTTAAAAACTAAATTCAAAAAATCAAAAAACCCGACTGCTTCAAAAGCGAACTAAAAAGTCGTAAACAAGGAAAAAATCATACTGTGTAGTCGGAGGATACATATTCGCGGGATGGCTGACCAAAATCTGGTGTATCCTCCGCCTGCACAGCATGATTTTTTCCTTGTTTACGACTTTTTAGTTCGCTTTTGAAGCCGTCGGGTTTTTTGATTTTTTGAATTTAGTTTTTTTATTTATAACTTTTTTGTTATTTTCTTTTCGAATAAGATACATTTAAACATATAAGTGTTTTATATTTTTGAAATCACCTCTTACAACCCTTTATTTTGATACCCCACACGATGGGTTTGGAAGAAAAAAAAATTTGGGCCCCCACAATATGGTGCCCAAAATCCGCCATTTTTCTATTGTCCAATTTTAATGTAGCCTATGACACTCGCAGGATTAAGACGCATCGATTGACGTATGAATAATCAAAATCGGCCAACGCGTTTGGTCTCTGGAACGCCATATAGGAACAAACATACATACATACATACATACATAGACTGATAAACACATTACCCGCCTTCGGCAGTCGGGTAAAAATAGAAAAATGTTTGTCGAACTTGATTCTACAAATCAAACGGGTACAATAACAACTATAGGTCATCTATGATAAACATTACAGCCGGAGTGCCTCAAGGATCAATTTGAGGACCTTTATTGTACATATTATTCACTAGTGATCTGATCAATTTCATAAGTAAACTTTTTCCGGACATGCAACTTGTCATTTTTGCGAACGACACAAATGCTGTAAATGCAGATAATGATATTCATGATCCTACTGTTAAGGTGAATGCAGCTCTGGAGACTTTTCATTGTTGGTTTAACGCAAACAATAATATATACGTATAAAACCATATGATGTTATTTAAAACAACTGCGTGTAGTAAAGATATTATAGACATTGAGATAGATAAAGTTAAATTTTGAGCTTGTCTGGGAAGTTAAGGTTTTGCGAATTTATATTGATGATTTGTTAAATTGGAAGAAAGAATTAGCAGCATTGGACTCATCAATATCATCTGCTTGCTATGCCTTAAGAAATCTAAGGGATGAAGTGAGCATAAAACATTTAAAAATGGCATAAAGTGCATAGCGGATTGAGTCCAAACTGAGGAATAGCATACAGTTTTGGGGAAATAGCTATCATTACAACTGGCAAAGGGCATTCATTCCCCAAAAAAGAGCGATCTAAACCATTGTCCGCATCTCTCAATAAGACATCTGTCGACCTTCTTTAAAGAACTTGGCATTCTCACAGTATGCCTTTATGTAGTAGTTCTGTTAAATATTTAAAAAGAAAAACATACAAATATGACTACGAAACAGACGAGGTTAGGCTGGTCAGGGAAAACACGCGTAGGTAAGAGTTTGCAAACGAAATCACCACGGCTAATGTAAGAGTCAACCACAGTCCACAGTATCAGACAGTTAAAATATTAATATATTACCACTGGAGTTAAAAATCATACTGTTCACAGAATCATTCAAGGCAAGGCTCAAGGTATATCTGTTGGAAAGGTGTCTCTACTCAATAGATGTGATGATGTAAGGTACTTATAACTGACATGTTATTTTTTGACTAAGGTGTTATATTTTGTGTTCGACTTTTATTAAATATTTCTGATTATTATTTTCATTTTAAATTGCTATTAATTTATTGACATTGTTATTTTTGATTATTATTTACGTTTTAAAATGTTATTAATTTATTGAAATTGTTATTTTAAATTATGCGTGCATGGTATTCTTTATTATTTTATTTTAATTAATTTAATTTCTTATTCTAACTTCTAATTTAAATTGTATTATTATTAATTAAATGTGCATGCAATACCTACTGTTTCATGCTGATTATTTTGAACGCAATGTTAATTGTTACTGAATAAATAAATTGAATTTAATTGAAAAGTCGGTCTCACTAAACTCGACACAACCCAGTCCCGTATGTCTTCACCATAAAGCTGCCCGCACGCGCGCCGAATCACGATCACTTTCACAAGACAAACGCATATTTTAAGCATAGTGTGCTAGCATAAAGTTATATGGCAGAATATAAAATTGGTACAATGTGTCTAACTCATATTATACTTCTCAGTAGCAAACATTGCCAAAAAAGCTGCAGCTTTTTGCTGACTAATTTATTTTTCAAAGTTTTTGTGTCTATTGGATGAAATTTGATTTTTATAGGTAACATCCAAATGAGTTGAGCTGTACATGGGCAGTCCTATTCTCCCAAAATTCAAATGGCTTGTTTTTGTAGAAGAATTTAATTTATCAACAACTGGTTTTATATGATGCATAGAAATTAAAGTATAGATTATACCTAATAACCGTAAAAATTTGAAATCCTTCTGCCTAAAAAATAATTGCCAATGCTGTTTTGGTAGAGTGTGACTCCACTTTTGGCCCTTAACTGTACAATTGAGACTCCTCCGTGCCCCGGAAAACCTTAACAAATAGTTATAGTACCGGCTGTTATTGTACATCTTTGATAGATGTTACAGGTAGTCAGAAGCCAGAAATTCAGACACTAGTTCTCTGCTAAAGGTTATCTTGTTATACCCTGTCATTAGACTGAAAGCTGTCCCCAGCACAACAGGGTAAACCAGCCACGTGCGTGTCGGACTTTGCACATTTATGGTTCCTTACCAAACCGCAAAAAAAATATTTTAATAGAAATAAAATAGTAAATTTCAAAGAAAACCTGTTTTTTTTGTTATTGGTATCTTTTTGTAAGATTATGTAAAAATAAACATTATCACCAAATTTTAATTCCATATGTACATGTGAAGTTAAATAAATCCTAAAAACAAATTTTTGTAAAAATAAAAACTGGCTTTGGTGGCTTCTCATACCTTTGTTTACCAATATTTTTATCTACTCAAGCTCTAAATAACGATACGCCACTTGATGGTGCAGATCAATTTATTTTGCTCGCCCCCCTTTACCTTGCATGGGAGCCCCTTCCTTTAAAACCTTTAAAACCCATTTTTTTACAATTTGTATGGCTTTGGGTCAACAAGATGCTTATACTGCAAAAATTTGAAGACTGTAAAACCTGTGTCACCGACGACAGACAAGCAGACAGACGGACATGTGAGGGAAAGCAATAGGGCTTCGTTTGGACCCTTCGGGTATGGAACCCTAAAAAAGACTAGGCAAATTATTTAATTGACATGAATTTAGGCTTATCTACCTCTTCATCCAACAGAACCTTGGCATTTTCTTCATATTTTACGAAGTTAGCCTTCTGACTTACTCATTTACGTGCAACAACACTGCACATAGAGGTCGGTGAAGATGAAACCAAGATAACATCGTTAGTATCTTTTACTTAATTAGAAGTAACAATTTAAAAGGGTTTAACTAGGTACCCGTAGAAATGGAAACATTTTTTTATTACAAAGTGAAAAGTATTGTTCTAATGATTTTATCTGCGGTAGAGATTCTGATGTTTATCTTGTTATTATAGGCCCTTGGTTTCGTTACTTCTTATAATAAACATGTAACGAGCCATGGTATCCAAGTGGATCATAGATTAATCTACTCTTTCTCAGATAAAACAGATACCGATATTTAAAATTAGATGATTAGATGGCCGTTTTCAGTTTTTAAACTGTCATGGTCACTAACACTAACATTTAAATTAGTAACGGGATATTTACCACGTTTACTGTTTGTTTGTTGTTGCGAGTTTCCGATATTGAGCTTGGAATCCAGTGGTTCAGTTGTGTAAAACCCGAAAAAGTTCCAAAAAAGGTTCGCGAGCGGATACAATGAGTTTCGTGTGTCGGGAACAGAATCGAGTTGTTAGTGACAGTGGTAGCGGTACTGAGTGCAAAAAACGAACAAGAAAGAGGGTAGACCGATTTGTCTCCTTATAAACACCCACCCGCAAGAACTTTAGTTTATCCGTGATCATGGTGCTTGCTACAGCACCGAAATATCGGAAACTTGCAACAAACAGTTAACATGGTAAACATCCCGTTTCTAATGTTATTGTTAGTAGAATCCCTTGTCAAATCGATTGAATAATTGTCTTTGTTTTATTCATTAATTAAAGCTGAAACTTGTGAACTAATAAGGTGTATAATTATAATAAAGATAATTATATATTTCCATCTATCTTTGTATCACTAAATGGTGGCACATGACTCAAGTCTAACAAATAGTCTGACCCGCCATCTTTTAAGATTCGTTCCTCATTCTAGCTGGAGGATATCCAATAAAAAGTTATCCAGCTCACGGTCTCCGCTTAAAGTCAATTCAGTTACAAGAACCACAAATATCAACCCATAACCAACTAGTTTTATAGAAAGGGTGAAAATATTTGATGGCCGGAGAAAGAAATCTTTAATATCGCAAGGGTCAACTATCAATCCGAATAAAATGTACAATTCCTGAAAGATAGGCCACGTGTGAAGCGAAATCGCGAAAGCGAAAACCGAAAAGAGAGAAATCTTGTCCTTAATTAATTCACTATTAGTTGTCGTTAATATTTGACAGACCCACTGCTCAATATAGTTAACCAACAGGCGGAATAGAAGATTCATAATTACAGCCTTGCTAACTATACCTAATGAATTGGCGTGGTTAGTTAAATGACGATGTTAAATTGACTATGAATAGTTAATAGCTCTGCAATCTACATTTTAATTTGAGAATTAGGGAAAGTGTTTAGTTTATCAGCTGTTTTATGTAACGAGATGTGAAACATTAATTCAGTAAAAGCTTCAATAGAAAGGTAATTTTAGGGATTAAAGAGCAAATCAAACAGCTAAGACGACAAATCCAAGCCCAACAAAAGGTTTTGGTTTTTTATAATTGAGTCAAATATGGCCTATCCAACGATACCTCACACCATGGGAACGACGAGAAAAAAAACATTCCCACTTTACGTTTACAGGATGAAATATATATCTTTTTTTCTTGATTTTATTTATCCACTTTGTTGGTTTGATTAATATGTATTATAACTATAAGGCTTTCTTGTTAAATGATAGTAAATGATAAATGATTTTATTTCTGTAAGTTGGTTTGTACAAACACTTTTACATGTCGATGTTGACTATGGAAACCTAAAAACCGGCCAAGTGCTTATCGGACTCCGTACGTTTAGAGTTACCAATGAAAAAATCTGATTTATCAATAAGCTCATAGGTCAAAGGGAAGTTAAAAAAAACATCGGCACAAAATTGTGCTAGAGACGACGGGCAGACGGACATGGTGAGTAACAGCAAAAGGGCTCCGTTCGGACTCCCCGGGTACGGAACCCTAAAAATTAACTTTAGTTATTTATTAAAATCTGATCTAGCCTGAAACCCTGACACTCATGTAGGGTTTGTGTCGTACCAACTCCAAATATTTTGAACTCAAAAACCACCAATTATTCAAATTAATTATTAGAAATGGCGAAATTTTAGTCAACCCAGTTGTTTCAATCAAAAAACTTTAAATTAACAACCCGTTGCTAGGCATAGGCATCACCAGTGCTTAGCAACGCTTTCCTCAAGCCAATACTCAAAAACCGAAAAGAAAAAAAACGGTACTACGTCTAGCCACAGTTTTATTCGATTGAAATTCAAATTGATTCATTAAAGACCATATCGATGTCGTCCGTCGAAAGTCGATGATGCAAATAATCGCATGATATGTATTCGAGTTACGGCTTTTAAGACGTGAGAGAAAATTTGTTTCTGTGGCTATGATGTAATTAGAGGTTTTGTTTGCTTCCGGTATTACGGAATTTGAAGTTTTGCGGAAATGAGCCTATTCCATAAGACTTCATGGACCTTATTTGTAAAAACTTTTTTAGAACTCATGTGAATTGACACGCCGGGAGGGGATGTCCTAGAAAGACATAGAAAGAAAGAAAATTTGTTTATTACATACTTGTACATATACGTCATTGATGATGTTTTTCAGGAAGGCCAGATGCGCAGTACTCATAACCGGCGTGCGTGTAAGAGTAGATGGATGAACGTGAAGCAAAAGAAGTATGTAAGGATGGTAGTAGGTGGAGTTCTGTACTTTCTGCATACTCTAAAAAGGCGAGAGTGTATCTATGTATGTATTTAAGGAACCATATGATTAGTCTAAATAATCAGTATTTATCTATGGAGAATATCAGATTCCTTTTATTTATCTATGGCGAATTTGAATTAAGTACCTGCCAATCCATATTTTCATGTTTATTTTTTTTTTTTAATAAATAAGGCTGTTTGTGTAATTAAGGAGTTCAAAGGTAATAACAATAAACGTATAATATATATGTTTTCATTCAATTTTACTTCAATATTTTTTTTAATTTTTCTTCCATACCGTCCTGTCTCCCGTCACGCTATCACTGATTCATTTTTCTTTCTTATCACGTCACACAGTCCATCCCTCTTTTCTTTGGTCGTCCCCTCCCTCATCATCCATCCACATTTATATTCATAACTCTTTTAGTAACATGCGTTTCATCCCTCCTCATCATAAGACCATACAAAGAGAAACGGTTTCCTTTCAACTTTTCTGTCACTGGCGCCACTTTCAAACTTCCTCTAATATTCCTCACATTATCCATTCTCGTCACTCCGCACATACATCTCAACATTCTCATCTCTGCTACATGCACATCACATCATCAGCCTATTAATGTTCCCACTGCTGGGATACAGGCCTCCTCTCTGTGAGAGGTAATGGGCCGTAATCCACCACGCGGGCCCAGTGCGGGTTGGTGGATGTCACATGTCTTCGAATTATTGGTTCTAGGAAATGCCGGTTTCCTCACGATGTTTTCCTTCACCGTTTTGAGAGCAGTGGTGATGAAATAATTTACACAAAGTAAAGCGCCTGCCTGGGCTCGAACCCACGACCTACAACTTGTAAGTCGCGGCCGATACCACTGGGCCACCACTGCTCTCTCAACTCTCTCTCTGCTACATGCAATCTCCATAAAAATCCATAGAATAAATATTACAGGTCTAATCACGGACTTGTAGATTTTCCACTCATCCATTCATCCCATATTGATCTGGTGCGTTACGTCTCTGTCTACCTCACCATTACCTTGGACCGGTGACCAAGGTACCGGAGCAGTTCGATATGGGTGTTCCGGCGAGAGCTATAGGCATGGAACTGCAGAGACCGCCAAAATCGCTTAATTTCAAGCCAACGTTAAATTCATGACAACACAAAAATTAATTAATAGGTGATCAGATATATTACCTTAATTAGTATTGCATTGCCCTTCCCAAAACAACAGCAAAATAACAACATTCGCAGCCAGCAAAATAAAAACTTAAAACAGAATCATCTTCACTCGACATCATCAACCTCTTCTCAATACAAACCACACTTTCCTACTTCAAAATTATAGGTATTACATCAATATCGACTATCGATGTCGATGAAAGTTTTATTATAGTGGAGCGAATCGCCGATGTGTCGATATTTTGCGTGACGACGCCCATTTGTAACACGTGCGTGGTTGAGTAGAGAAAGAAGAGCTTTTTTGGATGCGGCACTTTAAGGAAATAAAAAGATTGCCTATTTTGGTTTAACAATGGATTTTGCTGTTTATCTATATCTATACTTATACTTATATATATAACTAGCTGTTGCCCGCGACTTCGTCTGCGAAGCATTAGTAATTCGAATAGCTTATTTTTTATATCGCAGCATAATATTGTAGGTTTTCCATACAAACTTCTACCCTCTCTAATAAAAACACCACCTTAAGTATGATTTCCGGGATAAAAACGATATCTATGTCCTGCCCAGGGTCTCAAAATATCTCCGAACCAAATAATATCTAAATCGGTTCAGCGGTTTAAGCGTGAAAAGGTAGACAGAGAGACAGACAGAGTTACTTTCACATTTAAAAAATTAACTCCGCCCGCGACTTCGTTCGTGTGGTGGCAACCAAAAATAAGCTGTTATTAAACCAAATAAAAATGTGGTTTCGTAAAGTTCTACGGTTTATAGGTTTGAGACGATTCGTTATTTGAATTAAAGAAAAATACATTTTAGGTTACCGCTACAAAGTTAAAGCCGCCCCTTAAAACTATACCCTTTTTCTCTTTTTTATTTTTTGTTTATGTTAGTTAGATTGCTCAGTAAGATGCCTCAAAAAAAACTAACATCACTTATCAGGAGGGAGGTGGTTTTAAAAAACGTATTACGTAAATTTTGATTATTTAATTATCTCCACGGAATGAGATTGTTCATACAAACAAATTTCCCCCCTTAAAGGTTGACAGTTCAGTGGCGACTGCGAACCGAAAAACGCAAATTAGGAAGTCCGACCTGGTCAAAGCTGCGGGAGTCCGGGGGACCGATCAGTGTGGCGGCGCTTGGGGAAGCCTATGTCTAGCAGTGGCCGTTTTTTTGGCTGAAATAATGATGATACTGAAAGGTTGATTTGCCGAAAATTCCTTATTCGTGCTCCCCTAGATCCCTACATCAAAAACCACCCACTTAATCATATTTTGGGGGTAGTTTCGAAAAACTAACAATGAAAGCCTTTATTGTTTATTAGGATTGGTATTTATGTCAAATTTCAAGTTTATTAACTGAAGTAATAAGATTCTTCAAAATATATTTAACACCCCTAAATCGTCTTTTGGGGGAAGTTTCAAAAAAAAAAAAAATAGCAACATTTATTATTCATTTATGTTAGTATTTGTGGCAAGATTCAAGTTATTTGACCCAAGAAAACAGATTTTTCAAAAACACTGTAATACCTTCTAAATCGTCTTTTGGGGGTAGTTGCAAAAACTAATAATGACAACCTTTATTGTTTATTTAGAATGGTATTTATGTCAAGTTTCATGTTTATTCACCCAAGAAATCAGATTCTTCAAAAAAAATTACATCCCCTAAATCTTCTTTTGGGGGTAGTTTCGAAAAACTAACAATGAAAGCCTTTATTGTTTATTTACATTGGTATTTATGTCAAGTTTCAAGTTTATTAACTGACGTAATAAGATTCTTCAAAAAAACTTTAACACCCCTAAATCGTCTTTTGGGGGTACAAAAAATAATAATTTCAACCTTTATTATTCATTTAGGTTAGTATTTGTGGCTAGTTTCAAGTTTATTGACCCAAGAAATAAGATTTTTCAAAAACACTGTAATACCTCCTAAATCGTCTTTTGGGGGTAGTTGCAAAAAACTAATAATGACAACCTTTATTGTTTATTTAGGATGGTATTTATGTGTCAAGTTTCATGTTTATTCACCCAAGAAATCAGATCCTTCAAAAAAAATTACATCCCCTAAATCATCTTCTGGGGGTAGTTTCAAAAAATAATAATTGCAACCTTTATTATTCATTTAGGTTAGTATTTGTGGCAAGTTTCAAGTTTATTGACCCAAGAAATTAGATTTTTCCATACAAACTTCAACAACCCCTAAATCATCATTTGGGGGTAGTTTCGAAAAACTAATAATGTCAATCTTCATCATTTTCTTAGAATATTATTTGTGCTAAGTTTCACGAATTTAGGTCGAAAGAATTAGATTTTTCATACAAACTTTCAACCCCCTTTTTACCCCCTTAAGGGTGGAATTTCCAAAAATCCTTTCTTAGTGCACACTTACGTCACTCGAGGAACCTCTCTGCCAAATTTCATGCTTCTAGGCTTAGCAGTTTTGGCTGTGCGTTGATTGATCAGTCAGTCAGTCAGTCAGTCAGTCAGTCAGTCAGTCAGTCACCTTTCGCTTTTATAGATATAGATTATCCATACTAATACTAATATAACATAATTATAATATATATATAATATTATAAAGTGTAAAGAATTGTATTTTTGAATTTTTGTATGTAACGAATAAACTTAACTTAACTTAACTTTACTAGACCGATTACAAAAATTATTTCACCGTTTGGAGGCTACTATCCCTGTATATTCACGGGAGCGGGAACTACGCGGATGAAACCGCGAGGCGTCCGCTACTGTTTAATATACCAATATTATAATGAGGAAAGATTTTTTTGTTTGTTTGTACCGAATAGGCTCCGAAACCACTGAACCCATACCAAAAATTATTTCACCTGTGGAAAGCTACATTATTCCCGAGTAACATAGGCTATAATTTTGTCGGGAGCGAAGCCGCGGGGGTCAGCTAGTAACAGATAAATCAACATTGATTATGGAACTCAAATATTATTGCAGATATCTATCTCCTTCCAAATTAAATCATCATCATTATTTCAGACGAAAGACGTCCACTGCTGGACATAGGCTAACCCCAAGCGTTGCCACACTGATCAGTCATGTGTGCTTCGCATGCACCGGATTCCTACAGTCTTAACCAGGTCATCGCTCCATCTAGAAAAATCTTAATTAAATATTTGAAGGTTTATTTTTATGCAATGAAAAATCAAAACATATTTGACATTCTTTAACATGATCAATCAATAAATTAGGCAATCATAGTTCAATGCTGGGCATTAGTCTCTCCCAAACTGAGGCAAAATACTTCGCAAACAGTTTGTCTCATTTACCTTTCACATCTTGGGCCACCACCAACAGAAAACGAGCCTTGCCTGTTGTCCAAAAACTACATAGTTGTAAAGGCCTGGCAGGCAGTTACTCCATGTAAAAAAAATCTTATTATAAACTGCATCTAGTCAGACTAAAATCCGATCTCAACATAGAAAGAAGGAAAAAGGATCGGCAAATAATGACGATGACTTGCATAAACTTCTGTTATTAAAATCAATTATTTAATCATGCCGCATCCATTGAATTCAACTGTATTCTTGCATGGATATAATCTCATTCGATATGAATGGAGTAATAAGTAATAACATTGTCATTTTCTTCGCGAATAATAAGCTCCATTCATTATTAAATGTCATTCACTCTTCGATTTCATTCGCTCTCATTTTCCTTATATTGTGACCCATGTAGTTTGTATACTAGGTGTAATGGAAATGAGTATAAATAAAATAGAATGTTACTGTGTCCAACTGGGTCCATAATTGTTACTTTAACTTATATTTACCACCTGTATGTACGTATATTACGGATGCAATAAATTGAATTTGAATTTGGGTAGAAATATTTTAAAACTTTTTCTGCCCATGGGGATGAAAAATTTAGTCCAGTGCGGCGAGCACGGTCCACTTTGACAAGCTTGAGTCACACATTTTTATCACAGTTTGGAAGCAAAAATCGTGATAAAATGCGTTACTCAAGCCTATCACAGCGGCCGTGCTCGCCGGTCAGGAGTCCAGGGTTCTGTACTCCTCCAGGAGGGCAGTTACCAAAAAACAATTGTCTTTCCATATAAAGTTGATTATTCATCTCCATTACAGCCTGTATAAGTATGTAGTTAAGAGTCATAAACGTAAAATATGTTTTGTTAGTTTTCCTTTGTTTGAGATTGAATCCTCGTGAGTGATTTTCCGTCCCGACGGAGATGGGCCAAGTACGCAGAAGTTAGTGTGCGTATAAACACAGGTTCACTCTTTCTTTCTTTATCCTCTTAGATCGACAGAACAGCGTACCGACACGATGTCTGAGAGGTCAGGTGAGAGACCAACGGCTTTTTCTTTTCTACACACAGGGATGCCATACCGCCAAGCTGCTGTAAATACTGTACATACGACACAACGACCAGGCCCGTGTATCTTGCCCCCAGCGGATTTCCACAGCCTTAACCCTAGTCATCAGTTCACCTGGTGGAAAGCTTTCCATCGCTGCGTCTGCTGATTTGCGGTCGCCACTCCAGAACCCGTCCGCTCCATCAACCATCCGCTCTACGAGCAATTTGGCCTGCCCACTGTAACTTAAGTTTGACATTTTTTTTGGTTATAATCTGGAACTGCGAAATTCTAAAATGAAAACCCAATAACACTTTGCTTGACCTGGAAATTGAACCTGGGTACACATTAGTAGTGCTGGTGACCTTTAGACCGACGGTGTAGAATTGTAGATACTACTTTGTAATAATATACTCTTCAAACATGCACAATAAAAAGTATTGACACTGACTTGTAAATAAACCACCTAAACTTGAATGTACACCAAAGAATCTATTGAGTAGATAGTACAAACTGACACACTGAACTTGAACCGTGTGATGCAACTAGAATACTAACTCTGGCGCAGATCTTTATTCAATAATCTATATCTTACTTGCTAATCCTGACGCCGGCTAGCGGCTTAGTTTTTCCTGTAGATCAATCTTTGCCTGTTGTTGTTTTAAAATATCTGAAGAATCATCAGCCTTAAATGTTACTAGTGCTGCACTCTCTTTGAAAGGGAGTAATCTTATTCCACTACGCAAGCCCATTGGGATTCGGTGGATGACACAATCGTGTTTTCGATTGTTTTCAATTGAAATGACCTTTGCAAAGTAAAATGCATGCCTGTCTGCATACTTGGATCCAAGTTGAAGACCAGCAAATTTAAGTAGCGAGTTCCTTGGAGTTCTAGATAAAATTATATTATTTCAGGGCAACTGATATTGTCAAAAAGTACACATCGAATTTATTTCTGCTACCGTAAATGTCGCATGGAAATAACTCCCTTATAGCAGTCACTACCAGCTTTTCTCCTATCTTCACAGCAAAACAAAAGAAAATTATGTTGTTTACTATAGAATTGTCAAAAAGGAAGGCAAGAAACTAAAATAGCCATCTGTCATCATCATTAGAAAAGTCTAAATTGACGCTGATTTCATCAATTACCTGTACCGGAACACAGCAATATTGTTCTATGGTGAAAATAAGGTATAATAGCCGTAGTCCCTTGGAAAACTATTTTGTAAGACACTTTATTCTTGAAAACATAATCTAATATGTTGGTTTTTTTATTAACATATACAATTGAATATTCCTAAATATAAGACTAATAACAAAACAAACCTATATAAAAAAGGGAGAGGGAAAGAGGCTCATTGCGCTCAAAAAAATCATCCACATCGATTTCAATGGGAAACTTGCCAGAATGCTGGCAACATTGCCACGTTGAATGGCAATGCTGATTCTCTGCCCGAAGAAAATCCCAGAAATTTTGTCACGTAAAGAATCAATCAAAAAATAATAACACGATGAGCACCTTTCTAATAATGTTATTTGCAAAATAGCAAAGTATTAGCTAAATGCATGAAAAGCCCACAGTAATTAGCATTGAAATAAAACGTATAATCTCTTCTTTAATCTAGTGGTAACAAATACTTATGGTGAGCATGAGGTCCGGGTTCAATTCCCAGGTTAGAAAATGTTCCCTGCAAGATATTAAGTTTCTTACGTCAATCAGCAATTACAGCAATCGGCAATAATCGCGAATTAAACTGTTTCTGTCATAAAATTTGGAATTGTAATATGGTAGCTCCTACACAATCGTTTGCTAATCGCTCGCTGTTTGTCAAAAGCACTTTTTAAAATCGCTATCGTTTTGCTCTTGCAAGATTTATGTTATAAGACGAGAAGATTTGCCGACCCCTTGTACATGATTAGATGATTTTGCGATTCTATTAGGTGCACTTCTGACTGTAATGTTCTTTACAGTATTAGTTTAAAAAATATACTCCTCATCATCAGCCTTTTTAGCCGACTGCCGAAGGAGGGTAATGTGTTTATCAGTCTATGTATGTATGTTTGTTCCTATATGGCGTTCTGGAGACCAAAAGCGTTGGCCGATTTTGATGATTCTTACGTCAATCGATTCGTCTTAACCCTGCGAGTGTCACTTGCTACATTAAAATTGGAAATTAAAAAAATGGCGGATGTTGGGCGCCATTTTGTGGCAGCTTTTTTTTTCTTCTAAACCCATCGTATGGAATATCAAAATGAAGGGTTTTAAGAGGTGATTTTAAAAATATATAACACTTATATGTTTAAATGTACCAAATTCGAAAAAAAATAACTAAAAAGTTGTAAATTAAAAAAGTTAATTTAACAAATCTAAAACCCCGACTGGTCAGCCAGCTCACGCATATGTAACCTCCGTCTGCACAACATGATTTTCTTCTTGTTTACGTCTTTTTAGTTCGCTTTTTAAGCAGTCGGGGTTTTAGATTTTAACTTTTTCTCAATGTTCCTCTGCTGGGACACCGGCCTCCTCCCTGTGAGAGGGAATAAAATTAAAAAAAAGTAAAAACGATCGAAACATAGTGGCGATATATAAAGATGTTTATTTATTAATTCATCAACACAAACATTGGTTTTTAACAGCTAAGACCCAAGCTTACAAACGTAGTCATAAATTACTAACTGTACAGTCCCAAGTAACGAGTCTGGGTAGAAGCCCAAGTTACTCAGTGGACAACACACTAAGTGTCACCCTATGGAATTCCGCCAAAGAGCAAGAAAATATGTCCAAACGCAGAGAAAAGCTATTAAGTATTCTTCCTGCACGAATCACTGGTGGGTTGTGGTTGGTCCATTATGTAGTAATATCTAATTAATAGTCATTTATTCATCTAATATTATCTCACAAATAACTTCAACTTTATTTCTTCACAAGTTCAGTGAACTGTCTCTGCTTATACCATAATTAACGAAGCGCTATAAAAACCACTTTTACTTTTTAGTTTTTGCTTTATAATTTGCAAAACTAGTTTATAATGCACATAATATAAGAAAGTTGAATAATTCTATGATAAGGCGGCATTTGGTAAAAATATTCTTTGGGTATCTACTATCTAGTTTTGAATAAAAACTAGACTTATGTGAAAACCGTTTTAAATTTTTGATTTTTTTACGGTGTTTTGACATTGAAGAACTCAAAGTTCAAATTTCAAAAGTATTAACACTGCTTTGAATATATGCTTTGAAGTACAAAAAATTCGGTTTGGATCAAAATTTTTACCACTTTTTCTAAGCCATGAAAATCACTGTTTTGCTTATCACAAGATAAATAATGGTGACTGATGTTTTCAATAATAATTATCTATATCAATGATTATGTAAACTAGGTAAAGTTGCCGATGCGATGTGATAAAGTTGTCCAACAACAAATCCAAGTCCAACTAACAAATGAATTAGTAATAGTGTTACTTAGTGATGACACTTACATTCTTACATGAATCAGTTTGTGAATTTAAAAGAATAAAATGATTAAATTATTTAAATAATCATTCATTTGTAACGATAATACTGGTTACTTAAAAATAAGAAGACAATTTTTACTAAATGAACACCCTCCTTCTGCAGTCAGGTAAAAACAGCGCATTAAAATGTACACATCAATGAATATATTTTGAATAAATATGGAATCAATCCAGAAATCACAAAAAAATACGAAAATGTGCAAAACATTTCATCACGTGCGTGATTGAGAGAGTATGGCCTCTTTTCAGTAATTTTATTATTTCAGTTACATCTTGTTTATGATATGAATAATCACAATATATATTATGTAAGTAGCAGTCCCACGCGGCTTTGCTTCCGTCAACTGGCTACCTACCTACCCTACCCTATTAACCCTTCATACATGAATGTTGCGTAACTTTAAGACGGTACCCTGACCAAAAAATCGGCATACGATATGAGCATTCCTATTAGTCTAGCGGCACTGGGTGCGCATGAATTACAGTAGTGAATACGCCCAAATTTTAGAATAAAATCTCTATAAAATCGAATTAATAAAATAATTAATGAACACTTTACGAGGAGATGCATAATATCAATAATTATTTCTCATTTTTATGTTTTTTTGGAAAGAGATTAGTGAAATATATACAACATTTAAAAAAAAACTAAATCTACCATTTTAGAATCAATATTATGTAGAATTTTAATGTATTATTATTAATTGATATTTCTTTATAAATAACGAGTAGATAACTTCTAAAAACAGCACAAAAAACGGCTTGCGCGGCATTTTGCTGGGGGAACCGCCTTAACCGCTTACGCAGCGCAGGCAACGGAAGCTCTCAAAATGGTATAATTTTGCCCGTTTTGCTACATTTTTCATTTATGCTCCGCTCCTATTGGTCGTAGCGTGATTTTATATAGCCTATAACCTTCCTCGATAAATGGACTATCCAACACAAAAACAATTTTTCAATTCCAACCAGTAGTTCCTGAGATTAGCGCGTTCAAACAAACAAACTCTTCAGTTTTATAATATTAGTAAGTATAGATAAAGTCTCCCGCCGCGTTTGTACGCGATAAACTGTAAAACTACTGAACGGATTTTCATGCGGTTTTCACCAATTGAAAGATTTAGAAAAGAAGAAGGTTCTTGTGTATATTTTTTTACGGGCGAAGCTGAGCCGTGTCGCTAGTTTATAAGACATAAAAAAGGATTTCCGTGTCTTAGTTTTTAGGGTTCCGTACCCAAAGGGTAAAAACG
The DNA here is from genome assembly GCA_949775005.1 of Orthosia gothica. Lineage (NCBI taxonomy): Eukaryota > Metazoa > Arthropoda > Insecta > Lepidoptera > Noctuidae > Orthosia > Orthosia gothica. Next base: position 10,911,206 of record OX459047.1, on the reverse strand, counting down.
GGACCCTATTACTAAGACTCCGTTTCTGTTGCCGCTATAACAAGAAATACTAAAAAGAGAATAAAATAAATATTTAAGTGGGGCTCCCATACAACTAACGTGATTTTCGTGCCGTTTTTTGCGATAATGGTACGGAACCCTTATGCGCGAGTCCAAGTCGCACTTGATTGGTTTTTTTTTTTTTTGTAAGCCTGTACACTCTAACTTTAAAAAATATCGGATTGAATGCGTTCGGAAATACAGACGCCTGGTAGTGAGTTTCACTCTTTTGCCGTGTCATTATGAAGGATGTTTGGAAGCGCTCGGTGCGAATTAATTGAGGGCAACCAGCAGAGTATGAAAAATCGACCAATCACATGCGAGGCGAAATACGTGATGTGGCTTTCCGTCTATGTGATTGGTCGATTTTTCATACTCTTTGCCCTTTGCTCTTTCCGAATTCATGACGCAATAAGGCTGCAGGTAAGAATTGTAACTTGCAGTTTAATGCTCAACACATATCTAAGAAGACAACCCACATTGTATATAAAAAAAAAACTTTATACAATCTTCTCATAGCAACACCGATGGGATATTTTTTATCACCCATTCATGTACTAATCTTCTCTCTTAACACTAATTAAATATTTAATACACACATTGTATACTCAGAAAGTGAAGACAAAAGTTTTTGTTTTAAAACGCCAATCAGTTATTCCATTGTATAGAGCGAATGAAAAACGTAGCAGAATTTGTAAGGCAATTATATAGCACGCGCTAATACAGTAGTAAGAGTAAATTGAAGCAAAAAGTCTTGTTAATATGAACACAACACTGCTTAGTGACGTAGATATGAACGTTTGTATAGACAAGATGTACGCTTGTTTTTTTTGTGTGGGAATATCGTGATGAATTCCTTTGTCTGAGGGAGGTGAATAGAGTTCGACGTTCGTCTTTTATATCAGCATTATGGCAGGGATAGGTTGATCTTTGTTGGCCTGGACTCCTGGTTAAATATCTTGTTAAAATCTTCTAACACGTGTTGGTTATCCAAATACAAAAACGTTCTCTAAAAAGCACATGGGCTCTCAACAAAATAAAATTTTATTAGTTTTGGAATTGTCCATGTCATGTCAAATTTTGATATCCTAGGTCTATCCTATATATCAGGGGTCACCAATTACTTTCATTTGGGCAGGACGGTATGAAAGAAGAAAATTTGTTGCGCTGACCCCAAGTAACATGGGATAAATGTGAAAATTTTAATTTTCTGCCTTGAACTATACGTTCTAAGTTTAATTTAAATTATTAAATTAAGTACTCAAATGACACAATCAATCAATCTGCCTAGCCTTTTCCCAACTATATTGGGGTCGGCTTCCAGTCTTACCGGATTTAGCTGAGTACCAGTGTTTTACATGAAGCGACTGCCTATCTGTCCTTCACAACCCAGTAACTGGGTAACACAGTACCCCTTCGCAAGACTGGTGTCAGATCTCAAGCTCTGACTACCCTTAATGACTGTCAAAGATCTTCAAATGACTGCCGGGACCAACGGCTTCACGTGCTTTCCGAGGCACGGAGGGAACTCGGTATGTTGAAATGGTCACCCATCTACGGACCGACCTCGTCAAGCGTTGCTTAACCTTGATGATCGACCAGTGCGGCTGTTATTATTTAGCCACGAGCTCTTCAAGTACTCAAATGACACAAGTTAATAATATTGTTATGTTTACTTGAGGTCACTCAAAATAGGTCGGTGGTCTGGATTCAGACTGCGGTCCGCCATTTGGGGTTACCAACCACATTTTGGAATATTTTACAATCGTTACTACGGATAGTATGTCACTCCTGTCTAGGTCATCAAGTGTTTCACTTTAAACATGTTTTGGATACCAAATAGTTAAACAATTAAGAATTAACAATACTGTCAATAAGAAAGCAATTTTTTTACGAAAGCCCAGGGTGCTAAGGTTAGTTCAATCAATTAATAAAATAACACATAAAGTCATGACATAACATAACACGCTTTAAGGAATTCGGTTCTCGAAAAGAAATGCTCTTGCTGCTGTTTCATGAACCGGTTTTCAGATGATGCAATATTATCACTTGATTCAATAATTTTATTTGGTACTTAAAACCATGTTTATTAAAATCATTCCTGAACTTGGTTTTCTTTTCGATGTAAACAGTGACACTCTCTTAATTGCAGGATTGGTTGGTTAGTACTTAGTTGGCTAGAGAAGTCAAAACAGGAAACGTAGCGATTATTGAATCATCATATTTTTTTTATTATCCTAAAACCAAAACTCTTTAATCAAGCTAGCCAAACGCAGTCCACCGGAGGACTTAGGCCTCACTCAAGCGGCAACAGTCCCAAAACCTGTTTTTTTTTTGTATTCAGTCTGTCTCAGCCACCTTTCTACGGCCTTACTCCTAGGTAGCTGGGGGGCGGCCCAAAATCCTAAATCAGTGAAGTCCACCGCAGTCTACAGCTGGACTTAGGCTTATTCCAAGTTACACCACTCCCCCAAACCTCAGTTTTTGGCAAACAATCTAGCACAGCTACCTTTGCAAGGTCCAGCTGGCCCTTACCATCTCAGTCACTTTTCAAGGTAGAGTTGTACCCTCCTAGCTAAATAGACCAAAAATCCTTAAATCAACAAAAACCAACAAATTATAAAAAAAATGACCTACATTTCACATATTTTCTTCCTTGCCACTGAAATATTCACAGCCAACAACTCAACAATGCGATCTTTAATTTAAAAACAGCACGTAATTGCTATGTGTGTAATACCGGTTGTTATACCTGCCTTGTTATTATCAATGGAGCTCGCGTTTCGGTTCGGAATTTTATTCGCCTACTTATTTGTAATGGTCTCCGGATTTTTATAGTCTGGGTCTTCCCCCTTTTAGCTGGTTGGTCAAAAGGCACCTGAATAAAGAGAAGAAGCAATGAGAAGATATAGAGTTTACGCGCTTTGAACACGGTTTTCTCCCTACTCAATTCTTCTACCCCCCATTTGTTGGTTCAATATCTTTGTTCTTCACATGCTCTGTAACTGCGTTCTTCCAATGATCTCCTCTTGGTCTGTCCTTCTCCTGCTAATAATTTTGTTCACTCTTCCTTCCATATTCATTCCACTCTTCTATGAAACGCGCTTCCTCTCGAGATCAGGTTTGCATTTACTACAAGTCGGTTTGCATTCAAGCGGAAATTGCGGATTTATTTTCAACACAATTAAGGAGAGTCAACTCACTTTCTTCTTTTCTTTTACGAGTACATGTACACTTCATAAATATGTATTTATATATGTATAAATTATATTCAATATATATGTAACACTATTGTATAACAACTTTTTTTAATAATAAAAAAAAATATTTATTCATTGCACCTGTCATGTTATCTCTTCAGCACACTTGGTTGACTGGCACAGAATACCTAAGTCTATATTTATACCTTTTGTGCATGAAGTCTAAAAAAAAAAAAAATTAAATGACTTTAGAAGGATTATTCACGTCATTCAGGCTGGTTTCCTCTTCATCATCATCTTCTAACTTCAATCCCTTTTATGATTATGATGTCATGTCATATTTTTCTAACCGCCCTTATCTCAGTATTGGCTGTCTTTCTAACCATACCGCCCGTCAACCCTTCTTGTTATTCAGTCGGAACTGTGACCTAAACTGAATTATAAATAAATAATAATAAATAAACTTTTCAATAAAAAAACTATTTTCCCCATTGACTGTTTAGATAGTTGTGTGCTGGTGAGTGTACTAGGTTGAAATTTTCAAGATCAAGACAGACTGAAAAATAATAGATAAACAAAATATATATTTGAAATATGATTGTATCAATAATATCTCTGACCGTTATCACAGAATTCAAAAAAAATCTGGAGTAAGCTAACGGACGTTAATATGAAAACGAACAAAAAGAAGTTAACGATCCAAATAAAAGAGTTTTAAAAGCAGCCCACAAACAAACACTTAAATTATCTCAGACCACAAAATAAAATAGGAAATCATATTTGTAGCTGTACCGCACCGGACATTACGTAAAAAAGTGTTCACGTGCGAACATTATACGAATTAAAATATACGCTCGAAACACCTGCACGATTATGCAATTTTAGAAATCATAAAAAGTATGTATTTCTATCACTTCACGGCTATATACCCTAAGGGGGTAATCAGAGTAATTTGAATAAGTAGGCATCCGCTTTCTGTACTTAGGGTCACTTTTTTCGAGAGTCAGATAGGCTTTCTTTTGACTATGGCCTCTAAGAAGGAAGAAAGTTAATAGGCCTGCTTATTCTTGACCAACACGCCCGATACAACTTTTATAGTACACTAAAAGAAACTACATCAGGAAATACACTATTATCCGGCGACAAAGTAGCAAGTCCAAAGTATGATATTAACTTTTTAATGTGTAGGTATCTAAATTAAAACCAGTCAATATATATCTTATAAATCATCTCAGCGTATATTTCTACAAACTTCAATAGATCCATGAGTTTTGTTTGAATGAACAAGTAATTTGTTAATGGATTCAATCAAGTTTGCTCTAAATGAGCTCATTGGTCTTTAGTTTTACTTAGTAACATAGATTGCTCTTAATATCAACTCATAATCACTAAAATAAAATAAATAGTTTTCAGTAAATAGGGAACGGTAAAACGAAAGGCAAATAATAACAATCTAAAGACGAAAGATAATTTTAAAAATAAACAATGTCTCCAATTGATGTTTACCTGAAGATAAACTGCGTCGTCTAAGCAGTTTATGATTCTTCGTGAAACTGCGAGTAGGATTTTTGGTAGCTCAGTAAAAGGATACCAGGAATAATTTAGACAGTATTGATTAAAAAAGCTATATAATCAGACCGTAATGTTATAACAGTTGACATAAAATTTAAATATAAGCGAGAAACTTATAACTTTAATAACCGTAAATCAATAGTTGAAAACACAAATCAAGGATACTAAACATCAATGCACTAGGAAAGCGCAGCAGCTTTACCTAAACAAACTCAATCATTGAAACAAAATTAATTTGTATGACGTAACACATCAGTAACTTCAATCATCATTTACACTGTAATATCCAAGCCTAGCTATTACCAAAACCACTCGTAATTCAACTAAAAAAATAGAAACAAAACACACGCACCACTATCACTTTTTTTAGAAAATCATCTACATACATTAACAAGAATTTGGTGAAAATTCATAGTACATTGAGAAAATATACCAAATTAACTAAAACAGATGGCAGAAAATGAAACAAAAGTTGACTTAGTATTGAATCTGATAGATTTTTGACACACAGACAGCGACAGTAGCGCCATCGAGAAGAGTCAAGATATAATGGGCAAAGAGTATCAATGAGTAGAAATTACCAATTGATTAGCAACTTGTACTGTAGAGCCCTCAATGCAAGATGTACACACATTACAAACGTTTAGACACGATGCTTCGCCCTACATATGGAAACGGAAATTTCTAACTAGACAATTACTTGAAGATGATAATTATATTATCCACTTTGTTGAGAGTAGATGTAAGATTATTAATATAGATGATGATTTGTTAATTGAGATGTTGAAACTTGAATTTGACTTTGTATTTTCTAAAATTTTATGGTAGGCTTCCGATATTTCGAAACTTAAGCCTGTTGTACGAATGGTCTCTTGTAATTTTTTTAAGTAGCCTCAAAAAAAAAATTTTTGTTACAGTCTTCCCTGGATTAAAGAAAAATAGATATTATTCAAAATATTGATAAAATTGAATGAGAAGATGAAAATGTAGGGAACAGGTCCACTGACATACCTATAGCATTTTCACAGATCTACATTATCGTAACGAAAAATTTCTTGACGACAAAACATGCAAAGCTTTTATGATGTAAGTAGGCACACATATAATTCATCACTGTTGGTAAGCAAGTAAATCTCTATTTGACCCTTATAAAATTACTAGCATGACGACTGTTGATAAACGCATACTTGAAATGAAAAGAGATACATTAATATTAAATTATACATATTTTAGTTTCGCATTTGAGGCAAAAGAAAGTATATATTAATAATTATGCGTGAGTTAAATTCACGCCGTTATTATTTTAAGATATGGGCAGAATTTGTTAAAAAGTTTAGGTTACTAGGTATTTGATTTCTCTGCCTAGCTCCATGATAGAAGTTTCCTGACCTAGTATGGACCCGCTTTGCTTAAAGGAACTCGCTGTGCCCTCGTTACAATGCAAGCTACTTGTGGAATCATTGATAGAGCTAGAGAATCAATCGATACTTGTAAAATCAAATGATAATAAGATAATGACAATGATGAAGAATGATAAAATAAACACAGTATATATTTTCAGAGTCAATTTAGAATTGACCTGTGAAATTATTTTCATAATTAAAAAAAGATGATATTATTGATATAGCAGACACGTCAGATACCAATTAATTTAAGAATAACTTGTCCATAATTATAAATTGATTATGATTTAAAATTCGAATTAGTCCATATTAAAAGCTAAAAGATTAAACCTTAGACTTACATTAAAATATTACATCAGAGTTATCGAATAATATAATAACATCTTCTATTACATTAAAACACAAAAATATATTTTTCTATGTAACAGTTTGTAAGTATATCACTTATCGTCACGAAAATCTCACCTAAAATAATGAATAATTTTGTTAGAATTTTTCTTTGGTTTTAAAGCTCCAAAAATCAAGAGAATGCCCTAAATTTTGGAAACCAAGTCATAGAACAGGGCCCATAAAATCAATTTACCCTACAGAATAATCATCACCATCATAAAAAAAAAGTGTTCCACCTGTAGTCGCTTCTATATCATTCGTAACACGCATCGCGCCGCGCAATTTGGCTTAAACCCCGCAGTGGGGGGACGCAGAATAAAACCGCATACTGACAGACCCCTCACCACATTTCACTAACCATCGTCAAGGAGTGTAGGACCAAAAAAATGAAGATCTTTCTTGTATTCTTAGTGTGTGTGGCTGCAGTCAGCTGCAAGCCAGCCAGTTCTGATGATGATGTCATCAGTTCCGTCGTCGGGGTGGTCAAGAGTTGTGCTGAGGAAGATACTTGGATGTGCCTTAAGGTGTGTTGTGTTTGTGTTTAAGTGGATCCTTTGGACTTGCGCTTTTCCATCTTTGACTTCCTCAAATCTTCAAAAATCTTCTTTAATCTCCTTAATTCTTTCATCTCCCACAATTTTTGACTGATCTCTAAGTCCCACCAAACTTTAAATCATTTTTTCATCCTTATTGAATCTATTCTCAACATAAAAACTTTAAACCCCTTCCATTTTAATTGTGCTACTTCCAAATGAGAAATTGCCTATATTTATTAAATTTTCACTTGCTCAAATTACTACCTGCTCCAATTACTCCTCCAATAAATTACATTTTTCTAAGACCGTAAATGCAGTTAAACCAACATGATTTTTGGTATCAATTGCATTTCAAAATTGAAGAGAGAGCCTTATTTGATTAAACAATTAGAACAACATAATTTAATAAAACTGTTTTTATTGCAACGCAAACTTGCATTTAACATTGACACGCAAATCATTTCACATCATGCTCTAACTGCATAGCAAGTAAATGATTCGGCATTTTGTGTAAGTGACTAGACTAAACAGTAAATGTTTGTCAACTTACTGTTTGAGTCAGCACAAATACTTGTTTTGTTGTCTAACCAGCTTTCAAGTTCATTGCTATTAAAATATTTGCTTTGAATACTTAGGAACCATGAACCATGTAATCATTTTTAAATTAATGTAAATTTTGCACAGTAAAATTACTTGACAATTACCTACTTTTTGCAAAAGCATGATTAAAAATATCTAACTTCAAGATCACTATTATTTTATATAGCAAAGTATCAACAAAAATGCTAACCCATAAATTTTCTGTCCACAGGAAAAATCTATGAGATTCCTAGAAAACGCGGCATCAGCCCGGGAATTGAAACTGGCTGATGGCCTCGCTATCTACAACCTCGGCACCTCTCGCTCTGCCAGATCCTACGAGCCTCTGCCCGAAGAACCTCAAGCCAGGGAAAACACGGTTGAGGCCAGGCTAGTGGATGCTGCTGCTGATTTCATGGAAAACCATGTCGTCCAGCTGCGTATGCCTAAGAGCACTGTTGAAGATATGAAGAGGTCCCTTGAGGAAGGTCAGTATCACTTAGCTCTTTAGTTTTCCTTACAATCAACAGTAGTCCCTTATAGCTATAGAGAATTCATAGTAAAATAAAAAACTGTCAGTTCAAACATAATACTTGCCCATTTTAGTGTTGCAGAAGCTTACATAATATCTCTAAAAAACAATAAATCTTTCTATCAAAAAGCTGACCAAAGCCCACGCAACTGTTAACATGAAACCAACAGAAGAGTAATTCTAAGCTTCTTAACACACTTGTCATAAAAAAACTCATTCATATTTTTTTCCCACATAACATAAATAATTACACCTGTCACGTCTGATAACGATGCTCACTCAAAAAATCACAGATTTATCACCATGGAACCTGTATTTAACATCTGCCATATCATTAAGGGGCAATTCTCGAAAGTGATCAAATTATTTCAATGAAGCAAGTGAAAGTATAATTATGAGAAACATAATCATGAACAGTTCCCAAAAAGATGTACAGCATACAATGCTATCTTGTTAAAAGGGCAAGTATTTTTCTCAAGAGTTAATAAACAGAGGTCGATCAAAATCTCATCATCATCGTAAAACAAAAGTTTCTTTATTAGCTTATTAACAAAAGTATGACCAAAGAATTTCACGGCCCATTGTCGGATGTTTAAAACAGTTTGTTCTGCCAATTCGTTACAGACCATTATGAAACTGAATATTGTGTAAGACTCATTCTCGCGCTCGTTAAACTGGTTTCCGGTAAATTTTGATAATATCGATAAAAAGTGATGGACTCTCGAAATGCTAGTCATAGTCGTAGAGAAAACCATCCACAAAGCTCTCAATTATATTTCATATCAAACAAGTCACGAGTTAGACTCGCGTGGTAACATCATAAAAGTAAAAAGTAGTTATATAAAACTTTGCAGTCATGTTCATATATAATTCCCTGCATAACTCTCGCCAAATAAATTAAAACACGCCAAAACCTGTTCGGCGCGCTTGAGAATTTGAAAATAGAAAGTACGATCAAAAATTAATCTGATGTTACACATGACGAGACGATTAATACCAAAACTAAAACAGGTACATTACGAAATATAGAAAATTTGTAACGGACATCCGGAACACACCATGAGAAGCTAGAAAACGTCCGAACAAGTCTCGAGAGGGTTTCTCTAACCTATTAACAAGGTTGATTATCGTGGAAAGCGGACGAACTGATTCTGGTTTTTGCTAGATGTCCATAGTACACGTTGACTATGTAGGCTCGACTTGTTCTAAAGTTCCGCTAAGACGGTCCGCGATCGAAATCTCTATCAAGAAACGAGTAAAAGTAACGCTCCAGGCGTAATCTTGCTAACGAAATATGGATGTAGGCATGAAAGCTTTCGAATTGGTACCAACAAAACACTTTCTAGGTGAATGGGGTTATGCAAACTCGATGTTACATGGTGAATTTCAATTTTAGTTGGTAAGGACATTGAATCTCAATGAAGTTTCCATACCAGATTAACATTTGAACCTAAATAGTAAATTATCTAAACTGAGCACGGGGCCATTTTAAATTCAAATAACGCCTTTGCCTACAAACACCTTTTCTTATTTGACCGAGTGCAAGTACGTACAGTTTACAGTAAGTTTAACTAGAAAGTGTATTAAGTTAATTAAAATTTATTAGCTTCTGCTATTGACGTTAATTGTTTTGACGTTAGATAATTTTATCTCATTACTTACCATTAGACATTGAGCTGAGCATATATTTATTAAGCAGTTATCTGCAGTTGCCTATTCACATGTAAAGAATTTGAAGCTTCGTTTAATTTCATACTTAAGCAGTTGACTTATCTTAGAAAATCTAGCATGCTTAGTCATGGTAAATCTTCTCAATCCTATTTCTCTCAACGAAATTTGTCTATGAGCATTTGTATCATCAACCATATCTAATCACCGACAATGTTATAATAAACATTTTTTTTCTTTATAGGCCGTGGCAAGAAGAAGAAGCTGAAGCAGCTCCTCCCTATCCTCGCCCTCCTCCAGCTGAAGATCCAGTCCCTCATCCCTCTGTTCCTCGGAATCATTGCCTTCGCTGCTGTCAAGGGTCTGATGCTTGCCAAGGCTGCTCTCCTCGCCTCTGCTCTGGTCCTCCTCAAGAAGCTGCTGTCAAAGGGTGAACATCATGAAAGCTATGAAGTCGTAGCTCATCCACACCATGAGGAGCACTTCAGCCACGGTGGTGGTGGTGGCGGTCACGGTGGTTGGGGCAGATCTGCTGATGCCCAAAACTTGGCCTACAGCGCCTACTCAAACTAAAACCTAAGATACAATCTAAGTCCCAAGGGCTATGGTTAATCTTCATGTAACTTAGTTTGGACCTCAAAGTAACGATTTTAATTTATTATTTAATAATTTATTTAAATTATTTTATTGTTAATTGTTGAACGAGTGAATCTTGTCTCGAATTTTTATCAGCATCGCCGATTTCTTTTTAAATCTTGTCGTCTTTCCTTTACTTATTATTATTACTACATTGTACCTGTTTTTTATAAGTATAATTTTCTTAAAGTACAAATGTATTTACGATATCAATAGCTTTAATTTTTTGTTCACCTCTAACCGACTGGCAAAGCCAAGGAGGCCATTTTTTTATTTTAGTATCAATTTTATGTGTTCATTTCTTACTAGTCGATCTATATTTCCTTTTCCTTTATAGTATTTTTCTTCTATATAGCTTTTGTAAATATCTTTCGTATTGAATTATATAAGTAAAATATTATTGTTTGCATCTTCGTTTATTGATATATCAATATATATGTTATTGTAGAGTATATATTTCTTAGGTGATGTCTTCGTGTGTACAAATCTTTACTCTTTCTTCTAGCTGTTATAATTTATTATGAACCACCCAAATACACTAAATATAACAGTTGTTTTAAAATTATATTGTGTTATTTCATCCTCAATTAGCCCCATGACATCAATAACATAATTTCTTGAGCAATCAACCTATTAATAATATTAAACTATTCAAATTGTTTAACAAAATATGCATTCGAACGATCGCATTCATAATAATAAATCCACAAGTATTTTAATAATACACCACCAAGTGTCAACAAAAATTGTTGCTTAAGAAATAACATGGTCAAGAAAGAACTAAAACACTGCCTGAAACATACTTATGAATAAAAATTATAAACACCCTATAGAAATAGAATAGCATCTTTCACTTTAATTTTTATTTGGAACCGTTTAGTATGTTTTCTAATGTTATAAAAATTACATCCAGTTGATGGTTAATACCATCAACTTTCATTATTTACAAAATTAACGCTGCTTAGCTACATTATTTTTAAAAATATTACTTAAAATTTTTTCGATATTTTTCAAACATCGAACCAAATTATATTCCGATTAGAAGACTCAATAATATGCTTATAAAGCTTCCATTGACCAGTGACCCATTGATCACTGACATTCTTAAGCAATGACCTAGCAGGCTCCCGACCAGTCGCTAGTACTACAACTAGATACTTTGATACTACTATACGAAGTAACATTCTTGATGACCTAAATGGTGGGTAAACGTCCGTGTGAGAGAATCGTGAGTTTGATGCCAAAAAGATTGGTAGAAATTATTGTTTTAGATTGTTAGGTGATTAAATTATTATGTTTGTTCTGTTGGATACAGAGCTTTGGTAAAATGTGGCAGAAGATTTTAACGTTAGATCTGAATTTTCCGGTCTGTTGTTTTATGAGGTTGTTCTGTATATCTAAATTCATAGTAAGTATAGTCTCGACTGGGGCTTCCTACCATATTTTAAAAGCAATAGAAACTTTTAAAATTTTGTATTAATTGTCCTTACCTTTTTGATCATTCAACTTTAGCTGCTAAGTTAAATTATAACATGTAGATTTAATGGCAACACAAATCTTATATCGCGGCATTCGACTTTAAAATATTTGTTTATTTTTAATTCATGAGAGAAAGCCTCATTATATCACTTAATTAATTAGAAGGAAAAGTTTACAATCCAATTTAGAATTTAACATAACCTGCAATTTAAAAAGCGTAACGATGAGAGTGATTTTGATACAAACAAACACAGAATGATTATTATTTGGAGAGAGCACTTAGATTTCCTATAAGATTACCATGAGGCTTTAAATATAGTTGTGTTTTCAGATGTAGATCTTATACTCGTTATGGAGCTTTTCAAAAAATCTAAATAACGATAAATTAAAAATATACCACGACAACATAACATTTTTATAACACATTTTATATAGAAAATAACTATAAACTGCCGTCTGCAATTCATCCAGAGTGACTTTGACTCATATTGTGTAGTATGGGGTTATGTTTAGAAAATATTTTGTAACAGTGTTTAACCAACTCTTGACTATACCTTAACTGCTCCGTTTGCGGTATCTGCATGACTAGTTTTGGTACCGTTTGGCAAATAGCAGTAATATCAACACTATTAGAACTTTACTTACAAGTCATACCAACGGTGCTGGAATAAAAAAGCTACCCATTCTTAAATATAATAATATAACCTAGACACTCAGCCCACTTAGATGGTCAGACCAGATCACTACCCTGGACACAAAATTTTACGACGGTCGCCACGCCGCCAAAAACAGACCCAGCTGGCGCGATATTGTTCGACATAAAGTTATCTCAAGGGAGAATCAAGACACTCACACATGAGAATATATGACGCGAAGAGGGGAAAAACCTGACCTATCCCAGTCGATCGCTTTTCGTTTGTAACTTCAAAATACTCGAAGCCACACATTGCATATCAGTTACTTCCACATTACCAATTACCGATAAAATTCCCACACCATACCCCATAGAAACCACATAATTTAATAGTATTTACTACAGAAGCTGAACAGAAAGTGTACAAGCCAAACAATGGCCCGTAAAACAATAGCTTTCAATTTCTAAAAGCGTGCGTTCTTTGACAAGACAAGACAGAAATACTTAATGCAGTCACGCCAGTGATACTACACAGGTATTTGAATTTACACATACCGTAGCGTGGTGGTCTAGATTTTGGAGTTGTTAAGGTCAGAAACGAAAATGAAGAAATCACTTTTGCTTTTTTCCAAAGATTTGAATAAAAAGCTTTTGGTAGAAATACTGGATGCTTAGCTTGTAAAGGAAGTGAATAAATTAACAAATTATACGGTTGATAAGAAACTAAATTAAGATGCAGGCGACGCTTTCAAAGGAAACAATTTTACTTAATTATGTAATGCAGTCACGCCTGTGATACTACACAGGTATTCCAATTTACACTTGCCATAGCATGGTGGTCTTGATTTAGGAGTTGTATGGGAAGTAAACGAAAAAGGACAAATAACTTTTTCTTCTTTTGTAGATTTCGATAAAGATCTTTTTTGTAAAACTAACGGATGCCGAGCTGATCAACGAAAACGAAATAGGTCCTGAAGGTGATATAAAATTCATGTAGTGGAAAGCTTCAATAGAAAAAAATATTCACAATACTTATCCAATTCAGTCATATCTTCGATACGACACAGATATTACAATTTACAAATACTGTAGTACGGTGGAATAGATTATGGATTTGTAATTGAAATAAATGATAAAAGTGAAATCCCTTTTACTTTTTTCGTAGAGTTTGATACAGAACCATTCGCAAAAGAAACTAAAATACTGGTCAAGGATGGGATGATAAGAAACTTGTGATGAACGCAGGTGACGCTTTCAAAGGAAACAAATATGTAATCTTGTCACAACTGTGATACTTCACAGGCACTCCTATTTACACACACCGTAGCATGGTGGTCTATATTTTGGAGTTGTAATGGAAGGACACGAAATAGTAAACAAAATCACTTTTACTTTTTTTGTAGATTTCGAGAAAGATCTATTAGTATAAGCAACGGCTGCTGATTTGATCAAGGAAGATGAAACAAGATCCTGAAAGTGTTAATAAATGTGATGTGGGCAAAAGAGACGCTTCAAAGGCAACAAATATACTAATATAATGCAGTCACAATTTTGGCACAATGCAGGTAATCAAATTTACACACACCACATTACAGTGGCTTAGACTTTGGAGTTGTACAGGACGGCAACAAACAAGAGGCAATCACTTTTGCTTTTTTTCGAAGATTTTCATACAGAATCATTAGCAAAAGAAATTAAAAGCCCAGTCAAGGATGTACCCCCCCGGTGGGTTCCCGCATTGTCGATGCGGGGGGGCTCAGTAACCGTGGCTTAGTCACCCACGGTGAAGCGAAGAGGAACCCGAGGAGGGGCCGCTCGTCAGGGCTTTTGCCGATAAGCCGACGATGTAGCGGCCAACATCTAGGTTGCGGTGCTGCCTAGGCGACATCGCAACTGAGGCGGGCCGCGATGTCCTATGGGGTCTCCCATACCCATACGATATCGCGGCTGTGGGTTGGAGGCCGCGGCGGGAGAGGAGTGCCGGTATTGCGGTGCGCCGCTCTCCCTACCTTCCGCGGCCTAGACGGGGTCGCTACCGTCTGATGGCGGACGCGGTGGGGCCGCAGGGGAGGAGGATTGCCGGTATAGCGTTGGCCGCTCTCCCTTTCCCCTGCGGCCGAAAAATTTTTTTTTGTTTTTTTATAACCTATAGGCTCGCGCTTGACCACAATCTCACCTAAAAAAAAAATGGTAGGTGGCGGGGCCGACCCGTCACAAGGCGACCAAGGGTGCCATACACGGGGTCGTCTGGCACTCATGTGCTGGTTTGGTCCCTGGGGTGGTCACGGCGCACAGTGTGTTCTGGTGTGCCGGTGATGGAGGGTACTCCCCCAGAGGAGGGTCCGGTGACGGACAGTCGCGGCGGGTTCGTGGTGAGTGCTAACGCGTACCCGTGTTCCCGCCATAAGCGGCACAGGAGGACACCGTGGAGTTTTAGTGGGTTAGAGTCCCACATAACTGCGCTATCTCCCCGTGGTGGCGCAGTATGTATTAGCATTTCTCCACGATAAAAAAAAAAAAAAAAAAACAAGGAAATGCTAATATTTTTTATAGAACGCAGGACACGCTTCCAAAGAGAAAAAGTAAATACTTAGTTATCTAACACAGTCACGAATGTGGCACTACACAGGTATTCCAATTTACACATACCGTAGCATAGTGGTCTAATTTGGAGAAGTAGAGGAAGAAAACGAGAATATACTTTTCCCCTTTTTGGTGATTTTGAAAAATAAACTTTGACATAAGCGATTGATGCGTGGGTGTCTGGTAAAGGAAGTGAATAAATTAACAGATTATATGGTTGTTATGAAACTAGATTAAAATGCAGGTGACGCTTTCAAAATACTTAAATGCAGTCGCGCCTGTGATACACACAGATATTCATAGCATGGTGGTCTAGATTTTGAACTTCTAGAGTTAATGGAAGAAAAAGGAAAAATTGCTTTAACTCTTTTTGGACAATTTAGTAAAGACTTACTCCCAAAAGGAACTAATACTTGATTGGCTAAGGACGTGATTAATTACTTAGATCCTGGATATTATTAGAAACAAGATTTATTATTATTATTAATTTCAAAGAAAATAATCAGTACTTAATTATATATAATGCAGTCACGTCTGTGATACTACACAGGTATTCGAATTTACTCGTAAGGTATCATGGTGGTCTAAATATCGGATTTAAAGCGGCTTGGCTTGCTTAGCCAAGGAAGTGATTACATTATAAGATCATTGAGTGATAATAAACTTAATGAAGAGGAACCGTCTTAAAGAAAATCATTAGTGAAATAGATATCCGTTTTATCTATGGTGTTATCTAATAAAAGTGACAAGAACAGCACTCAACGACGTCTGCAAAACAACACAACAAAAATTTAATTTCGAGTTAAGCGTAGAAATAATTTTCATATTGAAATTACTTTATACTGCTTCTATCAGTGACGTCGTCCTCGGAAATTATACCAAAAGAAACGAACTCCCGGGAATAAAAAATATATCCTACATCCTCCATCCAAGACATGGCCTACCCGTGTGTCAAGTTTCATCAAAAACTAATAAGTATGGATTACTAAGCGTTGTACATATTATTATATTCTATGTAACATTGTTGAACAATATCAGCTCATTTACTAAATTGACTCATTATAAACTGACAGTTCCAATAAAATTCATGCCGTATTCGGGAAGTAATTAATTAACAACAAAATTACCTACCTACTAATCCGTGACTCCGTATTAGTTCTGAAAAAAAAACCACCAGCTATTCCTGACCTGCATCCGCCACTTCCTGATAATGTACAGAATCGCGTGTATAAATTGTATGTAAGTCATCATTCGCTACCATTTCCTTTGCGTTTCCGAACGTTAAGAAGAGGAAATCACGCACGTAGCATACTTTGAAACGTGCTAGCTGGGTCAGGGGTAGGCTTTTCCTTCTTCATGAATACAACCTTAATTGAACATTTTAACCCACTAAAGACTGAGAGCAGTGGTAGCCCAGACGTAACGGCCGCAACTTACAAAATTGTAGGTCGTCAGGCAGGAAATTTACTTTATATTTCCATCACCGGATAAAAAGACGTACGGCAATGCACCACCAGTACATGGTGGACATTCCACCCATACGTACAAAACGTTTTGCAAATACTTTTATTGTGCGCACAGCTAAGGAGTGGAATTCCCTGCCCGAGTCTTTGTTTCCTGATAGTTACAACCTTGGGATCTTTAAGCAAGAGTGAATAGGTTACTTCTAGGCAAGCGTGCTTCACCGTCGACCACATCATCATTTACTATAAGGCAAGGTGGTGGTCTAACGCGAGCTTATCGATGAATAAAAAAAATGTAAATTATATCAAAACTAGTCTCAAAACGGTAAATGAAAAAATCAGGAGAAAACATGCCAATACCCTCACGATGAAACTTTCACCGTTAGAACCAAAAATTCAAGCACTCCACCAACCCGCACTGGGTCCGAGTGGTGGATAATGGCCCATTCCCTCTCACAGAGAGGAGGCATGCACGCACAGTGATCCAAAATGGGAGTCTAAGTGCGAAAAACGGAGTCCACCCACTCTTTTCCCATATATCCTGTGATTCTATCATATTCCACTAAAGACTATCAATAACAACTGCCTCTTTGGTCTGAGGACAAGCGTTACTGCTGATCCTGAGGTAGGTACGGTTTGAATCCCGGGTCGAGCAGTGTTGTTGGGTGGTTCCTTCTGGAATTTCTATGTTTCAGCTCAGATTCTGGACTAATGCCCGGTGAATCAGTCATGTAATACAAGTTAATGATGTAAATTTTTTCGTTATTGCCTTTGGATAGTGCCACAATTAGAGTCAAACCCACAACTCCTCACTCGCCATATCTATGTCTTAATCAATGAGCTATTGCTGCAATTGAGCATGCGAGAAATATCATTATTTTAATCCATAAACATTCATTGATAATTCATTGCCACTGACTTCTATCTGATGGGAGGCTACTTGCTCATATGCTATCCTTGCTTGCTATAGTTACATGTACCTAATTGCCTACGTATCTATGACCCACGGTGAGTTTCTAGTTCGAAGCAAAGCGCTTGTGTCTGACCTCCACAACCCTTAGGGAAATCGAGATTTCTCAATGTGATGTAATTGTTTTAGAGAAGCTACAGCCATTCATTTTGTATAGCTTTATCCCACGAGCCAAAGAAGATGTTATTATAACTTTTTATCTAACAATACGAAAACAGTTTTTAGGGCAATGGTTATAATATCAATTTTATCATCCTCTCCTTATTCAGTTACTATTCCGGTCAACTTAGGGCTGGTGAAGCATCTTCAGAACGCATTATAAGAATCCTTAAGATAGATATCCTATATACATACAGACTTGAAGGTAAGGAAAGGGCAGGCCTGCAAAATGATGACAAAACAGATTTGTTCCCAGGTGCCAGTTTTTCTTGTGATGAGTATTTATGTAGCGCTTTTCTTGATTAAAGCATTGGTATTTCTGCTATCTGTCTTTTGTGTGAATTTCAAAAACAACAGATTATGATTTTAAAGAACGTCTTTACCTCAAATCAAGCGCTAAGGTGAAAAAATGCCCTAAACTATTAAAATATCTTAAGCAAGTCTCTAAGACATCGTCATCGTTACAAATGTGAAACCAATCATTTCCGAATCATCGAACACGATTTATGAGCGCCAAAGCTAACGGTTCTCACGTCAGATTAAAAATGAGTCTCGTTTGTAATATCGAATTTCTTAGGGCCTGTCAAACGACACTTTAAGACACAGTGACCTACAGTGCTAGTTACTTGTTAGCAAGTTAATAAATAAGTTAAAATACAGTTTTAGTAAAGCTTTACTATACTGTACGCAAAGGGCGCTGTAGGATTTTCGCGTAAAATGTGCCCACACGAAACAGGTGTAAAACGAGGTACAGAAGATGTTAAAATAATCCCTATGGTCGTAAACATGCCCAACGCAATCACTGTAGTCGGACTGTGGATATGATGATTACTGAAAAAGGTGTTAAACGAGGTACAGAAAATGCTAAAATAGTCCCTATGGTCCTATGCCCAACACTATCACTGTAGTCGGACTGTGGATATGATGATTACATATGGGCAGTTAGATGAATGCTATTAGCGTAGCAGTGTCATTTATTTATGCTGAACACTGAAGGGTTACGTAGAGGACCAATTATCACCTTACCAGTTATAAACTAAAGCCATGATAGAAAAATTAAAGTAAGCGATAAGTAAACGCGACACTGGCTTTTGAAGGGCTCTGTACCTAAAAGGTAAATACGAGACCTTATTACTAAGACTTTGCTATCCGTCTGTCTGTCCGTCTGTCACCAGGCTGTATCTCATGAACCGTGATAGCTAGGCAGTTTAAATTATCACAGATATTTCTGTTGCCGCTATAACAAAAAATAATTAAAACAATAAAATAAATATTTGACTGGGGCTCCCATACAAAAAACGTCATCTTCGTCGCTGTTTTTTGCGATAATGGTACGGAACCCTTCGTGTGCGAGTCCTTCTCGCACTTCTGGTTTTTTATAACAACAAAATAACATAACGCCTGTAATCCTCGATGATTTTTTCAGTAGTAAAGTAAGTATACCTAAAATAATGGTAATTAATTAAAAACCCCATAATTTGCTTATTGATTGAGACAAATACCTACGCAAAGAACTTATTTTTGAAGTACCCGCTGATAACGAGTCAAAATAAAAAAAATGCCATCTATCAAAAACAGCTAACATTTAAATGAAAGTCTTTCTACGTGAATACTTGCTAGTTTCGAAACTGCCAAGCGTGCCTACTGCAGAAAAACCAACCCAAAGGTTTTTAATCATAAAAGTTATTTACAAACCAAAAATATATACTTATTAATTATTGTAAAGAAATACTATAAAAACAAACTGAAAAATATATGTTTTCTCTAGAAAACATTAAAAACCTATAACAAAATATTTTAAAACGGCGCCATCTCTTATCGCTGCATAGAACTATTTTCACGGCCAGTTTTGTTTACATCGCATGTTTGCAAAGAGAACAAAAGTTCAAGGTTTCGCCGCAGCGCGAGCGCAATCATGAGTCGACGAACTTACTGTGAATTAATTTTTATTTGTACTTCTTTAACTAGATCGCTGCACATTTGTAAGTTTTTGTGCTATTTTTATTGAATGAATGTGTGTTGTAACACAATGCTTGAATTTTTATGATTGCAGTTTTGTTTTTTAATTATTTCATGATAGGTAGCTAGCTAGCTAGATCAAATTGCTAGTACATTGTGTTAAATGCTAACAAAAACTTTATTGTCTAGAATCAGAAATGGGTAGCTAGGGTATTTAATTTTTGTAGCCCACTTACACGAAAAACTTAACTAAGAGTTAGTTGCTAACACGAGCTCAAATTATCAGTTAGCAACTAACTCTGTGTTAAGTTTTTTTTTTTTTTTTTTTTTTTTTTTTTTTATAAAAACTTTGCCCCACACTAGGAATTTCTTCCTGTATCGTGGGTGCGTTTACAAACGTTTATCAACGTTTACAAAAGTTTATCGTGCATGTGGGCCTTAGTAAATCAAAAGGACTTTATTGCACATTTTGAACCCCACAATTATGATACCGGCAAAACAATGTCAACATAAAAAGCAATCCAAAACAAATATAAAGATACAAAAATAAAAAGAAAGCAAAACTTGCTTCTCTTATTTTTCCAACATTATCGTATCTGGTTGTATCAATAAACTACGTTTTCATTCATAAAACCTTCCTTACCAAGGTTACGCGCGCGCGCAACAATGAATGAAACAGTCTGTTGGCCATGATAGTGATCGTCTTTTTGTTACAGCCGGCGACAGATAGATGGCGTTGTTTTTTCTTATTTTCTTTGCAAAATCGGTTACTGTGGCAGTACATTTACAGTGATTGTTGTTTTATTCTTATGCTGTGAGGTAAGTTTTGTTATTTAATAGTGTTTCTTGGTTTTGTTTGTTAGAGCATCTTTTGGTTTGTTTTTAGACTATTATGTTGTTTCAGTGTTTACTTTTGCTTTGTTTTTAGACGATTAGTAGGTGGACAGATGATAATGACATTGAGCAAGTAATGTATCTGCATTATTAAAATTTGTTGCAATATTGCAAGTTTTGTTTGGATGCAACATCTACTTCAGGTTATAGTTACCCCACATATTGTTGGTGTGATTTTTACCGTATTTATATCAAAAGCTTGAAGAATTGTCATAGGATCTGCCTCTTGCACCAAGAAGCAGATGATTGATTCTTGAATGTAGTCAACCTATTCATGTTTCAGGCCATGCAAGATGCAGTTCTATACCTCTGCTATCTGAATAATTAAAATTTTAATCTGGGAAAGTTTGCAAAAAGGTATCTCTATTTTAACAACGCCTGAAATATTCGAAGACAAGATCCCATCCCTCTACTTTTGCACCCAATTAATCGTGGTATACCACAATATAAGGCGAGCTTTCAAAATTTATTCAACTTCTCACAACATCTAACCCAATAAAACACAGTATGAATATAACTTATCTGTATGAGTCGTCCGTTTTTCTTACACGCACAGAACTTGTTTACCAGCGGCTAGTTCCTGCTTTTCCGACCTAGTTTAAAAATATCATGCATTTTCTCTCTGTAATAGTCTAGTCGTGTCCTATAGATTGGAAAGATAGTGTCGAGGTTATAAATCTGTATCTGTATTGGGAATTGATATCAACCAGTGTTAGTACCCAAAACAAAAACGATTTGTCAAAGGCATTCTCCAAAAAAAGGAATTGTTTGCTCGTTTATTTCGACTAAATGCAAAGAAATGATTATGGGTATAACCTGTGATCGATATTGCTTCAAAGCATCCTGACACTGCTAACTGCTACTTATGTTTAGTATCTGCAGTTATTTATTTGTACAGTTAAATAGATAAAGTAAGGATCGGGGTATCGTTCTATAGTTTCTGCTTATCTCTATGGGAAAAAGGCGTGAGTATTTGTAAGTAATTTTTAATTGTCATTTTCATTTTTATATTTGTACAAACCTAGATTCTGGAGCTGGATGACCACAGAAGACTGCCATTCTGCATAATATTGCAAGCCAGGAGAAATAAGTCGTGTGGCATGTACTTGAAAACTAAACAAAGACTCAGCAAAACCGAGAATACGGTAAAATGCAAAACAGCAATCCCAAACGGCACTTTAGAATGTAAAAAATAAAAATAAAAAAAATCACTTCTGGTTTCATTTTTGCTTATTTGTTGTTTATGCAGAAATGAACACAACTGCAAGAGAACCAACGTAACCAACATAGACCAAAGAATTGACAAACTTAAGTGGCAGTGGGCAGGGCGCATTGCTCGCAGAACGGATGGTCGTTGGAGCTGAAAAGTTCTGGAGTGGCGACCGCATACCATGTTACGCATATGCAGCGTTGGAAGGCCACCCTCTATGTGGAGCGACGACCTGGTCAAGACTGTGGTAGTACGGTGTGGCGACGCTTGTGGGAGGCCTATGTCCAGCAGTGGACGTCTTTTGGCTGAAATAATGATAATGATGTGCGTTCATACAAATAGCATAATGCACAAAAATCAAGTAGCTCCTTAAAAGTTTATTTGTAGATGGAAATGTTTTGCGTATTGGATTTATAGCTATAATTCAATCACAGTAAATCAAGCCGTCATCATATAATTTTTTCACCCAAAAAAAGTTAAGTGCTCAGTTTTTTCTCTTGATTTCAGATTAACATAGGTTTAATAGCGGTAACGCACTGCTCAATATAATTACACAGAGAAAGTTCTTAAACGTGATCATAAAGGTACCTAAAACTCGTGTTTTTTTTTAGAAATTAATGTATCATAATTAAGTTAAGAGAGTGGTGGTCAGGCGTTTCTCTTTGAGATGCTGATCTCGCATGAGTTTCAGTGACTTTAGCACATTTTTTGGCTATACCTAATTTAAAAAGGATATATTTATGATCTGAGGTTATACTTATCTTGAAATAAAAAACCGACCAAGTGCGAGTCGGACTCGCGCATGAAGGATTCCGTACCATTATCGCAAAAAACGGCCAAAATATCACGTTTGTTGTACGGGAGCCCCATTTAAATATTTATTTTATTCTGTTTTTAGTATTTGTTGTTATAGCGGCAACATAAATACATCTTCTGTGAAAATTTCAACTCTCTAGCTACCACGGTTCATGAGATACAGCCTGGTGTCAGACAGACAGATGGACCGCGGAGTCTTAATAAGAGGGTCCCGTTTTTACCCTTTGGGTACGGAACTCTAAAAAGTGCTCTAGGTCATACTTATAAACAACGAAGCGTCTGAAATTATTTCAAGTGCTTCTTTTAAGGATATTCATATACCTGCCATCTTCGTATTTCGACAACTGAATCCATTAATCACTATTTACTTTTTATTAAAAGAATAACCAGCTGGAGATCAAACCAAACAATTAATAACTTCTTAAATATCGAATCGTTCCTGAAGGATCCTATTCTAGTCAACAGTGTTGATATCACTACTGTTCCTGTCCAACGTCTGGTTTTCATCGCTGACCATCAGGTGACACGGAATGCGAGTCCATAAATTTAAAAAAAAATTAGAAAATCTAGCTTCTGCCACCGGCTTCACCTGCGTTAAAGTCGAAAATTATTCCGAGGGAACATGTTTACGATAAAAACAATATCCTAAGTGCTATTCGAGACTATAATCTATCTCTGTTTCTAATTTCATTCAGATCCGTCAAGCCGTTTGAGTATGAAGACGTAACAAACACACACAAACTCACATAGTTTCTATTAAGTGTGATAATAAATGGACGTATATTGTATTTTATGCACCCATATGAAGAGAACAGATATAGTAACCTACTGTTTGCTGCATTCTACTAGGCACTTTATAAAATTTCGGTCAAACAAAAGTATTTCACTGCAAATATTGCCATAACGATTTATGTAAGATTTATGTTCAGAAACACTACCAAAAAGATGATACAAGCAAAATGTTACTTTTATCGGAATACGAACGTTGCCCATATCCAGATGAACACTATTTTAGTCAAGGCTGGACATATTGCTGCTGTTGCTGCCTATCCTTTGGAGGGGGATCAGGTGAGATATAATTATGTCAAACGCGAGCCTATCAATAAAAAAAACCGGCCAAGTGAATGTTGGACTTCACACATTTAGGGTTCTGTACCAAATGTGCGAAATATTAGTATTTGCTAGTAAAATATACGTAGTACGAATAATAAATATTAACACCAAATTTCAAAATGACGATCTTCACCGTGACCTTAATTGATGGATCGTGGATGGAAATCGTGGCATTCGTCACCACTATCATCCAAAAATTTGCTGATGCCCAGGAACGCAGACTTCATCGACACGTGACTGTTGAGGCTATCCAACTGCTAAACAACACAGACTTAGTGCGTAGGCTAAAAAGAACTAAACCTTTTGAATTAGTATAGTGTACAAAGTGAATGAATAATAATGACAATGTTGTGCTATACATATAATACATGAACATAGTGTTTTTATAAATTATATCAGACTCTAAGAAAGTGCTACAAACTTGTCTGAAAGTGCAAATGGACACTATTCTTAGTTTTAACATAATCTATCAAGTGACATATTATTAAGTTAGAGTTAAATTGCGTATAAGTCTTTTAGGCTAGATCGTAATTCATTATTAAGAATATTGTTCTTATTAATAAAGGACAAACTTCATAGGTCAATAGGCAGTAAAAAATCTACGGAACAAAATTTTGTGACAGACAACGGATATACAGATACGGACACGTAGGTGATAGGAATAGTGCTCTATTTGGACGCTTCGGGTATGGAACCCTAAAAATATAGGAAATATTGTCTTTTCTGCCCCTACTGAAAGAAATTAAGTAATCTACTGTGCTGGATTCACTGGTGCTAGGCACTTCAGCAAGATTCGAGCTCAAATCGAGCTCTTGATAATCCCCTAGATATTTGTATTTTTAGGGTTCCGTACCTAAAAAGATAAAAAAGAATCCCTTATAAGATTATTCTCTTGTCGGTCTGTCCGTCTGTATGTTCGTGTGTCACCACCGATTTTCTCAGGTACCAGTGGACCTAGCAAGAAATTTATACCAGATACTGAGGTTTAAAGTCCCTATTAGGTGTATAAAAATCAAGGTCCTCAGTCAACACGATAAAAAGATATGGGCAAATTTAGATTTACGCGAAAACTGATAAGACCAAAATGTACCTTAATTATCAACATTTTTTATTTTTCGGAATGTTTCCTTTACTTGTGCTGTAAGACCTTGCTTTTAACCAAAGTTGACAATTCTAGGTCAACCAGAAGTACTCTATAGGTTATCGGTCAAAACTAGAATCACGAAATTTGGCAAAAAGTAAGTAAGGTCTTACAGATCCAATAAAGGAAAAACTCCAAAATCTAAAAAAAATAATTGAAAATTAAAGGGTGTCCCCAAACATACATAGTTGACGCCACCCTGGGTACGGAACCATTCGTGCGCGAGTCCGACTCGAACTTGGCTGGCTTTTTTTTAATCGCTGTCGCGACGCTTTCTTGGATAGAATGTCACTTGTCTAGAGGTTTCGGTCAACCAAAGCTATTCTACAGTTACGAGTATTACCTTCAAACAATACCAACAAGATGATACAAACAAAATTTTACTTTTATCGCATAAGAACGTGCGCGATGAGTGATTTCACCAGAGTCGGAGTCAGTACACCTTTCTCTGTTAGGGGCAAATGTCCGACCTGGATATAAGGAAAGCTGTATGGTATGAGTTATAGGTGGAAGCAGGAAAGTCATGAGAGGTAGCGAGTTTGTTCAAACTTATTGTCATTTACTGCTTATCGTCTTCTGTTGCTTTTATCTCAGTTTTTTTTACTCGATATTATAAATTGTTCTAGACTATCAAACCTCAAGTCACTTTTTTACAAGCTTTTATTTACAAGTTAAATAAAAGCTTGTAAAAAAGTGACTTGTGTGATTACAGACACCAGGGGAGGTGTAACTAATTAAAATTAGTCATTAAAAATATTTTTTTTAAACTAGTTTTTTTCGTATTTTCTCAGCAAACCCTTTCATTTGATAACCATATCATGGCAGTGACCAAAAAATAACTAGTCCGCCATCTTGGGCCGTCCGCCATATTGGATTTGGAATAACGTCACTTAGCCAGCCATGCTTTGTCATCCAAACTAAACATGTATGCAACATTTCATCTTAATTGGTGGAGGATGACACTACTTTAAAATTCAGTTGCAAGATTTGACCCAAACACACTTACTTACATACATAAATAACAGCAAGCAAAAGCATTGCAAGTTATATAAAAGCTTGTAATAAAGCTCGTAAAAGTATATATCCCTGCTTTACATATAAGTTCACTAAACTTCATAGCACAAATATTATAATATCTTTGGCTATAATAAATAGGTCTAAAGCACTAACCACAAACACCACAGAAGTGTTATGAATTCATTCGCTCACCACAGCGATTAGTCCAAATCACCTCGTCCGCTAAGTGGCTAGTTATGTCTATGAAGTGCGCCTACAGGCTGAGGCATTAAGTTTCTAGGACCATTTATCACGTCTAAGTGGCTTTCTTATTTGAATAAAAATATATACGTAGGAGTGTATAACAATAAAACAGAAATATAGATAGATATATTATTATTCTTTATTGAAAACTCACAACAATATCCTTTATACTCTCTTTTCCAATAAGACAGAAAAGAATTAACGCGATATTTAAGCTAAGCGTATTATTGTTGAACCAGGAATTAATCGTAGAATGATAGCTACAATTTGCAGTAGAGCGAAGAGAATACCAAAGCAGAGAAGGACACAGTTATGCAAACTAGAACCAACCCACAAAACGGGTGAAATTGAGTTATTGGTACCAACAGAATCTACGAATCAACTTTCATAAACTCAAAAAAGAACTAAGCTGCTAGAGACAATTTTTACTTATAATAATGAAAGCCGCCAAGGATACCAACCCTAGATATAGTCACTTTTTAAAAGCTAAACAGACTCATGTCGCATAGTACCTGTAGATCTTCAGCATTCCCATTATGCAAAATAGAACCAAGCCGCGTGGTTCTCGTTTAAAATAAAAAGGGACAAATTTCTGTTTGACTATTTCTTGCTAAAGGGAACCACGATGACTTTGACATGACACCATGAGGACTTTTTGTCAAGTGCTAACCTTGAAAAGAGAATAATAAACAGAAAGAAAGCCACTGATGGATCAAAAGTATCTTGGCTTAAAACAAAGGAGATAATGCTCAGGAAAGAAGATGAGTTTTCGATTTTTATGCGATCTGATCTAGATTCAGACTACCAGGAAGTAATTATAAGTAAAGTTAGTATATATGTCCAATATTGTCCAAGTAAATAAAGATATGATTGAAACATAAGTATTTGAAAGTGTTTTTACAGCAATCTACCTACTTGAAAACTTAAATATAATTGCAATATAGAACCAACCCACAAAACAGTAATTTGCAATAAGGAACCATCAGGTTCTTGATCGAAAACAAATACTAAAATATATCAAAAATCCAATTACTCTAGTTGTCCTGTATCGTCATGAATACCAACCTTAACGTTGTAAAGTTGTTTATCTCAAATAACTTACCTATTTATTTCTACACACTTTAGAAACAAAAATCTAATTTACTCGAAAGTCTCTTTTTGAGGGTTGGTTCTAGTTTGCATAACTGTGTCCAATGTATAGATTTAGAATCCCTTATATTCCCTTCTTCTAAGATAAAGATATATTTATTGCATAATTGTGTAAAGTATGTTCTAATTGATAAACATTACATATTTAGTTTCAACAGTCTAACCTATTATTATTGGTACTTACAAATATTATATTTTTATCAAAAACTCTCGCAAATTATAAAATATATTATCAATTTTTTTATAACATATTTCAACTTAATTGCTGGAAGTAACTGATTGTACCCACGAAAAGAAGTTAAGTAAGTTAGTGTAAATTAAAGTACCAATGTAAAGAAAAAAGTTTTGTAGCAAGTATTATAAATTTGGCTTAACTGCTGTAAAAGATACAAGAAAATGAACGTTTACAATTATAAATTTTAGCTAAAACAAAACCTAAAAGAATCAATATTTTTTTTACTCATTTAGTGATACAAGTCTATCCGTATTCGGGAGCCGTTAAGAGTAAGATCGTGACACTTTTGTTAACAAAAACTAAAAATCTGGAAATGCAAACGTATAATCGCTCAAGTCGCATCACTTGGACTACATCAATTAAAGTTAACACATAATATTTGTACTAGGTGATTATAATAGCGCACTATCTCCGTACGTGGGAACATAAAACAAATACTTATCTGTGAGTATACTTTAATACTCTCAGGTACTTTTAAATACTTAGCTCTAAGAGTGTCATGTTACTTATATGTCAAACTGACTGATACATTGAATGGCAGAAAATGCATTAGTTTGCCTCTGGACTTAATTGTGAAAAAATATTCTTAAAAGGAAACCATGATCTTACTATTCCACTTGGTTGCTCTCGAGGCCACAAGTTAATTTGTACAAGTTTATGTCATGAATTATTTTTATGGACAGAAAACTGTTTGCTGTAAATAAACTTGAGAGTAGCCAAGTTTAAAGTACACTGCTGACAGTGTAGGCGCTTTACTTTGTGTAAATTATTTCATCACCACTGCTCCAAAAACGGTGAATGAAAACATCGTGAGGAAACCGGTGTGTCCGAGAACCAAAACTTCGAAGACATGTGACATTCACCAATCCGCACTGGGTTCACGTGGTGGATTAAGGCCCATTTGCTCTCTCACAGAGAGGAGGCCTGTGTCCCAGCAGTGGGAACATTAAATGGCAGTTTTTTGGTGCCTACAAACATGTGTTCATATTTATTTTGGTCGTAATCCTACCCTTCCAATGACAAAAATCATCAAGCATTTGATATTAATTCCAAAATAATTGTGGGAAAGATAGAAGAAATAACTTAATAGAA
The DNA here is from genome assembly GCA_949775005.1 of Orthosia gothica. Lineage (NCBI taxonomy): Eukaryota > Metazoa > Arthropoda > Insecta > Lepidoptera > Noctuidae > Orthosia > Orthosia gothica. The sequence goes on along the minus strand of OX459047.1, from coordinate 10,882,494 downwards.
GGGATTCCAAAATTGTGTAGTCTATTCTAACAATGATGAAAACTTGATAAAAAGTAATTACTTTGTAATTAGAATAAAATCCCATACTTCTCATAGATTTAGTGAGAATCTGAGAAGTTTGAATGAAATTAAAGTGAAATTTTAACCCAAGAGTAGATTGTACAAGTAAATAGAAGTAATTTGAATAAGATTTTCCTCAAGGAGATTTTTGTGTTATAGAGAACCATGTTTAATATATAAGTACCTGGGCTTAAAATAAATAATATACGTACAATATCTATTTTAGCACAAGTAATAACTTATCTGTAGGTTCGTAGGACATACTTTGAAGAGCTTCTTTGAGAATTTTCTTACAGTTACAATACGTATAATTTGGGGAATTAATATTTGTTGTTGCGTTTTGTCTGTTGTAGTTTTATATCCGAGAAACAACAACATAAAATTTGGCTATAAATGCATGTTTTGTACTTTGTAGGGCAAACTACATCGTTCCGTATTTTTTTAGTATGTTCAGTCAGTGTGATAGGGTAGGGTTGCGTGTTGTTTTAACACCATGTTCATTATGAATAACTGGTGAACTGTTAGTATTTCACAAGATTTATAGAGGAGGTTAATGGGAAAAAGGGACGTGTGGAAAGTAGACACTTTGGGGATCGCTCTCTCGATAGATAGTAATAAAGTTTTACCCACTCCACCCCATGAAGTAATGCAGTAAGTCAAAATTGATTGACATAGAGCAAAGTAAACTTGTCTAATTATTAGTGGATTTGCAATACGTATATATTGTAGCTTTTTAATTTTAAATACGAATAATAGCTTACAAATTCTATTTTTTAAAGCTTCTAAATGTTGTTTTAAGGAAAGGGTTGTATACCAGGGCCAAGCAGCCAGGGGGGTGGCCAGGTATTTTATCTTATTAGTCTTTTTGATATTGGGGCACCCACACTGGCTATCGGAAGGGTCTGTACAGCAATGATACATGGTAGCAAGCATACATGGTTGAGGCCATAAAAGATGTCTATTTGCGTATCGTAAACCTAATGTAATTTGTCTTATCCGCATTTAATGTTAGGAAACCAATTATTTACAATATTGAATCCCTGTTGCACAAGTTTGTACACTACAGTTTCTGAGTCTGCCGAAAAAAGTAGAGCAGTTTCGTCATCGTATGGCACAATTATGCCATGTTCAAGCTTTAGATTATAAAGATTTAGATTTTAAAACGATCATGATTATTAAAGTTATGACCAGACAGCATAATAGCAACGACAACAATATAATAATGCCTGTATTTCATGGAGGGTTAGGCAGAGTTACATTATTTTGTGCCTACTGAGCTACCACGAGGAGGTAGCGCAGTTATGTGGGACTCCAACCCACTAAAACTCCACGGTGTCCTCCTGTGCTGCTTATGGCGTGCACACGGGCACGTGTAAGCATACATCCGCGAACCCGCCGCGGCTGTCCGTCACCGGACTCTCCTGTGGGGAGAACCTCCCATCACTGGCACATTAGAACATGTGTGCCCCCCTGCCAGCTAAATGGTTGCTTTTGGATATGTAAAAAAAATCACAGCAGTGGATGTTCATTAATTCATTCTTTCGCATTTTTATTTTTGTTTCCTGACAGACTGCTTTCCTTTTTAGGATTCCGTAGCCAAATGGCAAAAAACGGAATCCTTATAGATTCGTCATGTCTGTCTGTCTGTCTGTCTGTCCGTCCGTATGTCACAGCCACTTTTTGCCGAAACTATAAGAACTATGCTGTTGAAACTTGGTAAGTAGATGTATTCTGTGAACCGCATTAAGATTTTCACACAAAAATTAAAATAAAAAAATAAATTTTGGGGGTTCCCATACTACTACATTGAAACTAAAACTAAAAATATTTTTTTTCATCAAACCCATACTTGTGGGATATCTATGGATAGGTCTTCAAAAATGATATAGAGGTTTCTAATATCATTTTTTTCTAAACTGAACAGTTTGCGCGAGAGACTCTTCCAAAGTGATAAAATGTGTCCCCCCCCCCTGTAACTTCTAAAATAAGAGAATGATAAAACTGAAAAAAAATATGATGTACATTACTATGTAAACTACCAGCGAAAATTGGTTTGAACGAGATCTAGTCAGTAGTTTTTTTTTAATACGTCGTTTAAATTACCTACTTGGTTTTGAAGCAGTAATATTTGGTGTGGAGGCCTTGGCGGTGATTAAATAAGGAGATAATGTGACTTACTACTAGTAGGCTTTAAGCACCATGCTGGTGACTTATTTTTGTTCTTTGTGATAGGTTGGTAGGGTGTTTGTGAATGATTTTTATTTATGATTTTCTTTTCTTTTTCGATGCAACCCACACACACACACATTGTAGTTCACATTACACTTATTCTTCTATTATTTCATTGTACATTATTTATTTACACTTTATACACATCCTATTGTATCACCTAAGTCAAATATGTATAAATAATATTTTTTATTTTTTTATTTTTTTTTGTTACCCACGTCCGTGTGTCGCTGCGGGGTGCCAACTGAAAACCAGCGCTGGATGTCTGACGCCCAGCAAATGCTGAGTTGGTAACCCTTTCGGTATGGGCACGTTCAGCGCAATTTGTCTTTGCATTTCTGTTTTGTCTTTTACTTCATGTTTGTTGCTGTTGTGTTGTGCCTGTGTCGAATAAATATATTTCTATTCTATTCTACTGCTGCTGTGTACTGCTTTACAAGTTTACGAGTAATAGTCGACCAACTTATAAAATGTACATGGAAAAGTAAAAATTTGTTTATTGATGTATGAAGACAACAGTTTTCGAACGACAAAATTTATTTTGTCCCTTCGTTAGAGCAATGATCGGTGCTTTCATTGTTTATGAACGTTAGTAATGTTACCTATTTGTTTTGGTGAATGTAGCTGTTTATACGGAACCCTCTGTGCGCGAGTCAGACTTGCACTTGGCCGTGTTTTTTATTGCTTGCTGCCTTTATAATCGTATTTTTTTTGCACACCTACTTATTAATACCAGTTACTTGAAAGTGCCATAGTTTTTTTGCAAGTGGTATCAGTTGGAACAGTTAATATATATTTTTTGTTTATTCTCGAAGTTATCTTTTTTTAGAATGATATGAAATATCTTTCTGCATACCTTTGTAAGTAACACATCGTTTTTTATACAAAGTAACATACATACTAAATCTGGATTCGTCGAGATCTCTCCGCCTAACGAGAAACTGATGTCAAGTCATACATATGGCTTTTATGCGCACATTATTTATAAGTGTCATTTCTATTTCCTTTATGAGGCTTTTATAATTTAAGTCGAGCTACCATTAGGGGTACAGCACTATCTGAAACTAAGAAAGAAAAGTTATAGCGTACAATGTTTTAAACGCTAGGTGCCTAAAATATTACTCTTATTATCACCATATAACTTATTATAAGAATCCATTAGTTTATAATGAATGAGAAACTAACTCTGTCTGCCTACCTGTTTGGTACCTTTTCACGTCTTAATGGTAGAACAGATTTTGATGAAACTTAGAACATGGGTAGACTGTGTCCTGGATAGGATACTTTTTACTAAGGGAGTATGTTTCCTTGCCATATCTTTCCTAGAGATGAAGTTGCTGACAGCTCATAAAGTAGTTAAATCTGCCATTAGCTGTCCCACTGCAGGTCAAAAGCCTTTTCTCATTTATACAGTGAAAGCACGAACATTAATTCAAAGGTGGGTTGCCGAATACAGGCTATAAGGCTCTAGACAGACGGACTGCATTTCAACTGCACTTCGACTGCACATTTGCAGTATGAATGTTGTTAGTACCACTGCAATAAAACTGTAAACCAACCGTGCAGCCCGATTGTAGTCGGTGTGCAGTTCCATCGACAGCATGCGGACTGTAGGGATCAACAGCATTTGAACTGCATGTCGACCGGGCAGTTCAGCTGCACTACAGCTGCACTGCAGCTACGCAGCACGGTTGGTTTGCAGTTTTATTTCAGTTGGTCTCTACAGTCAGCGTGCGGTCGTTGAAACTGAACGCCAACTGCACACTCCATGGTTGGTTTGCAATTTTATTTCAGTCGTATTACCTGCATTCAATCTGCAAATTTGCAGTCGGAGTGCAGTTGAAATGCAGTCAGTCTGTCTAGAGCCTTGGTCCAGAGGCTCTAAACAAGTGTTAGTCGATGTCGGCGATGACGATGCTTGATATGCCAAAAGTAAGGTAGCATTTCGATAGCGTTTGACATTACCATGCATTTTTGACATTTCCAATAGCTTTCGCCACGTTTTCATAGCTAGAATTTCAATTGTCTAGAGCCTCAGGATTCCTCAGGGTGTTTTCCGTTTAAATTTCGATGTCAACAATGTCCAAGATAAACTTAGAAAGTGCCATGCCGTGGTGTAAATATCAGCTGATCACCAAGGTGGTAACAGGGACGACTTTAAGTGTGACCATTAATTTAGCTAAGTACTGCCTCCCTTAGAGGACATTAAAATAAATCTTATTGTTAAAATATATCAGTGGAAGGTTATAGGGCAAGGCTACCGTTGATAGATTATATTTACGTAACGGTAGTAACGGTACTTAAACCCAGGTTTTCTTAATTTAAATCACGGTTTTCACATCGTAAAATTGAAATAATATTGTTTTCTTTGCCATTTGATCATTTTCATCTGGATAGTAGCTTTATTACTCCCGAAAACATTTGCAGCTTGATTGCTCCATTCATTATCAGTTTACAGAAAGTAATTATTGCTGAGGATTTGGACATTCACAATTTTCGTACCCAAGTAAAGAAATACACAAGTAAAATATAATGTACTGTTTACTTAAGGTCCACATAAAATAGGTCGGCGGTGTGGATCCTGACCTCAATTTGACATTTGGTGACCCCTGCTCTAGACCAAGTGTCATTCAGCTATGGCAATGGGTCCAAATGCCAAATGTAAGGCATTGCCGTGATATTTCGATAGCGCGTGGCAATACCATAAATTTATGTTCTTTTTCTTATCGCTACGGAAATACTTTCGTCTAACTCACCTAGGGTAACTCTGGAATCGAAGGAAACTCTTCCAAATCTCCAGAACTCGCCTTTTATGAGGGAAAAGCTCGAATCATTATGATAAAAATAAATCTAGCATTTATAGTTGTAATAAATCTAGAAATAGAGTTTATAGCATATAGCATATAGCTTTAGAGAGTGTATTAGAACAGAACAATCTTGAAATGAAACAATAATGATTGCAAAGTAGAGCAGCTTTCAAAGCTTTACTAGAACGATTTAATAATTATGATATCCACTGATAACAGCCAGATACGCATTATAAGGAAAATACGGTCGTACTAGTTAATAAAATTCCAGGATATTAAATTTTGCACTATTTAAATTCACTGGAATAGCTTGGATTTTAAAATCTTATGAAGACAGAAATCCGCAAACCCGCTTTTAATGAGTGTGGGTGATTAATTCCCGTACCATTTATTTATGAGAAGAGATCTTTGCCCTGAAGTGGGACAGTAACAGGCAGGTAATTATTTATAAATTCAAACATTTTGTCTCTCTCCAAGGCCAATAACACACAAAACAAAATTTGCATATTTTTATTTGTAATAATTATAATAATTAAACATCTTTGTATCGTTAATTACATTATTACAACGATAATATTAAAATTATGAGTATTTAGGAAGAATTCGCTACATAACAATACATACGAAATAAATAAATCTTTATTACCTAACATACTCGTGGGGAAAATATACATAAATAACGAAATACATACACAGTCTTACATAATTATTACTTAAAAATATTAAAGCCAGGTACTGAGTTTTAAATAAAATATACATTACCAACTAAAATTCTAACATAAACAAAGTATATACAAATAAATAAATAGAAAACATTTCGAAGAAAATAAAATAACGATATGACTTGAAGTGACTAAGAAATAAAACGGCAAAAACGTCATTTAGTAACAAGTCGCGAGTCATGGCATGACGTTGATAAATTAATAAAATAAATCACTCAATAATAAATAACATGCACACACACATCCGTACAAGATAAATAATACTTAAATACATTGAAGATCGGAGAAATCAGTGGAAAAGGGGCCACGGAACCGGGTCGCTAAGGTTTCTGCGCGGAATACGCTAAGTTTTGAGCTTCGAGCGAGCGACCCCATCCGCCACCGCCGCCGCCGTGACCACCGCCGCCTCCGCTACCGCTGCTACTGTACGACGACCCTCCAGAGTCACCACCGTACCCACTCGTCCCTCCACTACTGCTGCTGTAATCATGGCTCGACGTATGATGAGGATGAGCGATCACTTCATAAGTCACATGCTTCTGCTGACCCAGCAACTTCTTTAACCCAATAATCGCCGACAAAACTAGGGCAAGCTTTCCGATCAGCAACGCCTTTCCTGCTATCAATGCTATCGCTCCAATCGCCAACGGCATCAATGCCATCAACTTCAAACCCACTGCAGCTATCAACGGTCCCAAAATCTTTTGTGCTTTCTTCTTCTTCCCGCGTCCTTCACTAATTTCATTATCTTCGGTAAACGATGACACTGTATCTTCAAACGCGCGCCCAGCACTTGATACCGCGTCTATCACATCGGCACCTTTCACTTCTACTCTTAAGGAATGCGTTTCGAAGTAATTCTTCAACCGCGAAACAGGATCTAAAGCTCTAGGCGCTCCAGTGTCTGTCGGTACGTCACCGGATTTGACAACGGTGACTCCATCGGTGAGGGAGAACGATTCCTTTTGTCCGATCATTTTGTCGACGAACGAGAAGAATTTGTAAGTCAAGCATGTTGTTGATTCTTTTTTGAAACAGTCTGTTAGTCCGCCTATGTCATTGTCTGTGTGGCCGTTTTCTTGGGCGGGAAGCGCGTGCGCGACTGCGAATAAGAGCAAGACTATCGACCGTCTCATTGTGAGAGTTAGCTACGTCTGCGCGCCGGCAGTCGCGACGCTCCTATATAGCTTCCCTGAAGTGTGGCAACCACCGAATTAGACTTTCTCAGTTTCTCAGCCTGCCTGGAAGTAAAAGTATCGTCCAGGTTTCATAACGAGAGGTTCGTGCGGTCACTGCGGAGGTCATGAACTTGGGATGCGTTAGCGAATGTTTTCGGTGTTCTATTCTAAGTATGTAGGGTAAGTTTTTTTGTATGATCTAGTTTAGAGTAGGTTAGTGTAGTGCGAAAGTTCATTACGTTTTTTAATTGTTATTGTTTTGTTGGGAATTAGTTTATGGCTATGGCAGTTTGTGCTTCGGTTGTTGATGTGTGTTGAGAATACCATGCCGACGAAATGAAAAGCTTTATGAGTTGAAAATAAGATGTATCGTTTTACAGTTTTACAAGAGTTTACTAAAAAATTTACTCATTTTACATTTAGTTCTGTTAACGTTTTATTGGATTTAATCTGAAAAGTATGTTGCACTAACATGAGCACCTGTTGATTGCCAGTTTGATCTAAATAGTAAGATAAATAGCCTTTGCGTATATTTAAAAGTGCACCTCTGTCGAACATTTCGGGTAACATGGGCGTCACGTTATGTGATGTTATATAAATTATGTGCAGTCTTATATCCTTGTGTAATACTCGGATACAGACTGACTATAATTGGTTCCGCGGCCCTGGCACAATCAACTGAAGGAATAGGGGTGGGTTTTTGTCAGTCAAAGTCCCGCTTCGCAAAATCTTTGGATAATTACCCACAAAAAAAAAAGGAAAATGAAAACAAATAAACTATATTATGTAATAAGCTTGGGATTGAGCTGCTCCGATAAATATTAAGTTTTTTTATTTTTGGCGTCTTTAATTTTGTTTTTTGGTTTCTAGCAATGACTTACGTTTTAAAGTATTATTATATTTTAATTATTGTGAATCTGATGACTATGTAAATCATTTTTATTTATTTTATTTTTTAATCATGGTCTGGCAGTTTGAGTAATTAATGCGGCCTACCCGAAATGCCTTTCTTTGGTATTGTTCCTCGAATCGTTGAGCTCCTTATATTCTGAGTTAGCTGCACGGTTATTGACAAATGCGTACACTGACTGGACAAGGCCACTCAATCTGGCTGTTTCTTTCCTCAAAAAACCATTTCAGATATAAATCTACATGGTCTTCACATGATCTAACCGAGAATTTTTCTGAACTTTAAAAAAAGAATGGGACCTCTTGTTTCGATCTTTCTTCTCAGAGTAGTCAGATAGGAAACGCCATCCACATCTAGTTTTAAAAATATGATCGACTTGTGAAAGTGTTTGTACAAACCAACTTACAGAAACAAAATCATTTATCATTTATAACAATATCATTTCTACAGTGTTTTATCCAGAAATAAGTTAGTTCTCTTTCATTGTCTGCATGTCATTACTGTTTTAATGACATGCAGACTTGCATGCCTCATACTTTTTTTATATAGGCGACCTTTACAAACGGACAATAATGCCAAAGAGTTCTTAAGTCAGCAAAGTAAATTATGACGAAAAATACAGTAATGACAAATATTTTGAAAGTTAATGCTGACTAACGTCTTTTCAAAATTGCATAATAATATTTTTGAAATCACTATTGTCACTTATTATATAAAAAGTTTAACGATCTTTCAGTCAATGCTAGACTTAAACTTTCTGTCTATTAGTATGACCGGAATTCAAATAAATTATTACATATCGACTTTTTACCTGCTGATGTAAATCATGATTGCATTCACTTAACAACTTCTCCTTCGTAATTTATTACTTATAATCGAAATGTTTACTGCAAATAGCAAGCGTGGTTATTAATGGTGATGCCTTCTCTATATGAAAAGAGGCTTTTGCCCTGGAGTGAGACAATAACAAGCTGGAATAATTATTATTTATCTAAAACAAACAATACCTAAGTTCGGATAAAAAATGAGTGAAAATATGCACATCAGGATGTGAAGTATCATCATTTTAAATGTCCCGTAACCGCCTCCAAATACAAGATGATGAATTTGTAAACCTGAGAATGATTTGATTTAGATATAATTATTACACTGAAAAGACATTTAAATTAAATGAAATTGTAGGTACGTTCACATGAATGCAATGAGGAGTCTTTGGTCAACTGGACCCACTCGAAATGGACCTGCGGGATCACTCAACCCAATCACATTTTGAATAGATAATATATGTTTTTTTTTATTTATATGTGGTTTCAGTTAACCAAAAAAATACTTTAAAAAAATATGTGGTCAAGTGGACCCGCGGGTCCAGTAGCGAGCGGGTCCAGCCGACCCAAGACTCCAATGTGGTGCAGTTATGATTGATCAAAATTAAATTTAATCAAAAACAAAAATTTGTGCAGCTTTTTGCAGTGGGATCTTAGTAGTTCATAATAGTTTTAATTTTTGTCGGCATCGAGAAGAACTTAATAAATCTACATTAAGAGTCAACAATATTATAGTGTTGCTCAAAATGCATTATCAACTAAATTAAACTTTTCACGTAAGGAAACAACATCTGTTTACCATTTATTATCATAATACCAATTCGTTGAACTCGATTTTCCGGTTTCAAGGTCGTACGGCCGCCGGTCATTTTAAAGACCCAGAAACAAGTTTCCTGAGTACCTATCGAATGTATAAAAAAGAGAATTGTAGTTTTGGCGTCTCCTTAGAACTCTGGTATTCTCGATATTTCTTGACGGCTCCGAATCGTGATCAATTCGCATGGTGGCTTTTGAAATGTGGTGTTGGTGAAGAATATTGCGCATATCATGGACAGCCAAGCGCACGAATAAGTCAATTCTCGACCAGTTGAACATTAAAACCAGACTCTCCACGACCAACGTGTACAATGTTTCTTTGGTCACATCGCCCGAAGACAGCTAGACAACCTGGCAAAACTGGTTGTAATGGAGAAGGTGTATGGAAAAAGAGAACGCGGACGTTGAACTACTCGCTGGTCTGACCAGATCAGGGCCATTACAGGACTCACAGTGACCACTGCCCTGCAAAGAGCCGAAGTCTGGGTGACTTGGAAGCAGCTCGTCATTGACTCCGTCAAAGCTTTTCCAGACAGGCACGACCTTCAGAAATGAGGACAACGAATAAGAAGAGAATTTTGCGTCAGTTTTGTTCAGATTCCTACCCTTGTCCAATGTTACTTGGGGTCAGTTCAACACATTTTCTTCTTCCATTCTGTCCTGTAAACCGTCACGCTATCACTGGCTTCCTTTTATTTCATATCCATCTCCTCACACAGCCCATCGATGTTTTTTTGTGGCCATAAGCCTTCCTATTCGTCTCCATTCATCTACATTCCCAGATTATAGGGTTAATTGCTTTTTCCAGCGCCTTCGCCCGTTTGATAATCGAAAATTATTCCGAGGGAACATATTTTCAGTATTTAGTATCCTATGTGCTATTACTGACTATAATCTATCTCTGTGCCAAATTTCATCCAGATCCGTTCAGCCGTTCTTATGAATCCATTGAATGTATATATGCATATGATATTACTAAGATAATTATACATTTAAGCTTTAAACTGTTAGCGGTACTAGTTTTCATACGAATGAAAATCGTCACTGCTGAAATCAAAAATCTATGCACGTCTAACACCGTAATATAATTTAAAATCATCAGATATTCTGATGTTGGTTAGATGATCATCAAAATCATCGTCAATCCTAATAGGCACACAAAGAAAAGTGTAAATAGGTACACAATATAGGAGTCAAATATTGGAATGAAAAAGGGGAAAGCAATTATGTTTTTGCCAATAAATAAAAAAGCCCTGCCAAGTAGAATGGCTTTTTTTTTATTAAATCTGTCACAATCACTTTTTTACTTCCTTTTCATTTCCTGCGAAATATATTCAGCCACATATTCAGGGGTCAGTGCCATTTCAAAGCTATGAGGAGTGTTATGAAAGAAAAGGGAGTCAGTGATGGCGTGACGAGGGACAGGACGGTAAGGAAGAACAAAACGTGTTGCGCCGACCCCAAGTAACATGGGACAAGGGCAGGAAGATGATGAATGCCATTTCAAAGCTCAGTTATTTATCCTCCACATTGCAAACGCACATAACTCTTAGAATATATACGTATATGGCTCTCAGATTTATTTTATGACTCATAGTTTGCAGGTCCGTTAAAACACAGAAAAGCTGCAAATGTTCTCAAGTGCTGAATCAATCTATCTAGTCATTTCGGAACTGTGTTTGGGGTTTGATTCCAGTCTAGCCGGATACAGCTGAGTACTAACATTTTACATAGAGTGTCTGCTTATCTGACCGCCAGCACCCAGTAACTGTGTAACACGCCTTGACCACACTCGTGTCACATAACGACGTCCAAAAATCTACAATTGATAGCCGGGACCCATGCTTTCTGAATTTTGGCGGAATATTGGTATGACAAGATGGTCACCCATCACCGGACTGACCTCGGTTAGCTTAAACTTGAAGATCGACGTGTGCGGCTGTTATTGAAAAGCCACGAGCTATACTATATTCTTAAGAGCTCAAACTACAAAAAGATTTTCTCAAAGATATGCCTGGAATCTTATAAAACGGGTTTTGTGAGGTATTGACCCGTCTTGAAAGTTAGAAAGCTTTGATTTAAACAATAAAGTTAAATTACTTTAACTGCAGTCAGTAATTCTAAAGGTAAGGTAAAGGTAAGTAAGTATATCGTGATTTATAACGATGTTGGTGTTACGTACATCGATCCCCAATTTTGGTCCATTCATTGAGGCAAAGATTCAGCTGGCTGCAAAAAAAAATGGGGGAATTGGGGATCCTAGCAAAGGTGAGGCGGTACTTGAACAGCTGCTCAACTTCTATAAAACGCCAGTTTGGACATGCATGGAGTACTGCTCTCACCTCTGGGACGGATCTGCCAAATACCAACTTGATGCACTTGAGTAGATTGACAAACGGGCCTAGTGGCTTATCGGCAAGGATGCACTGGTCATCTCAAAGCTCCAGAGCCTCGATCATCGACGCCGAGTTGGCAGCCTCTCGGTTTTTATCGGTTCACTTCTGGGAGTGTGCGATGAAACTGTACAATTTGATTCCGCTTAGCCCTTTCCATCATAGTGAAACAAGACGTACGGCAATGCGCCACCGATACATAGTGGACATCCCACTCATACGTACAAAGCGTTTTGCTAATACGTTCATTGTGTGCACAGCTAAGGAGTGGAAGTCCCTACCGAAGTCTTTGTTTCCTGATAGCTACAACCTTGGGGACTTTAAGTCAAGAGTGAATAGATTACTTCTAGACAAGCGTACTTTACCGTCGACTACATCATCGCTTACCATAAGGTGAGATAGCAGTCAATAAAAATAAAATAATAAACAGGAGGTTAAAACAACGCTGAGTAGTTCCAAGGTTAGGAAAAGGGCGAGTGCCCTTCCCCCGCTAAAGACATATATTAATTATGGAAGAGGAAAACATCGCGAGGTAACTCTACTTAATAATAATATTTTTTTTTTATAAAATCTGTGTTTTGTATTAAAGGTTTTTAAATTTCTCACGAGAAAAAATATGTCGCGCCAGCGTAGTATAAGAAGTGCTAGTCTGGGTGCATCACGTATATGAATAATGTATGTATTTAAAAATATCGTAAAACATCTTTTTTTTATGAGTAAGTGTGGAGTTTCTTGTCCATTCTTCTCTACTGCTACTTTTCCGAATGGACGGTAGAATCAATAAGTAATTAGAACTATTACTTTTAAATAAAAAAATGACCTTTAAAAGTGCCGTTTAATGACCTAATAATAAAGAGCTTGACTTTGACAAGCCACCCTAGTAGCACGAGACAATGGAATAAAGATGATGAAGATGAACAAATCTTTGCACACTTGTCCTTATTGAACATCAAAACAAAACCGACCTTGAAAGGTCATCAGGAAAGAAACAAAATCTAGATATACAAAGCTCACGAACCTTTTGTCTGAGTCACACAATTATACCACTTTCATGATTAGGTAACGTTGGACATCAGGATATAACTTTCTTCAAGCTTAGTCATAAAAATATCTGCACGAACTTAAACGGATGAAAATGGCAAGGCAAGCGCTAAGCGCTCCGCGACAATGTATGAATAATATCTTTCTAAAAATCAACATTCATGGATAAATATTGAGATCAAAATCAATTGCCACAGATTCGTAGCCATTTTTTCGACAATGTAATTTTCTTTTTTTTTTTATTCTATACTTTGTAGCCTGGAAAGATGTGCCGCCTTTGCCCAGCAGTGGGACAGAGTGGGCTAAATAAAAAAAAATCTTTACCAAACTTATAAAAGCCGGCCAAGTGCTTGTCGGACTTCGCCATGTAGTCAGGATTCGGTAACAAATGTAGAATATATTGGTATTTGTTGGTAAAATATACGTAAAAATAAACATTATCACCGAAAATCAAGTTCATAGGTCAATGGGAAGTAAAAAAATCTTCGGTACAAAATTTTGTGGCCGAAAACGGATAGACGGGCACGTGAGTTAGAGCAATAAGACGCCATTTGGAGCCTTCAGGTACGGAACCTTAAAAACCAGAGGTTATGCTTCAAAAAGGTTGACACTTCAACAGCATATTCATAATTGAGACCAATTTATGTTGACCGCCATTTAATTTGTGAGCTGTTTTTTGTCGGTCTGGTATTTTTTATGGTAAGTACTAATGTTTTTTGAACACAACTTTTTTTGTGTTATAATATTTAAGTTACTAGGTTGTACAGATTTTTACTAGCCTCATCTCATTCCTTATATTTCTCATAGGTAATGTTGTGTTTCTCTCATTTATATCGCCTATTATATAGGAAACCATAAGGCACCCTGCCATTTTTGCTTTACCTGCTATCTTTCTAGTATCTTACTTCTTACTTATATTATAAATACTAAAGTTGGGATGGATGGATGTCTGTTTGATAGTCAATCACACCAGAACGGTTGAACAGATCTAAATGAAATTTGGCACAGAAATACGTAATATAGTCTGTAATAGCATATAGACTACTACTTTTAATTCCAGTATAATGCTCCCTTGGGAAGCTACTCACATATATCATTTAATCTATTTATTAAAACGTCCCTATCAAAAATAATGATAGCCATACTACAGAAAAAATAATACGAGCCTTGCAACTGGTTTTTCCAAGACCATATCGCACGCTTCATAATAAAAGTAACAACACGTACACACGTGTCTCTCACTCACATCACGCAACCGTCCACAACCTGCAATTAACTATTTATTTTTATATCCGGAACCCGAAATACATCTCGGAATAGCCAAGAAACCCTTTCACTTTTTACAAAAAGTTCGTCGACTTCACATGTTGTGAGTGAGTATGTGTATTTTTAGTTTTGTAGTTTGTAAAGTAAGAGTGCTTTTGAAATGAATGAATGTGATTATGTGTATGCTTTGCGTATGCGATTGTATGGTTGTGAGTTTTGATACAGGTGGTATAAAAAGTATGTTATTTTTTGGGTTTAGCTATGGTTATGTGATGTATTTTATTGATGCTTAGATGAAAGACAAAATTGGTCACTGGAACCTCTTCATGCCTTTCTTTGATTGATTTCAGGTAAAAGCAATATGAAATAGGTTCACCGTCTATTACATAGGATTTCTCTCTGTCTAACACTTCGCAGAAAGTCATGATGATATGCTAGCTTTCATACATGTATCTATGAATGTCATTTAAAAATGAAAATTGGTTTATCTTATAAATTTCGGTATCATATTATATCAGCCGAAATACGTCCACTGCCGGACATAGGCCTCCCCCAAGCGTCGCCACATTGACCGGTTCCGTGCGTCTTGCCTCCAGCGGATCTCCGCAACCTTAACCAAATCATCGGTCCACCTAAATTCTGGTACAAATTATTATTATTGTAGAGGTCCATTGCAAAACATGAATCACATAGAACAGACACATTTCACAGTATAGACACGTTTACAGACTTATGTTTATTCGATTGCTGTTTATTCCTCTTGGAAAAACTCTAGGCACCCATATAGATCCGATACCAACCACTTGGTAGGAAATGTTCCAACTAATTCTAAACCATACGGAACCAGTCATTTACATTGGCAACCTCACCTACTTGATTTACAACAAAAACGTTATTCACTAACCTATTCTTTAACACTGGCATTACTCCAAATAAAACAGCTTTTTTTTGTGGCAACCGTCACCTACATAGGCTTGGATTTTTACCTCGGAACACCCTATGTCCAACGCTTGATCGGGCACTTCCCTGGGGAGACTGAAAAAGCACCTCCCTTGAGCCTCGCTATGCATGGCAGCACTTGGTCACTGTGCCACCGACTTTCCTGGAGTCACTTGGTGACATGATGAAATTGAACAGCCTGTACAATGTGTGTTATTCTAATATGTATAAGTATGTGTATAAATTGCTTGTCACAGTGATGTCGAGGGTCATACAAGAGAAATGCTATAATAATGTGCTTGACATGCTGTTGCTTTTCAAGTTTTGGTATTTGTAATGTTAATGTTTTATTTGAGAAATTGGTACTTAGCACAGGCAGTTGAAAGGGTAAACACTAATTGAAGAGTCTTTAAGGTTTTGGGATTTGTGCAAGAATAATATTTACTTTATTTTCATTTCTTTATTCACACACATCTGGGACTTACATTCTCAGTATTAAATCAGGTGTTACCAGTGATTATTTACGGGTAAAAGACGGCCGCTTACAATGGGCCTCATCAGAACGCTTAAAGTCACCCAAAGGGCAATGGAGAGAGCTATGCTTGGAGTTTCCTTATGTGATCGAATCAGAAATCAAGCGAGTGAACGTATCGCCGTTGGGGCCGAAAAGTTCTGGAGAGGCGACCGCGTACCGGAAGACGCAGTGTTGGAAGGCTTCACTCTAGGTGGAGCGACGACCTGGTCAAGGCTGCTGGAGTCCAGTGGATGCGAGATGCACAGGACCAATCAGTGTCGTGACGCTTGGGGAAGGCCTATGTCCAGTAGTGGACAAATTTGAGCTATAAATATGAATCAATCAATCTGCCTAGCCTTTTCCCAAGTATTTTGGGGTCGGCTTCCAGTCTAACCGGATTCAGCTGAGTACCAGTGTTTTACATGAAGTGACTGCCTATGTGACCTCCACTACCCAGTAACTTTGTAACGCGGTACCCCTTGGCTAGACTGGTGTCAGATTTTAAGCTTCTGACTACTCGTAACGACTGTCAAAGATCTTCAAACGACAGCCGGGACCAACGGCTTAACGTGCTTACCGAGGCACGGAGGAAACACGGTATGTTGAAATGGTCACCAATCCACGGATCGACCTCGGCAAGCGCTTGAGCTAAAATTATGAATGATGATGATTAAATCAGGGTCTCGAAAAACATTACTTTTTTACTCTATCAGTGTGCAATTGTTTACATGCCATGTCCAGGTTTTAAAAATTGTATTTCCGTTATCCCAGTAAGTAGAATTGCAGAATAATGGAAATATAAACAGTGTCAGATATAGATTTTTTTAAAGGTATTTCACTGTTTATAAAGTTTGTCATGTACCTTTTAAGGAGGAAAAGAAAGAAGAAAATTCGATTTAATTGTACGTTACCTTTCCTATCCACAGTAATAAAACTAACTAGTGCGTTACTCCACCATAAAACCCATAAGAATACTTCACTAATTAAATTGTATGGGAGAAAGTGAAGTCTTTTGTATGATAAACAACTAAAGCCGAAATAATATTTTGAAGATTGAGACGTGGTCAAACTGGTAGCGGCTCAGGTAAATGCAAAATCATTTATTATTTATCTAGCAAACATTGATTTGTTAGAGAAAATATTTATTTATGTTACATGTAATTCTTGTCAGTGAAAACGAAAGTGTTTAAAACCTGGACCAGGCAAGGTATTTATTAACTAAGATTATACTTTGTTTGTCATCGACCCACTAAAAAGAAGATAAAAAAAAAAAAAAAAAATATATCGGCGGTTTATGAAACAGTTAGGTTTTTTAATGATCCTACAGTAAACTAAACTTTTATTCTGTGTAAAATAAAACACGCTGTATGGTCGATGGGGCTGAAAATTTCTGGAGTAGAAAACGCGAACCAGAAGACAGTGCGTTGGAAGGCCTCTCACTAGGTGGACCGCGATGCCCTGGTTAAGGTTGTGGGAATCCGGTGGATGCGAGATGCACAAGACCGATCAGTGTAGTGACGCTTGGGAGAGGCCTATGTCCAGCAGTGGATGTCTTTCAGCTGAAATGTTGATGATGATGAAAATAAAACATCCATTATAATGCAATCCTTCTTTTCCTACGCAAATCTCAAGCATGACAGACGAAAAAGCGATTTCATTTTCAAATCGCTAGCAGTGGAACCACAAGTTCAAAACCATAGATATTTACGACGTTCATCTACTCGTAATAATGGCGTCAATAACAATTAAATCTGACTGCCATTGCCATCATTAAAGTGCTTTACATTTTTAGCAATTATATTCAATTTTATTGATATTTCGTGTCGGAAGTAATTAGATTGTTACTTTCATTTTTCTCTAGTCTTTCAGATTTCATAGAAACTAAACTATTTTATTCTGTTGATTGTGTTTTAGTTACTCACCGAGATACCGGCTTCATCCAAACAATTGTTTATTTATAAGAGCATTTTTTTATATAGGCGTAAGGAATTAATATTTATGAATACCGCCGGAAAAAGAGGGGTGTTATAAGTTAGACGTGTGTATTTGTGTGTTTGTGTATCTGTTTGTGGCGTCACAGCTCTTAAACGGATGAACCAATGTTTGAAAAGTAACTTTATCGAGAGTGTTCTTAGCTATGGTTGATGAAAAGCAGTTAAGCCGTTCATAAGTTATACGCATTTTACTCTTTAAATAGGGGAATTTTTGCAATATATCGTGTTATAATTACGTGTTTCCATGGATTGTCGATCGAAGCGTGTTTACTACTAGATACATTATGTACCTAGTTTAAAATCAAATTTTGATTTTAAATTGATTTTGATTGTCTCTTGCCTTTATTTTTTGAGTTCCGTTGTCAACAATGAACCCTTATAGTTTCACAATGTCCGTCGGTGTAAAAAATAAATAAAACAATGAAAAATATTTTTTTTGTGATACCTCCTGTACACGTCAAGTGGGGTTGTTGTTTTTTCTCGTCTACACCTTGATGTGGGGTTTCGTTGGATAGGCCATTGAAAAATATTACGGGTCAGTGAAAACCATTCTTCAATTCAGGAATCCGTTTGCGTAAAATTAAACTTTAAATGTCAATTTCCCCCTGCCAGCTAAATGGTTGCTTTTACATATCTGAAATTCACGGCAGTAGTATAATATAACGAAATTCAAAGGAAACTATCCGAGCTAACTAGGTTTTACAAGTTTACGAGTAATAGTCGACCAAATTCTAAAAAAATACTTGAAAAAGTAAAAAAATATTTTGTCTCTTCGTTACAGAAATGTTCTTTGCTTTCATTGTTTATGAACGTTAATAATGTTACTAATTTATTTTAAGTGAATGTATCTGTTTATTCGGAACCCTGTGTGAGCGAGTCAGACTCTGACTTGGCCCGTTTTTATTTTATTTTGATATTGATTTTGAATTCGATTGTGGTTTTCATTATGATTTTTTAACCGACTTACCAAAAAGGAGGAGGTTCTATGTTCGACTTCTTGTATGTTTTTTTTTTTTTTTTTTTATTTATGTTCACCGATATCTCCGCCAATTGTAGACCGATTTTGAAAACTATTTTTTTGTTTGAAAGAAAATGTTCCGAAATTGGTCCCATTTTAATTTGTTAAAGACCTGATGAAGAACTTCGGATATATACAACAGAACTCTTCAATAAATAACGGCAAATCATTCGGGATTGCTTCAATCGCATGTCTGTTTATAGTTAATACCATTTCATAACATAAAATCACGCCAGTATACTGAAAGGGGTACGCAGAACTCTATTTTCACCGGTTATGTTCAAGTTTCCTGTTTTCCGGGTAATATGTTATGGCGTAATAGGTACTTACTAAACAACTTGCCTATTAGGTAGGTAAAACTAAAAAGGGAAAAATAAAAAACTTTTTTGGAAAAAAAATCTACCGACTTCCAAAAGAAAAACTACAAAGTGAAAAATAACTTTAATTTTGGAAGTCGGTGTCCATATCGCAAATAATTGGTATCTATGAAAGACACCGACTTCCAAAAATAAAGTTATTTTTTACTTTGTAGTTTTTCTTTTGGAAGTTGGTAGGTTTTTTTTTCCAAAAAAGTTTTTTATATTTGGACTTTTTCGACAATCGTTATCTACTCGTATTATTGCTTCGTTTGTTTAGTGGACGCAGGCACGATCGTGAGTTCTGAGATCGAATCGATCCGAGCTAAGCATATTCTTGGGTTTCAAATTCATCAAATCTCAGTATACCCCGATACCTAGGTTTCTACTCACAACCACCACATGATCGATAAAATTAATTATATATGTCAGGTATACAGAAATAAAATCATCATGATCTTGAACTTTAACATGAACTTTGTGGCCATTCGTTCGAAGTTCCAGTTTTACCACAGTTACCACATTCAAATTAGCACGTTATCCAAACAAATTAACACCTCCACGCTAACGGCACAAGAATCTCTAAAACTGATTATCATACTTTGACCTTCAAAGTTACGTAGAACTACATAATATATAACGGTAAGCTTTGACAAACTATGCTGCTTTGAGGTTTATGTAACCTCTGTGAATGCTGTGAGGTCACTAATATTTGGTTTTCTTTTTAAACTCTCATGGAAAAAGAGAGGTGTTATAAGTTTGACGTGTGTATCTTGTGGCATCATAGCTCCTAAACGGATGAGCCGATTTAAATTTAGCTTTTTTTTGTTTGAAAGATGATATTTTCGGTAGTTTCGGTTTAGCCATTCAAAATATATGTTTTTCTGTTTGAATCGGGGTATTTTAGCAATATATCCTATCAGGGGTATACAATTTTAGTTGTGTTTACTGTTTGAATCGGGGTATTTGCGGCAGATATCCTATCGGTGGTATGACATTTTGAAATTTTACTTTTGTTATATATTTGTAGGTAAACTAGATTACTGGAAGTGCTACTTCTGAATATGAGGACCTGGGTTCATTACCCGGATTAAGAAACGTTTTGTTGAGTTATTTCATCAGGAATTATGCTCAGTTGATGTAAATAGGCTTGAAAGGTTATATTGCTTTGTGCTTTGATGTGCACGTAATACCGGAGGTATGTGAGCGAAGTTGATCTGTGAAGTTAAGCTGGGGTAGATCTTTTGATGGGAAGCAGTTTTTTTTTTAACACTTCTTAGCTTGGAAAATAGATTTGACTCCTACTAGGAACCCATATTTTGTATGGAATGTTTATAACGCGAGTGTTTAGGCTTCCGTAAGTAGCTACAATCGGAACAATGTAACTAAATATTTGAACAATTTGTATGTCTGTCTACATGTCTCAAGGCTTTATCCTTGTTACCAAAATAGTTAATCAGGTAACATTTTCAAATAATATGTTTTAAGTACCATGGCATCTATTATGGTACCTAATAACATAGTTTTCATACTGTTTTATGTCAATCACTTTTGAAGTATTGTAGTTCTTCAGACATGGAACACATACAAAGTATAGAATTTGCTACGCTTCTAGTCATAGCTAGGTTTTCTTTTTCTCCGTAGATCCATGCCAGGGACTCATTCATACCCATCCTTACTAATTACCATAAAAACACCATACTTTACCCATCGTCTACTCTACTATAACATCGCTCCCACGACAACAATAAAGTGCCATCATAATTACAAGCTGTATGTTAGTAGAGCGCTTACGGTAGTGTCTCGTGTCTGCTTACCCAGTTCTGTGTAATGAGGTATGTGATACAGCTGTGAGTGGCGAGGTTTATTGGAAGTTGATGATGTGAGTAAGTTTGTATGTAGTGTTGGCCGTATGATGACGATATAGTTTGGCTAGGAGCCTGTCGTGTTATGACTTGCTTTGCAAGAAGGATAAAAAGTAATACACGTGTGAAGTTGCCACAGTTTTGTCTAATCCGTTTATTTATTTTATTTCTAATAGTTTAGCAATAAAAATGCTAATTAATCTACAGAACATAATAATAATATGTATTTCAATAAACCCTGTAAGTATATATTGTTGCTGACTGTCCTAAAAATCTGTTTATATATAACTAGGGTATCCGACCGGCATAAAATATTTAAATTTATTTGCGATACCCTGCACGGTGGATCAGACCGGAATAGAAAATATAATAAAATAAAACTATCAAATACAGGGTACCCGACCGGAATATATCAATAAATGATGGATTTTTGTATTTGGCATTTGGTTGAATTCAAACCACTATTTTTATATGCAACAATCTTATGACTTCTTTGATGCCAATTGTTGCCAAGAATCTAGATGAATGGTGTACAGTAATCCGCAATCTTTTTGGCCGATTTGGAGTTGGCTACAATGGCTCATCATTATCATCATCATTTCAGGCGAAAGACGTCCACTGCTGGACATAAGCCTCCCCCAGGCGTCACCACATTGACCGATCCTGTGCGTCTCGCATCCAGCACCTTCCCGCAACCTTAACCAGGTCATAGGTCCACCTTGTGGGAGGCCTTGCAACATACGTCTTCCGGTTCGCGGTCGCCATTCCAGAACTTTTCGGCCCAATCGGCCATCCGTTCTGCATTCAATGTGCCCTACCCACTGCCACTTAAGTTGGTAAACAATGGCTGCGCAGTAGTAAATGTACAAAAACAGCAGCGCGCCATGCCTTGCTCATCGGAAAGCCTATGTTTAGCCCAGCTGATCAGATTAGGGAGTACTGTACGTTTAGAGAGGTTCATGTTCAGAAGTTGACTGCTTTAGGCTGATGATGATGACTTTTTTGATTTATTTTCTCCTTTGCTCATGTTTTTTTGTTTTGTTTTAGGTCTTACAGACCTATTCAAGAATCATTTGCTAATGTTTTTTTTTACTTTGTCAATAAACTTTCGATTACAAAAACCACAAAGTGTACATGCGTCGTTTTCTATCAATTAATTCAACAGCTAATACCACCACTACAAGCCAACCCACAGAGATCTACCCTCACCTCATTTCCACACATTATAATAAGTGGCGGTCAGCCGAGCAGAGAAGCGAGAGTGGGTGAAAGCATGAGCGGGTTAAATAATATTGTACTCGAGAAGGGACCGGATTGTGTTAAAATGTCAATTCTATAGGTATTGTTTGAAATAAACTGACACAAACAAGTGTGACTGTAAAAAGGGGCAATGGTTCAATTGTGCAAAGGTGCACTGACAGAGTTTGAAGTAGCAGATATTTGCTCGTCATGATCATCCAAACCTTATGCAAATACCTTACTTTATGCAATGTAGATCAGTAAAGTGTCTATACAATACGTATAATAAAAGGTTATTATATAGAACACGCTCTATTTATTTGTCTATTAATAACTTAACATTTTGAACAGATTTAAACTTTCTATTTGATCTTAATGTTTTCTGAGTTGTAATAGCCAATACATCCCAGTAGGATTTGTTCCAATTTGAAGGTGCCTTTTATTTGGTTTAATTTATTATTCTATGGCTTTAAGACACACAGGGTATATTTCACTTTGTTAGTATATTACATTCCTCTAGTAGAAACTGGCCTTTGTACCAATCATTTTGCTGTGTTTTCTTTATTTTAAAGTACCTACGTCATCACAGTTTTTTTTTAGGTTCATCTCTCAGTTCAATGAAGTTTATTGGATACTGCTTAACCGGACGATCCTGTAGATACTAAACTAGAGCATCCAGCCAGGGCACCAAAAACTTAAGCAACCACGCTGAGGGCACCTCTTGTGAGGCATGGACCTCGGCTAAGGGCGTCGCTGGGTGGACAGCAAGAGGATGGGCTGGATCTTGAAAGGTCATCTCAGAATCCTAGTCCTAGCTTTAGTACTCCATCGCCGCGTTTGCAAGATACCCTTTTACCTCCGTAGACCTCCACTCCTCTCACTCACTGCCTAAAGCCCCATCGATCAAGCAGATTACATGACATTACAAGCTTGAATTAAATCAAGAAATGTTACGCTGAAATGTATCACATTTCACTAACTATGTCTAACTCCCATGGAGATGACGAGTCTAAGACCATAATATTATATGCAGAATCCATTGACAAGCAATTTCTGCTAGAAAATCTCAGTGTTAAAACCTAATAAAACATTACCCAGCCTTGGGATCAAATCACGCTCACGCTCGGCTGTCCCATTTGCAGCTACTAAAATAAAGAATCGCAAAATAAAATGGTTAATTTAAAAATAAAAAACTCGACTGTTCAGTCGGAGGAATAATTCGTGAATTGGCTAACCCAACTGTCAATAAAATAAAACAGGAATACCGACTTCCGAAATTGAAGTTATTTTTCATTTTGTAGTGTATTTTTTGGGAGTCGGTAGTATTTTTTTGTAAAAAAAGATTTAGTTTTTTTTTTTTTTCAACTTTTTAGTTATCATTTATTTTCGAATTACTTTTAGTCATGGAAGTGGTATATATTATTGTTATCACCTCTTAAAACCCTTCATTTTGATACCTCGCTTGATGGCTTTGGAAGAAAAAATAATTGGGACTTCACTATATGGCGGCCCAAAATACGCCAAGTTTTTTTTTTTTAATTTTACCTATCTAAGAACACGTGGGCGATTAGGACGTATCTAATAATGAATTTCATTTAAAAAGATATGAGGTAATAAAGAATATTACCCTTTCCTTGCAATCGGGTAAAACTTAAACAGACTTCATATCTCTTCGATTGTATTCTATAACTTACTCAAAAGGGCATCTAATAAATACTTCGATACCATTTTTCGTAACTTCTTAGCCTTAACTTCCTTACTTAATACCCTTTTACCTCCATTGACCTTCACTCCTCTCTCTCACTGCCTCACGCCCCATCGATCAAGCAGATTACGTGACATTACGAACTAGAAAGTTATATTTTTACAAACAAATTCACACGCAATGTGTTGAAACTCATCTCTCTTTGTAACAAAGATGAAATTTCGTGATATTAAAGCAATTCGACGTGGAAGCGAATTTTTTATGCGTTTACAAGTCATTGTGTGTGTTTTGTTCTTGAGATTTAAATCATTGGTTGCAGTTGTTTCATTGAAGTTCTCACTTCATTTTTTTGCAGTTTTAAAGTCATCCTTATCTATTTAGGCATTGGCAGAAATTGATAAGGATGATAATTGAGGATGAAAGTTAGTACTTTATATATATAATTCACCACAGGGAACGTGCTTTTCATGGTATCAATAGTAATGTTCGTAAACAGATTGGTTCTGCCAGAGCATACCTTCAAAAATGTTACTTCTTTAGAATACTTGTTATATGTTGCAAAAAGATCTAGCACTTTTCATAGCTTGGGCACTGAACCGAGGACGTACAAACATGACATGCACTTGAGCTCACTAAAAGCATTGACGAAGCGTGTATTGCAAACCTGACTGCCTCATTGTTCTACTGGGGCCCTAGTATAAGCTTTTAAGGATATATCCGTTGTGCATAAGGGAAAGATGTATGCAAGTCAGATACGAAATTTTATTTTATTTATTTTCATCAAGAATGTATCACTAGCTGCCAGGAGTCTGTGTTGCGGTGATCCGTTGGTGGCAATGGTGGCTTGCTTTCTATTACATGAGACTTAAACATAACTGGCATCAAGTTGGGACCACCATCTTTTTTTTGCGGGTACTTCTTCTGGAGAAATACAGGCGTGATACTATGCAAATCAGTGATACAGATTTTACTGGTCCACCGTCCATAAAAAAAAACTTAATGCAGTAGTTGAGCGATTGACTGCTGCACTGCGTGTCGCGAGTTCGATTCCCACACCACTGAAAGTTCTTCCGGCTCTGGGTGTTTTTGTGTGTGAGTTTATATGTTTGTAAACGCACCCACAATACAGGCACACCCACAGGATTACATTTCAAGTTTATCATAAAACAAATACAAGTTACGCAGCTTCAAAGACCTTCTTACTACCATCACCACACAATAAACCAAGAAACTAACATCACAAATAACAAATAGATGACTCCTAACTTTTCATCTATACATCATTCAACCAGTATTACAAATGAAAGTGTTATCTATTGTAATGTCATCTTCTTGCTCATTATGGCACTTGTCTTCTTAATTGACTTGTATTGTTTGAAAGCGATCAATAGAAATGGAAACCGTAAAAGTATTTTATGAAAGTATTGGATTTGTGATATGGGAGACGAAAAAGTTGGGAAATTGTGTTGAAATAATGACAATACAGACGTAATACTTAAATAAATTTATAAGGCAGTAAGTGGTTACTATTATCTACTGTGTTACTTACATTTGGTTTGTAAAATCTCGATCAAGACTCAGATGTGCTTGTTGTGAGATTCAACAATGCATACTTTCTGAAATCGAGAGTTATTTGTTTCATGTAAGAGAAACAGTAACGATGACTGGTAAGATGTCGCATCATACTGAAAGATGATCAGGTGTTATCACCATTTTCTCATCCGAAAAAGTATTTGGGGTTTAAGTAAAGTAAAGTAAACGTTTATTTGCATAGATTGTAGGTACAGTAAATAAGATGTGACAGCTAAAATATGGATGATCCTTGTACTCGTACAATCTACCTTATATTAGGCATGCGAACATTATTTAATGATATGCAGTGATATTATAGTAAAATGATTTTTTATATAACAATACTAGGAACATGATGACTCGGCATGGTGCATTCATATAACAATATATTAATTTAAATGTCCAAGTACAATATAATAGGAATGAAATTAATAAATTAAAACAATGTGATAATTACCTTTAATTATCTAGCGCAATTTATCCTCTTTTTCCATTTTTCCTCAAGTATCCTGACAGTAAGATTTTGATTATTTTAAAGGATAAATCTGATGGAAATCGTCCTGTCATTGATGTGAAAATTATCTTTCTTTATTAAACACAATACATAGTTCTACAATTTCCTTTTACAAATATTTTATATTCAGAAGAAGATTTTTTAACCTCTGTAACGGTAACCAAGGCCGAGATACAAACCCTAACCACAGACAATCTAACGGTAATTTATTGCGTAACTTTTAGCATTGTTTAGTAAATTGTTCTCCTTCGTTGTGAAATTCATCTTGTATTCCACCTTTTTAATCCTCGACGGAAAAAGAGGGGCGTTATAAGTTTGAATTGTGTATTTGTGTATATGTCTGTGGCATCACAGCTCCTAAACAGATGAACTGAAAATATTTTTTTTTTTTTGTTTGAAAGGTGACTTTATCGAGAATTTTCTTAGCTGTGGGCATTTTACTCTTTGAATAGGGCTGTTTTCGCAAGATATCGTGGCAGATGTTACGTTTAGATGGATTATCGATCGAAGCGTGTTTACTACTAGATAGTTGTGTCCGAAGTTTTTTAAATATTAAATTTTACTCTTAATTATTTAGTAGAAAAGTCAAGTTTGGGGAAATATTGAATGTTGGCCCACATGTGACATTTCGATAACACATATCAATCACAATTCATAATTTGGATTTTTCGACAATTTATTTATTTATTTATTTATTAGATGGAAAACCAACAGCTATACATTAAATGAATATACAAGTTGAGTATGTTACATTAAGCCAATTACAGGTTCTCACGGCTATAGATATAATAATTTTAAAGAGATCTTTGGGATCACTAGCAGCAAGCACAACAATCAGAAAAAATAAATCACTAACGCTAAAGGACAATATTGCACACTATGCACTTTTGAAAAAGTCAAGGTTAAGCTGCTTACGCACTGACATGCTTTTAGTGGTAAACACATCAAACGAAAACTCCTTACACAGTAAATTAAGATCCTTACTCGCTCGCACTAAGTATGAATTACGACTGTAGTTAGATGAAGAGCAGGGAATAGAGATAGGTGGATTAAATCTTACTGATCTTTGTGGAACATTGAAATACAGTTTATTGAGAAGATCAGGACAGTCGATTTCATTTGACAATATTTTTAAAAGATATGTGCAATCCGCCATCCTGCGACGATTCCTAAGGGGTTGCAGATGGAATTTCTTGCAAAGGTCTAAGTAATTTTCAGAACGGTATTGAATACGGAGGCGAAAACACATAAAACGAAGGAATCTTTTTTGGATACTTTCAATACGGTCTATGTATTTAATGTAACAAGGGTTCCAAATTTGAGACGCATATTCGAGATGACTCCGCACAAATGAGGAATACAAAATCTTTAGGGTTTTAGCTTTCTTAAAGCATCCTGCAAGTCTCATAACAAAGCCGAGCGACTTCGAGGCTTTAGCTACTATATGTTCCACGTGTGTGTTAAATAAAAGCTTAGAATCGTGATAGACTCCTAAGTCACGCACTCCATCGCATCGCTGTAGTAGCTGCCCTTTAAGTATGCAAGTAGTAGGGAGAGGCGCACGCTTTCTGGTAAATGATATTACGGAGCATTTAGAAGGATTCAAGTCCAATTTATTGATCCGGCAGTAATCATCTAAACGTGCTAAGTCTGATTGGAGAGCATCCATATCATCCAATGATGAAATTGAAGAAAATATCTTCATGTCATCAGCAAAGCAGAGCAAGTCAGAATGATGAAAACACGAGCGCATGTCGCTCACGTAGATGATAAAAAGTAACGGACCCATCAGAGAACCCTGAGGAACACCACTGGGAGCTGAAACCCAGCTTGAGATGTAGTTACTAACAACGACTGCTTGAGACCTGTTATCCAAATATGAGGAAAACCAGCGAAGTAAGTCGCCTCTAATACCGTTGTTAAAAAGCTTCCCTTTGAGGATATTATGATCGATTCTATCAAAAGCTTTGCTATAGTCCGTGTAAACGACATCCACCTGTGCCCCATCATCCATCCTTTCCGTTAGGAAGTCATTATGCAGAGCCAAGTTAGAAACTGCATGCTGTGAGGGACTAAAAGATTGACTGAGCGCAGCATACACTTGGTCATAGACCACCCTCTCAATTTTTTTTTCTAATATGCACAGTTTAGAAATTGGCCTGTAGTTAACTACTTCACTTTTATGTCCTTTTTTATGCACTGGAGTTATAAAGGCAGACTTCCAGATATGGGGAACAGTACATGAAGAGAGTGATTTTTTAAACAAGAGAGATACTGGCAAGGCAATGGATTTAGCACACCCGATCAAAAATTTAGGTGATAAGTGGTCCGGGCCACCAGATTTAAATGGATCAATATTATTAATTAATTTAGCTATAACATTTGGGTCAATTTCAATAAAATGAATATCCGAAGGTATATTAAGATTTTCAGCAGTTTGGATAGAACAATGATTATTAATAGACGATACATCACAAGGGTTAAGATATGTAGAATAAAAGTGGGCAGAAAACGCGTTACAGATAGAATCAGTAGAGGAAAGTGTCACATCGCCATACTTCAGGTAGCTGGGCATTATATTGGTCTTAGACCGCTGTTTGACAAAGCTCCAGAAGCGCTTAGGGTTCAGTTCAATGCAGGCTTCTGTAGCCGCTACATAGTTGGCATAACAATCCACTTTTGGGGGTATTATTCTAGCTTTTTAACTCTTTCCCGTAAATGTTTAAAGGTGGCTTTATCAGACAGCCTACCGTACAATTTAATTTTACGAAGATATTTGGATTTCTCCTTAATCAAGCGTTTAAGTGACGAGGAATACCAAATTGGGTATGAGTTATGGAATACTGTCACAGTAGGCACGTACTTATTTTGAATTTCCTCTATAGTAGAATAAAAAAAGTTCACAGCGTCATTAAGCGACATATCAGAGAGTATATTCGTCCAGTCTATAGCTGATATTTCCCTATTGATTTCAGTAAAGTTCCCCCTATCGTAACGATACCGAATATAAGGCGCAGGCGTTAAGTGACTGTACTCAAAAAAGTTTACCTCGATACGGAGGGCTGGGTGATATTTGTCAACAGGCTTTAAAGGCGCTAGACACTCGTACACTGAGACAATCTCATTACACAACACCAAATCCAAGATTTTACCAAACGCTTTCTGTATTCCATTATATTGAGCGAGCCCTAAAACACGTATATCATCAGTAAGCGTGTACTCATCACCACTACAAATATTCGAAGGCAGCAATGAGCCGTCATTTAATTGCCACAAGATGCCACTCAAATTAAAGTCGCCAATAATTAAATAGTAATCAGTTGGATTATTTAACATTGAGTTATTTAAACTACGGGGAAAATTAGACAATTGCTCAGAAAATGAAAAACCACGATTTTGATTACATAGGTAAACGGTGCAGATATTTAACTTAACGCAGTTATGTAATTGCAAGCACTATTGATCGTGAATTCTAAGATTGGTCCAAGTTAAGCATATAGCGTATTCTCAGGCC
Source organism: Orthosia gothica (assembly GCA_949775005.1). Lineage (NCBI taxonomy): Eukaryota > Metazoa > Arthropoda > Insecta > Lepidoptera > Noctuidae > Orthosia > Orthosia gothica. The sequence continues at coordinate 10,853,018 of OX459047.1, read as the reverse complement.
CTCTTGCACGAAAATCATAACTCAGAGTAAGATGCTAACATGAGTAATACCAATAGATAATACTCGTATTATCAACTCTTTTTTTATTTAAATTTATTCTGATTCTCATAAAAGTTGCAGCTTTTGAAAACAGGGTTTTTTTTAATTCCTTGCCTATAATTATATATAATATATATATAATATGACAAATATACACTCACGTCTTTTTCCCGCACGGATAGGCAGACACTAGTGACACGCACGCTAGTTATTAGTTCTACGCACCTGTCCTTCTGAAGAACATCACCAATAAGATCAGTGTCTGTCCTTGTAGGGTATTTCCACTCATGTCGTCTGAGATAAAACTATTTGTTTCTGAAAGTACTGTAACCTATTACAAAAACAATTTCACTATTTAGTAGAAAGTTACATTTCGCTCGCTTTACATTTGTACACGGTTTTGGGTTAATTTTTACCCCGAAAATAGCATTTAATAAATTATTTATTCGCATCAAAATTCACAAAATGGTGAAATCCTGAAACCTGAGCTAGGAAACAGCACCTGTGTTTTAGGGGTCAGTGACCTCTTCCGTTACGTTACATAATTAAAATTAATTAGACGCCAATTTTAGTAATATTGAAATTACAATCTAAATAATTATTTATTCAAAATCCTAGACCAAAATCGAAATCATAATTAAAAACCAACTCAAAATTAAAATCAAAGTCAAATATAAATTTACAATCAGAATTAAAATTATATTCAAACTTTCAAACTTAAATTCAAATTTAAAATCGAAATAAAAACCAAGACCAAAATCAGAATTGAAACATATAATTTAATTCAGAATAAATATTAAGATTACAATCACAATTCAAATTAAAATCAAATATAAAATTACAACCAGAATTAAAATTACAATGTGAAATAAAATTACAATCAAACTCAAAGTATAAATTAAAATCAAAATCAAGATCAATATTAAAATCGAAAAATAAAATTTAAGTCAGAATAAACATTAATATTACAATCACAATCCAAATTAAATGAAAATTAAAATAAAGTCAAATATTCGAAACAAAGACTAAAATCGTAATTAAATTTATTACAAAAAACAAAATTAAAAACGAAGTTAGTAATGATATAAAATACCATGATGATACACGACAAGTAATCTCCATCGCATCACATGCACACGACCGTAAATTCTCACACTCAACTACCACAACACAACCCAGACCGTGTCACGAGAACTCGACTCTCAATAATTAGGTGTTCCATACTACATTGTGCCTAGGTCACCTTTGATCTTGTCGGGTCGGATAAAAAGTAAAACAATAGATACTATGCTATAGTTGATTTAAATGAGAACGATGACATTGGGTTCACTTGAACCTGTGTCTTGAATCTGTCTGTGAACATAAGTAGAAGGTGAGTGGCATGTAGTCACATCTGATGCAGATTTTTAGATTATCTGTAATATAGAAGTGACAGCTGCCCCATCGCACTCTTCCCTAACCACTGCAACTTCTGAAAGCCACAATCAACAGTGGCGACCACCAGAAAAGCACCGAGGCAATGATGCTCGACGAAGTCCAGGTGAATGAATTTAACTGCCTTGAATCCCGCAAAGAAATAAATCAGAAAAGAATAACGGAAGAGTAATAAAATACATAGTTTCCACTTCCCTCCATATCAAGCAGGAGACAGAACAAACAAGGCCAATAGGCACAAAGGGTCTTATACAACTGAGATAAGCCCAGTTGCCTAACACCACGGATAAAAATGATCATTTTGTCTTTTATTTGCCTCTGGACAGCCAAAGTTGTGCTGTGTCATGACACTGTAAGAATTGTGCAACCCTATGGATTCCTAACGCAATGCGTTTTACAGAGTTTGCAGCCAAGTTTTATTTGTATCGTATTGGCAAAAACTGTGTAGTGAAGCTGACATCCCCCGGGGTACCTACGCCAGACTGCATTTAAGTTTCACCTCTCGAGAAGGCTATTTTAACCCACGCGATTGCATTCAGTGAAAGTGAATTTACGAACTGCACAAAATTATGCACTTGACTTACTCCTTCCTTCGGCTTCGAACTTGACCTGCATTCTTACATACGTTTTCAATGTTAGGGTCGAAGTACATTGAAAGTATTGAGACAGAGTCGAAATGAAGCGATGTGTCGGTTTAAAATGTACATAGCATATCGTCCCTTATCTTCACAAAATATAGTCGAATCATAACGTCGCCGATGGGTCAAATTCTGACGTATATGCGCGAACTTGCACGTCTTCATCTTTTATTTATCTTGCTAGGAATGAATGCATTACGTGCGTAGTGAAAAAAGGGATCAATCTTATTCTTTTTCTTTCTTTCTCCTAGCTATTATCCAGTTTATTAGAGGACAGCCCTCCTAGTATTTCTGCGCCACACCTTTCGGTTGCAGTTGTCTCTTCTGTTGTGTTGCTCATGTCAATTTCTATAGTTCTTAGCCAGGTCATTGGTGGTCGTCCATGACCTTTTTTACTTCTTCTACATTAATGATGCCTCATCGTATGTCCTTACCAGCGTAAGCGGTTTGCACTTATTTTCTCGTGTATTTTGGCAACTTAAAAAGTACCACGGATATATCTTATGCATTAATCATCACTTAATTTATACTAGGTCTCAATGTGCTTTGACCCTTACCGTGTAGGAATAAAATCTGTGTCAAATTGTACCGTCATCTATTTAACATGGCCGTCACGTTATGTCTCTGAATCACATTGTGTTTAGGCTCCATTCACTTGTTTTTGAAAGTATTGTGAGTATTTGTTTATTGCACTTTCGTTTGTCATTTGTTTTTAGGGAGTGTTGTCTGTTAGCAGATATGAGGGACTGAGAAACTTGAGGTAAGGAAATGGAAACTCTATTTAAATAGCCTGTTAAAAGTTCAAATTCATATTATATATATATATATATTGCTTATCACTCTTACTACTTCATGATTAGATTTTTGTCTTAGTTGCTCTTGAGACTCGTGAAAAAAATATTATATTAATATGTTTTCACTGGCAAACAATAGTAAATATTATTATTTTTTTGTGTCTGTCATCAGATAATTAAATTCTAAGTCAATATTTTTTCTTATAAAATATGCTACGGTTTCTTGAACCTGTTCTTAGTTCTTACACTACGAAACCCCCTAGAAAGATAGGTCGTCAACATCTTCCTGTCCTTATCTTATGTTACTTGGGGTCAGCGCAACACGTTTTCTTCTTCCATACCGTCCTATCTCTCGTCACACTATCACTGACTCCCTTTACTTTCATATCACTCCTCATACAGTCCATTCATCTTTTCACTGGCATTCATCTCCCTCTCCTTCCATTCAGATTTATATTCATAACTCTTTTAGTAATTTGGGTTTCCTCCCTCCTCATCACATGAACATACTAGGACAAACAGTTTCTTTTCAAATTTTCTGTCACTGGCACCACTTTCAAACTTCCTCTAATATACTAATTTCTCACTTAATCTATTCTGGTCACTCCGCACATCCATCTTAACATTCTCATCTCTGCTATATGCAATCACTTTTCATACATCTTTTTCACAGCTCGACGTTCTAATCCATAGAGTATGAGGTCTGATCACGGGCTTGTAAATTGTCCCCTTTAATTTGAGTCGCAAATTGTTCCAGTAACCTGTCGCCATTTCATCCATCTATTATAATACATGTATAAAGTACGCACTCCCGTACGCTATCTTCCGTCCCAATACTATTAAAAAAAAAACATCCATCGATAATACATGTATAAACTACGCACTCCCGTACGCTATCTTTAGTCCCAATACTATAAAAAAAAACTCTAGAAATGCTCACATATATAAACTCGTATTATATCCGCACGCTCATGTTGTGTCCGGTTTGTATGTTTCGAGGTAAATCGCTCTGCGACGCACTTTCCACGTAAATTGCCTGCACATTTATATCGCGGCTGTGATGAGCATCAAATGGGGTGACATGATGATTCTTAGATGGCGACTTGATTTCTTTACTTTTTTTCTTGGAGTAATTGAAATGTTTTGAACTGTAAAACGGACGCAATAAACAAACAAATGAAAAAGTTGAAGCCCAGAAAAATACGCTGTTGTACATAATAAATTAGACGGTTTGTGCTCGGTTTTTTTGTCCAAATTCATTAATGTCTGCTCTGTCTGTCAGCTGATGTGTTGATGATGCTATCAAAATTATAAAATTGCTAAGAATGTTATAGAAGAAATGGCAACACAAGTTAGCATGTACTCATCAATCAATCTGCCTAGCATTTTCCCAACTCTCTATTTATGTTAGCTGCAAATTTGTAACCGAAGGCCGCTGAATATAAGTATTTTACATGATACAATTGCTTATCTGCCCTACAAGCTTTTTTGCAAGACATGTGTCAGATTTCTGGTTACTCACTACCCGTAATGACTGTCAAAGATCAAGAAATGATAGTCGGGCCCAACACTATGTGCTTTCCGAGGCACAAGTTACAAATACTCATATATTAAGATAAAAGAATCCTAGTGTGAGGTTCAATGCACGTAAACATGATGTATAAGACCATCAGTCTATCAGTATCTTGGCCTTATCCCAATTGATTTGGGGACTTGGGTTCAGTCAAATTTCTAAAATGGTCTTCACCACTTTTCCAGACATCACTCAGTCCATCGATCAATTCTTAGTCCTGAGACAATCAATTTGATCTTGTTCTATTTTCAAACGGATCAAAATAAGATCTCTTTTTAGGACGTGATGCTATGTCGCGCTAGGATAAGCCAATTTACATTCAATGGATCGAACTAAACGAAACCTATTTCGGATAAGAAACGATTGTAGAATAATAATTTAAATAATGGAGGTAGATGTCTATTTATTTTCGGATTCGTGGAAAGTGTTATTCGAGTTTTGATTTCTTTCATACGTGTTTAATGGAGGGATTAGAATGCAGGATTTTCATTTATATTTTGTTTGCTTTTGATTAAGAAAATTATTAAGGAGGATAATAAAAATATATGCTATCGTTTTCAGCACCGGCAGCGATGCAGACATGTTTGTTGTTCCTAGCTACTGTTTGTTCTCTACATTATTATCTAGCTTATGCTAAGGGTGGTTACGCACTACATCCGATCCGTGTCCGTGAAATATCAGTTCCGAAGTTAAAGTTACGTAGTACTTCTTTTAAGAAAGCGTACGCACTACATCCGAACTCTATCCGTCATAATCACACCAATATTATAAAGGCGAAAGTTTGTGAGTGTGAGTTTGTAAACGGATCTTGATGGAATTTTGCACAGTGATATAGTCTGGAATAGCACATAGAATACATTTTTTCCCGAAAATATGTTTCCTTGGGCTAATTTTCGACATTCACGCAGCCGAAGCCGCTAGCAGAAGCTAGTTTTCAAAACATTTTGTACTCAGAACTCTAATCACGGACACGAATCACGGACACGGACATGTAGTGCGTAACCACCCTAAGAATAAGTACGTTCACGTAATTGGTCCAGAGAGTTGCCCAGCTTCAAATTCAAAGCCTCTTTGCACGGCATTCAAACTATTCTCACTCCAATCAATCTGCCAAAACCTTTTCCAACTATTTTGAGGTCAGCTTCTAGACTAGCCGGATGCAGCTGAGTACCAATATTTTAAATTTAGCGACTGCGTCTGTGACCTCCATAACCCAGTAACTAGGTAATACGAATAACTTTTGGCAAAACTGGGATCAGATTTTTTGGGACAATCCCACCGCACTATTCCGAAACCACTGCAACTCCTGAAAGCCAGAATCAACAGTGGCGTCCACCAGAAAAGCGCCGAGGCAATGAAGCTCAACAAAGTCTCGCATAATGAATTTAAATGTCCTAGATCCCGCAATGAAATTGATCAGAAAAGAAAAACGGATAAGTAGGAAAAACAACTGACACAACGACTGTCGAAAATTTACAAATGACAGCCGGGACCAACGGTTAAACGCGCTTTCCAAGGCACAGAGGTATCTCGGTATGTTAAAATATTCACCTATCCACGAACCGACCTTAGAAGATCGACTCGAGCGGCTGTTATTATTTAACCACGAGCTCCTCAACTATTCTCACTCTATAGAGTCAATAATAAACCTTCTAACCTATCATCGAATTCACTAACTTGATTTACAGTGGCATACCCAGTAATAAAGCTACCAAGCCTACAAGCTAGGAAATCGACATTCCAACTAAATTTATGACCACTATGTGGTAGCTATTACTACTTGTAGTAGTATCTCGGACTAACTATATAGAGCTAGGTTTCTAACGCAACAAGGCCAGTGTCGAGACTATCTTTGTACAGTCGAGATGAGTTAGAGCTAATGAGAAATAGTGAAAATAATGGATTTAGAGGGTGTTCTGGCAGGGTTTTTGAGTAAGCATATTAGGGTTAAAAGTTGATTGCTGTTGAAGTGCTGCTTGCTGGGAGAACACAGAGGAAACATGATTTTAAAAGTTTTGGTTAGGAGCCCTTTAGTCAGGGGCTTACTTTCATATTTCAATAAAGGTCACTTAAGACACGGGCCGTTAATTTTCATCAAATCGGATGCCGCTTGACACGAAATGATGTCAATTTGGGTCAAACGAAGAAAATAGACGACTTTGAAAATTTAGAATTTTCGAAAACACAGATAGACCATATTCTTGATTAGGGCACAGTGTTGGACTATTTGTAGTGGGTATGTCCCCTTGAGATAATTTCTGACTTCCACATTGGCCAAGTCAATGGCAGAAGGTCAATATCAAAACCGAACTCCATTTTCCGTGTTACGCATCGCGTCGACTTCTCGCCTGTACCGACCCGTTCCGAATCGCCCGCAGCAGCTTGCGCCGCTTCTCACATAATGGCGTCTTCCTCCGATCATCTCAGGATGTCCGGCCGTCGGGAAATTTTAGCGCACCTTCTTTGGACAATATCATGACCCACATATTGAGGAAAAGCAAGATTTTGTCTGCAAATTTTATGTTTGTTTTTAATTGTGCATAAGGAAATTGGGCACGTAATATTGTTAAGCGTAAGATGAGGGGGAAACAGAGATGTTTACCCCTCATCATTTTCTGGGGGTGCAGCAGTGGCTCAAACAAGTTGAGCAAACAAAGGCACAGTGGTACCATCATTTTTATTCTCTAAGCCATTTAGGACATTTCAGACCCCCCCTGTAACTTTGTTGTGCATAAAGCTGAAAGCCTGAATTTTCAGTGACTAAGAGAAAAAAATATAACTGGGCACAGGCAGGTTGTAACAGAAAGGTGTGGTTATCTTTTGAGAACTGGTTTTACCCATGGATATAGAAAGAAAAGAAAAAAAGTCAGAAAAGAAAGAATAGAAAGAAAAGAAAGACAAGAAAGAAAAGAAAGAAAAGAAAGAAAAGAAAGAAAAGAAAGAAAAGAAAGAAGAGAAAGAAAAGAAAGAAAAGAAAGAAAAGAAAGAAAAGAAAGAAAAGAAAGAAAAGAAAGAAAAGAAAGAAAAGAAAGAAAAGAAAGAAAAGAAAAAAATGAAAGAAAAGAAAGAAAAGAAAGAAAAGAAAGAAAAGAAAGAAAAGAATTAAAGAAAGAAAATAAAGAAAAGAAAGAAAAGAAAGAAAAGAAAGAAACGAAAGAAAAGAAAGAAAAGAAAGAAAGGAAAGAAAACAAAGGAAAAAAATTAAAGAAAGAAAAAAAATAAAAGAAAGAAAAGAAAAATGTGTTTATTGGCATTAAAATCAAAAACACCTTAAAACAACAACAACAACAAATTTATTTCAAAAAAGTTTTACATTTCCATGGACAGAAACAGTTCCTCAAATATGACCACACCTTTCTATTGTTTCTTGTTGTTAGACAGAATATCTAACTATTTATTGTACAAACGAAAAATCATAATAAGTAAATTAGAGTATATAGGACTTTTGGGACTTTTGGGGAAAAGATCAGGGAGTGTGGGATTATTACCTCAATAAAACCACCCCCGTGATTACCATCAGCACCTGACAGGAACCCACTCTGTGCAACGCCTGTTGCAAGCCTGTTGCACATCTCGCTGAAATAAGCGTACGTAGCGCTTTTAGTGTTACTAGCAACACAAAAGCGGCAGTCTTATCACTAAAAGCGATCTTATAAGCCAAGCATAATCTAAAAACTAATGGAGTCTAAACTAAACTATGCTGATAGGACAAGAACACAAAGTAGGATGACATAATTTTTTAGTGGAACAAAAAAATTAAAAAACGTCACTGTGCCCACAAGTGAAATTCACATCGGTATGAATGTAGATGATGTACATTTTTTGTTGAAGCAATCATAAGATCTCAGCTGTCACCTTGTGGCATAGTTTTACATATTGTAGCCATGTCACTTCCTGTTTTGTCTAGTGATGTGCTGCAATGAACTTAAGGACTATCGATAATCATCATCATCTTTCTGCCCTTATCCCATGTTACCTGGGGTCGGCGCAATACGTTTTCTTCTTCCATACCGTCCTTTCCTCAGTCACGCTATCACTGATTCCCTTTTCTTTCATATCTCTCCTCACACATCCATCCATTTTTTCTTTGGCCATCCTCTCCCTCCACCTACATTGTTTTTTCATTCATAGTTATAGCTTTATTTTCACTATCTTCTTCTTCTTCGCTACCCAGATTTTCTTTGTCTACAACTTCTCCACTTCCATGGTGGAGCATAGTTTGCAACTCTGCTCCACATGCACACCATGCTGGCGTTCCTACAACGTAAACACACTTTGTTAGTAATTGGTCACCTTCTTACTTGGTTTATCCTTTTGACGCTTTGATAATAATATCCTGAGGATGAATTAACTGTTTGGGCTAATAGTTAATATATGGTAATAGAAGTTTTTGAAACAATTTCACATCAGCATCCTTCAACAAAATTATATCTACCACAGTTACATCATCATCATACTTTCAGCCAAAATATATCCACAGCTGGACATAGGTCTCCCCACATCGATCGGTTCTGTGCATCTCGTATGCAGTGAATTCCCGCAAACTTAAATGGGTCCTTTTATTGTTTTATCCAGATTCTGATTCAGAACAATCATAAGGTATTTTAAAAAGCTGGTAAATGTTATATTCACATAATCATACTCACGCTTGAAAATCATGCTAAAAGTTGAGTCAGTGTGTGTATATAATTAAATGAAAACAATAAACGAAATTAATTAAATTAAAAAATAATAATAATAATAATTAATCCATCAGCAACTTGCTCTGAAATACACTCTTGTGGCATCGGAGGTGCCGTACTACAGGTATGTGCCCGACCCAGTTCTCGAGAATGGCAATATGACATTGTACTGGGATCGGTCCATCATCACTGACAGGACTATTGTAGCCAATAAGCCTGATATAGTGGTGGTAGACCGAATCGAGAGGCTTGCAATGATTGTTGACATTACCGTCCCTCATGACGGGAACCTCGTGAAAGCCGAGAAAGATAAGCAAATCAAGTATCTTGACATGGCTCGCGAGGTGTACCGATTGTCGTGTCGGCCAATGGCTTAATAGCCACGAGCCTCGACCAACATCTTAGGAGGCTCTCGTTAGGCGGCTGGGTCAAGGGCCTGATCCAGAAAGCAGTATTTCTGGACACGGCTCGTATTGTTAGGAGGTTCCTCTCTCTGGAGCCCTGACCGCCGGTAGCTTGGACCCTGTTCCCGATACTCTCTCGGGGGCCTCTATTTTCTATATTTTTAAATGTTTTTGTTTTTTAATTTATTTTATAAAAATATTTTAAAATGTACAAGATAAGAAATTTTATGAATAAAGGACATAATAATTATTTAAATTAATTATTTTATAATTAATTAACATTAACGTTTGGAATTATCTGTTTATAATTATTAATAGAGTTACATTGGTTTTAGTAATAAGATTATCAACAAATCTCTGTCACTATTCTAATGTTAAGAAAATATTGTAACAAAACCTTCTCCTTCCAATTAGATTGTTTGAGCCCCTGCCGCCTGTGATACAGGATTACCTAGTACAGGCGCCTCAGATTTAAGACCTATTAGTATAGTTTACCAATTTGAAGTTGTTATAAAGATTTTTACATGATTAATTTTCTAAGCCCATCGATATATCGAGTAAACCTCATCACTACTCTTCGGTAACCTGCTTTACACCATTAACAGTATGTGGGATGAATGTAAACTTCACTCTCAATATCAGGCGGGGCTGCGCGCGTGCTGTACTGACGCGGACGGATTCTTTCTCTATGCTGTTTTAGAAAAACAACATTTGTTAGTACGAATGGGTTTATTTTAATGTCCTTGTGAAATCCTCGTAATTTTCTTTTCTTATTATGAATATAAACTATTTGGGACATTTTTCTTAGATTCCAAAAACAATGAGGACAAAGTTTTCTTCGGCTTTTCTAAATTTTATATTACAGTATCTCCAATAAATCAGTTTTGTCAAGTATGTAGACGGAGAAAAAGGACATCGTTGCAATGAAAGAATGGATCATTACGTTATTAAACAGTTGTTTTGAGGCAGCAAGACGTGCAAGTTATGGAAACTATTATAGCGCCATCTATGAAATGATTTCGAAAGTACGTGTGGAGAAATGTACGATGAAAGAATTTGTCATTTCCTCTAACGTGTCTAGATGGCAGTTTATAGAGAAAGTAAAGTGAAAGTTTGTTGTGTGGCGGTAACAGCGCCATCTTTGAAATGGAGCTTGGATGTGGATACAAAGAAAGTAAGAGAAAGAACTTTTTACACTTCAAGTGAAGGTACAGTTGTGTTAGTACATTTAAACGCTGCTAGATGGCGTTTTATATTTTTATTTAGGATGTATGTGACCTGCAATTTTATGTACTAGTTAAATGCAAACTTTCGGATAGCAGTACTAGTTACTAGCAGCAACTAGCAGAAACTTAATACATAGTTTATTTACGAATGCTGTTTTAGCAGATTAATTGATAACTGAGGTCTGTCTTAAATCTTTAGAGGCTGACTTGGCTTTCTTCAGTATTAAGAACTTCTATACTATTCTTCTTTATCATTTAGCTGTTGAGCTTCTTTAGTTGGACCTTTTCCTCTAGCAGCTAGTTAATTATTGCCTGAATATAATAATTGAAAGCCATTTTAGTGTCACTTATAACTGTCTTTGAGGATGATCTTAATAGAAGCTAGTTAAGAGTGGGTATCCACTTGACTACACTCTCTAGTAGTAGGGATTTCAATAAGGTTTTTCCAGTAAGAAATAATTTAGCTACTCGGTGCATTTACTAGTGTGCCAGGTGATTTCTACACCAGGCCTTTTTAGTGTTTCGTACCCGAAGTGCCCAAACGGAGCGCTATTTCTGTCCCTCACGTGTCTGTCTGTGTCCGTCTGTCTGTCCGTCGTCGGCCACACAGGTTTTATAGCCAAACGGTTGGAGGTACAGTCTTCATATTTTCTCAGTATAAGCATCTTGTTGACTTTGGGTCACAGCCATAAAATTGACAAAAATATTTTAATATTTTTTAAGCGTTTCTTCTACACAGCCAAGCGGAATCGCGTTTATTCCATTGACCTATGAACTTCAAATTTAGTGATAATATTTTATATAACATATATTTTACTAAAAAATACCAATAAATTGATAAATAAGATCTTTTCTTTGAAATTCCCTTAGTTTTTCTATTACTACCACCTTGATTTTGCGATTTGGTACGGAAACCTAAGTGTGCGAAGTCCAACACGCACTTAGCCGATATTTTATTTCCTTCTTCCTTGTGGATTCTCCCGGTTTGATTTCCGGATGGTAAACTATTTGTATGGCCTACAGCTTGATGCTTTTTTCTGAACTGGACCTATCACATAAGTTACACTAAAATTTTCTCGCTTCGCTCTATTGATCTATCACAAAGGATCTATGCATTTTCTCGGCTAAACTTCCCAATACATTCAACGAAAACGAACGAACGGAAATACTCCCATTAGGTGGATGGTGGATGCGAGACGCACGGGACTGGTCGATGTGGTGACACTTGAGAGAGGCGTATGTTCAGCTGCAGACGTCTTTCGCCTGAAATGATGATTCTGTTGATGATGTTGTATCGAGCCTTTCCTGCAAACCATGATTTGCATTGGTTACATCCATAGCTAAGCAATTGATTTCTATGATTTCTTCTTTTTAGGGTTCCGTACCCAAAGGGTAAGGCCCTATTACTGAGACTCCACCGTCCGTTTGCCTTTCTGTCTTTCTGAATGTCTGTATGTCTGTCACCAGGCTGTATCTACCATGTTAGCTAGACAGTTGAAATTTTCACCGATGATGTATTTATGTTGCCGCTACAACAACAATTACTATCAACAGAATGAATTTTTTTTTTTTTTTTTATTTGTTTATTCAATGATATTTTAATACAGACTACATTACTTAATTCTAAACTCGCCAAACTTTTACGTTTGATGGCGAGAGGCGCTCTTTTACATCACAAATGCACCACTTACATACCTACTACTTATATATTAATAGTATATATTAACTGTTATGGTTAATTCTTACGTACCTATTTAGTTCAGTTTGCTATCATGTATAATGTTTTTTAATTTTGTTTTAAGTGACCCTTTACTAATTTTTACATTTTCTCTTAATAAATCTATTTTGTTAAACACTTTAGGTACCAAATACTTAGATGTTCTCTTACCGTAATAATTTGTTATCTGTGGTTGAACCAGTTTGTTCTCTCTAGCCCTACGTGTGTTGTACTTGTTTTTAACATTTACTTTATAATCATCACTATAATAATATTCCAGACCTATCAAATATTCTACTTTTTTATCTATGGGTATAATATTACAGATGGGAAATAATTTATCATACTCTTTGTTGCACTTATCTTTAACATGTTTACTAACTAGAAACTTTATCAGTCTTATTTGTATATCTTTAATATCTCTTAAATATGTAATAAAGGTTCGCCCATACACAAGGAGTCCGTAGCTTATTAGCGAATCGGCAAGTGCAAAATACACCATTCTTAACGTATGTTTGTTTAATACATTTTTTAAAGTGGTAAAACTTACTTAGCACTGATCTTAGTCTATTGCAAATATCATTTACATGTAATCTCCAATTAAAGTTAATAAATAAATATTTAAATGGTCCCCTATACAACGAACGTGATTTTTGCCGTTTTTCGCGATATTGGTACGGAACTCTTTGTGCGCGAGTCCGACTCACACTTGGCCGGTTTTTGTTTCTTTCTGGTGGACTCTACCGGTTTGATTTCCGGGCGGAAAACTATTTGTATACTTAGCCTACAGACAAACGCTTCTAAAATGAACCTGTATATTAAATAAATAAATAAATGTTTATTTCAATAACTTAAGAGGACGATTACTCGTACATTTGGTTTTCAGGGCACTTCCATTTAAGTAAGAAATATGCTTGTGTTAGGAAGTTGCGCTCTTCCAGTAGTTACAACTTTTATAGGCTATTGAATAGACATTTCATTACAGTAGGTACTGGAAAATAAAAAAGTAAAAAGTGATATAAATCTATACTAATATTATAAAGAGGTAAAGTTTGTGAGTTTGTGACGTTGTAAGGGGTAATCTCTGGATCTACTGAACTGATTTTTAAAATTCTTTCACCAGTAGAAAGCTACATTATTCCTGAGTAGTAATTTCAAAAAAAAAATTAGATCCTTATGAAAATTGCATTAATGTAACCCAAAGTACTGGACGTGGACTGTGAAAACTATTGATGATAGTTAAAAATTAGTAGGTAGGCAGGGTAGGCAGAGCAGGCAGGGTAGGCACGGTAGGCAGGCTAGGCAGGGCAGGCTGGGTAGGCAGGGCAGGCAGGGTAGACAGGGTATGAAGGTAGGTAGCCAGTTGATGGGAGCGAAGCCCCGAGGGTCAACTAGTCAAATTATAAAGTAAAACCTGAACAAAGTAGGTAATGATTAATTAAAGACGCGCTGAACGTAGTGTAAAGGTATGTTATGGTGGGTATGTGTGTGTGAGTGAGTGTAAGTGTATGTGTTTAATGATAGTAGGTATATTAGATTGCGACACTAGTATTTTCCCTTGGCTTCGCTATGTTCATCGTCAACATCATCATTTCACGACATCCACTGCTGGACATTGGCCTTCCAAAAGTGCCGTATGTGTGTACGCTCATTGGTTTATCCCAAAGAAACCATGCATTTTCTGGGATAAAAGTTCTATTACTTTCAACGATAGTGCAACGCATATTATTTACTTCTACACATTATCTCCTACAATCAAACAAAACAATTTTACCTCTTCAAAACATCATTAAATATATAGTATATTGAATGATGCTTATCCGTGATCATGTCATAAACTGTTTATCCGTGATCATGGTGCTTGCAACAGCACCGAAATATCGGAAACTTGCAATAAACAGTAAACATGGTAAATATCCCGTTTCGAATGTTAATGTTAGTGTTAGTCACCATGACAGTTTAAAAACTTAAATCATTCAATATAGTTTTTGTAAGTGACTCGCGAGACAAGAAATCTTTTCACCGTTTAATATCAGCGAGCAAGCATGAAATACGTCATCTTTACAATAGTATTGCAACTATTACCTACCTATTATGTTCCTAAAATGTCGCAATTCTATTGACATAATACAGTCTTGTTCTTTTTGCAGCAATTTTCTGGTGAAAGGCTTATAAAAATAAAATAGTCCAAAATCAAGTGAAAGTGTATCGGTCGTTTTAGAGAAAAGTGGTTTGTAGGTCTTTTTCTGTTTCTTTACTTGCTTTAGGCTTTTTTTGTGTGGCTTATTATAAAATTCTTTAGAGAGAAACGAGATGATGTTTAGTTCTTTTTCTTCCGTTACTCTTATTTGGTCATTCTTGGCTATTACTATCTACAGAGCGGATTTTATTTTATCAAGTTACTTGTAAATTCTTATGTTAGCTATTAAGTCAGTATGCTTTCTACAACAACGATAATTAGGTGCATCGAAACTCGCTTTCAAATACTTCTAGTCAAGTAGGTTCTAATCATTGATATACGATTCTAATTATCTAGCCTTTTTTGTTTTACTGCTGAGTAAAGGCTCCCTTCTTCCTTTGCCGATACAAGGCTATCTTTTGATAGATAGTTCTGGCCAGCCCTTTCGGTGGGAGTCGAGCTCGTCCCGCCATTATTGCACTGGTCCACCAAATGAGTCCAAAAGAACCACCAAATGAGTACCATTAAATGCAGGCATTTAATGGGACTCATTTGGTGGTTCTTTTCATCCATTTTTCATCTGACATATAGCAGACATGCCTATAGAATACCCATTAAAAAGGAAGGATCCTCCGACTAGACGTATGTTGTTTCTGTTGGGCAACAGTCCAACGGTTGTTGATGAGCTGTTTGTATAAGTTCAAATCGCATCGAAAATGGTTCAAATCGTCTGATTGTTCGATGCAGCAGTTTGTGTTTATAATTCGTATGTGGCGTCATAGATGGAGCTACATGCCCGGCTTCATCCCTTTTAAGCAGGCACTGAGACACTGGTTTCATAGCTCCAGAGCCTTGAACATCTTCGCCAAGTTGCCAGCTTGTCGGATTTTTATCGGTTCCATTTCTGGGAGTGTGCAATGGAATTGCATGATATAATTCCGTCCAGCCCGTTCCATCATCGGAATACCAGACGTACGGCGATGCGTCATCGCTACATGGTGGATAACCCATCCATACGCATAAAACTTTTTGGGACACTTTTACTATGCGTACAGCTAAGGAGTGGAATTTCTTGCCGGGGTCTGTGTTTCCCGATAGCTACAATCTAGGAGTCTTTAAGTCAAGAGTGAATGGGTTTTTTCTAGGCAATCGTGCTTCACCGTCGACACCACATCATTGCTTACTATCAGGCAAGATAGTGTGGTCAAGCGAGTGCCTATAGACTATAAAAAACCGGCCAAGTGCGAGTCGGACTCGCGCACGAAGGTTTGCGTACCATTATCGTAAAAAACGGCGGAAAAATCACGTTTGTTGTATGGGAGCCCCACTTAAATATTTATTTTATTCTGTTTTTAGTATTTTTTGTTATAGCGGCAACAGAAATACATCATCTGTAAAAATTTCAACTGTCTAGCTATCACGGTTCATGAGATACAGCCTGGTGACAGACAGACAGACGAACCGCGGAGACTCAGTAATAGGGTCCCGTTTTTACCCTTTGGATACGGAACCCTAAAAAACAGCTTTTTGGGTGAATTCGATTACTAAATGATTGCCCAACTTTATAGAAGATGGCAAATAATTTGTCTGTTTCCACCAAACTAAACCCTAAGGAATGAAAACAAATCATTCCACTTGTAAACCGCGGCGCATCCATCGCTTTGTACCAATCTACCCACAATGGCTGCTGACAATCGTGACAACATTCCATGGCAAAGGTGGGTAGGACGTGACCTGAAATTCAGAGTGTTTTATATGGTGTAAGAAAAGGTGGAATGAAATGGTGTTTTCTTTGTTTGTTTATAAAATATCTTTGAAAAGTCTTCTCTTTGATGTTTTTTTTGTCACTAAACATCACGATAGATAAGAATATTCATAATGTTTTGATTTAAGTCATAATTCGTATCTATCTTGACTTCAATTCCGTTCTAGTAGACGCACAACCTATTTGGGATAAGGACAGCTACTAACTTGCAACTACATAATTTTCCACAATGCAGTGATTGTTTTATGAATGTCGCCAATTCTTTATCAATCTTTTAAATCGATATAAGCAGAAAAGTACACACAAAAAAATGGTTTTGGAATTTTTTGATGTATACTGGACATGGACAGATTTTGTATGGGCGTCGGCATAGTTATCGAATTTAATTTACAACAATGGCTCTTGCTGTTTTATATTCGTGAATATGAGCACATTCAATTGCTATAAATAAAAAACTTCAAGAACTCGTCACAACAACAGACTAGACGAAAACAGTTTCATTAAACCTATTATTCAGATCGTTGCAATAAGTGTACAGATAATGATCTCGCTATTAAAAAAACGCCAGGCGCTTTGTATTAGCAAACAGTTGTAAGAATACAGATATCTGATATGGTTTTAGCATTCTATATTTATTATATTCTTTATTGTACACCACAAAAATATATATACAGGTGTACATAAAAGCAAGTGTACAATGGGCAGTCTTATCGCACAGGGCAATCTCATTACTAGTCATTTAAACAAAGTAATGGACTCCTAAGCTGTATAATGATTGATGTTATAAACTGAGTTTAGTTGACCTCAAACATGTGGCATTAATAATAAAAAATAGCTTAACTATTTTATTTCTTTTATGTATACTTCTAAAGGTGTCTTATTTTTTTTAATCGCAAAAACAAACTGTTACTGTAGGAAGTGAACGTTGCTTTTGAAATTTTTGAAGACATAAGACGGAACCAAATTTACGTGGCGTAGCGTGTCGTGGCGCCTTCTGACGCAGTTGATTGGCTATAAAACACGTTGCGTTATGACGTAGGTTGGAACAGAGTTGTTTGATTGGTGAATCCCGCACCACGCCACGACACGTAAGTGTGGTTCCGACTATAGACAAAAACATCAAGTCTGACACACCGGCTGTCAAACACGTCGCTTTCCGTTTTAAGTATTTTATTTTATGTGAAATAAAAAAAACTAAATTACTAACGCATCAAAATAAGAAAAATCATTTTATTAAATGCAAACAATACCAATAGAGACAGTTTTGTGTGAATGAAATGTTGAACTTGTCGTACAATTCACGTCTAATAACTTACGTGCGTGGTGAGGAACGTCCAATAATATATTGTTTATCTTTCTCTATGGTCTATTATGGCGGAAGGTGACACATGGTACTTTGATTCGCCTTGCACTACTTTTTATTATGAAATAAAAACGTCAAGTTCAGAGAGGTAAAAACTGTGTAATAATTCATTTTTCAATTTTATTTTATACAATTTTGTTTATTAAGTATTTGTAAATAGAATGTACTTTCTGTCCATGTCCTTTCAAAAGATTTTTAAACACTAAATCATAAATTAGGAATCTAAATAAAACACAAACAAATTTAAAATGACAATAATTTAATAAATACTCAATAAATTATGCACCCCACAAATAAATAACTTAATTACCCTAAGAACTACCCTCGTACTGCTTCCACCCTCTATAAGGGAGAGGTGTGACATCATTGGCGTCCCTTCTTCGCCGGTGGTGACCGTGGTGACCTGCGTAGATCACCTGGTGATCTTCGCCTCCTTCATGGGACGTTAGCTTCTTAACTCCGACGATGGCTGCAAGCATGAGGGCGAGGGCTGACGCGGCTAGAGCCTGGGGATGACAAGATATCTTAGGTTTATAGAATACCAGGTTTTCACCACAGCTCTGTTACCGTGGCCTATACGGCAGGAACCGTATTTTTTCCGGGTCTACATGCCACCTAAGGTATTTATTAATACTGTGGGTTTCTATTAGTGATATAATAGGGTAGTTGACAAAAAATATCTACGTATTTATTCCGTCAGTCAGATAACCTAAAAATATTTTTTTTCTTGAGCTACGTAAACAAAAAATTACGACGATACAGTGCGGTGAAATATCGTGTGACTTCACGGTGTGCACTTTATACTAACAAAATGACGTTACAAGCCACAACTTCTGAAGTTTGATGCGCTTTATCTTTGTAAATTTTTATTTATTGGATAAAGCAAAAAATACGGGTCTATATTATTTGATAATGTCACTGATGGACTTAAAAGAATTATCCTTCTTCTACGCAGAAAACATCACTATTTACGTAATTGGATTAGAACTATACCATTTACAAACACAAAAAACGTACCAAATATTTAGATTGTTTCTTTAATAGGTGGCAAAGTTATATAGCTGAAGCTGTAGCTAGGACTTTGCTTGGTGTCGTCTTCTGTGTCCCTTGATTAGGCTGTTAGTGGTAACGCCGAACATATTTTACATGTGGACCACCTGGTTTGCTAAGTCGATAAATAATTATTTTTTCTCTTTCTTAGCTTTCACAAGATTAGGCGACTTTCCAAAAAAGAGAGGAGATTTTCAATTCCGATGTTTTTTGAAGTCAAAAAACAAATATAAGAAAACTAACTGCCGAAATTGAAGTTATTTCTCACTTTTTAGTGTTTTGTTTGGAAATCGGTTATATATTTTTGTAAAAAAGTTTTTTATTTTTCGCTTTTTACTGGTACATTGACTATATCATTATGCGTCGCACTATATCCGGTTTATACGCAACAACGAACTTTTATAATAAAATTATTGCTCTTATTTCTTAAAACTAACAACCACAACAAGTGTACCTATACATTCTTAATTAGAAACCAAGCCTTTAAGCTTAATTAAACCATAAAGAAGCTCATATTTATTATAATCAGAATTAAGATAGTTACTGTAACATTTCTCTTTTATGGCTCACTTGTAATCTTGTAAAATTATATGACGACGAACGACGACGAATTATATGATGACGTCGGCCTAATTACGTTTGCATGATAACAACTTCTCAGCTGTTCATATAATATGTAAAGTCACAAATGATATTATTTTACTAAAGTCGTCCCAATCTAAGCGAGCCGCGATAACTTTGTACGTAAGAAATTGAAAAATCTAATTCATAATCCTAATTAATTACTAGTTTACCCATACACTATAACAACGAGTATCATTCACAAGCATCAAGTTTAATTATTATTAAGTATCTTTATAGCTGTCAAAACGGGCCATTTAATTTTTGAAAAATTTAGCATTTTAATGCCTAATCCCATACAAAGAAACCGTGCCGACGTAACTAGCGATTTTCTTCTGATTAAGATGATTATTTTTATAAGGAATTCGATTTAGCGTGTCTCCGTGTTAGCAGCGACTTGCAAGTAATAAAACATTCCGCAATGTCTCTTCCGTTTCCTGGATATACTAACTATATAAGTACCTTTTAATCCTATATAAAGAGTCATCCAATATAAGGGCTTACAAAGTTACTTTTACAGTTAATAAAATTTTTGTTCACCTACACTGCTTATCTAGGTAGGTAGATATGTAAAGAGTGAATTTCTGAAGATGATGTCACCATGTCGAAGGCAAGAGATGAGATTCTGATCTTAACGATCGTATAGCAGACTAAATTTAGTTTAGTTATATTAGTATTTGAATTTCATTAACAAACTGTTTGTAAAATTATTCATCACCTGCGCTACCTACATTTACAGTACAGATTGGGACTAGTTACCTAGTGTCGGTACCTACCTAATGGAATATGGACGTGATAAAGTCCGTAGCTGAAGCAAGAAAGAAATTAACCGAACTAGTTTTACATTAGAACAACACAATAATGTCGATCCCTTATGTAAAAGTAAAATCGAGTCTGTTAATTTGTTTGTTTGTAACCCAGTTATTAAGTTACAAACCTACTGAATAAATTATAAGACTTGGTTTTACATTCTATCTCACATTTTTTTTCGGTAGAAGAACTGCGCCGCAAGACTTGTGTTTTTTACATGTTATGTTTTTGATGGGCCTCATCAGAAAGCTCACAGTCACCCGAAGGCAATGGAGAGGGCTACAGGTGGAGTATCATTGCGTGATCGAATCAGAAATGTAGAGATCGGCAAGAGGATCAGGGTTACCGACATAGCCCGAAAAATTGCCAAACTTAAGTGGCAGTGGCCAGGTCACATTGCTCGCAGAATGGATGGCCAATGGGGCAGAAAAGTTTGGGAGTAGCGACCGTGAACTGGAAGTCCTTGCGTTGGAAGTCCTCCCACCAGGTGGACCTATGACCTAGTGAAGGTTGCGAGAATCCGCTGCCTGCGAGACGCACGGATCGATCAATGTGGCGACGCTTGGGGGAGGGCTATGTCCAGCAGTGGACGTATTTTGGCTGATATGATGATGATGATGATGTTTTTGATGTAATTCGATTCTACTTCGTGTTGCTGGCTCAACAGTAACTTGGACTGTTTTGTAACAAAACTTTGGCACTGTCGGTACCAGCGCAAAATTCACTTTGGCTGCATAATTTGGGACACAGACGGCAGGACATGAAAAAACTTTTATTTTATTAATTCTAAACGGAATAGGGCGCACGGTTGGCGCAGTGGTTGAGCGATTGACTGCTGCGCTGCGTGTCGCGGGTTCGATTCCCGCACGGAACAAATATTTGTATGACCTACAGATAGTTGTTCCGGCTCTGGGTGTTGTGTATGTGAGTTTATATGTTTGTAAACGCACCCACGATACAGGAAGAAATTCCTAGTGTGGGGCAACGTTTTTTTTAAAGATAAAGATAAAAAACCACAACTCCACTCCAAGATGTTCATGAAAATATCGTGTGTCTACAAGTGTAACAAAACACAATGATTGCCGAGTGATTTTAATTGGGAAAAGTGTGTAATTACTGCGGATAAGCGGGCCAAACCGCGCGGCGTGACGAGTGGCGAGGAAAACCGCCGCCGACGGTCCGTGTGCTAGATACTATACGTGCTTGGATACGTGCAGGAGAAGGTAGCAGACAGAGACCGAACTTCAGACAGTGATGCTGGCGTTTGGAAAAATAATCCCCGGAGGGACAAATTACATTCGATCAACGAAAGCGATAGCAAATCCAATAAAAATATTATACGAAAAAAGTAACCTACCAAATCTTACACAACTTTACACATATTACATCCTGCATTCTCATAAACAAAAGCACCGCGAATTCCGTACAATCAAACATACAACTAAATAAAAATAACAATAACATTCAACACAAAAGTAAAAACAAATTCCTACTATGAACTGCACGTGCACGGACTAATTACGGCAAAACGTAGTCGAGGGAGCACAACTGTTCAGTAATTTACCGGAGGATAAAAAGAGGTGAGTTAATATCAACATATTTAAGAGTAAACTCAAACAACATGTATTTGTACCCTACGTTGCCAACGCCCCAGAGGCAAATATTATAGGTACTAATTTATAAGTAACTCCGTATCTCATTGTAAGTTAACTATATTTATAAGTTATTTTAGGAAATACGTATCTTTAAACCTAAAGCGACTCGATAGCGATTGGTAAAATGTCAAAAATGAAAACAATAGTCAAGAGTTCTCGAAATGTCACGTGGTCAATCCCTTCGAGAAAGAGGTCAACCGTCGAATCCGACTCGGCTGGGCAGCGTTCAGAATGTTGCGCGGTATCTTCACGTCCAACTTACCACAGTATCTCAAGACGAAAGTCTATGATCAGTGTGTGTTGCCAGTTATGACCTATGGCTCTGAGACATAGTCGCTTACAATGGGCATCATCAGAAAGCTTACAGTCACCCAAAGGGCAATGAAGAGGGCCATGTTCGGGGTTTCCTTGCGTGATCGAATCAGAAATGTAGAGATCCGCAAGAGAACCAGGGTTATTGAAATAGCCCGAAGAATTGCCAAACTTAAGTGGCAGTGGGCAGGGCGCGTTACTCGCAGAACGGATGGCCGATGGGGCAGAAAAGTTCTGGAGTGGCGACTGCGAACCGGGACTCACGGGACCGGTCAATGTGGCGACACTTAGGGGAGGCGTATGACCAGCAGTGGACGTCTTTCGGCTGATATGATGATGATGAATCCCTTAGGTACTAGTCCCACCACCGACGATCAGCGAGCAGCGAATGGAGCTATAATCTAGATATGATTTGGCGTGCAGCGAGAATCGAGTGTTATTATCTTTGATAGCTCTTGACACTGCGACAAACCTGTGGTGAGAGAGTATTCGCCGTCAGTGTGAACAGCCAGCGATCAACTATTCTCTCGTCTCTTTTATTGAAAAGGCATCTGTATATTTTTTCATTTCTTCAGCGAAAAATTTTTGATAGCAAATCGAACATGCCAAACACCTCCACACAATATCGCACAGGATAGCTGTTGTTACATCGCGAGCTTCTAAAGTTTGGTCTCTATTTGCTTTCTACTCTTTGGCTTGTATCTTGTGATCTAGTAGCAGAGTGCGCTCATCAGTAAGTAGGAACTGTTTCTATGAAAACATTTTATTTTCTATAGCTAGAGGAGAAGATTTCAGATCAGCTCTCCTTCTTCTTATTTTCGAGTTCATGGAAAACAGTAGATGGCCACATTTATTGTGGCGTCAGTGGCGTTCATTAGGTCCAATAAAGTGCAGATGGATGGGCACTTGAGGTAATCTGGCAAGACAAACCATTAAAAATAAAAAATACTGCGGAAGTTCACAATATGACACATCATATTGTGAACTTCTGCAGTTTTTTTTTTATAACCTCGTGTTTCGTGTTTGACCACTATCTCGACTGGTGTTAAGCAATGATATGATGCACGCTTGCCTAGAAGAGACCTATTCACTCTTGTCTTAAAGACCCCAAGGTTATAGCTATCAGGTAACAAAGACTCCGGAAAGGAGTTCCACTTCTTAGCTGTGCGCTACGATCTACCAAAATATTAGATAATGAATTTAACTGTCTTGGATCCCGCAATGAAATTAATCAGAAAAGAATAAAGGAAGAGTAAGAAAACAAAAACGTAATTTTCACTTTGTTTCTTTAACTGTTTGACACCCTGACTTCCCTGCATAAAGAATTTTTAGTATCATCTTACCTTCATAGTCAACAGACCCAGACCGCCAATACCGATAGCTCCCAGAGCCTTGGCGAACATCAGACCAAGCAGGGCGACGCCGCCACCGCCACCGCCCTTGCCTCTTCCTGTCACTGAAAATAAAATAATTAAATATATTAATAGGATAACGGATAACGTTAAGCCGTTGGTCCCGGCTGTCATTTAAAGATCTTTGACAGTCGTTACGGGTAGTCAGAAGCCTGAGATCTGACACCAGTCTTGCCAAGGGGATATGGTGTTACCCAGTTACTGGGTTGTGGAGGTCAGATAGGCAGTCGCTCCATGTAAAACACTGGTACTCAGCTGAATCCGGTAAGACTGGAAGCCGACCCCAACAACAATTGGGAAAATTTTAGGCATATGATGAATAGAATATCGGATTATATAGTTAACAAAATGCAACTAACTCATTTTGGTTGACTATTCAAAAGTACCTTAACGGTTAAGTTGAAATAAAATATTTTGATTTTGACTGATTTTGACTACAGAAATATCACGTGGTCAATCCTTTTGCAATTTTGGCAAACTTTATCAATGATAGAATGTCAGTTTGTCATGAGACCAAGATCAGGTTTGAATTATTTAAAGAGGCAGAAATATATAAAATAACTAGCTGTTTTTCGCGACTTCATCCGCATCGAACGTAAAAAAAATATGCAATTATTTAAATTTGATCCCAGGAACTGAATTTCTCGGGATAAAAAGCCCTTGTTACTCCTTATTACATCAGCTATCCAGTTAAAGTCTCGTCAAAATCGGTCCAGCCGATTCGAAGATTACGCGGAACAAACATACAGACAGAAACAATTCATAAAATTTGCGTATTTGGTATTTGTACCGTAACTTTATACTTTTACATGCATTCAATAAAACGTTGTTATTTTGATATTACATGCAGACACTTCAATATTATTACTTTAATTTTGTATTTATTTGTAAAGATATATTTCTGCCTAACTATAACACAAACTTTCGGTGGATTCTAAAATCTATCTCCAAATCACATAAACAAATACATCAACCATCAAATGAACGAGAACTATTTTCCAACCAATTGTGACGTTATGACTAATAATCTTAATCGGTAGTCAAATAATCTTTATTAGATGTTTACCTCAGTGTTTTTTATTATTGGTAGGGTTGCATTTAACCACCATCTTGATGGGAATTTCGTTTATGGAATTATCGTATACACCAAAAAACTTACTTAGTCTTACTTAGTGGCACTTTATCTAAATCTATAATACACTATAATTTCAAAGGAAGTAGATGAAATTTTCTATAAAAGGTTTTTTATTTCAAAACTCTGACTTCTATAGTGTTGGTCTAATTAAAATGTTGAAAGTGTAGTACTAAGTTTTAAGGCCAGTGTAGTAAGATAGTATAATAACTAGAAAATGATAGAGAAAATATTGCAAGAGGAGAGTGAGATCACCTTATTTTTTGGGTTTAAGCCATGTCGACGAAAAATGAACGCCACATTCACACTCCACCAGTAGTAGTAGTAGTGCGAGACGTACAGACGTGCACAAAAGAACTTGCAAGTGCTGTTCATTAATTTGGAGAATGAATATGATCTCAATTTCATGTGGTGGTCCTTGAAAAAGTTCTAATAATTTGTTTTGGTGGTTGTAATAATAACCACATAATACCTAATATAACACAAAAATAAAATAATCTCGAGAATGTAGGTTCGCCGAACGTCAAAGTATGGGTTTTTGTCGAGAACCATGACACTCCACTAAAATTACACAAATGTTCATCAAAACTTTCGTCGTTTACATTTTAAAACGTTAACCATGTAAATTAAAACAGAAAGCTGACAGAATTTCAGCTTTTAACAAAAGGCCGATTTTTGAACCGTCAGAAAACTTTTATTCATGAAAATTACAGATTGACAGCTTTTGTATTGAAAATATGCTGCCATTTTTATTTTTCAGTTAAAAGTTATCTGACTATTGGAAAATCAGCCTAGTAGAATTTGTACAAATAATTTATCTTAAACATAATTTGTAGGTATCATATATTAACCTTCGATCTTGAAGCCCTAAAGTTTATCAAGTTTCGGTTATCCTATATTCATTAATAATGATTTCCATCTAAATCTATAACTAAACTTATCATACAGGGAGCAATTAAATCAAAATTCATAATTATTGAGTATCAGCACTTTTTTAACGTAAACATACATAAAACCATGAATAAGATAGTCCCTTCAAACGCTAGTCCTTGCATCTGTTTTGAAAGTTTAAGATGAGAAGAACTGGCGTAACATACTCCCCAGAAGGACATTCGAAGATAAATAGTGATTAATAAGCTTATTCTTAATATTTGTACTAGGATAGTTTCAATAACATAGGCAACAGTGGTTTCTGTTCAGACATTGACGTACAATGCCACAAGAGAAAACCGGCCAAGTGCGAGTCGGACTCGCGCACGAAGGGTTCCGTACTTGGTAAATTGCGGTTTACGATTTATGACGTATAAAAAAAAAACTACTGACTAGATCTCGTTCAAACCAATTTTCGCTGGCAGTTTAAATAGTAATGTACATCATATATTTTTTTTAGTTTTATCATTCTCTTATTTTAGAAGTTACAGTTACACACATTTTACCACTTTGGAAGAGTCTCTCGCGCAAACTATTCAGTTTAGAAAAAAATGATATTAGAAACCTCTATGTCATTTTTGAAGACCTATCCATAGATATCCCACACGTATGGGTTTGATGAAAAAAAATATTTTTAGTTTTAGTTTCAAGTATGGGAACCCCCAAAATTTATTGTTTTATTTTTATTATTGTTTGAAAATCTTAATGCGGTTCATAGAATACATCTACTTACCAAGTTTCAACAGCATAGTTCTTATAGTTTCGGAAAAAAGTGGCTGTGACATACGGACGGACAGACAGACAGACAGACAGACAGACAGACATGACGAATCTATAAGGGTTCCGTTTTTTGCCATTTGGCTACGGAACCCTAAAAATGAGAGAATCTTTAATAATTTTCGCAACTGAATCTAACGTTCCATCTTATCTAAAACTTTCCTGATAGATTAGGCACAGCCTAAGCAGCTGGGTCTAAAATCATACAATTTCATACAAGAGTTTCTTATATAATGCAAGTGAGCAATAAGTAAAGATTTTTAATACACCGTTAAAGTGATTAAATTGAGGGTGTAAGTTTGCATGGAAGTTCGTCATTCTTATTTCGTTGGACATGCTAAAACATGATGTTTTTATGTAAATCTAATAATAAAACATTTGGCATAAAATTGATTCATCAAACCTGATGATAGCATCACTTTCTTGTCACATCACATTATACTAATATTACAAAGGCGAAGGTTTCTGAGTGTTTACACACACACTCACGAACTTTTTGTGTGTTTGTATGTTTGTTACTTCTTCACGCTCAAACGGCTGGACGGATCTGGGAGGAATTTGGCACAGAAATAGATTATAGTCTGGAATAACACAAAGGATATAATAGCAAATAGGACTTTTTATCCCAGGAAAAGCCATGGGCCAAAAATAAAAACCCACAATTTTTCTTCATAATAATTATTTATCTTCCGAAAACATAAAACTTCAAACAACAGTCTCTGTAACTTAAAATGCCTGCAAAGTATAGCTGATCCAATTTCCGGTGGGACACAATTTCCGCTTTCTATCAACGTTCACTCAGCCGGGCTGACACTAAAGTGATTGTGCTTTTATAATTAATAGATTGCGGTAGGGGAATATTGTTTTTTCTTTTTTATTGGTGACTTTATGAGGGATAATGCGGGCAGATTTATGGGATAAATTGCTGGTTATGTTAATTTGGTGTTCTGTGTTTACTAGTGGTAAAGTTAATAGGTTATTATGTCGTGGAGGTGATCTATGAGTTGTGGATTGTACTCGAAATTTGATACAGAGGAGGGACCGTAGTGCATGAACTTATACGAAGCGAACATATTATTTACTAGCGGACGCCTCGCGGTTTCACCCGCGTTGTTCCCGTTCCCGTGAAAATATAGGGATAAAAAGAAGCCTATGTCACCCGGGGATAGTGTCGTTACATACAACAAGTAAAATTTCAAAATTTCAAAACCCCCGACACATTTATCTTGCGAAAACACCCCGATTCAAACAGTAAAATTCCCATAACTTTTGAACAACTGAACCGATTTTATTCAAACATAGCTAACAACACTCTCGACAAAATCACCTTTCAAACAAAGAAAACTAAATCAAAATCGGTTCATCCGTTTAGGCGCTATTATGCCACAGACAGACACACAGATACACAGCAACACACGTGAAACTTATAACACCCCTCATTTTCCAGCGGGGGTTAAAAATACAAATCTTTTCTCTTTATAATATTAGTATAGATGATTATTATATGAGGATCATAGCAGGTTTGCGTTCTATAGTTTCTACCTACCCCCAAAAAAAGTCTGTTTGTGTTAAAATAAAGTTACTTGTATGCGCTCTGATTAGAGAAAATAATCTGAGATTATGCATTACAAGTCGGGTGCCCAATGGGATTTCTTGTCGATAAGAAAGAAAGAAAGAAAGAAAAATATTTATTTGTGACTCGCACAGGACACCCGAGATAAGCAAAACACAAACAAAAACAATAATAAAAAACACCACACACAATTTTATGCCAAATGTTTTATTATTAGATTTACATAAAAACATCATGTTTTTCATGGGACTGACAGTCCGAGGAGAACCCACAAATTTGGACAGCTTAGAGACAGGGCAAAAGTCTAGATTCTAGTAGACCAGAGTCTTGATAATTTCAAATGGAGCATAAACCTAACACTTTGCTTGAGCTGGGAATTGAACTCCGGTCTTTATATTCAGCAATAGCTCTTGCAACCTCTAGACCAACAGATATCATTGGAAAAAGACCAATAAGCATCGATTTCGTGTCAAAATTCGAGTAAAGTTACATGTCGTGAAAAACTTTTATTTGCAAACGTGTGTGAAAGATATTAGAATCACAGGAAAGACTTAATTACTGTAAGACATTTTTTATGTATCGTGTCTATCGTATGTGTCATCAGCCTATTAATGATCCTACTGCTGGGACACAGGCCTCCTCTCTGTAAGAGGAAACGGGCCGTAATCCATCACGTGGGCCCAGTGCGGGTTGGTGGATGTCACATGTCTTCGAATTTTTAGTTCTAGGACATGCCAGTTTCCTCACGATGTTTTCCTTCACCATTTTTGAGAGCAGTGGTGATGAAATAATTTAAACAAACTAAAATGCCTACCTGGGTTCGAACCCACGACTTGTAAATCGCGGCGAATGCCACTGGGCCACCACTGCTCTCAGTCTCTCTATCGTCAGAGGCACTCTATAATTTGAAATAGGCACTGCATCCTAACTATAAAACGTAAACTGCCGTATGATTACTTCCCAATCACAGAACTCACCAGAATTCTCCTTGTAGCTCTCATCGACGACCTTCAACGAATCAGCCACGAACTGCGTCACACGATCCTTCTCGATCAAGTTCGGTAACTTCACATGCAGCTCATGTCCTTCCAAGAACTTCGCCATCCGGAATAACGGAGAATTTTCTCCGAAGGACCGTCCTTCATCTTCTAAAGAGTTAGTCACTGGTATCCTTGCTAACCGCACTCCATCAGCTAAGTCGATGTCACCGTCAAGTAATGATGCTAAGGCAACTCCACACAGGGTAACGAAAACCGTCACTTCTCGATACATTTTCTATGACGGTGATTCGCGCAATAAGCAAGAAAGGGAGACTTGGAGTCTTATATAGTTGGTTAAAAAAAATAAGAAGAACAACGAACGATTTCTTTGAAGCTATCACTGTGAGTGGTAAAAAGTGTGGCGATTCTGCAATTTGTTCTAAGAAAGTGTTGGTTTTGTTTGTCTGTTTGTACTTGGTTATTTTGTGTGGTAATTTTAGTTATCCATGTGCGTTATAAACTTTTTTTTAAACACTACGTGACGTACCTTATTATATATAGTATTTATATAAGATATGAAAGTTTGCTGTAGTTAGTTTGTAACTAATATATTTTTATGCGGTAGCTGTTGTTTGGCATCATTGATTTAAATTTTCTTTAGTCATCTTTCTTTAGTTTAATATTATGTATGGCCTAGTATTCAGCTACGACATATATACCATAAAAATCCTGTAACAAAATACTCAAGAGCAAAGTCAGTAATTTCACTTAGTTTGCACAGACTTACACACTCTGTTTGTTTATAAAATTATAGTGATTATAATGTCTCCCGTAGTGTTAAATTGCTCGGCTCTTGACACTTGTGAAGTGACATGATGATTTTATTTTATGTAGATAAACTTGAAACTTTTGTTCTGTCATTATAATGGTTTTGTAATACAAGGCGGACATTATAGTGTTGGTTGAAAATGATTAAGTTTTTAGTGAATTAGTAAAATTTCTTTTTTGTTATAAAAAAAGGGTTGTCAATATTCAGTAGACTGTGAATAATTAATTTAAGATATAAAAATAGTGTTAAGTTTTCTGATATATGAAAATAGTACTAGCTTTTGGCTGCAACTTCGCCCTCGTGTGAAGTGTTTTTGTTGAGAATCTTCTATGTATTAATCAAGGTCTCAAATATCTGTGTGCAAAATTTTATCCAAATCCGTTCAACCATTTTTGCATGATTGAAACACAAACAAACTTTTCTGTTTTAAATATTAGTAGGATTATATTTTTTTAACTGTCTAATGTTATCTCAAATGGAGCACAAGTAGGTTCCTAGAATGAATTAAATACTCTTTTTTAGACTGTAAGCATATTTATTAAAATCTAAGAATACTATTCAAATAATTTCAGAATAATCCATTGTAAAGATCGAAACATTGAATGCTGTCAAATAAAAATAAAAACAATAGTTTACACCTTAATGATACGGATGTACAAATACTAGATGTGATAGTAAGATTGAACTAGAGTGTCGAATAAGAATACTAAGCAATGATATTGTCTATTCTATTTTTTTAATGGCAAGCAGTACCGATTTCGACTATTGGCCAAAGTAAAGTTCAACAATCCAGTTTGCTTGCATTAAAGATATAATTAAGAAATAGTTTTGTAGCCTTCATTCAAATCTTGAAAGGTTTTGGTTTTTGCGCTTGCTGGGCAGGAAAACAGGTGAGTCAAGAAGGATTTTTACGAAGTCAACGAAAAACCTATCAGGGTGGCTGCATACTGTTTGGACAAAATTGAAGTCAAACCGGCACGACAGAAAAAGAAATTGGAATAGTTTTCAAAATACGGCAGCCTTTTCAAGATCCAACACTACCATCCCGTTTGATGGCAAATTTATAGTAAATATTTTGTAGCTATTTTGACGCTGCTGAAAGCATAATAATGATGGTTTCAAAGATCAGAAGAGGGAGTAACTGATAATTTTTCTCGAAGCTTAGTGTTTTATGCCACATCTAGACTCAGTACATCTGTGTTATAAACAGTGAAATAACATTACATTTTCTTTAGCGACGTCCATTTCCTTCTATTTTTGGCGTTGGTGAGAGTGCCCATCGTTAATGAAGGGCTATGGAGAAATGTTTTGGTTAAAAGAGCCATGAATTATATAGAAAAAAAAAACAAATAAGAATTTTCATTTTCTCGTGTAAATGTAGGCAGAGAATAAAAGCGTTATTGAGACAAGTTTGACCGGTGATTAACATGTTCACTGTCCACATAGCAGACACAATAGTTAAATGATCACGTGAGTCATATATGACTCATTGGAAAGGGAAGTTCTTAATAATCATTTCATTTTCTGCCAAGGTTTTGCCCAACTATGGAGGGGTTCGGCATCTATAACCGGAACTTCGTTGCCACTAGTACCATTGACAGTTGCATGATGGAACTATTGATGTTTTTTTTTAATCACTGGTTCCATTTTATATGAATCTGAAAACAATGGAACTAATTTTGTTTTTTTTATCACTTGTTCCACATTACTTTAAGCACTTGAGTTTTTTTTGTCCACTTATTCAGTTAAATATCAATATTTCCCATGGATAGACCACCTATCTGAGATCTACAACCCAGCTACTGGGGAACACGATACGCTTTGTATAGATAGTAACATTATATTACCATGAAAATACGCATTACTAAGGATAACATTTAAACCAATCGTTGGATCATGATCAAATTTAAATGGTATCAAATAAAAAGCACCAGCTTTCAAATAAAAAATAAAAAAAGAGTCATCAAAATCGGTTCATAATTGGTGGAATAGTCGCGTAACAAACATACGAAAATATACAGTCGAATTGAGAACCTTCTCCTGTTTGAAACCGTATGAAAATAACATTCATCATATCATCATCATCATATCAGCCGAAAGACGTCCACTGCTGGACATAGGCCTCCCCCAAGCGTCGCCACATTGACCAGTCCCGTGCGTCCCGCATCCAGCGAATCCCCGCAACCTTCACCAGGTCATCGGTCCACCTGGTGGGAGGCCTTCCAACGCATCGTCTTCCGGTTCGCGGTCGCCACTCCAGAACTTTCCTGCCCCATCGGCCATCCGTTCTGCGAGCAATGTGCCCTGCCCACTGCCACTTAAGTTTGGTAATTCTTCGGGCTATGTCGGTAACCCTGGTTCTCTTGCGGATCTCTACATTTATGATTCGATCACGCAATGATACCCCGAGCATAGCCCTCTCCATTGCCCTTTGGGTGACTGTAAGATTTCGGATGAGGCCCATTGTGAGCAACTACGTCTCAGAGCCATAGGTCATCACTGGCAACACACACTGGTCATAGACCTTCGTCTTGAGACACATTACACAAAATAACATTACATTTTCTAAAATGACGTACATTTTCGCCTATTTTTAGCGACAGTGTGAGTGCCACTCGTTAATGAAGGGCTATAGAGAAATATTTTGGTTACAGCGTCACAAATTAGGCAGAAAAAAAAAGAAAAAAAAATAGCGAACAAAGTATTGACAAAAGTTACCTACGACTTGATGCGGCCGCTGTTACTTATTTATTACTAGCATTTAACACAGAGAGAACCGAGAGAACACATCAAGACAATAGAGTACAAAGGCGCTGTGATTTTTTCCCGGGTTATATAGCCTATGTTACTCCTTATAACATCAGCTATCTACCTCTGAAAGCCCAACAAAATTGCTCCAGCTGTTTAGGAAATACCCGGCACAAACAGACAGACAACAATCTTAAAAAGTGCGTATTTGTTTTTAGTACCGTATATACTTTCACAAAAATTCAACAAAACTTTGTTATTTTGATACAGACACTTAAATTTTATTTATTTGAATAGATGTTTAGATTACTGGCCAACCAACAATTACATATATTGGTACATGATAAAATTAAGTTTTTTTTATATCTAAGGTTAGTATGACAATTGTTGGGAGTTGTACCCAACACTTCGGGTGGCCCACACGTCATTGGAGTGTGAGTGCGCAGTGCGGCGGCGACGCAGGTGCGGCTCGATGAACACTCACTTCCACGGACTCCACGGCGACAGTCGATACCTCTTCCTAAAATCTCATTTGTTTGTCCGGGACAGTTATTTGTAATTACAACGGTATTAAACCATTTTGACACCACTGCGAAATAAACAAACCATTTGATTATTTCGCAGATTGGCCTCTAATTAGTTATCCTGGGCTACCATTATACACCTACCATTATACAAGTGGCTTCAATTATAAATGTTTACTGAGATAAACCTTTATAATTGAAACCTCTAGTAAACCTGAACTTTGGATTAATTGTGAAGGCTATTGAGTATCTGGTTTAGGTTATACTCTGCTGCCTAATCCTTAGTAACACAAGCGTGATATTTTGTTTATCCAGACTCCATACTTAGGTACTATTATTATGAACTAGCTTCTGCTAGCGGCTTCGCCCGCGTGAATGATGAAAATTATCTCGAAGGAACATATTCCCGAGATAAAAAGTATCCTATGTGCTGCTCCTGACTATAATCTATATCTGTGCCAAATATCATCCAGATCCGTTAAGCTGGGCCCGCGTGGTGGCACAGAGAGGAGGCCTGTGTCCCAGCAGTGAACATGAAAAGGCTGATGATGATGATGATCCAACCAAACATTCGCATTTTTAATATTAGTAAGGTGAAAAAGTAACTCCGTTAAGTTTTCACGTTAAACTGGTGAATGGATTTTGATACATATTTGACAAAGCGATAGATTAGACTACTTTATTTTATTTTATTTGGTTCACCAACAATTGTATATACTGGTATAAGCAAATTAAACAGAAGTAAAAAAATCAGAATAAAGTCTAACAATCACTTACAGGTAAACTCTGCATGCACACAAAACGTTGTCGTAACTTACAAGCCAATATAAATGGTAGACCACACTATCCAAGTTGCACTAAATTAAACTTAACAAATTAATTAAACTAAATTAAAACAAATCAAACTTGGAGAAGTATATACGATAGATATAAGGCTTTTTATTTTGTTCCCTTGGGATAATTTCCGACTTTCACGCGGGCAATGCCTATGCTAGTATAAACATATGATTAAATGACAAGTGAAACTCAAACAGCCAATGCATAATTATGCTTAATAATATGTGATATGGTGAAAGTGAGATTCCCAGAATGCGATTATTGTGAATATATTTGTTACAACTAGCTTAGAGGGCTAGGATTAGCGATTATCAGGATAGGATAGATGGACCCCCTTTTATAAAATATTCTATATTGATGATGATATTGATGTACGGCAGTTTTCGAACGGCAAAAGTAATTTTGTCCCTTCGTTAGAGCAATGTTCGGTGCTTTCATTGTTTATGAACGTTAGTAATGTTACATATTTGTTTTGGTGAATATAGCTGTTTACACGGAACCCTCTGTGCGTGAATCACTCTCGCACGTGGCCGGTTTTTTTTATTACAATTTGATTGATCGTGTCTAAAGTTTTCTTGAATCCCTTTTCAAAATTGCCTTAAGAACAGTGTAAGAAATAAACTCTATCAGCATTTCCACAAGACTAACAACAACCAGTAGTAACTTTAAATACATAAATAAATAATAAACTCCGCAGCTTGTTCTATAGTTGTACATTAATTACGAACTAACCTCCCGGCGATGGTTTAGGCTCAGAGCGTTAATTATTATTGGAGGCTAAACACAACAGCATTATTTATGAAGGAAGGCTTTTCATTTGTGCTTATATTTTTATATATTTTGCGAGACTACTATTTTACCTATTTTTAAATAAAATAAGGATCAGGAGTTCATGGCTGAATAATAACAGCCGGATGGGTCATTCTCCAAAGTTAAGCATCACATTTTTTTATTTCCCAAATCAAACCTGCAAACTGAAGCACGGAAATTTCTCTTATAGCATAATCAGCCTACAATGTTCCCACGGCTAGGACACATGCCTTCTCTTTGTAAGAGGAAACAGGTCAAAAACTAACACGCGGGCTGTAGACGGGTTGATAGATGTCACTAATCTTAGATATTTTAGTTCTTAGATAAGTTTTACCGTTTTAAGAGCAGTCATCATCATCTGCCTAGCCTTTTCCCAACTATATTGGGGTCGGTTTTCTGTCTAACCGGATTTAGCTGAGTACCAGTGTTGTACATGGAGCGACTGCCTATCTGAACTCCGCAACCCAGTAACTGGGTAACAAGATGCTTTTTGGCTAGACTAGTGTCAGATCTCAGGCTTCTGACTGTCAAAGATCTTCAAATGACAGCTTGGAACAACGGCTTAGCGTGCTTGCCGATGCACGGAAGAAACACGTTTTGTAAAGATGGTCACCCATTCACGGACCGACCTCGGCAATCGTTGCTTAATCTTGAAGATCGACCCGTGCAGCTTTTATTATTTAGCCACGAGATGTCACATGTCTTCAAATTTTTGATTCAGATGATGGTTTTGATGATTTCCTCGCGATGTTTTCCTTCACCGTTCTAAGAGCTCTGCACTGCTCTTGAAATAGTAAAACTTAAAATAATGCACTTGTCAGGGTTTAAACAAACGACATACCACTCGTAAGTCAGGGCCGTAATCACTGGCCACCGCTGAAACAGAGACTTCAGTCATCATAAAATATTGACTATAGCCAAAGTAGAAAAGATAGGGCAGATAAAATCAATTATGATATTGTTACATTCAGTCCTATAATATTGATAGACAAAACACCTGCCTGACTGTGTGTCACAATGTACGTCAAAAAGTTTTAAAGTAACATCTGACTCATGCCACAACATTATTTAAATAACCGTTTCAACCAACGTAACCGATCGATAATAACTTTCATTTTCGATAAATAAACTAAAAAACTCAATCATAGTAACTATTGTGCCGCCAAAAAAAGGAAAAAGAAGAAAATTAAACTATTTTAGGCTTTCTACATGCGCTTGAGTTGGTTGCACTTTCACTATCAAGCGCAACACTGAGAAACTATACCTATCTCTGTCTTACACTGGTGTTTAATGTTGCTATCCCTTTTATGCTCGAATAGGTTTTCTATTGTAGTTCGGGTGATGTTTTTTTTTGCAGTTTTGTTGTATTATACGTATTATTAATTACATTCGTTCATAAGATATTACTAGGTTTTTATGTTTGTAGGGCAGATATCATAGATTTTTTGTTTGTTTTTCAATGTGTTCCAAAACTTGTGTTCAAAGCAACCTATGCTCTGCCAATAACGATGCGGTAGAAGTGGCGAAGTATTGAACCAACAAAATATTATTGTAAAAATACGAAGAATAATGTGTTTGATATGGAACTGAAACGGAAGGGATCTTTATAGGGGGTTTTACTTTTATATAAACATAGCCAGGCATTACACGCTGTATTATTAAAAAATGTGTATTTGGCCATTATTTTCAACCCCCGACGGAAAAAGAGGGGTGTTATAAGTTTAACGTGAGTACCTTTGTGTTTGTGTATTTATGTATATGTATGTGGCATCATAGCTTCTAAATTGAAGAATCGATTGATTTCGTTTTTTTTTGTTTTAAAGGTAATTTTATCGAGATTGTTCTTAGCTATGTTTGATGAAAATCCGTTAAGCCGTTCAAAAGTTATGAGCGTTTTACTGTTTGAATCGGGGTGTTTTCGTAAGATATCGTGTCATAATTACGTGTTCAATTGTTTGTCGATCGAAACGTGTCTACTACCAGATAAATTATGTAGGATGAAATAAAAATGTGTAGGGGTTTTTTAATTTTACTTGTTAATAATTAATAAAAAAAAAGTCTTTGTTGGGATTAGAACCCTACACTCGCGAAATAAGCACTAAAGAAATAAGCAGTACCCTTGTACTCATTTGTCGTGATGTGCTTTCTATATGTATTTTCTGAGTGTACATTAATAATAAAATAAATAAAATCTTTATAAAATCGAATATTGGTCTATTGAAAACAAAAAAATCTTACAAAATGTTCGTTATCAAATTGTCTATCCATTAGAGTTAGTACAAAAAATAATTAATGAACACTTTACGAGGCGATGCATGCTATCAATAATTATTTCTCATTTTTATGATTTTGTTGGAAGGAGATTAGTGAAACATATAAAATAAAATAAAATAAGCCTTTATTACTGAGTTTACAATTATTCTTAAGTATTTTATTATGGATCAGTACTTTTTTCCCCAGCTTGTCCTTCGACATAGGCCTCCTCCAAAGATTTCCACTTATCTCTGTCCCTCGCAATTCTCATCCATTCTGGTCCAGCAGTTCTCTTTAGGTCGTCTTCCCAGCGTTTTGGTTGTCGCCCTTTGTTCCTTTTCCCATCTCTGGGGTACCATTCTGATATTGTTCTTGTCCATTTCCCATTCCTCTCTCTTAACATATGACCTGTCCATTGCCATTTTAATGTTTTACATATTTTTCCTGCATCTTTAAATTTAGTTATTTTTTTGATATTTTCTAACCTTACCCTATCTTGTCTTTTTACCCCTATTACACTTCTCTCCATTCCGTTTTGACATACATTTATTTTTCTTGTTAGTTTTTCCGTTAATGCCCATGTTTGGCATCCATATGTTAAGCATGGCAAAATGCACGTATTATATACTTTCCGTTTCTCTTTTATTGGCATGTCTTGATTCTTCATAATTTCGCTTAACGACCAGTATCTTTTCCAAGTATTGGCTATCCTTCTATCGATTTCCTTTTGCATAGTATCACTTGGCGCTATTAACTGTCCTAGGTATATGTATTCTTCTACATAGTCTATTACCGCCATGTTAACCCTGATGTTATAGGTTTGTGAACCGTTAGTCATAATTTTTGTTTTGTTTGTGTTCATTGAAAGTCCTGCCTTCGCGCTTTCATCGGATAATTGTTGTAGCATTTGCTCTAGCCTTTCCGGGCGCTCAGAAAATAGAATCAGGTCGTCTGCGAAACGGAGGTGGTTTAAAGTTTCACCATTTATATTGATTCCATTTTTGTCCCACTTCAGATTTCTAAATACCATCTCCAGAGTTGCAGAAAATAGTTTCGGTGAGACGGGGTCACCTTGCCGGACACCTCTCTCAATTGGGAACTCCTCTCCTGTTGCTTCTAGCCTGACTTGTGCTTTGCTGTTTGAGTAGATATTTTTGAGTATTTGTATATACTTTCTTTGTATTCCCTGTATATGTAGTGCTTCCCAAATATAATCATGTTCCAGAGAGTCGAAAGCCTTATTGTAATCAACAAATCCTAGGTAATAGATTTTATTGTATTCTTTGTATTTTTGTAGAACTTGCCTTAGTACATGTATATGATCTGCAGTTGAATACTTGCTACGGAAGCCAGCCTGCTCTTTTGGTTGGTTGAAGTCGAGTGTTGGTGCGATTCGAGACAGAATTATTTTAGAAAAAACTTTATAAATATTGGACATCAGACTGATTGGTCTATAATTACTTATTTCACCCTTATCTCCCTTTTTATGTAACAGTATTATAGTGGATTTAGTCCAATCGGCCGGGATACTTTCAGTCTCTAAAATGTCATTGAATAAGTCTGTTAAAATGGGAGCAATCACCGGTGCGGTCGCTATTAGTATTTCATTTGTTATCTGATCGGTACCAGGTGTCTTACCCCTTTTTTGAGTATTGATTGCTCTTAATGTTTCTTGCAGTAGTATTTTTGGTATTAGCTTATCCTCTGTTTCGATATTTTGTCTAGTCTTTAGTTTGGGTTTCTTGCTTTGGTATAGGTTTCGGTAATAGTCTGTAGCTACTTTTATTATCTCGTGTCTTTTGTTTGTATATTTTCCGTCTTGATTCTTAGCTTGTAGCATCCAATCCTTTTTAATGTTTAATTCTTTTAAAGCCTTTTTGATTCCACCGGTTTTCTCAATGTGTTTTTTCAATGTTTCTTGTCT
This sequence comes from Orthosia gothica, assembly GCA_949775005.1. Taxonomy (NCBI): domain Eukaryota; kingdom Metazoa; phylum Arthropoda; class Insecta; order Lepidoptera; family Noctuidae; genus Orthosia; species Orthosia gothica. The sequence continues at coordinate 10,814,027 of OX459047.1, read as the reverse complement.
TTTTATTTTCTTATCTTTCTTCATATTTTCATTTATCTTTTTGCTGATAGCAGATATTTTGGAGCGGTAGTCTTTATTTTCTTTTCTTCGTATTAGTTCTTTCCTTTCCTGTAGCAGCTGATATGTTTCATTAGAAATCATCTTATTCTTCTCTGAGTTTATTTTCTTTGTTTCTGTTACTAACAAGTTTATGAATTGGTCATACCTTGCCTGAATTGGTTGTGAACTTTCTCCTTCTTTCTTTATTACAGCTTGTAGGTTAGTGACGAGTTGGTCGCTGTTTCCGGTGCATACTATGGCTGCTTTCTTGTCATGAAATTTCCTATTATTCTTTACAGGTGCACCTGTTAGCTGGGCGCGTACCATTTTGTGGTCGGAATCAAAATTTAAGTTGTGAATAACCGATACGTCTTGGAAGTTCTTGGGCTTGTTGGTCATGACAAAGTCAATTTCATTTTTGTACAGTCCACCTGGCGAGATCCATGTCCATTTCTTTTTTTCTTTTTTCTTATAAAAACTATTGAGAATACTTAATTTGTTTTCTAAAGCAAAAGTGATCAGTTTGTCTCCATTTTTGCTTCTTTTACCATATCCATATTTTCCCACTGTATGTTTCTCTCCATAACTGTTACACTGTCCTATCTGACCATTAAAATCTCCCATTACGATAATGTTTTTATGTGCGTTTTGAATAGTTGTCTGTAAGTCTTCGTAAAATTTTTCGATTTCTTTTTCCCCTTTTTTTTTGTTTGGTTCTATTGGTGAGTATGCCTGTATGATGGTCCATTTATCGTTTTTATATAATGGTAACACAATGTTTAAAATTGCTATTCTCTCCGATATACCTTTTATTTCTTCGATTCTATGAGCAAGTCTTTTTTTAATTAGAAAGCCTACACCATATAGACCTGGCGTCTCACCTTTGTAGTGGAGGATGTAGTTCCCATAATCTTCAATTCCTTCCCCATATCTTCTCATTTCACTAATTCCTATTATGTCCCATTTTATGTCTGCTATGGCTAGTTCCAGTTCTTGAAGTTTTTCAGTAGTTCGTAGTGATCTTACATTAAAAGCAGCTATGTATATATCTGACGTTTTATTAATCTTTGGAGGGTCTTGGTCTTCTTCCCCCACGAGGACCAGTCGGCTTGGGGGAGTATGTTTAATTTTATTTACTTTATTGTTTTGCTTTGTATTTGATTTCCGTTTCCGATCGCATGTGTTTAATTGCTATTGTTTTTTCTCTGTTGTTATGTTTGAGAGGGAGTTAGATCGCTCCCTCATCCTATCAAATGCGTTAATTCTGTTATTCTTAGATCCGATTAGTGTCTGCTGTTTTCTTGGCTGTAAATCAGTTTGAGGAGAAGTAGAAACTTCTCTTTTTCTTTTATCATTGGCGCTTGTGTTTTCTTTGACGACTAGTTTGTCGTATTTTATGTACGCAAAATTTCCTTTTGCCCTTTCCTCCATGAGCTTAGGTTGTAGTGCTTTCCTTTTTTCTATAGTTTCCTTTGAATAGTCTTCCGTTATATATATTTCTTTGAGTTTCTTCTTGTTTTTCATTATTTCACTTCTTTTCCACCCACTATTTAATCCAAGGAGCATCGGTCTTGGCTTCTCACTTTTATTTGATTTTCCAATGCGGTAAATCTTATTTACGTCATAGCCTTCTATCGATATATCTAATTCGGCTAAAAACTTTTTTTTCAGCTTTTCAAGTAACTCCGATGTAGATTTTTCCTCTTCTAATAGCCCGTGAATTATTATATTGTTGCTTTTTTTCTCTCTTTCTAGATACTCCACTTTTTTCTCCAAGTTTTCAACTTTTAGTTTCAAATTTTTATTTTCTTCTACGATAGGTTTTAATTTCTCGTCCATTTTTTCCATTATTGCATTACTCAACTCTACGGTTTGCTTTTGCATTTCTATTTTCATTTTTTCGAATAGTAGTTGAAATTGGCCTTCCTTTTCGTAAGATATCGTGTCATAATTACGTGTTCAATTGTTTGTCGATCGAAACGTGTCTACTACCAGATAAATTATGTAGGATGAAATAAAAATGTGTAGGGGTTTTTTAATTTTACTTGTTAATAATTAATAAAAAAAAAGTCTTTGTTGGGATTAGAACCCTACACTCGCGAAATAAGCACTAAAGAAATAAGCAGTACCCTTGTACTCATTTGTCGTGATGTGCTTTCTATATGTATTTTCTGAGTGTACATTAATAATAAAATAAATAAAATCTTTATAAAATCGAATATTGGTCTATTGAAAACAAAAAAATCTTACAAAATGTTCGTTATCAAATTGTCTATCCATTAGAGTTAGTACAAAAAATAATTAATGAACACTTTACGAGGCGATGCATGCTATCAATAATTATTTCTCATTTTTATGATTTTGTTGGAAGGAGATTAGTGAAACATATACCTCTTTAAAAAAAAGTATACTACCATTTTAGAATCAATATTATGTAAAAAAAATAATGTATTTTTAATAATTGATATTTCTTTTTAAATAAAGAGTAGATAGCTCTTAAAAAGTGCACAAAAACGACTAGCGTGGCGTTTTGCTCGGGGAGGCGCCTTAAACCATTCGCCTGAAAAATACAGTCCACTTATTTCATCCACGAGCTCACAGCCCCAAGGATTGCATTGTGTCATTTCTTGTAAAACACTATACCAGATTCAGTCTTTCGGCTGTAATAGTTCTAAAACTTGTTTTAGATAGGTACTTTTAAAATCTAGCCACTCTAAAATTCACTTACAATTCCACAATGGTCTCGTGAACAGCTTCAATCATTGATCCGTCACGTCCGTATCCATCATTGTTAATATTAAGTAACTGACTAAACGCTTTTTGTGTATATAATATGTTTTTTTAAGAACCTATTGCGAAACCATGCGAAAATAGTGCTTAATAATAGTTATAATACAATCTTGTTACCGTCTCACTGCAGGAAAAATTACTCTTCTCAAACAGAGAAGGCACAGAGGAAATGCTATCGCAGACATCAAACTGAATAATCATCCTAAAAAAAAGTTATAATTCGAGTAGGGTAGGTAGGGTAGGGTAGGTAGGTATGGTAGGGTAGGGTAGGTGGGGTAGGGTAGGGTAGGTAGGGTAGGGTAGGGTAAGTAGGGTATGGTAGGGTAGGTAGGGAAGGGACGGTAGGGAGGGTAGGGTAGGATAGGTAGGGTAGGGTAAGTAGGGTAGATCAATGTTATGGTGATTTTATGGCAAAACAAAGTTTGCCGGGTCAGCCAGTTTATTTATAAATATTTGCTACATCATGGTCGGTTAACTATTCGAGATATCTTATACCCGTGACATCAGTGGCTATCTGTTCCACTGTCTTCATCAATTCCACTTTACTAAATTATATTTTATGAAGGAAAATGATAGCATTGTGATGCAAATATCATAATCGATCTAAGTATGCCTATAAAATTTGAGGAGGTTCCTAGATTTGCCCAGGATACCATCATCAGATCCTGACCTGATGACCATGGTCCTATGAAAAATTTACCCTTTAAAAAAAATGGAGAATTCTTCAAATCGGTCAAGGCGTCTTTGTGTAATTGGGTAAAAAAACAAAGATTCCGACGAAATGAGAAACTCCTCCTTTTTTTGAAGACGGTTAATAAAAAACCATCTGTTTAGTTATACCATGATTCATGTACCGTGAATCTTTTCAAAGCGGCAACGGTATTGCTGAGCGCTCTGTACGCCATTAGTTCCGAAGATTGTTCCTAACAAGTGTAATGTAAGGTGTACTTAATTTAAACAAATACATAAATCATATTTTTTTTGTAGTCAAGCAATTTTTTATATTTTTTTTAATATTTTATAGGGTCGCACTTGACCACTATCTTACCTGTTAAAAATATCTGGAATTTGCCAGTGTTTTGCACCAGTGTCTTTTCACTTGGGCACTTAATTTTCTTAAAATTTATTTGCTTTCATAAATAAATTACCTGGAATTGCACTAGCAACAGTTGTTGAAATAGTCAGAAAAATGCATATCACGATATTTAACCACGCACTGGCATCACCTTCCAAATCTAGTATTTAAATAATTTGTTAGTTGTCAACATTACCTATTATTTACTTAAGGATTTGCCCATACTCAAGTAATATGTAAAGTTAATTATGTCCTAATACCTAATTAACTAATTTATGATAATAACGGGGTGTTGCACAATCATTGTTTTTTAAGTAAATAGATCAACAACGAATTGTTACTGTTGCTTATAGCACAGGTACCTTAACCTAGTTTAAGTGACAGTGTTCATATTGTTAACATAATTTATTTGAAACAATAAACGTTATTATTATTATTATTATTAATATTTCCTTCGAATTTTAAAAGGTACAGTTGCTATAAAAATGTGGGTTCGTCAACTTAAGTTTTGTCTTATCTACCGACTTCTAAAAAAGGAGGTTATCAATTCGACACACGTATGTATGTTATATTGTTGGAATTGCTCAATATTCACATAGTCTATGTGGGCTTCTAAACACGTGTACCAATTTTCATAAGTGTATGTATGTATATTTGTTTATATTTATATATGTTTGTACACGCATTTCTCCTACACTACTAATTGGATCGTAAGCATTCTTTTATATTGGATCAGGTACACATGGTGGACATCCCACCTATACGCACTAAACGTTTTGGAAATACTTTCATTATGCGTACAGCTAAGGAGTGGAATTCCCTGCCAGAGTCTGTGTTTCCCGATAGCTTCCATCTAGGGGTCTTTAAGTTAAGAGTGAATAGGTTACTTCTAGGCAAGCGTGTTTCACCGTCGACCACATCATCGCTTACCATCAGGTGAGATTGTGGTCAAGCGCGAGCCTATAAAATATAAAAAAAGGTATTTCTCAACTTAGGCAAGTACAAGTTTCATCAAAATCGTTTCAGGAGTTACAAAAATATGGAAAAATAAATTTAACGACTTGAAAAAATTCGCAAAAACTTGAAAAAAACCAAAGAGCTTTCACTAAGCATCTTGCATTAATATCTAGGAGAATTAGTCATCGCTGTCCGTATGTACAGCGCCAACACTTTTTGAAAATAAAGACACTGCGTGACCGTCGCCGTACGCGTGATCTAATTTTCTTTTACAAAGTACCAAACGGGTTTATTAAGTGCAGTGATTTAGTAGAACGTATCCAATTGTCAGTACCTTTAAAACTACCCAGACATCCCATCACAAAATTACTTCACATTCTAACTATTTCATTCAAACCAACCTAGGCTTCAACACTCCACTTCTCCTCATGTATGGAAGGTATATTAGTTTTTGTACAACACCAGATACTGACTTACACGGCGTTTCACTCAATAAGTTTAGAAGAGCAGTCTTGGAGATACGGGATTGCGCAAATCCTTCAACTTAATTTAGTTACGAACATATACATTTTACTTTTTTTTTATTCTGTTTGTTTTTATTTTTACTATGTTTTTAAGTCCAAAGAATTGCCAAACTTAAGTGGCAGTGGGCAGGACACATTGCTCGCAGAACGGATGACCGATGGGGCCGAAAAGTTCTGGAATGGCGACCGCGAATCGGAAGACGATACGTTGGAAGGCTTCCCACTAGGTGGACCGATGACCTGGTTAATGTTGTGGGAATCTGCTATATGTGAGACGCACAGGAGTGGTCAATGTGGCACTTTGTGTAGGCCTATGTTCAGCAGTCAGTGACAATTTGGACTTGATTCTGACGGATTGGCTGGAGAAGGCAAAATTAAAAGAACAGTGGAAGGGAGATCTTTGTCCCACAGTGGGACAGTATACTTTAAATAAAAAAACTTTAGGTCTCAATTGATAAAAACTAGTTTTTTATGCAGTATTTTGTTCGTAGCAATAGATTGTGTAAATTTATATGTTACGCAATAACCCCGCTGGTTTGATTAATGAAAGAATTTAGAAACTGACGAAGCTATAAACTGACTCGACCGACACTGACTGTAGGTACAAAGATAAATGCACCAATAAATTATGTAGATAGTTTAGAAACACAATGTATAAGCAGGAAGGAAGAAGAGTACATCACGACATCGCGTTTCTGAACGATTCGATACACCTTGTCGTTTCACGCTAGGTAACATTTTATCTATGCGATGTTTCAGTGCGATTTTCTTTGTAAAGTATCATGTTAGATTGTGGGTGTAGGTAATGAAAGTGGTTTGTGTGTGTGGTTAAAAAATAGAGCTTAGTGCAAGACTCAAGGCAGTTGTGGAATAAGTGGTTTGGTTTTCGTAAAGATGAAGTATTGGAGTCTGTTGAAAATTATGTCGGCAGAGACATCAGAGCATTTTAGTAGTAATGAATATTTTATTTTTCTAGGCTCGCGTTTGACCACTATCTCGCCTGATGTTAAGCGATGAAGTGGTAGACGGTGAAGCACGCTTGCCTAGAAGTAACCTATTCACTCTTGACTTGAAGCCCCCTAGGTTGTAGCTATCAGGAAACAAAGACAGGCAGGGAATTCCACTCGTTAGCTGTACGCACAACGAAAACAGAAAAAGTATGGCATGAAAAGCATGAAAAGTTTCCAATCCAAAAAGGGACAAGTACATAAGTTCCTTCATGACACACATTCTAGACACTTGAGATCATCGGAGAATTTGAAGCTTTTGATGCCTGCCCATTCCACTAAGTTTTACGACAAATCGTTTACAGTCCAGGCTGTGCGATTGTGGAATGAGTTGCCGTTGTCAGTTAGACAAGCCCAGTCTGGTTTCTTTCAAAAACCTGGTTAAAAACCATTTCCTTTCTCTGTAACGCTTTTCTATTTAGATCTAATCTCTGTCAATTTAACCCTTTTTCTTTTTTGTTTCTCTCTCTTTCTACTAGTATCATGTCATATTATGTATGTATGTTTGTATATAGGTTTATGCATTTATTATATTATTATAATCTTGTATATATTTATGTTTTATTCTAATAGCAGTACACCGACTACCCCCTTTTTATTCTAAGTTTTCTTTTTTCAGTCCATCCAAAGGTTGTCTGTTAGATATCGCTGTCAGCGATAAGACCGCCTTTGTACCCATTTATATAAGTTTTTTTTGTAAATGTCTATAAGTTTATGGTGTACAATAAAGTATATTCTATTCTATTCTCTTAATGAAGTGCAAAGTAAAGGAAACAACAAAGGCTAGCCTCGTCACCACGTACAATTAACGGTCGGGATACGATTATTTCCTATTCTCCTATTCTTCCTAATCGCACTCGCACTGTTGAGAATCGATCCATATTTACGGCAGCAGCCTGGTGGAGAGCGCCGGTAGGTATCTTCAGATGCTCCGATATTTGATAAGAGCCCGTTTGGTTCATCGGCCTCTAAGTCTTTGGCCCTCTATTTTTCTAGTCACCATACACGTTCCACATTTTTGGCACCTCTGCCATGCGGGCAATATGGCTGAAGTATCTCACGACACGTTACAGGTTGTTACCCGTATGTAAAGCATTTTTTATTAATTTATTAGGGTAAACAGCGGTGTAGACTGATCCAGGCAGTTTTCACCTTTTATATTGTAGTGCCATGTAATGGGACAGCAGTGGTTGCCCAGTGGTAACGAACCCGACTTACGTATCGTAGGTCGTGATCTCGAACCCAGGCAGGCTTAACTGTGTGTAAATTATTTCATCACCACTGATCTTAAAACGGCGAAGGAAAACGTCGTGAGGAAACCGGCATGTCTTAGAACCAAAAATTCGAAGACATGTGACATCCACCAACCCGCACTGGGCTCGCGTGTTGGAATAAGGCCCACTTCCTCTCTCCCAAAGAGGATGTCTGTGTCTCAGCAGTGGGAAGATTATAAGGCTGATGATGATTTATTTATTTATTATTATAGCACTCCAACGAATTGTTCACAATAAAATTGACAATAAATTAATCACAATTGACTATATTGAACTTTTCACTTACAGGTGTGCACAGCAATAGCAGTTTAGTTCGCTTTATATTATATCATGTTTTCATAAAGATTTATCTGTTGGTTTGTTTTCGTCACTGGCTAAACAGGAAAAAGGATGTATCCACGCAAATTCTTGTCTAGATTGTATCAATTTCTGAATACACAAACTCAAACTTCGATAAAACTTAGAATGTAGATAGTGGCCAGTTTCCTAGTGATAACGGAAACGTTCGGTCGGTCGGCCGGCGCAATTACAAGCTGCATCGTGCCACATGTCGACCGTTACAGGTATAGAGTAGTGTCATATAGAGGCGACACTGTGTTAGTTTAGTTCAACAGAGGGTGTTCCGGGGGTGTTAAGAGGTCAAGGGCCACGTGCTGCTGGTAATCTCTATGGTTTTAGTGAGGTAAAAATCCCACACTGTTACAGAACAGGTGGCTTTTGTAGGTTTCCCCCGGAAAAGAAATAATAAACCGGCCAAGTGCGAGTCGGACTCGCGCACCGAGGGTTCCGTAAAAATCTCAGCTTAAAGGTGTTATAGGTGTGATATGAATTTCAATTTAATACCTCTACGCGTTCTTGAGGAAAGGGGTAGTAAGTTTAAAATTATTAAAAGAATTTTTATTATATGATATAACTAAAAATATACGATTTTCGTAATTATTCCTTTATCTGTGCTATAAGACGTTGCTTCGTACCAAATTTCAAGATTCTGAGTTCACGGGAAGTACCCTGTAGGTTTTGATTCCCTTGCGAGTGTCGAAAATTTGCGGAAAAATGCGGCATAAACGGCTGTATCATATCATATGTATGATTACGTTGGCTTAGAAGTTTGTTTTTTTCACAGCTTTAAGGGACGGTAGACTTAATAATTTGATATAAATTCCCCTCTAACCTCTACGCGTTTCTGAGAAAAGGGTCTTGACAGACAGACGGACGGACAACAAAGTGATCCTATAAGGGTAGTGGGCCGGCCGTATAGACAATTTTTTTAGTCCGCGAATCAGTAAACGCAAAGTAGGATGTCCTCAGGAAGGTGGAGCGACGATCTTCGAAGGGTAAATGGTATAGTTGCCGAAAATCGGGATGGATGACCTAAAATTGCAGAGGCTGAAGATTATAAATTATTTATTTATTTACAGACAGCATAGTATACTATATAAAGTGGCGCCAGTAACAGAAAAGTTAAAAGGAAACCGTTTGTCCTGGTATGGTCATGTGATGAGGAAGGATGAAACGCATGTTACTAAAAGAGTTATGAATATAGATGTGGATGGATGGAGAGGGAGGGGACGGCCAAAGAAAAGATGGATGGACTGTGTGAGGAGTGATATGAAAGAAAAGGGCGTCAGTGATGGAGTGACGGGGGACAGGATTGTATGGAAGAAGAAAACGTGTTGCACCGACTCCAAGTAACATGGGACAAGGGCAGGAAAATTATGATAGTAAACTATTTACCATATATACCATACAAACAAAAAAAAAGACTCAGAAGATGTAATTAACAAAAAAGATTATAATCTAAGTTAGTAGTTATAAACTTAACACTTTTAGATAACGATGATGTCTCAAAATATAGAAAGCACGAAGAGTTGGTTCTCCGTATAGGCAGAATTCATTGCTCATTGTATTTCATAATCTTTGAGAATAGGAAATTATTCATTATGCTCGGACTCTGTCCATGCGTGCGCTGATGTTATTCCTACTGTTCATACATTGACCACTTCCTAATTACCTATAAATTCACACTTTCAATCACAATATGCCACTAATCCGACTGTTAAAAAAAAATGTACATAATAATTATGTAGGCTTAGCGCGCACCATCATTTTACTTCTTGCGACATGAATTTAGAATTGCGCCGTAAAATCGGTGGTCATTGCTCAGTCTCAGTCTCTCTCTCATTCGAATCAAGTTGCTTGTTTCTATTTTCTTCTGCGATGGGAAAAAATAAAAAATACTGGACTCATCCTTTTACAGCGGTTAGATTTAAGGATTTCTTTTATCAGAAATACAATTATTTATATTCTTGGTCTTTCTTGTATTGCGATTATCAAATGTTCCACGTCTAGCCTTGTTTTGTATTGAGTCTCCAGTGGAGCTGCAGGCACTGTCATGTTTATTTTCGAAAGAGCGGAATACGAATGGGTGCCGGCCGGCCCGACTGAGCGATTTTTGTATCGCAGTGCGCGCGGGACCAAACAATTCCATACACTGAAGTTTATTTTCGCGATAATCGCGTGGCGAGCAAACGGAGCAAATTGTGACCAATCACAATTTTAAAATCGCTGCGATTTATTACTCGAATGTGCGCGCACTGCCGTACTAACTCATAGGTTGCATTTTTGCGATGAAATTATCGCACGATAAACCATCTCGACCTTCTTGGTTTTACCTTAACATCGACCCTCAATTTTGGTCCATTCATTGAGGCAAAGACTCAGTTGGTTGCAAAAAAATTAGGGATCCTTGCAAAGGTGAGACGGTACTCCACGCCTGAACAGCTGCTCAAATTGTATAAAGTGCAAGTTCGGTCATGAATGGAGTACTGCTCTCACCTCTAGGACGGATCTGCCAAATATCAACTTGATGCACTTGAGTCGATTGACAAACGGGCCAAGAGGCATAACGGCAACGGTGCACTGGTTGCCTCAAAGCTCCAGAGCCTTGAACATCGACGCCAAGTGGCCAGTCTGTCGGTTATTTATTAGTTACATTTCGGGGAGTGTGCGATGGAACTGCACAATTTGATTCCGCCTAGCCATTTCCATCACCGGACAACAAGACGTTCGGTAATGCACCACCGGTACATGGTGGAAAACCCACCCATACGTTCTAAGCGTTTTGCGAATACTTTCATTGTACGCATAGCTAAGGAGTGGAATTCCCTGCTGGAGTCTTTGTTTCCTGATAGCTACAACCTTGGGGTTTTTAAATCAAGAGTAAATAGGTCACTTCTAGGCAAACGTGCTTCACCGTCAACCACGTCATCACATACCATCTGGCGAGATAGTAGTCAAACGCGAGCCAATTGATAGTTAAAAATAAATAAAAAATCTTGGTGCGCTCTAGGCCGTATGTTGATCTTTTCCGACTTTGTCGAACTAATTGATGTTAATGTGTTTTTCCATCTGGAATTTGTCAGTAACAGCCCGGAGTCTGGTTTTTTGCCCAATTGATGGCAATGGCAATAGGTGGCCCATTGCCATCAGTTTAAATGCCCAATGACATGGGACTTTAACATGAGTTACTTGACTTGATGCCCTATGTCCCCTGGATAAAGCAGAGGGCATTGACACTAGTCCTCCATCGTGATCTTTCTTGAGCTTACGGCTCCACCTCACTACACGTCATTCCGATGCTCGTCGCTTCTGCCAACACTTTGCGATGCCAGATTAGACGGGAACGGCAACGATTTCTTTTGCCTTGGGGATCCTTTTTCCGCCTTGGGGAACTCCACAGCCTTCTCCAGTCCATTCCGAGTATGCGGCGAAGTTAACGGTTGAAGAAAACTTGGATATGGCGTAAGATGTCTTTTGTGACCTTTTTGTTTCGTATTAAACATAATCGGAATGTCTTGTATGTTTCTTTTTGGTGAAATTGTGTTTGGCGCCTCCATAAAAATCGCCAAGTAAGTATTTTATTTCTACTTTTTAAATTAATTTCTTCGACGACCACAGTGCCAGCTCCTATGATGTTAGTGTTCACAGTACTTAATTTGCATCCACTAGCCAAATCTGTTTTTTTCTAGCCGATTACAACAATCAAAATGCACTAGCTAATTCTGGCAGTGGTTTTCTTACGAATCCAGAGCTGTCGTGGGATAAAACATAGTTATAAGCTTAATTTTGTGTAAATTTCATCGACACTACTCTTAAAATGGAGTGGCGTTGAAGCAGCATGTCAGTGACTCCGTGAAAGCGTTCCAAAATGGGTTCAGAAATGAAGACAACGAATAAGAAGAGACTCGTAATACGGTCTAGGATAACATTATAAGGAATCCAGCGTGTCCTATCTAGTACTAAATATTTTCTTAACATATTATCACTTCTACCAAGCCACACTTGGCACATAGTGGATTACAGCCTTTTTGCAAGAGAAGGCCAGTTGCCCAGCTATAGAAATGTTAGGTTTTAGACAGATAATGATCTAATTAGATGCTTTGTTGGTACACTAGCTGTCATCACTTTCCATTTCATAAAGTATTCGATGTTTTTTAATATTATATAGTTCAGTCGAATTGAATTTTAATTTTACATTTCTTGTATATCATATTAGTATGAAAGATTGATGGCGATGTGTGGATAGCGCGATAAGTGATCAACAACAGTAACTGACATTGTGTGTTATTATTTATAGTAACTTAACATAACAGGATGGTATTCACCAAAGGGTAAACAGTGGTGTAGGCTGGTCCACCCACTTTTCACCTTTTATATTGTACCTTTTATGTTGTGGTGGCTTAGTGGTAACGGCCCCGACTTACGTGTCGCAGGTCGTGCGTTCGAACCCAGACAGGCGCTTCAGTTTTTGTAAATTATTTCATCACCACTGCTCTAAAAACGGTGAAGGAAAACATCGTGAGGAAATCGGCCTGTCCTCGAAACAAAAATTCGAAGGCATTCTCTCACAAAGAGAAGGCCTGTGTCCCAGCAGTGGGAATATTGTTTGTTTGTAGGTTGATGATGATGTAATGGACCAACCGGACACAAATCCCAATTACACTTAATGCGTTCGAAAATCAAACCCAGGACCTCCTTTCAAATGAAAATAAGCTCTTATTACAAGGTACAAGGTAGGCTATTCAATACTGACTCTATACTGTGTCTGATTTGAAACAAACAATAACAAAAACTACTAAAATCTATGGTATTTAAAAAAATATCAGTTTACAGTATTACGACGTACCAATATAATAGTAGTCTATGGTGAACGACCAAAAATCACTTAAATTTCAGTAGTTTAAAATCTATCAACTAATTTTTTTTTTTTTGTAATACTCATGCATACCGCGCTACCACGGGGAGATAGTGCAGTTATGTGGGACTCTAACCCACTAAAACACCACGGTGTCCTCATGTGCCGCTTATGGCGGGAATACGGGCACGCGTTAGCACTCACCGCGAACCCGCCGCAGCTGTCCGTCACCGGACCCTCCTCGGGGGAGTACCCCCCATCACCGGAGCACCAGAACACACTGTACACCGTGACCACCCCTGGGACCAAACCAGCACATGGGTGCCAGACGACCCCGTGTATGGCACCCTTGATCTCCCTGTGACGGGTCAAGGTCAATGGCCCCGCCACCTACCATTTGTCGGCCACAGGGAATAGAGCGGCTAACGCAATACCGTCACTCCTCTTCCCCTGCGGCCCCACCGCGTCCGCCATCAGACGGTGGCGACCCGGGCCAGGCCGCGGAAGGTAAGGAGAGCGGCGCACCGCAATACCGGCACTTCTCTCCCGCCGTGGCCTCCAACCCTCAGCCGCGACATCGTATGGGACCTGGGACGCTCCATAAGACATCGCGGCCCGCCTCAGCTGCGATGTCACCTGTTACCTAGCGGCACCGCAACCTACTAGTTGGCCGCTACGTCGTCGGCTTAATCGGCAAAAGCCTTGACGAGCGGCCCCTCCTCGGGTTCCTCTTCGCTTCACTGTGGGTGACCAAGGCACGGTTACTGAGCCCCCCCGCCTCGACTATGCGGGAACCCACCGGGGGGGATCTATCACCTACCTAATGCTAAGTTTCAGGAATGAAAACTGTGATTAATCATCACACTTGCTGCTGTGATTGGGTAAAAAAGACAAAAAAGACAAAAGATATTTATTTCAACTGGGCCACCAAGCGGCACTTTTGAATGTCACAATTTAAATTTAAATGGAATACAAGTTGATTCTACCGTGCATTCGGAAAGTAGCTAGTTATGGAGAAGAATGCACAAGAAACTCCATACTTTTTAAATTTACATGGAATAAAAGTTGATTCTACCGTGCATTCGGAAAGTAGCTTGTTATGAAGAAGAATGCACAAGAAACTCCATACTTACTCTTTTAAAAAAAAAAAGATTTTTACAATATTTAGGTACATGAGTACATACATAAATAAATTCACATATGTGAGGACAATGCACCCAGAATAGCACTACACACTATAATATGTAAAGGTATAAAGTATTAAAAGTACTCACACATGTACTGTGCAGTTATACAATAGGTACGAGAAAAACATCAACATCCGAAGCAGCTGAGTTATGACCAATCCCAACTGACGGCGCCCGTTCACGAACATGACGCATGAATCGGCACCACCCAGCTCAACCATCATGAAGGGAACCGAATGATCCAACACACGCGCCACCATCAGAGAGACATTTGAGAGAGCATGACACACTCAACTGCCAGGGCACACACAAGTCAACGAACGACACATAGGTATAGCAAATGGTAGATTTACAGTTGGGTACATAGTACCCACACACGTGCTGTGCAGCTATACAATACTAAAAGAAATCGAGTCTATACAACACAAACATAAACATATCATTTGTTTTTGCGCCCTAGTAGTTGTGGAGCAGGACTAGCTAGACTAGGTAAATGAATTAATAACCAGCCAATTGCAAAATCATCACAGAGCAGTTTACGTGAGTTTTCAATTTTCGATGATTTTCATTTCAGAAATTGGCGGTAAGTCAACTGTCAGTTAAATAAAAACTTTATTTTTAGGGCTTTGCCTAGCTTCACTATCTTTTCTCTGGAACCGCCAAATTTTAACCTGAAATAATCTCACTCTATGAGCTCTACTGAAGTTTAGTACCATGGAGTTTATTGAGAGTATTCATAAACTTTCTAAGTTTATCTTGGATATCACAGGCAAAAGTGAAGGAATACATCGTGAGGAAACCTAGACTTATATAGTTAATGTAAGTCTGAAATAAGCAAGTCAGAAGCCTGTGAAATTCACAGAAATTCCCTTAAACAACTTTAACAGAGACCAGAGCCGTCCATTTCCTTACACAAAAATACTGTCCTTATTTCAATTTACTTATGTTCGGAATAAAAAGACCATTTTTAGGGTTCCGTACCCGAAGGGTCCAAACGAAGCCCAATTGCTGTCACTCACGTGTCCATCTATCTGTCCGTCGTCTGTCACACAATTTTGTTTCGAAGAATTTTTTCACTTCCCATTGACCTATGAACTAGAAATTTGATAATAATGTTTATTAATATGCATATTTTACTAACTAATACCAACATAATGATAAATCAGATGTTTACTTTGGTAAGGAACCCTAAACGTGCGAAGTCCAGCCAAGAAGGCCGGTTTTTTCATACTTCTCTCTATATCGTCATCTTAGTATTTGCCTCCTTTTTATTAGCCATGTCGTACATATTCAAATTACATCATTTAAACTTAAATAATTTCTTTGGTTTGACTCATATATTAAACTCACTCTTTATGCATATAACATACGACAACCTCCCTCACGACATATTAATGATTCCTCCGTTCTAAGTATAATTGTATCTATGCCATGATCTTTTTATCGTTTCTTTATTACCTATTGTCCGTTGTATCATACAAATGTACCACTTGTTATTTATATTATTAAATACATTGCCAATAGATTGATAAGTCTGATACTTTCAAAATTGTCATTATAATATTTTTACAAATGTACCACTTGTTATTTATATTACTAAATACATTGCCAATAGATTGATAAGTCTGATACTTTCAAAATTGACATTATAATATTGCAAGATGTATCATTACTGTAATCAATTTGTCAGCTAATAATTTATAACTTCGTAATAATCATAATTTATAAGCGTCATTCATAATTGAAAATTAATGGCTGTTATTAACGCTGATCAATCAGAAAGAAACATGACGATGAAAAATATATAATAAGAACTTGACGTTTTTAAATTCTAGATAAATCTAGCTGTCATTTTCTTTTTCTGATAGTTAAAAGGAGACAGCGATAAAATTGAGTGTAAGGAATTTAAAGAATTTCCGACGTTGAAGAGGAAACAGCTGATTTCATGGATAAAAGGGATGGCTAAATTGATAAACACGATATTGAAAACACTGCAGATATTTTTTTAAGATGTGTAGACGGTGCATTGGCAATCTAGAACCACTCATTAAAATACGGTTCGAAACCAGGCAGGCACTTTAATTTATGAAAGTTATTTCAGCATGACTGCTCTCGAAACAGAAATGGAAAACATCGTGCTAAGAGGATATGTGACATCTACCAATGCACAATGGACTCGTAAGGTGAGTACATACCTGTGTTAATGTATATACTTATTATCTAGAATGAGCACGCGTAAGAGAGAAGTAGAGGGAGGTCTTTGTCCAGAGGTGGGACAACATACGTTATGTTCATTTTAATAAATAAATGGACAACAATGAACTCAGAAATAGAAAATATTGCTACTTATACTTTCTTGAAAATAATCAAGTAACAACTAACAGAGAACTAACTAGGGCTACCGAAAATAGACAGCAGTGCGTGGTTCCGGACACAAAATATGATACATTGTTTTTTGTTAGTGGAACAGTGATTGCGTGCAATACACAGGCGATTAAACAAAATAAGTTTCATTTGTAAGTAAGGATAGCAAATCAGTTCTAGTTTTTTAAAGTTTTTGATTAGAGCATAAAGTTTTTAAAGAGTGCTCCTCTTTAAAAAGTTTGGCGAATAACAAAATAATATACCTTATCATCATTTCAGCCGAAACAAGACCACTGCAGAACATAGGCGTGCCCTATGTATCGCCACATCGACTGGTCCTGTGCGTCTCACATTAAGTGGATTTCCAAAGATTTTACCAAACTAATGGTCAACTAGTAAACCTACTCGATCTTTGGATGAAAGGGTCCCTCCGAGTGTTCCACTGGAGAAATGCAAAAATTTCTGTATGCATTCAAACAGAAATTGAAATGAGAGAACCTGGATACAAGAGAGACAGTTGTAAAAAAAAGTTAACATGAAATAAAAAAAAATATATATAAAGAAAACCTCTTGTAAAGTAATTTAGGTCAAGTAAGTAGCAGCAAGTACCTACTTAGTGGTAAGAAGCATGAGGAAAAGAATGACTGTTTAAAAACAATGCTTTGGGTAGTGTTACATCGATAAAATCATTAAACAAAGTTAGTGAGTACCAAGACACCAATACCTATAATAATAGAAATTGCTACCGCCCCCCTCACTTCAAGAATGAACTACCTAAATCGTTACTTATCTTATCCATGCCCTCCCCCCTGAACTCTATAGGGTCTTCTGTTATTTTTAAATTATTTTAATATTTTAATTTAAAAAAAAAATCTGCCCACCCCAGAAATTAATCCTACATTCACTCCTGATTATAGACACTAATAAAATTACAGGCTCTTGAGATGTTTTTGGACAAGTATATTCCATCGCATCGATTACTGTCTGTTGGCATAATGGTCAAACGGGAGCCTACTAATGACAAACAAAATCAATTTTCAACATTAGCTTCAATATTTTTCTATAGTCTTCCATGCTCTAAGGCAATTTTGAATCCCATGCCCTGCATTGCTATTGATAGATTCTCACTGTTAAACTTCTAGCTTCATTATTATATTTCCCATCCACAGTTACAAGGGAGCGTTTCTCGAAATGAAGTAAAACTACTTTCTTGAAATATAATATTTTTATCGCCTTTTATAAAGCTGCTTTACATTTTAAATTGATCGTCGCCAGTTCAAGAAGTTTACTCGGTTCGTGGTCAGAAAACTCATTTACGGGAATATATTTTTATTCCGGTCACTAACGCTTGGTCTGGAGAGCTATATTTTTTGTTGAAGGTAAACTTTATTGCCAGTTGAGCACGTATTCAATTGCCTTAATATTTGTAGCACTTAGATCACTCTATTTTGTTTTTGTGGTTGATTCTTCTTTGATATCATTTTCGTCATCACCACTCTTATAATTTTATTCTTCGGAGCAAGATAGTATCTTGGTTGGTCAAATTAGTAATTGTTATCATTCTGAAGTCTCATCGTAAACTTTTCTCGATTCTTTTTTCCACGAGTCAACGTATCGAACAAACTTCTACATTTTACATTCAGTCGCCTCCTGCAGGCCTCACCGGTCTGACGGAACCTACTAGAAGGCATTCTAGCACTAAGTCTTCCGGTACGCGGCCACTACTTCAGTACTTTTGGCTCGATTGGCAATTCGTTCAACGAGCAATGTATTCTGCTTCTAAAGAGTCCTCCGCCTGTAGCCAAGTTGACAATCTACAATCGATTACACTGGTAGAAAACGTTTTAATGTATGGGAATGACACATCTGAACGTTAAGTCACGTGTTCAGACTAAACAAATAAAAGGCGTTAACGATTGTAGAAAGAGATTCTATTCGTAACGTTTGTAACTTGGCTAGGGGGGCTCATTCCTCTAAGCGATTTTAAACTTCTGCAAACAACTGTTGACTTAATTGTCTTATTATCAGTATACATACATTCTGTAAACCCAATTCTACTAATCCAAAATGTCAAATATTAATAAAAGACAACGACAGTAACGACAGCCTCTATCACGAACAAATTCCAAAAGGAGACAGCGTTTAACCAGAAACACTTAGAAAGATTCCAAGTTCCACTCCCAAACTAAAAGAACATTCAAACTTCAGTTAGTCAATTATTCAGCCATCACAGAATCAATTTAAAACAGAACTTTAACTGGCAAAACTTAACGAACTACCGTCACGCCTCCGTAATGATATGCGTAATTACTGAAAGTTTTAGAATTGAAAACTTGTAGCAGATGTCGGTACTCTAATCATGTTGGAGTTTTGGTTTTAAAATAAATTTTGATATTAGGGTTAAAAAAAAATAGTGAAAACTTGTTAAGACACGTTAAGTGATTTTAAGTAGCGGTAAAACTTATGGGTATACGTCATTGACATGCTCATGTGACGTTAATGGTAAAGCCTGGAATCACTGTGTCACAGAGTGTGCATGTCTGTCTGTTTTTCATTAGACTAATCTTCAAAAGACGCTACCCATGTTCAAGTACAGAAATCAAAGAATATCCGTAAGATATTCATAATCATAATTAGTTCTGCCTAAACTCATGAAATAGAAATAACTTGTCAAAAGTTTGAAAATAATTTATACTTTGTACTTAACTGATTGTAAGAGTATGCCTAAATCTGCTCACGAAACATGTAGATTTTTCAATCAAGCAATTTAACAAAAAATATCTACTGTATATTTCGCATTGAAAATACTGTTAAATAAAAGAGTTCGGATTTCACTTTGACGTACTCATCACCTATTGAGCGAATAAAACATTCCATTAACATTTTATAATAGAGAACCTCTATAAGCTTTCAATCAAACCTTTTCACGTACCTTCATTTTGATATTTAAAAAATAATAAACTCAAAACCTGCGAAGGCCCCTTCATGGGCCCTTTGGAAGCCTTTCATGGAAATCAACGGAAAAATCCATCAAAGTGGATTTTTTAAGTCTACACTTAAAGAAATTTAGGGCTTTTCAAAATGTGAAAGCGCAAAGAAAGTAAATTCTGAGAATTTATTATAACTGGCTTATTATCAAACACACTTTAGGTTCATGTTAAATCCCTTAATACGAAGTAATTTGAAGAATTAAAACATTTTAGTCTAAATGTATAAAATATGCCCTAATGATTTCGTTGACCATACATATGAAAGTAAAATATTGATTCACAATACCTATTAGCGACGTATACCAAAGCGAAACGAAAACATTTTTTATGTCACACATCAATAAATCGCGATAAAGCACCTTAAATGTGTGGATCACGGAAAATTCTTGAATAAAAACGTGTACGGTGGAAAGAAAAGTGGTGTAGCGTATACACATGCAAGTGAAGAACTCAATGAAAAAAATATTGCACACGCCGTCGGCAGTGGTCAGTGCAGCGTGACGCTAGATAAAAATGATCAAGCAGGCATAGAGGGACTCATTAACCAAGTAGCCATCGATGTAGATGGTTCGGGAAGGCGTGACCCACAAATGGATTGGTGAAAACCTGTGACACAGTGTTTGTGAAAAAGACTTAGGTGAAAATGAATCCCCTTGCCCTTTTGGTCGCTTTTATGCTGATGGGGGATGTTAGGGCGATTGTTGAACTTAACTGTAGTGATAATGCTACGTGTATCGATCACATGGCGAAGGAGATTCTGAGGAGTTTGAAGCAGCAGAAATCTGTGAAGGTGTTCAATGTGTTAACAATAGAACCATTGAAGACGAGGCAGGCGAGGTCGAAGGACTGGTGGCTGACGAACTTCCTAGACAGCCACGCTTTCAGCTTCGACTGGAACGACTACACATTCAAACTCTCACAGGCGGATGGAAACGACGCCTTGGATTTGGAGATATACGACGGAAGAACTGCTAAAGGTAGGTGTTAGATAGTATCACCACAAAGAACAATATAAAATTGTATAAAGCCACGAAAAAGAAAATTAACGAGCTAGTTTCAATGTAATAAAAAGTTGCACGAAAATTTTCACATTAAAACGAACCAGATTTCGTATTTTAATCTCGACGAAATAAAAAGGTTCTAATTTAATGTTATTACGTAAAGAAAAGTACTTTTAAAAACTTAATTAACCTCGGCCTTATAATTACCATTTTTATTATAAACATGATTAAAAAAGCTACATTGGCAGAAACTTAATGGAAAGCGCTCAGATTTTATATATTTATTCAGCTCTTTCGTTTCTTAATTTTTTTCTACGAAAAATATAGACCTTATTTCTTTTAGCGTTTCTTAGGATCATTCTTAAAGATCATAGCGAAATATTTAAAGCCTCACCAAGATAAGTAGCATTTTTTTCTCAACTAGACCAGAGGCTCTAGACAAGTAATATTCTCTCAACGTAAGCATCGCAAAAGCGATTGGTAAAACTTCAAAAATGTATGTTGACAAGAAAGCCCAAAATGTCATATTGTGATCAATCCCTTACATTTTGGCAACTGGACAATTGCCATCGCTGATACAATGACACTTTTGCCATTGTGTCCACTATCAAGTTTGCCATCTTTAGCTAAAACATCTTCAATAACGTCCATTCCCTTATTACCTTCAGTAGCAAAATAATTATTGTGAATTATATCAAAAAGAAAGTTAGAATAAAAATAATAATTATCAAGTGCAATCAGATTAACGTTTACAGTATACTAATGCGCATTTGTAAGCACGCTTCGTTTCATGCATCAGACCGTTACCATTTAAGGCAATGTATAAACACTTGATTCTAGTAGAACTGTTTTACCTACCGTTACTTTAACTTTAAATTTATGATAAGATTTTATGAGTGCTGGCATTGTTAAGTAGGTAATTGTGTTAATTAATGTTTCAAGAAAAGATATAAGAGAACAGGCGATGTGCTATTTACATGCATTTTTTTCTACAAACACGATCTTATCTATTATCTCTCTATTATATTTTATTATTATAATTGTCTTTCTGTCCTTGTCCCATGTTACTTGGAGTAGAGTATAGCACCACGATATGTTTTCCATTTTCTTATGTCAGCGGTCACAATATCATCATTCACCTTTTTTAGGGTTCCGTACCCAAAGGGTAAAAACGGGACCCTATTACTGAGACTCCGCGGTCTGTCTGTCTGTCTGTCTGTCTGTCACCAGGCTGTATCTCATGAACCGTGATAGCTATACAGTTGAAATTTTCACAAATGATGTATTTCTGTTGCCGCTATAACAAAAAATACTAAAAACAGAATAAAATAAGTATTTAAGTGGGGCTCCCATACAACATACGTGATTTTTGTGCCGTTTTTTGCGATAATGGTACGGAACCCTTCGTGCGCGAGTCCGACTCGCATTTGTTCGGTTTTTTTCATACTAATCCTCACAAAAGTCATTTATATTTTAAGTAGCATCCTAAAATTATCGCTCGCCACCCATAATCCATAAGCTTTGATATTCAACATTCTTTTAGTCACATTCATTTCATTACCTCTCTTTATATGCCCATATCAAAACAAACGATCCTTCTTTGACTTCTCACTAATAACATTCTCAGGCTTCCTCACATACTCGTACTAAGCCTACTCAGTATTATACAGTGTGAATGAAGCCTAAGTTTTCTTCCTTGTCATGATGCACAGTAATTATCTTGTTAGTACAAAATTGTGTTCCGACTTTTCTTAACAAGAATTCAGTTTGAGATTTTTTCACACTCATTGCCATGTTGCACGTTTGATATTAAATGAATTATTCAAAACATTCACAAATATGTGTTTCTTGGTGATTAATTTACCATAAAATTGTCCATCTTGAGCGCTTTTGTGTATTTAGAGGTTGAGGTTGATATATTTTAATAAAGGCAAAATATTATTTTGATGATATTATTTTAAATTTTGAAACGCTCAATCGAAAATACGTGGATTAAGTACGTTGATACTGCTTAAATAAACTGTAGAGAAGAAGAACTGATAGAGAAGATGACTTATAATAATGATCAAACGTAGTGAACCCTGTGTAGATAATCGGATTACTTATTATGATAAGAGTAGCCGGGGGACGAGGGTTGAGCTCAGTGACACAAATCGGTGGAGATGTAGATACTCATTGTGTACTACAGATCCTGCAGTAGACTGCCGTAGACAGTATCTAGGAGTGCCTAAAATGTCTAAAGTAATAGGTACACAAATTTTAATACGGTGGGTATGTGTCTAATGAATAGTTTCCTTACGCAGTAATATCTATTTAAATGAAAACACGAGGCAATAATGAGCCTTTAAGGATAATGTGATACTGATGACAGAGTCATTATAATAAAATTTTGCTAAAATTAATTTATTTTACTGTACCATTTATAATTTAAATGTAGGTAAAATTCCTCTCATAGGGATTGATATGTGTTGTACTGTACAGTTCTCGGAACCATTTTATTTCTACAACAATCGCTTGATCCATCTAATGGACAAAAATATAAAAACCTCCAATCTGCTTAATATCAACTTTAGTCCATAACAATTGTAAAAGCTTCTAGGAATCTAAAACAAACGTTTTCAACCGACTGAAAACGCAACGCTGTACATATTTTTTTTGTAGTTTTGCACTAGTGACAAAAAAGGCTAAACATATTTTTTCCTCTGTTTAAGGTAAAAAATCCTGTGACACAATTTCGCAACTTAATTTTTTTTTTAATAGAATTTACAATACTAACAAGCTAAATTTAAAAAACAACATTTTTATTTCATGCTACATAATTTATTTAGTATAGGACAAGCATCGATCGTCAATCTATTGACAGGATATCTTGCAAAAACAGTAAAACGCACATAATTTTTTAACGGCTAAACCGATTTGCATCAAACATAGCTTTCACAGCACACTTTCGAAAAAATCACCTTTCAAACAATTTTTTTTTTTTGTGCGCACCTTTGGCGCAGCGGTTGAGCGATTGACTGCTGCGCTGCGTGTCGCAGGTTCGATTCCCGCACGGAACAAATATTTGTATGACCTACAGATAGTTGTTCCGGCTCTGGGTGTTTGTGTATGTGAGTTTATGTGTTCGTAAACGCACCCACGATACTGGAAGAAATTTCTAGTGTGGGGCAACGTTTTAATTAAAACAGAGAAAGAGAGAACGCCACCTGCTACGATCACCCCCATGGGAAAAAGGCGTGAGTTTATGTTTATGTATGTAGAAAGAGAGAGAGAGAAGAGATTAAATCAAAATCGGTTCATGCGTTCAGAAGCTTTGATGCCACAGACAGACACAAAGATACACAGATCCGTCGGGGGTTAAGTGTCCTTGTACAACTACGGTCTATTGGAGCATTTCAATAAAATTTCCACATATAATTTCTAAGATGTTTACTAGCAACGCCACATCAGTTGTCATTAAAGGGCCACAACCTTCTAGTATTCCTATTTCACCTTATGTATTTCAACCAACCATAGACAGCTCCTACAGAAGCGATGACCATCCGCCATGATTATTCGTAGCTTTTTGAAAATTGTCATACTTTCGGACTTTAATCAGTCCACCACAAAGGATAATCACCATCATCATCAGCCTTTTAATGTTCCCACTGCCGGGACACAGGCCTCCTCTCTGTTAGAGAGGGAATGGTTACCATATCGTATCGATCTATCTATGTAAAAGGCAAGTACTCACAACTCACAGGCGTATTACGTATCTTGTAAGAGCAAAACGATAACGATTTTGGCGCAATTAATGCTCTTCAATACAGAAGTTTAAGAGTTTTAGGTGGTTTCTTTTAGAAATAAGTGCATTAAAATTTGGCCACCAGCGATCGATTAGCAAACGATTGTATAGGACCTACCATACCTACAATGCCAGTAGGTAATGCCGACTTTTATGTCAAAAAGCGTTTGATCGTGCGATTATTGCTGATTGCTGTTCCTTGCATAATAAGACTGCCAGAGCCGGATGAGAATCTGGCCAGACTGAAACCCGAACCGTAACAGCTAGGCAGATAATGTTGAGAAAAAAAACATTTAACAAAAAAAAAAAAAACTGGCTCCTAAAGCAAAACACTATGAAGCTTTTTAGTTTGCTCTTTTTAGTGTTTGTACCTCATATTACCATGAAAATCATTTATAGCCAGAGTACATCTCATTTCAATTCCAATAAGCTCAAACACGACTAGGATACATTGTTTTATTACAGAGTTCCAGTGGCCATCTGTAGTAGTTTTCATCAGCTCCACTTCACCAAATGATACTTTCTGAGTGCTTGCCATGTTATTGAAAACAATATTTGAAGAGTTTCATCGATTTCCATGGGATTCCATAATCAGATTCTGATTTGGTGACAATAGGACCATATCGAGAGTATATCCTTTCAAACAAAAAAATAATTTTCCAAATCTATGACGGAGTTATGCCAGAGGATGAGAAAATACGAATTGAGAACCTCGTCCTTTTTGGGAAGTCGGTTATAAAGAAGTTACATAGCAATTTCTATTCAATATTTATCTGCGTAATGAGACCTACTACTTAATTGCTTGTCTGTACATCCAATTCCAATACTCCCATTCTACATATAAATGTAGATTACTTTGTCTGTCTGCAACACGTATGGACTGTCTATAGCAAGTTATTCCATTAGCATATTCATAGAATGTTTACTTCGATTAAAATGATAATAGTGCAGTTATAGAACTTTGCATGGATATTATTTTATGGGCGGGAGTGTTTTTAAGTTTTTTATTCCAAAACATACAATAACGTAACCACTGTTTCCACTGCTGGAACACAGACATTAAAACTTTGAAAGGGACACAGCCATAATCCAAAACGCGGGCCCAGTGCGGTTTGGTGGTGGTCAAAGTTGCAAATAAGAATTGTCTTTGTGTCTAAAGTTCCACCGACGCCAAGTTGCCAGTCTGTCGGTTTTTTATCGGTTACATTTCGGGGAGTGTGCGATGGAATTGCATGAACTTATTCCTCCTAGCCCGCGTCATCATCGGATTACAAGACGTACGGCGATGCGTCATCGGTATATGGTGGACATCCCACCCATACTCACCAAACGTTTTGGGAATATTTTTATTACGCTTACAGCTAAGGACTGGAATTCCTTGCTGGAGTCTGTACTTCCTGATAGCTACAACCTGGGAGTCTTTAAGTCAAGAGTGAATAGGTTTCTTCTAGGCAAGCGTGCTACATCGTCGACCACATTATCGCTAACCATCATGTGAAAAACCATTTACAGCGCAAGTTATCTAAAAGTTCAAGTACCACGAAAGTTACTGATGTAAAAGCACACCACAAAAATAAAATTGGGACACCAATTAAGACTTCTGCAGACATTCAATAGCCATACTCATGTTTGGCAACCTCCATCTACCATCAATGTTGTTAGGATCTTCTTCGCGTGTTAATGTTTCTTATTGTTTTAATTTGGAGATGAAAAGTGTGCATGCTGCGTGAGAGTAACACAGGAAAAAAAAAATTGCCTAAATGAGTTAAATAGGCAATATAAATTCCTATATTGGTGGGCTATCTATCGAGGCGATTTTTTTTTTATCTAAATTAACAACGTTATTCCAAAATCAAATCTTAGCTCGACATTCCTAAAAAATATCAAAACAAAAATATAACCAGAAATAAACCCTCTACATCCAAGGTCCTACCCGGTCATGGGTAAAAGTCCTAAGTAAATTCATTTGCTCCATCGCCAATATCACATAATCTCAAATAAGGCTGCTTCTTCATAATCCACACTGTTTATGCAGCCGAACGAAGATTAAATATCTGGAGTATCGTGACGATCTCACGCTCTTGAATTTATTATGATGTTTTTGAACTGATTTACGATACTTACCTAAGGTGAGGTTAATAATAAGTGAGACGGATTGACGTTCCATGTTAAGGCGGTACCCCGAGCAAAACGCCGCGCAAGCCAATTTTCGTGCTGTTTTTAGGAGCTATCTACTCGTTATTTAAAAATAAATATCAATTAATAAAAATACATTAAATTTCTACATAATATTGATTCTAAAATGGTAGATTTCGTTTTTTTTTAATGTTGTATATATTTCACTAATCTCCTTCCAAAAAAAACATAAAAATGAGAAATAATTATTAATAGCATGCATCTCCTCATAAAGTGTTCATTAATTATTGTTTGTACTAACACTAAAGGATAGACAATTTAATAACGAACATTTTTGAATATTTTTAAAAAGACCAAAATTCGATTTTATAAAGATTTTATTCTAAAATCTGGGTGTATTCACTACTGTAATTCATGCGCCGCCAGTGCCGCTAGACCAATAGGAATGCTCATATCTCATGCCGATTTTTTAGTCAGGGTACCGTCTTAAGTTATACATATTGGTGTGTTAATATGCTTTTAAAAGTTACCAACACCCTTAGTATTTTACGTTCTTTAAAAAAATAAGTTACGGTTTTCATCTTGGATATGACAATTGACATTGACATTTAAAAATGCCGTCTAATGGCCTTATTGAAATAAATTATTTTGCCCTTGTTGACAACCAAGCTTTGACAAAATAGTTACTTAGTCGTAATCATTCTTTTCCCGAATTATTTGAAGCACAGAATAGTTGTTTTAGGGTCCCGTACCCCGTACCGTCTGTGTATTTTTTTGTCACCAGGCTGTACATCATGAACCGTGATAACTATACAGTTGAAATTTTTCACAGATGATAAAAACAGAATAAAATAAATATTTAAGTGGAACTCCCAACAACAACTGTGTTTTTTTTTGCCGTTTTTTACGTTAATGGTACCGAACCCTTCGTGCGCGAGTCCGACTCGCACTTGGCCAGTTTTTTTAATAATATATCTCTCAATCTCTCTGTTTAAAAAAGTCAGGTGCGTAGTGCTCAAAACCGACGTGCGTTTATGAATAGATGTATGAAAGAGGAATCGAAAAAGAGTTTATTCGTGTATGAGCTTAAACAAATCAAAAAAATATGTAAGAATCGTAACATATGACGTTCTGTACTTTCTACATAGAATGGAAAGAGGCGAGAATTTTTGTTATCTATATATATAAAAATCAATTGCTGTTCGTTAGTCTCGCTAAAACTCGAGAACGGCTGGACCGATTTGAATAATTCTTTTTTTGTTATGTTCGACAGAATACAGGGAAGGTTTAAAAGCAAAAAAAAAAAAAAAATGTTTGGTTGGATACGGTAGGTAGGTAGAGTAGTGTAGTGTAGGTAGGTAGGTAGGTAGGGTAGGGTAGGGTAGGGTAGCGTAGGGTAGGGTAGGGTAGGGTAGGGTAGTGTAGGGTAGGGTAGGGTAGTGTAGGGTAGTGTTGGGTAGAGTAGTGTAGGATAGGGTAGTGTAGCGTAGGGTAGGGTAGTGTAGTGTAGGGTCGGGTAGGGTAGGGTAGGGTAGGTAGGTAGGGTAGGTAGGTAGATAGGGTAGGTAGGTAGAGTAGTGTAGTGTAGGTAGGTAGGTAGGGTATGGTAGGGTAGGGTAGGGTAGGGTACGGTAGGGTAGGGTAGGGTAGTGTAGGGTAGTGTAGGGTAGGTTAGTGTAGGATAGGGTAGTCTAGCGTAGGGTAGGGTAGCGTAGGGTAGGGTAGGGTAGTGTAGGGTCGGGTAGGGTTGGGTAGGGTAGGTAGGGTAGATAAATGTTTGGTGTTTTTATGGCAAAACAAAGTTTGCCGGGTCAACTAGTTTTGATAATAAACCTTTTTTCCCATTTTCAACTATTTCGAATGTGATCCGCTGATAACCAAATTATATTTTTAGGCAACTGTCGTAGCACAAATTGACAATATTTTAGGGTACTGACTCTGATTACTGTCTTTGTGTTAACAATCTTCAGGTAGGTACACTAAAATATCATTAAGCCTACCTGTAAGAACACTAAAGTCTTTGAAGCTCCAGAAGCTATTTCAATCTCTAGCTTGAAAGGAACCTATCAACAATTTACTATTACAAAATCTTCAGTGCCTTTGATGTTTTAATCAATTATTTGTAAAGTCTACCAGATTTCTAGCAAATATAATTCGACAATAAATTGTGCAACACATTAATAAAGGAAAATGGTAACTAGTGGTTTGATTCTATAAAGTTTAGGAAAATAACACCCATCTTTTTCCGAAGGGTGTTAGTGACTGCACTTGAAAGCTACATGCCACATGTATTGCGCAGGAACTTTTTACTATTATGTTTTTTTCTATTATTTAAAAACAGAAAAAGCAATTTATTTTTATTCGTGTTACTTTTTTGATTTCAATAGCGGTCTCGGTTCCGAAGGCGTTTTATGAATTAGTTATAGATATCATTGTAAAATTTCATAAAAATTTGTTCAGTTGTTTTCAATACTTATGACAAACATCTACCAAGCCAGACTAGGAATGGTAAAAGCGAAAAAGATAGTCGTTTGCTACCAAATATAAAGACATCATAAAATAAACACCATACTCCCAATATTTGCAATCCCTAACACAGATTGCACTATATCAACCCTAAATACTCCATAGATTTGATCAAATGGCTCGTTAGTTTCACATTATTCCAAAGAGCATCGAAAGCACTTAGCTGCTACGAGTACATTAAATCTAATCCAATGTGGCTGACATCCTCTGTGTAATTTGCAATGTCATTAGCTGAAACTGGTGTTTCAAAACTTTGGAACTTACCTTAGTAAACAATTTCATGAGTGGAAGATTTAGTCAAGTAATTTGATTCTGTGAGAGTGAATGGATTGACTTAAATCAAAATGGTTGATTTGCTGTATTAAATATTTAAAAAAATATCAATTTTGTAATTTCTCAGCGTTTATCCAGTGTAGGCGTTCACGTGGCGTAATGAACGCGTATAGATCTTGTAGAGACTGCGTAAGTACCACGTTAGCACTGCGTAGATCTCGGATGAACGTTAGTATCTACTTTTAATACAAATTCAATAACATGTTGTTCTTATTACAATATCTACCTACTTATTTTTCTGTTCACCTGGAAGTCTTCCACTGCTGGAGAAAGACCTCATCAAAGTATCACCACATTTTACTGGTCCTGTCTTTCTTATTCAGCGGACTCCCATGGTTATGATCACGTGATTTGTTCTATTTGTGGGAGGCGTTCCATTGCTGCGTCTTTCTTTATGTGGTCGTCACTCCACCGACTACTAGCCATTTGTCATTATGAAATGGTTTTTTGTAAAAAAAAAAATCTATGATAAGCCCGAGAAACTTAGAAAAAGACCTAACTCGCTCTGAAGATACAAAAACAAAAAAAAAACGGCTAATTGCGAGTCGGACTCGCGCACAAAGTGTTCCGTACCATTATCACAAAAATGGCAATAAAACACGTTTGTTGTATGGGAGCCCCACATATTTTTTTTTTCTCTGTTTTTAGTATTAGTTGTTATAGCGACAACAGAAATACATCATCTTTGAAAATTTCAACTGTCTAGCTATCACGGTTCATGTGATACAGCCTGGTGACAGACAGACAGAGCAACGGACCGCAAGGTCTTAGTAATAGGGTCCCGTTTTTACCCTTTGGGTACAGAACCCTGACAATTTAAATACGCTTATCCAATGGTTTCTAAGCTTCATTCAAACTTTCAACCTACGAGTTTGAAGCGTGGAAGTCGGGCCGACCTTATGATATCGGAAGTTACCCGTAATTGGGTAGTACAGATCAGATGGCAGTCATTCTATGCAAAATATTGGCATTTGGGCACATCTGGTTACAACAGAATCGAACGCTGCATAGTTGGGAGATGACTTTCCAGACGATAAAGACTAGGGCATAGCACATTAAAACCAAATGGGCGTAAAAACGAGACCATACAGCTAAAGTGGTAAAATAAAAGAGAAAATTGTTGTTTTAGTGCTCATAACATACCTGTTACTTCTGTACAGTTTAACATAACTGTAATTTTTGGCATTTGGTTCAAAGACAAGCATTTAGCCAACCATCTATACAATAAAATTATACCGAAATCAAACTACGCACATAATATACAAAAAAACAAAGTATATCAAGGCGTCGAAGTCTCCTCCTCTCACTCCTCCACATCGCCGGCAACGTGCCCAGAAGACTGGTAGCGTTTCCACGTTGAATGACAATGCTAATTCTATGGTCAAAGAACGAACCAGCCCTCTGATCACGCAAAGTTAAGTTAAATGGTATTTATGCATGTTAAATACTTATATTAAAGCTTTTACCAAACCTCATTGTCTTGATGTTGATAGTAATTCATCATCATAACTAGTGACCCGCTAATTAGCAGACATAATAGAAATTACCATTGTCTTCCGCCACAATGGGTATTTCGACGGATGACTTTTTAATATCAGCCGAAATACGTCTAATGCTGGACATAGGTCTTCCCCAAGCGTCACCACATTGATCGGTCCCGTACGTGTCGCATCCAGCGGATCCCCGCCACCTTCACCAGATCATCGGTCCACCTGGTTGGAGGCCTTCCATCGCAACGTCTTTCGGTTCGCAGTCGCCACTCCAAAACCTTTCTGCCCCATCGGCCATCCGTTCTGCGAGCAACGTGCCCTGCCCACTGCCAAGTTTGGCACATCTTCGGGCTATGTATTTCTACATTTCTGATTCTATCACGCAAGGAAATAGCATAGCCCTCTCCATTACCCTCTGGGTAATCTTTCTGATGAGGCCCATTGTGAGCGACCACGTCTCAAAGCCATATGTCATCACTAACAACACACACGCGCAATTTCTCGAACGCTGCCCAGCCGAGTCGGATTCGACGGTTGATTTTATTAAAACATTGATAGTGATACCTTCCTTTCTGTATCTACATTTGTTATGGCGGTCCGATAGCTACTATTTTGGCAAAATTTTATATTTCTTTTCGTTTTGTGGCAGATTCTACCTCGTCATTCATTTGTTCATTAGTCTTTGCCGTCGGGCAACAAGACTTTGTTCCTGACTTATATTATTCTTTCATATTTTCCGTATTTTACCTCTCATTCATAATAATGATATTACTCATATTTTTATAAGAAAGAAGAAGCTGGCTAAAAAAATAAATATAATAAATACTAGAGGAATATTTCTACAAGAATGATTAAATGACAGGTGCCAATATTGTTCTTGCCAATTTTCCTCCATTAAAATCCTAACCAATACAAAGAACCAACAAAGTACGTGTCGGAATTCGCACATTTAGGGTTCCGTACCAAATCGCAAAATTAAGTTGGTTGTAAAAGAAAAAAAATTGGGAATGCCAAAGAAAATTCTGATTTATCAATATATTCGGATTCGTTAGTAAAATATACGTAATAATAAACAATATCACCAAATTTCAAGTTCATAGCTGAATGGGAAGTTAAAACATTACTCGGAATAAAATTGTGTATAAAATACTGGCTTCGCATTCCTTTTTTTTCCAATATTTTTTAAAAGAAAAAATATATTATGTATCTACTCTACGAGTTCTAAACAACGATACCCCACTCGTTGGCGTACGCCCCTTTTTAGGGTTCCGTAGCCAAATGGCAAAAAACGGAACCCTTATAGATTCGTCATGTCTGTCTGTCTGTCTGTCTGTCCGTCCGTATGCCACAGCCACTTTTTCCCGAAACTATTAGAACTATGCTGTTGAAACTTGGTAAGTAGATGTATTATGTGAACCGCAGTAAGATTTTTACTCAAAAATAGAAAAAAAAACAATAAATTTTGGGGGTCCCCATACTTGAAACTGAAACTAAAATTTTTTTTTTTCTTCAAACCCATACGTGTGGGGTATCTATGGATAGGTCTTCAAAAATGATATTGAGGTTTCTAATATCATATTTTTCTAAACTGAATAGTTTACGCGAGAGACACTTCCAAAGTGGTAAAATGTGTGTCCCCCCCCCCCTGTAACTTCTAAAATAAGAGAATGATAAAACTAATAAAAATATATGATGTACATTACCATGTAAACTACCACCGAAAATTGGTTTGAACGAGATCTAGTAAGTAGTTTTTTTTAATACGTCATAAATCGTAAACCGCAATTTACCAAGGAACCCTTCGTGCGCGAGTCCGACTCGCACTTGGCCGGTTTTTTTTTTGTATGGAAGCCCCTCGTAAAAACATTCCGCACCAGCAAAAAATAATTTCTCGGGGCGTAGTACAATTATTACCTCAATGTTGCTCGTAAGAAATTCATGACATTCGTAAAGCTGTAACAAAATTAAGAAAATTGCATGGAATACCGTATTTAAGTAGCATAATTGACATGACGTGAATATCTTCTCTTATCTTATCTCCCTTTCTGTATTTATTAAATCATTTATAATTACATATTTGATGTTAGCTGTATTTTAATGAAGAAATTTTATCTGTATTTTAATTTCACAGTTTGATATTAATTGATTGCTTATTTATAAAATTCTGCTATCGCAAAGAAGCCTGTATACAAGTCCGATTACTCATTGAGTAGGTGATTGGTTTACAGACACATATACCTACTACTAACACACATAATAATATTAACAGGACATTAAGATTAGATTTCTCAAATCAAATTCCATAGCTAACTAATGCCGTAGATCCTACTTATTTTTTAACCTGTATTGTCTCATGCTGTGCAAAATTCTCCTCCATGGCCATCCACTCTTCCCAGTGGATCACCTTCTCCGGCCAACGCAAACGCCTCCATCGCAGTCATCTTGCCAACGTTTTCTAGGCCTCCGACGGAGACGCTCCGTGGCGTCCATTTTTTGCCTTCCACTGAGTGACGACTCTAGCCCAGGTTTTGTGCATACTGCTTGACCAGCCCAATCCCACTGGAAAAACTTTACCTCGAACTTTAACTCAAAAACTGCTTGACAGTTTAGGTTGAAAGATTACAGTAGGTAATATAGCTTGTACATCCGAATAAAACATAAGCTATAATTTATATACATATGGGTTGAAGTAATAACTCCATACAGGTGGAGCCACGAGCATAAGCTAGGTTCCAATGATTTCGTGTTGTCCAAAAACATGGCCTATTTTCTTGCCAAAAGTTAACCTAAATTGGTATTTCCTCATGGGATTTCCAGTCTACCGCACATTTTCTGAATATTTAAACATTGGTTGCTTAAATACTACAACGATTTAGTACTTTCCCGGGCTAATGGATGGTTCACATCTTTTAGACTCATCCTCAGGGTATATCTTAAGTGAAGCGTGTGACTATTAATCCTGGTTCTTGAACAATGTATTCTTTTGCTCTCGTGCCAAGTTGATAAAAGGTAATGTATGTACAAGACGGATCGAGCTCAGAGCTTGATTTGGAAGTAAAATTAAACATATGTTACCTAGAGGTGCTTGCTTATTTAATACTTTGATAGGTTTGTTTTTGCAGTAGATCGTAAATTCATCGTTATTTTAACAGCGTCGCCCGATAATTAACAAGTTAATGTAATATTGAAATGTTACAAACTCTGACACAAAAAATAATAAAACAATCACAGTAAACGAAGAACAACTTAATAAAGAAACGAGATTATGACTTATTGCGAAATACGAGATTTTACGACAGTTTTACTGAATTACGTGAGTTAAATAAGTAAGAGTAGTAGTATTAGTTATATAGGTCGACACTCTGGAATTTCAACCTTGCTCTTGGTATCATTTATTTGTTTCAGGTACATAACGATATTAGTCTGAATACAGACGCAACGGGAACCGCGTGGTTTCCGCGTGAATCTGATCCCGCGCGGTTCTTATTTACATGACCATCTTCATATTCGTTCAGACCATGCGATTATCGCGTGTAACACGTTATCCACGTGTCATAGAAATGTGGGGATTCGCACAAGAAGCGAGAGGAGTATGCTCTGCAGTGGGCTAACTCGGGCTGTAAATGGAGAGCGTATGAGAATGGGCGTTTTTCTGCTTATACATGATGACAACTGCAATCACAGTTGTCATCATGTATAAGCCGAAAAACATTAAAATATCAAGAATTGAAATCAAAATCTGTGAACTTTGTAAAAACAAAGAACTGAAAAAGTAAAGCCAACCCTAGAATTTATTATATCGTTCTTTCTAAGAAAAGACGTAAATATAACCACCGTTTTAGTAAACGCAAATATTTAAATGTTCAGTAGTAAAAGTGGTCTAACCAATTTATAACAAACGCCTGCTATCCCAGAGACAGGACAAAGTAGAGCGGCAACTTACCTAAAAGATGTAGAAACAACAGAACAAAAAAGTCATTTAGTTTTAAGTCTTGTAGTAAATGCTCAGTTTCATTTCCTCCGGAAAAATATTTATTTTCCGTCATTTCTTTTTCTCTCTCTTCTCGTCTTTTACATCTACGATCAATAGCACTACCTAATTCAAACTGGTAAATCTATCGGTTATCATCATCAACTTCATCCACATAATAATATCATCAACTCCGACTTCGACCACTGCTGAACATAGGTCTCTCTTGAGCCAATACCTACATTCCTTTGCCAACATCATCCAGGTTCTTCCAACGATGGCAACAATGTCATCTACCATATCCTTGGACGTCACCCACGTCATCATCGCGCCGTTTCCGTGACTGAATCTGTTTGTCCTCGACACGCTAAGAAGAAAAAAATTACCGCGCTTTGCCATATACTCTGCCCATCTTCGACATCTTGATAACAAAGTCACTCATCCATTTTTACATGGCTCCATTACTGCATGGGCCGTACTTGCCGCGAAGTTTCATGTAACGACCGAAGAGGCATACGTAAAAATCGTCATTAAAACTACTGAGATCTGTGTATGAATAAAATTCCTCGGCAATCCAGTTGCAGAATCTTGCTGTACTACACTCAGCAATGTAATGCACAATGAAATTTCAGCAAGAGTATAAGTTGCAAATATACTGAGTAATATTGGTCAACAAAATTGATAACATGATGCAATTTTTGTTGCCCTTTTCAAATTCAAATTCGAAAACTTTATTTCGAGCTAAGACTCATATAGGGTTAGTACTTTTAAGGTTAGTTGAACATTCTTCCATACAAACGCAGACTGGCGATTACTCCACTGTTTGACGGTGTACATTTATAATAAAAAAATATATCAATTTGTCTCATCATTATCTAGCTCTGTATGGAAACAAAAATGTAAAAAAAATGAAAGTAATGAGCGTCGCAAGTTCCATATTTTAAACACTTATTTTACCGCATCTTTTGGCGCAAATAAATACCATAAGAAGAACGAAAATTACAAAACGGCCTCCATACAGGGATTGTTTGGTAATTCAAAAACGCAAATAATTTTATTTTAAAATATACATTTAGTCGTTTTTTCATGATATCTAGACTGCCAAAGGTCAGTTTATAAGGAGATGTTCCAGAAATGTATGGAGCCTGGGCCAGGTCTATGTACACTTTATGTAAATATTGCTATATTTTATAGTAACCGTTTTTTATCGTTAATTTTCTTTAATTTCATTTCATTTCAATGTAAACTTAAATTAACTTTATCAAGTAGAGCAACACAACCTCTATTAAACATGGTGGATCAGATCAGTAGTATGACATTTTGACATTGACATTTGATTGACGTGTCATCGTGAAATCTGCGTTAAAAAAACAACACGATTTAAATTGCAACAGAGAAACAATCAATCAATATCCGTAGTAGCAAAATGAGTTGCAAAACTAAAAACTTCCTAAAAATGTCAAAGTCATCGAACGTCATGTCAAATACAACTGTCATGGCTGCCCTAAAAATAGGGTTATCGTAGTAATTTTTTTTATCAAATGTCCATTTTTTCGCATGTATCCTTCTTCAAATTAATTTGTTAGTATTTTTATGGTATTCCTCTATTTTTTTTCTATTTATCTATGTAGTGTACGTAGTGATGACCCAAAATCGAATATCTCCTTTCGCGCGAATGTTTTCGTCCTTAATGAAAATCTATTTCGATACAAATTTGCAAAAGTGCTAATTCGTTCCCAAACTAGCTTCTTACTACACTACACAGCATCTATATTTTCGCACGTATTGTCGACATGATGAGACAGCATGCAGTTTTAACCTCGTGCACAAAATAGTTCATGCCGTCGACTAGGGTAACCTTAAATGCACAAGGCCATCGGATAATGAACAACCTCTATGATAACACTCGAATGGTTCCAGGTAATTCATGCTCCAATACCAACAATTCCCTTCGGCATTGTCAATTGTAATTTCGGTTGGTTCATTGGGAATACGTCTACATATTTCTTTTGTTAGGAAATTGGTCCCAAAAGGTTGAATATTTTTCTGTATTTGCTCTTTTCTCTAGTGGTTCATTATCTTGTTAGGTTGTGGGACATGTTTTGTTATGATAACCAATAAAAAATGGGATTTTATTTGAAGAGGACTATTGTTAAGCCAATGGTTTGAGTGACTGTTCAATCAATCAATTTATTTGCTTAACCTTTGCTCAACTATTTTTGGTGGGCTCGCAAGCCCATCCGAAAACAACAAACTAATGCTAAAGTACTGGTGCAATGCATCCGGTTACAATCTAATGTAACCGAATGTGTTTGAATACTTACCTGTATTTAAGGATACAACAGTGCACAGTTACCCCAATTTTTTAATAAAGAATTTGAAGTTGAGTTTTTGTCAATCTCAACTGTAGCCTGAAAATCTGTCAAAAATTGTAAATTGTCACATATGAAAACTCAATTCAGATATTGGTCCTAAGACTGTTTGGATTGACTTTTCTTATCTAAAATAAAATATCAACATCAGCGTAACTTTGTCGGTGAGCATTAAATACTTTTTGGGGAATACCTGACAGAAACTCGTACAGACCAGGGAAGCATGATACAAAATAGAGCAGGCTTATACTTAGTAGTGTGTGGAACAAAGCTGCCAAAGGTAATGAGTATTATTTATGATAGGAGACAATTCTCATTTTAAAATGGATTCAAAAAGTAAAAGTTGAATCATAAAAATCTGTTGCGCATATAATGATAGGTATATTTTCCGAGATGTTATAATTGCTACACATATAAACAAAGAATTGTTTCTTCTTCATATTTTAATAACCCGAGTTTATGTCCGAGTTTCAAATCTTATAATAATTAAACTTGCTATTGATTTGTAACAAACATTAATGTATCGTCTTCCAAGGGGTCAAAGGTTGTATCGTAATTATTGGTTTCTATTTATGTTTCCAAGTTCTAAGATTGTTCTATTATTTACCTATTGTATGTAAAGCTACTGGTCCATGACAACGCTAATGATGGGCGATTTACCGATATCCCTGAAGCGAAAACTCATCGACATGTGTATCCAGCTCGTCCTAACCCACGGTGCTCAGAACTGGTCCCTGACCGAGTCAAAAAGGTTCCACCTTGGGGTTTGTTTGCAGCATTCTGGACGTAAGAAACGCTACGCCACGCTCTAGAAATGGGATCATACACATAGTAGTAAAGGCTAAAATGGGATTGGGCAGGTCACGTTAGCCGCATGAACAGAGACCGCTGGGCAACAGTCTCCACAAATGGACGGCGCCACCGAGGTCAGCCCAGAAAGAGGTGGCGCGACGACATAGACGCCCGCTGCAGAGGCTGGTAACTTAGCAAAAGAATATTTGGAAGGATTTTGGAGATGCCTTTGCCAGAAGAGAGAGAGAGACAGAATAGGCTAATATAACAAAAGTAAATTTAAATATATAACTTAATATCACGCTTTTATTCCCCGAAGGGGTTAGACAGAGTTACCTACAGCATACCCACATGTAGCCGCAGCAGTTATGTTTAAGTCTGATTTAAGACGAGGTGAGTCTATTGACATCAACCGGGCACAAAGGCCAGCGGGCGGACTCCGACGGTATGTTTCTACGAAATTCTACATGAAAAAACCCA
The DNA here is from genome assembly GCA_949775005.1 of Orthosia gothica. Taxonomy (NCBI): domain Eukaryota; kingdom Metazoa; phylum Arthropoda; class Insecta; order Lepidoptera; family Noctuidae; genus Orthosia; species Orthosia gothica. Next base: position 10,775,742 of record OX459047.1, on the reverse strand, counting down.
ATAAGACTTTGCCTGAATAAATCGAACATAGGACCTTATACTCAGCAGTAGCGCTTACGATCACTTTATAACTAATTCAAAATGAAACATAATTAACCCAAATTGTCATTAAAATACCGACGTATTTAGTATATTTTTTTTATAAACGATAGGCATGGGACCATATCTTACCATCAGGTGAGATAGTGGTGAGCATCAGGCAGGCTGTTGCTTTATTTAATTACTTACTAAGCTTTATGCTCTTCCATTAAAACTTCATAATTTTGTAAAACTCTCTGCAGCTGTCATTAATTTACTCTATATGAATTTGCCGCCAGAGGTGCTGGAGTGGCGTGAGGTCTACGATATGTAAAATTTCATAGTATTTTGGCTTTTAAAGCGAATTTATTTACATTTTTTCATTGTAGGAATATTTTCCCAATATGGCAGATTAATATAGGCGAGAGATTTACCAACCACTGCTTTAATAGAGTTTTATGTTTCGAAAAATGCTATTATCCTTTTTTTCTAATAAAAGCGTCTACACAGAACTGATTTTATATTTAATAGCACTTCTACGGCATTAGAAAAAGTTTTAATTCAAACTTTGCTTCCATGCACGTTATAACAACATTTAGTCAACGTTCCAAGTTTAAACTGACTTTAATAAGTTCATCCTCATTCTTTTGTTTGAGTCTATTCAGGTACAATTAAGAATTTTAATATTTTATTCATTAAACGACGAGGTCTTTTTGTTCTAGTGACAGTTCGATAGTTGCACACTATTTAAAGTTTCAATTTATTTGGAATTGTAGTCAACATTGACAAACAATTAATTTCCTTGACTCTAATTTTCGCTACTCTATTGTATGAGTACAAATAATTTTGTTTTAAACATTTTAATCTCAGATAATGTCTCAGATAAGGTTCAAAAGGGTTTTGACCAAACAATCAAGCAGATTTTCTTTACAATAAATTTTTTATACTGCTGTCATCGCCAGATTTCGGTTTGTTAGAAAAGGATAAAGGGTCTGTAATTATTAATAGAAACATTATAAATTCAAATCCTTTGGATTCAAAGGGATAGAACTTATTTAGCCATCCATTCAGAAGTAGCTTAGAGCAATCAGGAAATTTAACTGGCTTCTTATTCGTATTTTTTTTTCAGATGAGGTTTATAATCCGGCTGGAAACTGAATGTTTGGTTCTTTTCTACAGATAGAACAATTACTATGAAAACACGTTGAAAGATCGCGTCTGTCTGTTGGGAAACAATTCAAGGGGTGCCAAAAGTTTTGAGTATTTATTTATTATTTATTATACACTTTATTGTACACCAAGATAAAAACATTACATACGGAATTCTTAAAATAACAACAACATACAACAGGCGGACTTATCGCGATCAGCAATCTCTTCCAGGCAACCCTGATTTATTTATTAGTCTAGAAGTGGAGTATAAGGCCTTTTCCTGATGGCACGATGCAATTCGATTAATATCACACCGATAAGCGATTTTTACTAAGATAAATTACAAACATGTTCATATGGACGCAATGCGATGTAATTTGACTGACACGCACTTGAAATTTTCTTAGAAAATGCGTACGATGTCGCCTACCCAATTTATTTATTTATTCATTTACACATACAATTATTTTTACAGGTAGAACCCAAGGTAACAAAAGTAGTCATACAATACGACACTCAGAGACGCCCCGTAAAAACTGATCACACACCTACTCACTTCCATGGTTGACTACGTCGTGCCATTAGGAAAGAGCCTATTTATTTGATGCTTATGGTATACTCATGTAATGAGGAGGGATGAAACGCATATTGTTAAAAGAGTTATAAATATAAATGTGGTTGGAGGGGACGGCCAAATAAAGAAGGATGGACTGTGTGAGGAGTGATATGAAAATAAACCGGCAACAGAAATACATCATCTGTGAAAATTTCAACTGTCTAGCTATCACGGTTCATGAGATACAGCCTGGTGACAGACAGACAGACGGACCGCGGAGTCTTAGTACTAGTATGCTAGTATTATATTATCTGTGGTACTAGGGTCCCGTTTTTACCCTTTGGGTACGGAACCCTAAAAAGGACTCAGTGATAGCGTGTTGGGGGACAGGACGGTATGGAAGAAGGAAACGTGTTAGGCCGACCACAATTAACGAAGGATAAGGGCAAGAAGATGATGAGAATTAGTTGATGCTTTGCATATTTGTTAAATGTTCACAATAAAAAGTAAAAATCAATTGTTGAAGAACTCGAACCGCTTGGATACTGTGATACAGAAAACTTATTATTTAAATACTAACTCTAGACAACACTCATGATTTCTAGTGGTACTTTCCGATCCCAAGATATTACATCGTAGGGCTAGAAATCTCCCAATAGGAGCATAATTTACAAAAACTATATGAGATAGATGTTCTAACTATCATAAAGACACACTCACACACACATAAAAACACACACATACACAAAGAATCGTACCAATTTCTTTGCCTTTACATTCATTTTGTTCTTGTTTGTAAAATTTACTTAAAATAGTTACCTAAAAATATGTATATTAATCCTAGGGAGGAGCGGAACCACCCAATAAAAGCTTTACTACATGCTTCCTGGGTAGTTCCATCCACTGAATGATATTGTAAAAGAACCGTTAAAGAATTTACCTTTTTTATCACTATAAAAGTGCTACTGTCCTACTGCAGGGCAAAGGCCTGAGTTGTCATATATTGACATACAAAGATAGCACGAGCATTAATAAACCCGGTTGCTCATGGCGGGTTGGCGATTAAAATTGTTGTAAGATGCATATTATATAAAAAATCTTACCTCCTAGGTATTATTCTTATCTTCCAGTTATTATTTCATTTAGAGATTTCATATTGGATTAAAATACAAACTATTATAGTGTCATATCTCCTTCGTTTCTCTATTCTATGTGATATCATAAAAGAGCGTAGGTAATGTATGAAAATTTTGCCTACCCAAGTTGCGGTTCAGACATTGTTTCGTACGCAATTTCCTTTGGAGAAGTTAATGACTATTTGAACATAATATATTCATTTTCAAATTATGCTCTTGACATGATTTATGTTCAGCTTTTAATATTTAAATGTTCGTGCACTGAAATTATTTAAAGCGTAGGTAGAAAATTGTAGGTGAAGTTGTATTTTTTGTTAGCCCAAATAAGTGTCTTGCATAAGCCTAAAACTTGATAAACATAATAATTTTAAATACGTAACTTCTTCTACTACTCTTCTACTCTCTCTGTTTGTTTATACCCTTTTCACGTCTAAGCTGTTTCATTCCGTCATACTCGAGGGAAAAACGCCACAGGCATGGGTGTGGCGGTACTCTTCTTCAAGAAGGGCGACAATGTCTGGCTGAAGAACTATAGGCCCATCTCACTTCATAGCCATGTCTACAAGTTGTTTTCAAGAGTCATTACGAATCGTCTCGCGCGCAGGGTTGTTGATTGCCAGCCTCCCGAACAAGGCGGATTCTGAAAAGGCTTTAGCTTAGACCACATAAATACGCTGCGGCAAGTTAAACAGAAGACGGAAGAGTATAACCTACCTCTCTGTATAGCGTTTGTGGACTACGAGAAAGCCTTCGTTTCAATCGAGACTTGGGTTGTACTGCAGTCTCTCCAACGGTGCCAGAACGACTACCGGTACATTGAGGTATTGATATGTTTGTACAAAAACGCCACCATGACAGTCCGTCTTCGGGATCAGACCTCGGCACTTATCCTTCTTTAGCGCGGTGTGAGACAGGGAGACGTCATTTCTCCGAAACTGTTCACTGCTGCGCTGGAGGCTGTCTTCAAGATTCTGGACTGGAGGGGGTTAGGCATCAACCTTAATGGGGAGTACATCGCTCACCTTCAGTTTGCCGACGACATAGTGGTCATGGCTGAGACCAAAGAGGACCTCAGTACAATGCTCGACCTCAGTAGAGTTTCCGAAAGAGTAGGTCTTAAAATGAACATGGACAAACCAATGTCATGGTCAATGCCCATGTAACACACACTCCTATCGAGATCGGAGACTCTACACTCGAAGTTCTAGACGATTATGTCCAGTTGGGTAGGTCTAACTTCGACAAAGAGGTCAACCGTCGAATCTGACTCGGCTGGGCGGCGTTCGGGCAATTGCACAGTATCTTATCGTCCAGTTTACCGCAGTGTCTCAAGACAAAAGTCTATGACAAGTGTGTCTTTCCAGTAATTACCTATAAGACCGAGACATGGTCGCGGGCTATGCTCAACGTTTCTTTGCGTGATCGCATCAGAAATGAGGATATCCGCAGAAGAACCAAAATTACCGACATAGTTCGGGCTATGTCGGTAATTTAAATGGTAGAGGGTAAATGGAATGGCTAATGGGAACAACAGTTCTGGAATGGCGTCTGCAAACCGGAAGACGATGCGTTGGAAGGCCTCCTACTTGGTGGACCGATGACCTGGTATAGGTTGCGGGAATCCAGTGGATGTGAGACTCACGGTATCAGTTAATGCGGCGACGCCTGGGGGAGGTCTATGTCCAGCAGTGGACATTTTTCGGCTGAAATGATGATGATGACGACTTAGCAGCTGAATGATATTGAATGAAACTTGGCAGACGGGCAGATTATGGATGAGGACATAGATAGGATATCCAACACAGATAGATAGATGGATGAAATGATGATGATGAGATGGATAGGTTATCTTTCAGTCCATCCAAAGGTTGTCAGATACATATCACTGTCAGCGATAAGGCCGCCTTTGTACCCGTATAATTAAGTTTGTCTTATAAAAGAGATGTGTAATTTTTATGGTGTACAATAAACTATATTCTGTTATATTCTATTTGTCCTGGGAGTATATTCCCTTGAGATATTTTTACGCAATAATATAGAGACTACGGTTCGTATCCAATAAAACATTTATTATTTTCAGTCACAAATAAATAAAAAAAATGTATTCAATTAAAATTGTATGTAAATGAAGCAAAATGAGTATGTTCCTAGCAAGTGGCGTTCTGTAGTTTCTGCCAGACCCCACGGGAAAAGGCGTGAGTTTTTATGTTGGTAAAATTGTATGTACCAATAATTTTTTTATCCTCTCAGAATAAATCCAAATATAAATACATAAATCAAAGTGACAGTTCACTAAACAAGCGTTCTGTCTGTGAACAATGTGATTTTTGTATTTGTAACAATATGTCATGTGTCCTGTGACATTTTTCTGAGAGATAAGAAGAATTGCCTTATGATTAAGTGTTATTTTAACCCCCGCCGGAAAAAGAGGGGTGTTATAAGTTTCACGTGTGTATCTGTGTGTCTGTCTGTGGCATCATAGTGCCTAAACGGATGAACCGATTTTGATTTATTTTTTTGTATTTGAAAGGTAATTATGTCAAGAGTGTTCTTAGCTATGTTTGAATAAAATTGGTTCAGCCGTTCAAAAGTTATGGGCGTTTTACTGTTTGAATCGGGGTGTTTTCGCAAAATAAATGTCGGGGGTTTTTAAATTTTGAAATTTTACTTGTGGTATACTGTTACTAACTTACAAATACATTTCTGTGAATTTTACATTAGGTTTTTTTATATTGCATGCCCATCCATAATAAAAGATATAAATTTGTATTGCGCTTGACCACTATCTCACCTGAAGGTAAGCGATGTTGAGGCCGACAGTGAAGCACGCTTGCCTAGAACATTAAAAAAAAATACAAAGGAGAATGCCCATGTTGTAAGGGAACTTGGGCCCCTTTGAAAATGGTTGTATCTTGATGAATTTGGTTGTATATTGTAGTAAAAACATGTTATATTTTTTTGCGGGGTTCACGGGATGTAACGATGTTGCTTTTCTTGAAATGAACCCTTATTACAATGAAAATAACACAAAATATAAATCCTATTTTTGGATAATATTGAAATCGCAGACACGATACCTCATAAGGGGCCTGTCTATAGGCAATCTCCTTTGATACTACCTTCGGCCAGTGGCTTCGCCCGCGGATAAAGTGTTTTTTTATACCAAGCAATACACTATCAGGATAAAATATATCCTAAGTCCTTCCCAGGGTCTCAAACTATCTCCTTACCAAATTTTTATTTGGATGGTTTAGCAGTTTAGTCGTGAAAAGGTATCAAACAAACAGAGTTTCTTACATATTTATACTATCAGTATGGATAATTGGATACCTATCCAAAATAAATTCAAATTTTGTTGTTAAAGTTCCACTCACGTAAAATATTGTTTCTTGTTAAGCAAATCTTTATACAAAATCCTCATTTTACAGAAATCTATATACTAATATAATAATATTATAAAGAAGCAAGATTTGTATTTTTATTTGTAACGAGTAAACTTAAAAACTACTGGACCGATTTCAAAAATTATTACACCGTTGTGAAGCTACATTATCCCCGGGTAATATAGGCTACTTTTCATTCCTTTATTCCCACGGGAACGGGAACTACGCGGGTGAAACCGCGAGGCGTCCGCTAGTTACTTATAAATTCATTTTTCGTGGATAACTCCTGAATTATTACCATAACATTGACATGACCCAAATTTATGAAAAGGTTTGTAATCTATTTCTATTTTGAGAAGAATGAATTCAAGTAATTTTAGCGTCATACACTTCTAAATCTCTTCCGGTTATGATTTATGTCCATTAGTAAACCATGTCTTTTATGATGGAGTAAAAAAGGAAACTTTTCCCGCATTATTCCAATCCATTACATTTTTACTGACGTCAAAGTCGGAAATGATAAAATGAGAATAAATAGGCACTGATAATCAGTTACTTATTGTTTTAAGTTTCTGTTGAAATTAATAGTCTATTACATCAAATGAATGATTCTTTATAATCTGTGTCCTTTGTATCGAATGAGTTGGTAACACTGAATGTAAGAAATATATAGTTCTCTGGTAGCCACCGTTGAATCAACTTGTTTTATTTAATTAATAGGTTATGGGCCCAGACCCATTTATTTCAGTCAGTCAACGTTGTAAAGTTATAGCAGTTAGCGTAGGAAAAGTAAGTGCACAGTGGACGTTTGCGTGCGTTGTTATTACATTCACTGTAGTGAACTTTGACATTGTGTTATAAAACGGCGCCGCAAGTGTGGTCAACAGACATGTCTTCGAACTCGTTTATTGCAAATGTGCCGAAACTAAAAGGTCGGGAAAATTATAGTGAGTGGGCGTTTGCTGCCGAAAATCTATTAATACTCGAAGGAAAGCTAAGTTTTCTCAAGACTGAAGGAGATGGCGCCAATATTGCGGAGGACGCCATGACGAAAGCCAAGTTGATCTTAACTATAGATCCGTCGTTGTATGTCCATATTAAGAGCGCTAACACCACTAAGGAGCTATGGCAGAAATTACAACAGATGTTTGACGACTCTGGTTTTTCGAGAAGAATTATGCTATTGAGGACTTTAATATCAATACGTCTCGAAACTTCCGATTCTATGACAAGTTACATTACTCAAATTATTGAGACAGGGCAGAAATTATCAAGAACTGGTTTTTTGGTGAATGATGAGTGGATTGGCTGTCTAATGCTAGCGGGATTGCCTGAAAAATATTTTCCAATGCTGATGGCCATCGAACATTCGGGGATCGCCATTACGGCGGATGTCGTAAAATCAAAATTATTGGACATGTCCGGAAGTGAAGACTCGACGGAAACTGCATTATATTCTAGAGGGCGCCAGCATGTCAATCAAAAATCGAAGTCGTTCAATAAAACAGCAAACTCGTATAAAGATGGCGAAACGTCAAATGTCAACAACAACAGAAATAAAGTCATCAAGTGTTATCGTTGTAAACAGATCGGGCACTACAAGAATAAATGTACACAAGTTCAAGATGCAAAAACAAACAATTCGAATGCGTTTTCTGCCGTATTTTTAAGCGGAAACTTCAGAAGGAATGATTGGTATTTGGATTCCGGTGCGAGTGTGCATATCACGTCAAATGTAAACAATATTCGGAACACATCAGAAAACACGAGTATAAAGGAAATTACAGTGGCAAATAGAGAAGTGATGCCTGTGTTATGCTCGGGTGATGTAGATATTGTTACAATCACGTCGAAAAGCAAAAATACTATCACAGTAAAGGAAGTGTTATGTGTGCCTAGTGTTGCTACGAACTTGATATCAGTTAGTAAGTTGATACAAAATGGAAACAGAGTTGACTTTCAGAAAGATTGTTGCTATATTTATAACAGTAGAAATCAACTGGTTGGAGAGGCCAGATTAGTTGAGGGTGTTTACAAGCTTAATGTGGAAGAGAGACACAACTGTTTGTTTACGATATCTGACAGTGTGAAGAGCGAGTTATGGCATCGAAGAATGGGTCATTTGAATAGTAGTGACCTTAATGAAATGAAAGGAGGTGCAGTTGTGGGTATAGACTTCAAGGATAAAGCAGTTATTGATAAAAGTACATGTGTTGTGTGCTGTCAAGGGAAGCAGTCACGATCACCGTTCAATCATGAGAGCACGAGGAGCAGTGAAGTACTCAATATCATTCATGCAGACGTGTGCGGACCTATGGAGGTGTCTTCAATTGGAGGCTGCAGGTATTTCCTCATTTTTGTAGATGACCACACACGCATGACCTTTGTTTATTTTTTAAAGGCCAAGAACCAAGTGTTTTAATATTTTAAAGAGTTCAAAGCTTTAGTTGAGAATCAACAGAATAAGAAAATTAAAATATTTAGAACAGATAATGGTCTAGAATTCTGCAATGCGTTGTTTGATTGTCACTTGGCTGAAGCTGGTATAGTGCATCAAAAGACCAACACATATACCCCAGAACAAAATGCAATTAGTGAACGCATGAACAGAACTTTGGTAGAAAGGGCTCGTTGTATGTTGTTTGATGCTGGACTAGACAAAAGTTTTTGGGCTGAGGCCGTAAATACGGCTGTTTACCTAAGGAATAGGTCCCCAGCATCGGGATTAAAGAACATGACACCATTTGAGCTTTGGACCAATAGAAAACCAGATCTTAGTCACATCCGGATTTTCGGGAGTCAGGTCATGGTACATATCCCTAAGCAAAAGAGACTTAAGTGGGATACTAAGTCTAAACCACATATTCTGGTTGGTTATGCTGAAAACGTCAAAGGGTATAGGATTTACGATCCAAATAAGAAGTGTGTGTCTGTGAGCAGGGATGTCATAATCCAAGAAAACTTGAAGAGTAACATAGATGATAAGATATCAGTTTCAGTGGGGGAAATCTCCGAAACGCAACAAGTTAAGAGTGAAATAGAAGAGCCTGTGGATATAGTCACTAGTACAGAACCTGAAAATGATACTAACCAGACGGATAATACTGACCAGGCTAATAACTCTATATTGCAGAATGTAGACGAGATTCCACCCCCGCAAGAACCAAAGAGGATCAGGAGGCCACCACAGCGTTATGGATACTCAAACTTGTGCATGCAATCAAATGCTGAAAATCAAAGTGATCCAGTTAGTGTCCAACAAGCTCTACAAGGCCCTGACAAAGACAATTGGGTTGCTGCTATGGAAGAGGAACTTCAAGCATTTAAAGAGAATGATGCCTGGGTAGTGGTGAGTGAAGTGCCTCAAGGAAAAACATTAGTGCAGTGTAAATGGGTTTACAAAAGAAAATTAGGTAGTGACAACAGTGTTCGATATCGAGCTCGTCTAGTGGCAAAGGGCTTTACCCAGAAACCAGGTTTAGACTATGAAGAGACATTCTCACCTGTAGTCCGTCACTGTACCTTAAGATTATTGTTTGCACTTTCTGTACAATTAGATTTAAATGTAACTCACTTAGATGTTAAGACTGCTTTTTTGAATGGTATTTTGAAAGAGGATATTTATATGGCTTATCCACAAGTTGATTTAGATAGTAATAATAACAGGAAAATTGTTAAATTAAATAAAGCTATTTACGGACTGAAACAGTCTTCAAGATCATGGTATGAAAAAGTTGATCAGTGTTTGACAGAATTAGGCTTTAAAAGAAGTGATATAGAACCATGTGTATTCACAAAATTTCATGATAAAGTTAAAGTTATTATTGCCTTGTATGTCGACGATTTCTTTGTTTATTCAAATTGTAAAGTAGAGACAGATATTTTAATTACAGTATTGAGTTCTAAATTTCAAATTAAAGATCTTGGACAAGTAAAGCAATGCTTGGGAATGAGAGTAAATATTGATAGTAAAAATAATGTCTGCACTTTGGATCAGGAACAATACATTGATCAATTGTTAATTAAATTTAACATGTTAAATTGTAAAGAGGCTAGTACACCTATGGAGTTAAAACTAAATATAGATAAAAATGATAATGTTAATGATACTAATATTCCATATCAACAGTTAATAGGAAGCCTCATGTATTTGTCTGTGTTAACAAGGCCTGACATAGCTTTTAGTGTTAGTTTTTTAAGTCAGTTCAATTCTTGTCACACTAGCACTCATTGGAATTATGCAAAACGCATTCTCAGATATTTAAAGAAGACTAAACATTATTGTATAAGATATGTAAAAGGAAACTCAGAATTGTTGGGATTTGCTGATGCCGACTGGGCCAATAATGGTATTGACCGGAAGTCATACACAGGGTATTGCTTTATGATGTCAAAGGGTGTCATATCATGGGAAAGCAGGAAACAAAGGAATGTGGCCCTTTCGAGTATGGAAGCCGAATACATGTCAATGGCAGAGGCATGTAAGGAGTCCATGTATTTGAGAGTACTGTTGTCTGAAGTTATTAATCAAGATATATGTCCTATTATCTTATACAATGATAGTCAGAGTGCTCAAAAATTTATTGTTAATCATGCTTTACATAGAAAAAGTAAACATATAGACATCCGTTATCATTTTCTAAGGGACGCTGTCAGTAATAATGTTATAAATGTTAAATATATGTGTACTAACGATATGCCAGCTGATGTTCTCACAAAGGCACTTGGTGCAACAAAGCATTACCAATGTGTTGAAAACTTGGGACTTGTTAGTTTATAAAAATAAAAACACGGTTTCATGTGATGTAGTGGGGGTGTTGAAATTAATAGTCTATTACATCAAATGAATTATTCTTTATAATCTGTGTCCTTTGTATCGAATGAGTTGGTAACACTGAATGTAAGAAATATATAGTTCTCTGGTAGCCACCGTTGAATCAACTTGTTTTATTTAATTAATAGTTTCCCACAGGAACTGTGTATTTTTATGAGATAAACCGTTCCGTTTGTTACTCACTACAATATCAGCTATTGACCAGTGAAAGTCCCATCTAAATCGGTCCAGCCATTTCAGAGGTAACCTGGAAAAAGCAGACGGACAGACAGACAAAAATCTTAAAAATTGCGTATTTGTTATTAGTACCGTATATATTTTCACAGAGAGCAGTTGTGGCACAGTGGTAACGGCCCCGACGTACGTGTCGTAGGTTGTGGGTTTGAATCCAGACAGGCACTTCACTTTGTATAATTTATTTCATCACCACTGCTCGAAAAACGGTGAAGGAATACATCGTGAGGAAACCGGTATGTCGCAGAACCTAAAATTCGAAGTCATGTGACATCCACCAACCCGCACTGGGCCCGCATGGGCCCATTCGCTCTCTCACAGAGAGAAGGCCTGTGTCCCAGCAGTGGGAACATGATGGCCTGATGATGAAGATACGTTCACATGCATTCAATTAAACGTTGTTATTTTGATATTACATACAAACACTTCAATTTTATTTATTTGTATGTATGTATAGAAGATGTGAAAATAACTGTCTGTTTGATTGTTACATTTGGGCGCCTAAACTGCTGAATTAATTTTTATATAAAAATAGATTGTTACTTGGAAAAGTAGATACATAGAATATAATATACTGCATCAGCTTTAGATAAAATTAATATATATATATATTTATACTAGCTGACCCGCCAAACTTTGTTTTACCATAAAAAGACCAAACATTTAGCTACCCTACCTACCCTACCTTACACTACCTACCCTACCCTACCCTACACTAACCTACACTACCCTACCCTACACTACCCTACCCTACACTACCCTACCCTACCCTACCCGACCCTACACTACCCTACCCTACCCTACACTACCCTACCCTACCCTACTCTACCCTACTCGACCCTACACTACCCTACACTACCCTACCCTACACTACCCTACACTACCCTACCCTAACCTACCCGACCCTACACTACCCTACACTACCCTACCCTACACTACCCTACCCTACCCTACCCTACCTATAAACCTCACGGAGCCCGAGACCTTTCCAACGAATGCAAAACCGTGAAAATCGGTTCGTGCGTTCTGGAGTTATAGCGTCAGGGACGAAAACCCGACTTATTTTTATATAGTAGAAATATTCATCTACATATATTCATCTAGGCTGAACTATTGCTGGGCTTCAAGTCCTAGATTCATCTTCCGGGGAAAGAGGGTTTTCTATCTAAAACTTCTCAGTAGTAGCTCGCGTAAAGCTTATTTTAATAGGCTAATGGAACTTGAACATAACTGATGAAAAATTGGTGTTCTATTCAGTACTCCTTGCCTTATCCATTCAAGAATACTTCGTAATAATAAAATTAAGATGACATTTGATTTATGAATTAATTTTAGGGTTCCGTACCCAAAGGGTAAAAACGGGACCCTATTACTAAGACTCCACGGTCCATCTGTCACCAGGCTGTATCTCATGAGCCTTGATAGCTAGACAGTTGAAATTTTCATAGATGATGTATTTCTGTTGCCACTATAACAAAAAGTACTAAAAACAGAATAAAATAAATATTGAAGTGGGATTCCCATACAACAAACGTTTTTTGTAGTTTTTTGGGATAGTGATACGGAACCCTTCGTGCGCTAGTTTGACTCGCACTTGGCCGGTCTTTTTCTTTTGCACATGAATTTCTTATATTGTTGATACATCAAGAAGAAATGCCTAAGCGTCTTACCAACCAAACTTGATCTAATGTGTACGTTGTTTTTTTCCAGATGTTTCGGATCCGAATGCGAAAGAATCAAGCAGCAAAAACGAAGAAGAAAAAGTAGATGACAAGAAAGCAAACAAGTTGGGTCTACGTAAAGGTACGCACACTTTTAATATTTACTAGCGATCCGCCTCAACTTTGCAAGTTTCATAACAATTAGTTGAGCCATAGAGATCAAGTGATAATATATATATATATATTATTATTTCCTTTATTCATTAGTTTCCTTATTATCACGTTATTAAATATTTTTATAAAATAAAAAAAAATACATTTAGAAATATATAAAAATAGAGGCCTATCGGTATCGGGAACAGGGTCCTAGCAACCGGCGGTCAGGGCTCCATTATCCTTAATATATAATGCCTGACATCATTTAAAATTGTCTTCTTTGGCCTTCCTCTCCGTTCATTCGCTTTTTTGTCAAGTATTGCAAACTGCAAAACATTCATATCACATATCCACCAAGTAGGTTAACCGATTCCCTTTCAATTTATTAAGTGATTTTCAGGATGCCATAGTCAACAAGGAACCTTTATAGTTTCGCAATGTCCAGCTTAGCTCAGACACTCTTACTACTAGAAAGGAAAACTATCACAGCTAAGTAGGTTGTACAAGTTTACAAGTAATCGTCGACCAACTTAGAAAATGTACTTAAAAAAGTAAAACAAAAGCGATTCGTTAAAAAGCGTCCTCACTGAGAGCATTCTTCTTTATTCTTTATTGTACAACAAGACATTACATTTTAACAAAAACAAAATAACTAAAATTCATGTACAAAGGCGAGCTTAACTCCAAATGGAATTATCTTCCAGCAAACCTTTGAGTGATAGAGATAGCATTTGTAAACAAGCAATCGTAGCCGAGCAACAAATGCTTCCCAGCGAGCCCAACATTCACTTTCGAGCAAAACGTTCGAGTCGAACATTCCCTTGCAAGCTTGGAGCATTCGAATATGATCTTCTTAAATGGCATTCATTCGATAATACTATTGACCTAAAAGGTCACAAACACTTAATATCAAGAAACTGTTCCTTGCTTTACAAGCGGGCAGTAATATTCCGACATACAAACTCATCGATTTCATTATGTGAGTGTTCGCTTTCGAGCGTTTTATTTGCGTGAACAGTCGAATGCGAGTGAATCGTAGCGACGTCTACAACCGCCGAAGTTCGTGCTTGAGTGTAAGCTTGTAACGCTCGGCTCAACGTCCACACCACTCGAATATTCAACGTCGAATGCTCATTACACGTGAATGCTCTCAGTAACGACGTTCCTTTAGATCGATGATCGGTATTTTCATTGTTTATGAACTTCAGTATTTTTACCTAATTCCGTTGTTGAATGCAGTTGCTTGTACTGAACCCTCGGTGCGCAAGTCAGACTCGCACTTTGCCGGTTTTTGTATTTTTGTTTGGCTGCTATCCAGCTAGAAAAGTGTTTTTTTTTAGGGTTCAATCATTAGTAAAACTTTCTTTGAAAACTTCTCTACTTTTGCTTATTTTATAAGGCTCCCGCAGACGTGACATGACAATGCGACAACGCGTTCTTTTAATTTTTAAAAGCAATATCTCATCTTTGTCACTTTTTTGGCTTTGGAGCCTTTTCATTGCTCATTTTATAAAAGAAGTCCAACCTTTTTCCTCCTAAAATGAACAACAATTTATAAATTGCAAAAAAGGCAATTCATAAAAGCTTGTCAAAAACAGAAACCCCACTAAATTCAAACGAAATAAAAATCATAACCATCTTAACACAAATATAAAAGACAAATCAAGATATTTTATGCGCCGAAAGATAGAGAAATAAAATTGCCTTTTATACACTTCTCACGTTTTGCAAGAAAAAGATTCGGAAAGATCGTTGCGAAAATTTTATTACGCCAGTGTGGGTATAAATATGGTTTTATACTCCATTAGCAATTTTATGTGTGGATGCCTAAAATGTTTAAGGACCATTAACATTTATTTTCATAATATCTATAAGGAGGAGCTCGTGGTTAAGTAACAACAGTCGTTAGGTCTTTCTTTGAAGTTAAGCAACGCTTGCCGATGACATTACGTGGATGGGTGATAAATGGTCCATTTCGTACCAGGACACCTCCGTATCTTGGCAAGCACGTTGTTCCCTGCTGTCAGTTTTAGATCTATAGCACTTATTATGATAGTCTTAAGGTATAAAATTTGACACTAGCAATGTATAGACGAAAGTCTAAGACCAGTGTGTGTTGCCAGTGATTACTTACGGGACAGAGACGTGGTCGCTCACAATAGGCCTCATCAGAAAGCTTAAAGACATCCAAATGACATGCAGAGGGATCTCGTCAGAGTTGCCTTACGTGAAAGCATCAGAAATGAAGACATCCGCAAGAGAACCAAGGTTACATAGCCAGTGGGCAGGGCACATTGCTCAAAGTCAAAGTCAAATATATTTATTCAATTAGGCCAATAAACGGCACTTTTGAACGTCACATAAATTAAAAAAAAAAAAAAGTAATAAAAAAAAAAATAAGATAAAAAAAAAAGATTCTACCGTGCATTCGAAAAATAGATTGTTATAAAGAAGAACGCACAAGAAACTCCATACTTACTCTTTTAAAAAAAAAAACCTACTCTTTTAAAAGCTCGTAGAACGGATGGCCGTTGGGGCTAAAAAGTTCTAGAATGGCGACCGCATACCAGAAGACGCAGCGTTGGAAGGCCTCCCTCTAGGTGGAGCGACGATCTGGTCAAGGCTGCGGGCGTCTGGTGGTTGCGAAACGCACAGGACCGATCAGTTTGGCGACGTTTGGGTCAGACCTATGTCTAGCAGTGTAGGTCTTTCGGCTGAAATGATGAATGATAGTGATGAATGTAATAACGTGTTACACAGTTACGGAGTTGTGAAGTTCGTAAAGGCATTTACTCCATGTATAATTTCGGTACTCAGTTGTAGTTCGGTATCAGTCCTTTAGGTTTAACCCCGGAAGGAAAGTAAGCTAAAGTTCCTATACGAAAAAACTGGAAGTATATCCCAAAATATTTGGGAAAAGTCTTGGCAGATTCTAATTATGATTGGTTTTGATTTGGACTTTACTTATGAGGTAAAAAGCCTATTCTTATATTATAAAGAAGAAAGATTTGTATTTTTGTATGTAAAGAATAAACTTATCAAGTACAATTTAAAAATTTAAAAATCCCTCAACACATTTATCTTGCGAATACACCCCGATTCAAACAGTAAAACGCCCATAACTTTTGAACGGCGGGTGTCCCAGAAATCGACGTCAA
This sequence comes from Orthosia gothica, assembly GCA_949775005.1. NCBI lineage: Eukaryota > Metazoa > Arthropoda > Insecta > Lepidoptera > Noctuidae > Orthosia > Orthosia gothica. The sequence continues at coordinate 10,759,454 of OX459047.1, read as the reverse complement.
GCCGTAAATGGGTGATAGACCAAGTTATAACAGTTCTCAGAAAAATACGAAAAAAAATCTATCTCATGTTTTTAAAAAATTATGTTCACTTTAAAAAATTACAAAAAAAATCAATCCCTGTAATGGTTCTTTAACTCCAATTGCTACAAATCCCATAATTTATCATTTTTTTTTATTATTATGTAATCTTGAATAATGCTTGTGTAGATTTTTGCCTGAAATTTAAAGCCAACTCCTCCTACTTAGAAGAAAATTAAACTTTTTCAAAACCAAATTATTCAAATTTACTGTTTCGCCCAACTTTAACTGACTGTACTGAAAAAAATATGTACTACGCTAGTTTGGCAAGTAACATGAAAAATTGGCGCATTTAATAAGAATTCAAAAATGGTGTAACACTTGCTAGATTACGTTTTCAATAATTGGTCAAATTTTTTTTTGTAAATAGTATCGGTTTTTACCCAAAATGTCCATACTTCCTTAAAATGACTTTAGCTTACCTAAAGCTTTGCTAAACTCCGTTTCTAGTTCGATAGAGACGGAGAGAGTCAAAAATCTAGGGGATTTAAATCAGGCGAACGGGGTGGCCACAAGATTGTCCCACCGCGCCCTATCCACCTGAGCGGGTATTCTTCATCAAGATGTTCTCTTACTAAACGGGCATAATGGCATAATTATTGAAAACGTAATCTAGCAAGTGTTACACCATTTTTGAATCCTTATTAAATGCGCCAATTTTTCATGTTACTTGCCAAACTAGCGTAGTACATTTTTTTTTCAGTACAGTCAGTTAAAGTTGGGCGAAATAGTAAATTTGAATAATTTGGTTTTGAAAAAGTTTAATTTTCTTCCAAGTAGGAGGAGTTGGCTTTGAATTTTAGGCAAAAATCTACACAAGCATTATTCAAGATTACATAATAATAAAAACTATTAGATAAATTATGGGATTTGTCGCAATTGGAGTTAAAGAACCATTACAGGGATTGATTTTTTTAGTAAATTATTAAAGTGACCATAATTTTTTTTAAACATGAGATAGATTTTTTTTCGTATTTTTCTGAGAACTATTATAACTTGGTCTATCACCCATTTACGGCTTGACGTCGATTTCTGGGACACCCTGTATATAGATAGGAACACTTTCGACAAAATCACCTTTCAAACAAAACTAAATTAAAATCGGTTCATCCGTTTAGGCGCTATGATGCCACAGACAGACATACAGATGCACATACACAGACACACAGATACACATCAACACACGTGAAACTTACAACGCCCCTCTTTTTCCGGCGGGGGCTAAAAACTACTGGACTGATTTCAAAAATTCTTTCACCTTTGGGAAACTACCCTATCCCCGGGTGACAGTCTACTTTACCTGTATTCCCACGGGAACGGGCACTACGTGGGTGAAACCGCGAGGCGTCCGCTAGTACATAATATGGAACATGAAGTTGAATTGCTGTAATGAACCTATGTATGCTGACTGCTAACTGACCCCGTCTGTGAAAACATAAAAAAAATCTCTTTTTGTCGTAGTTTTATCACGCTGAACTCACGCAATAAAACTTCCTAGTCTCTTCAATGTACAATGTAAGGTACAATTAGCATAGATAGGACGAAACATAGATGTTGCGTACAGGCGAAAACAAAATCCTGTCTTCAGATACTTTTACCACGGGGTCCCAGCGCTAACAAAGAAAATTTGGTTCAAATAAATATCACTAGATAGCGCGACATGCATGGAATTGTTGTTGAGTTGTGTGTAAAATTAACGTTTTCTAAAACTGATCATAAAAATTGTACGTTCTTGTTTAATCAACTCTCTTAAGCACAAAATTAAGGAATATTGGGCTTAATTCACACTTCAAAGATTAATAGAACGCATCATTTAAAATTGATTCCAATAATTAAATATTAAATGATTTTATTTCTGTAAGTTGGTTTGTACAAACACTTTTACATGTCTAACATATTTTTTAAAACAAATTCAGAGGTCACAGTCTCTTTTAAAGTCCTGACAAAATCTTGGTAAGATCATGTGAAGACCATGTAGACTGATGTCTGAAATGGTATTTTGAGGAAAGAACCAGCCAGATTGAGTGGACCTGTCCATTCAGTGCACGCATTTGTTAATAACCGAGCAGCTCAACCACGAACAATACCAAAGAAAGGACATTCGGGTAGGCCGCATAAACTACTCAAACTGCCAGACCATGATTAAAAACTAAGATAAATTAAAATTATAAACAAAAAAGAGAATATTGATCCACATAGTCTTCACATTCACAATAATTAAAATAAAATAATATAATACTTTAAAAAGTAAATATTCTTGTCATTACAAGAAAACAAATAAAAAAAAATGTATAAAAAACAACATAATTCACGGTGCAAAATAAAATAAAAAAACAAAATTAATTGGAGCAGCTCAATCCCAAGCCGTTTTTAATTTCTGAGGCATGCCTCTCGCTTTTTTTTTAATTTGTGTGGTAACACATTTTGGTACGCTGTAAAAACGTGCAAAAATACTATAAAACAAATCGTCACTGTGTTTAAAAAAAAATAGTCACGAACCGAGAAAAACGTTTTAGTAACAAGTTGCCGCTAACACCATCTATAGCCGTGGAACGGAACCGAACGCGATTGAAATACTTATAAAAATATTCATCATACGAGTAATAAGACGAAAAACGCTAGTTACGTCGGAACGGTTTCTATGTATGGGATGAGGCATCTGTATGCTAGTATTATATTATCTGTGCTTTTACTAAATATTATTGGTTCTGACTGTTACTCCAGTTAGAACCAATAAGACTTAGCAGTATTTGTAATTGAAGTAAGTTTTAGCTACGTTTTGGTCCTATCCAAGATTTTATAAATAGAAAATATTAATTCGATATAGGCACACTACAATAGCAATAATGACAGAGTATAAAACTAAATCAGTATATCTCTTTTTAATAAGATGTTTTTGTAAAGTTGATATCAAAATTCATAATAATTGGTAAAAAATGACAAAATAAAACAATTGTTTGACATTCAGCTCCTTTCTTTGTCTTTATCTCCAAACATTGATGTAGAATATCAATACCTCTAAAATGTCAAATTATACCTAAGTGGTTACATTTTCTTAACATAAATGTATACATCACACTTTTCCTTTTATACGTGTAAATAAACGAAGCAAAATACACTTCCACCTTTCAATTCCATTCATAATCAAAGTAAACGTATCGTACCGGTACATCTTTGAATATTTTATGTACAATTTCTTACGCTGAAAGTGATCCATTAGCACCAATAAAATGGAGTCTCTCAACCAATCAAATTATCGATTAAATTACAATAATTATCCAATCAAATTGTAATAGCACTCTAATAAATCCCATTTATATAAAACGCCACTTACAACGCATCAATGTCACAAATAACGACCAATTTTAAAAAAGGAATGTCATACAGCTGTCATTAATCGACCAATCAGCGAGGTGGAATGTTAAAAAAAATAAGCAAAGGAATCTTCGCATACGGCTAAGTTTTCATTGAATAAGTTTCTAATATGGCGTGTGAAGAAGAGGCGTGCAGTTATTTTAATAAGACCATTTTACTTTTCTCTCAAACGATTCGACGTACTTTTATGGTATGTCACACGTGATTTTAATATGTATCTTCGACTGAGTGTCTCGGATGACTAGTACAGACTTTCTGCAATTTTTTTAAACCATTCAATATTAACAAATTCTGCTGTTCCATATTCAAATTTCCGTTTATGTGAGCATTGAAGCAAGAAGGTTGCATGTTTTTCTTGTTGAAAGAAAGTCGGATGCTTACTTAGTCCATTTTCTAGTCACGCAATGAAATACTTACAGGTATTTTGTTGGATTATCAAGCTGTCAGAATTTGTAATAAATAATAATTATAACGCTTGCTTATTAACGAGTTTGTCAGTATATCATGTCGTGGTATTGCTGGACAGAAAATTTCAACACCGATAAATTTTAGGATAGCTTAAGAAATTTTTTATAATCGGGTTTAACATTTCATCCAATATTTTTATTAATCATTGTTTGCTTTTAATAAATTTTAAAGCAACAGTAAGTAAAAAGCCGTTTTAATTACATTTTTGTATTTTCTGAGAATATTATTTTTGAAAAACATAACAGTATATAGATAAAACCTACATAGGGCTGCCCCGTGGTTTTAGTGGTTAGAAGTGCTGCTGAGTTAAGACCCTGGACTCAATAGCTTTGTCTCATTTATCTGGAATTTCTCTTAGCAGCCCGAAATTTGGAATTGGGCCCGGTTGGTTTTTGCTATCGGTGCTTTTATTCTAAAGATATATTTATTAACTTAAACACACATATACATGCAAGGAAAAATAATACGTGCATGCAGGATATCATTTCAAAATAATTGGACATGTTTGCCACATACTATGACGTGCAAATATTTTTAAAATTAATATCATGAACAATTAATTTAAGCACAATATTTACAAAAGGTTGAAAATAAACTGATTTTATATTATAATGTCAAAAATATAAATAAAAAGAAAATCTATGTCAAATCTATGTAAAATATTAATCAAATATATATACCAAGATTTATAAAAAAAAGACATCGAACATAGTGTACAACGAACAATTACAAAATGTCAACAATAAAGAACTGAAAAATAACAGTAATATCAAAATGTCAATTAACCATAATGTATGCCAAAACGCAAACTACTCCTTTGCAGTAGCTAGTTCAGCTGGAACCTTTTCTTCTTTTTCAAGTTATAATTATGACACAATTTTTTCATGCCATATTTTCTCGTGTCACAAGAAAAGTTGTAATAAGTTTATACCACAGTACCAAAGGCCTTGTAAAAGTCAATCCAGCAAAAACGAGTTGAAAATAAAAATAAACTTTTTAACACTGTGCGGCGGAAGACATAAATAACTCACGACTCACGACCAGTAGTACTCGTGTAAGGCTCATATTTTTACTCGAGAATTTTCAAATTAACCAAAACTTGATCATGATTTATAACTTGGCTTTTAATATATGTCTTTTCGGCTTGTTTTTTGTGAAAGTCATTTTTCTTTGTAGTTTCTTTTGTGGGGCTATAGACTTGCGCGACTGGATGCATAGTAAGCTGGATGGGAATTATTGCTTGTTTATTGAGAAAAGTAATTTGGAAAATTGGATAGTCTTTGAAATAAATCCCAACTAATAATATAGATTCGAATGTGAGTTTGTCCGTTTGTCACACTTTCACGCCTCAACGGCTGTGGAAATTTACTCTTTCTGTCTAAATGTTGGATTTACACGGCTTACCGGCTGAACGAATTTGAATAAAACTTAGCGCTCGAGTAGAGCATGCCCACGATTAGGACGTAATTTATCCATGCTAGGAATTATAACCCAGGACATAGGATTATTTTTATCCAAGCATTATGTTCCGTTGGGACTATTTTCACGGGAGCGAAGTCGCGGGCAGTAGGTAGTTAGGGTATAACTTCACTATATGATATTATAGTCTGTTTGTCTGTTCGCGATAAACTCAAAAACTACTAAATGGATTTTCATGCAGTTTTTACCAATTGACAAAGTGATTTATGAGAAAGGTTTAAGTGTATAATTTGTTAAGGTTTTGTGTAAATTTGTTAAAATATGATGATAATGGTTGAAAATGTCGGCAAAAATCAATCCGCTTGGGAGCTTTCATCGAAAACGCTGCTTAATCCATTTGAGATATCACAAAACAATGTATGGTGGAATTGTTCCTCTTTTATAGGTCTACAGAAAGTCCGCAATGTATAGTAAACCTTAAAATATGTCTATATTTCAAGGTTTACTCAGAATAACCATCATCATCTGTCTAGCCTTTTTCCCAACTATGTTGGTTCGGTTTCATAACCATTTTTATGATATTCAAATTTGGTGTAAAAGACTGCTCTATTTGCAAAGGTGTTTTGGTCAATATAGTATAAATCTTTATATAAATAAATATGTTAGTCATCTTGACTGTTTAATTTAGGGCAACATTGCCATTTACACCATTTAATTTGGATTCATATCTTAGGACATTGCACAAAATAAAAAAAACTCGCGTAACGAAATAGTTTTTGTGGTAATACACAGGTGGCAGAAACACCTCAAATGCAATATTGTTTGTTATATAAACACACTCATGCAAAAGCCCCTTGCGAAGCCGGGGCGGATCGCTAGTAATTTATAAAGAAATTATTCTTTACAAGCGAGCAGAGATGCGGGTGCCAGCTAGTGAAAATGTAGCTAGAAATATCTGCTTTGTCTGTGATGTTTACCAAGGCGGTCCACCCGACAACATTAAGTTGAAACTAACTTTCGACAATTTTTTCGCGTAGATTCACAAATTCTCACGAGACCTATGAATAACTCAATTGCCACAATCTCAAATAAAAACTTCAATCAATAAAACGAAGACCTTATAATGGCTTTTCGTTCGGTTTCCCATTATTTTCACGTCAAATACAACATGAAAATCAAAGTTGTTTTTCGAGACGAAAATATAGAATTTACAACATCATAAAGAACCTGTTATATATGGTACACCTACTCCTTTATATTCTTTGATTGTAGTACAATAAATCTTAGATAGAATTTATTTATTTCTTGGTGTGACAGAAATATTTACAACCAGTGTTCATTTGTTGCTGTCATATTCAGGGTACATGAAAACTTGGTCTGAATCACAGAGCTCGGAAAGTCCAAGGTAGCCTGAAAAGCCTCGCGTTTATAAAAGTTGTTAGATTTAACATTACATCTCGCTTGTAGGCCCGTTATGCAAACGACCCTTTGTGCCTATTGGCCTTGTTTGTTCTGTCTCCTGCTTGATATGGAGGGAAGTGGAAATTAGGTTTTTGTTTTCCTACTCCTCCTTTATTCTTTTCTGATTAATTTCTCGGGATCCGAGACAGTTAAATTCATTCGCCGGGACTTTGTCGAGCTTCATTGCCTCGGCGCTTTTCTGATGGTCGCCATTGTTGATTCTGGCTTTCAGGAGTTGCAAGGGTTTGGGAATAGTGCGATGAGATTGTCTTTTGCCTTACCCATTGTAGTAGTTTCTGATTTATTTCGTTGCGTAATCTAAGATAGTTAAATTCATTTTCCGCGACTTCGTCGAGCTTCATTGCCTCGGCGTTTTTCTGATGGTCGCCTTTGTTGATTCTGTCTTTCAGGCGTTGCAGTGGTTTGGGAATAGTGTGGTGGGATTGTGTCATACCCATAGTCAAAATTGTCACTGTCCGCAAATTACTGTGAATAAATGATGACATGCAAACGCTTGGTTTTTATTCAAAGCGTTGACAATGCCGTCTCTAGCCATTGCTAGAGACGGCATTGTCAACGCCAGGCACCGTTAGGCATCTCGGTGATCTGTGATTTGACTGCAAGAGGCATACAATTTTAGCTTTTCGTATTTTGCTGATAATAATATATATAATACTAATACTATTTTGAATCATCATGTAAATAAATATTGCAAGGTAAAAATAATGTATTTTGTTACGTTTGTGTTCGCTCCTAATGTGGGCGTTAGGCGAGTTTTGTCTCACGCTGGATCGCGTTAACGTAAATATCAATTTTATTGAACCTGGATAAGCGCCGTCTGGTGACAGTAAAGAAAAACCCTTTTTTAGAAGGGTAAAATTGGGACCCTATTAAAAGACTCCACGGTCCGACTGTCACCAGGCTGTATCTCATGAACCGTGATAGCTAAGCAAATTATATTTACAATGCATGTCCTCGAAAAGAGCGGTTTGCCAAGCAGCCAAACCGTGCGGAAAGTGTCACTTTTTTTCACTAGTGCTTTTTACTTTCCTGTATTTTTTTAATTTTTAACTCCAACGTCAGCCCGACGCATAGAGTTTTTATTATTTAAGAAAAGTTTTAAAAATTAGTTATGTACAGATTATCATTCATATAAAAGATAAAATAAAACTAATACTTCATTTTAGGCGTTTTTAATTACTCTAGATTCAGATTTTGATCAATAAATTAATTTTAAATATTCATTAAATATGTTTGGCAGAACGTTTATTTTGCTCGTGCCTTATTGCGTTACGATGTGACAGCTATTCGCACATGCGCAGTAGATATGCCCGAGGAACTATTAGTTAATCTGTGGATATGCTGAACGCACTTGAATAAGCCCGCCATTTTATTAATTTATTTATTTCCTCGCACACTGCATAGTAAAATGTTGTATGATACACGTACGTAAGATGATTTCAGACTCGTGTCGATTTATCCACTCACTCGCTTCGCTCGCTCGTGAATAAAAATGCCACTCATCGGAAATCACCTACCTTCCGCACTTGTAGCATAAATAACTATTTCACCGATGATGAAAGCGCATATTGAATATATAAGCAAAAATCTGAGGTCGTCCGCGTATGTCATGTACAAACTGTCTTCAGAACTTAACCCAGACGCTTTGGTGACAGCTTATCATGGATTGGTGTCATCACTTCTGCGCTATGGTATAATATTTTGGGGTAACTCTACGGACAGAGAAACAGCGTTAAAAGCTCAAAAGAGGTGTATTCGGGCTATGTTTAAGATACAATCGACAGAAAGCTGCAGACCATTGTTTAAAAAATACAAGTTATTGACTTTACCCTCTTTATATATTTTTGAAGTTGCATCGTTTGTAAAGGCAAACCTCCAACAGTTTCCACGACTATCTGACACTTTTCCACGCAACAGACGTGACAATAGTCAACTTTGTTTGCACTCGGCAAAAACTGCCCTCATGGGGAAAAGCTTTTTTTGTATGGCCCCGGAAATATATAACAAAATACCACAGTCATATAAAGCTATGACAACAAATCTATTTAAAAATAAGATTCGAAATTTATTAACAGACAAGTGTTATTATAATATAAATGACTTTTTGACGGACTCCTTTTGAATGTTTATGTTATTGTTATTGATTATGGTATTGTTATTCTTATAAAATTGTATTCTGAAATTCTGGAATGATTATTTTGTTTTGACATATTGTTTTAATATCTTGTTTTTTTATTATTATTTTGTTATGTTCTGACATTCTAGTATCACATCCTTGATTTGTATTATTTATTGAAATCTGCACGATTTTTCACGACATTTTCATTTTACACATTAAATATTTTAATATCATGACATTGTTTAATAATTCTTATTGACATTCAAGAATGATTATTTTGAATTGATTTATTATTTTAATATCTTTATTTTTTATTTTTACTCTGACATTCTATAAGCATAATTTTGACTTGTATTATTTTATTGACATTTACACAACATTTATTTTATTTTTAAATTTTTACTAAATATGACATTCTATTAAGTATTTTGATTTGTATTCTTTATTAATATTTGTGTGAAAGTTAGGAAGATGGCTAAATGATACTACTGCATATAAAGTCAAAAATTAATATATTATTCGGACCAAAGGTTTAGTAATACAAAGGAGCGAGGGAGCACACGCGATGACCGCTAATCGAGTACTAAATGCTCTACTAATATCAATTAGTGAAATGAGGTAAAATGCACGAATAAGCATTAGTGCATTATTATTACTGTATGGTTTCACCGTACATGCTCCCGGGCCAAAAAGATACAAAAATGTTACACGTCTTCTAATCTAAAGCGACACTTTTTAGAAATAGGTGACGTAGCTATGTCCCGTTTACAATCAGTGTTCGCACTAGGTATTTTCACTTCACTTGGCTGACGGTCAGCCGTACTCTGCTTTCGCGAAAACACAACACTATTTGCCACACTTTGGGATAGTTCCACTGAAGAAACTGCTCGACACCTCCTCCATATGAAGTACGCTGCCACCAAAACGGCTACACCCAGCAGGCAGTAACAAATAGTGTACTGGTGAATGTCATGCGTAGACAGAGTGTAATCTGGTGAGTTAGTATTGGCAGATTTCAGTTGCTTTATTCGTTATATTCAGCTTCGATGATAGAAGTCTGATTTCTTAACAAGTTATCAAGATGATGCTCGTTTTGTTTTACAAGCTGTATATCTTTCTTGTACTGTTCTGCGAATCGTTCATCTAATACTCCGAACAGGCTATTGGCCACGTAACCGATACCGTTAATGAGACCGCGACGCTGTCTGGCGCGCGCGTCAAAGTGCTGATTAATCATAAGTTGATTATAGTGCTGTATTTCTTTGTAGTCGTGATTTAATTGAAGCGTCATCATATTACATTGGCTAGTATCGTTTAGGGATGCGCAGAGTCTTTGTAAATAATCTAAAAACTTTGTGGCTGCTGTATTCCCTTCCCAGTAAGGGCTCATGTCATAGTAAACAATAAGATTCCATTTATCTCGAATAACTTGCATATTGCCCACTGTTTCGAAATACAGTGAATTGTTGTTTGGCAACGCTGATATGTTAAAAGCTGCGCGAGATGATGTTATCAATGACATAAAAAAGATTAACGATACTACCACTGATACGAACTTAGATTTGATTTTATTGCTTGTTTTCTGCTCGTCAGGTTCCTTTATGCTGATGTTGATTTCTTGATTAACCTTTCTATCGTCTTTCATTTTGCTTGAAGCAGGCGATATCGGCAAGGTTGAGAGTTTCACAACCGGCCTTTTAAGTATTCCGCTTTTTGTTTTTAATGTTACTACTCGTACTAATCCATCTTGACCAGGGTGAGTTTCTACTACTCTTCCCATCATCCATTTTCCAGGTGGCAAATTGTCATCCTGGATGGTCACTAAATCATCGATGTTGATATTTTGCTCAGTGCTTCGCCATTTGCTTCTTACAGATAGCTGTGTTAGGTATTCCGATTTCCATTTCTTCCATATGTCATTTACTATATTAGCTGATAAATGCCATCTAGTTCGAGCATCTGTTTCCGTTTCAATTATGACAGTTCCAGATCTCCCGGTCAAGAAATGCGCTGGAGTAAGTACGTTTAAATCTTCGATATCTTCAGACAAGGCACACAAAGGTCTGGTGTTCAGACAAGCCTCTATCTGTGCTAATATTGTGCTGAACTCTTCGAAAGTCAATTTCTGCTCTCCAATTACGGTCGGAACAATGTCCGAGTCGCGGTCTGTCGCGCGTTCTCACTCCCATACAAACACTAAATACAAGTAGTGCCGCGCCTCGCAGTCATGCGCTGCGGTCGCGCGGTGAACTCGCATCTTTAGGCTCAGTCGTTCCATCGGTTTCCATCAGGTGAGATCGAGCTTCTTGAGCTCACCTAGAGTCCCCGTTGTGAAAGAAAACAAAGCTTGGGCCTTAGATATTTTTTGTCACATTAGGGCGAAGATCTTCCCCATAGCTTTCCACTCTTACCGGTGTTTTCCTTCTCCAGCTAATCTCCTGTAAACACTTCTAAGATAATTAATCCAAATTATGTTTAACTCATTTCTTTAGTTTTAGGCACCTCAAACCAATAAAATAAAAACCATCTAGTTAACTCATTCGCTGCTAAGGACTCGACTCCGGAGTCCGAAACATTGACTTATTTATATATATTAGTAATTACGACAGCGAACGAAATAATTACAACCAAATAATTTACAGTTATACAGACAGGGTGTAACAATAAAATAGACAGCTACTAAATATTCAACTTGTAGTAAACAAAACATCTATATTTCATTGTTTAACGATTTGATTCGGTAGCTGATCGTAAACGAATAAATATTTGTAGCTGTCATAAATACGGAATGGCGTTTGATTACTTAGTACCCACTTGTTTTTATAGGTCTAAAATATAATCTAATGTGCGAAACTGACGTATATTTTGAAAATCTCAAAGAAAATAGTAGTTTATGAAACTGTTGTGCATAATAAGGGGTTTTAAACATGAGCGTGTGTTTTTATAAGTACTACACGAATGTTTTAATACCTAGTTATATGCAGTTTCATACACTACTTTATCTAAACTCATACTGAACCCTCTGACTGAACCTACTGAATAAAAGAAAAAAGTCAAAAGAGTAAGAAAAATTCAGTACAGCAAAACGCATGCATAGCGCCAAAATCCAGCACATCACCGGATTAACCGCGCATGCGCTAAAGCGGGCGTTGCCACAGACAAGTAAAAATATTTTTTTTCTCTTTTTCTCTTGTATCTGCAATCAGTCTTGAGTACTTTAAGCAGATGTGGTAAGTGTCAATTGTCATTTCGAGTGTGCTTTCCAGCGAAAGAAACTACTCATAGGTTTAGCATGTATTAAATGCTACTCAAGAGGGTACAGACTTTTCTTTTGAGAAGTAAAAATTGGAATCAAAACTTTTTATAAGATACTATAAAAAAACATTTCCCTTCCACAGTCGGGTAAAAATATATAAGCTTTCCATTACACAAAAAATAATTGATGGAAACTCCTTGGTGATATTAACTTCTTGGATTTGCCCTGTATCGTAATAAAAAAAAATGTTTTATGGCGTTATTTTGTTAGGGAAAAAGTGTTATATGTAATAAGATTCTATTTATAAATATCGGTATTGTGTGAATAAAGTAAGAACGTCAATATAAACTCGTTTTGATGTTTATAATTCGAATATTATGATATGAGAGCAAATAAAGTGAATTATGTTTCAAAATTAAAAGTTACTGTATATGCCTATTTATATGTCAAATTATTACGTGTTAGCGTCTGAAAGGTTTTAAAGGAATTTTGACACACGGGCTGACATGATAAAGAGATTGCCCTGTGCGTTAAGACCGCCCAATGTACACTTTGTTTTTGAAAATGTTAGTTCTGTATGTTTTTTTTTGTCGTGTTATTGTACACAAGTAAATAATAATAATTATAATGTCCTGGATTAGGACATAGGAAAGTTTTTGTCTCACGAGTATGTTCCCTTGGGATGATATCCTACTTTTACTCGGATGAAACTGCTGAAAAGGCTAGTTAAGGTTCAAGTCATCCGTCGAAATACCCATTGTGGCGGAAGACAATGGTAATTTCTATTATGTCTGCTAATTAGCGGGTCACTAGTTATATTTACTTGGTACGGACTGCTTCGGTGATGAGTTCCTTTTCGCACGTTAGACCTAGTTCTGATTTGTTTGCTGGCTGAGGGGCTAGACCAAAAAGAAATGTAACAATGAAAAGAAGGCACCGAAAAACGACACCTTTTTGCAGTGATTTTTGAAGCACTTCCCGATCACAGAGAAAAATAAACTTTATTCAATCGATTTAGTTTGCTATTACTTTTAGAGTTTAAATACCCCTTTTTAATAATACAAATAATCATTTTTGCGTGATTAATTGTGCGAGGCACAGGTACTGCATGCAGGAAGGATAGTACAAGCAAACATCCGCACAAAAGGTAGACGCCGAGATAAGAGCCGATGACGAGGAAAACCGACTTCGGTTTTCCTCGTGCGCCTTCTAAGCAAGCGCGCGCTTACTAGACACATAGGTTCTGTACCTACGCTAGTAGCCGCTATTGTGGGTCACTGTGCATCAGCTGTGTTGTTAATATTTTAGTTTTGTCATATTTATTACGAAACTGAACGACCATAATTTAATTAATCGAACCGGGCTCTCCGTTTCAACCGGGTGTCCACTAGACACCTCTCTATTTCTAAAATAACTAGCATTATTTTGAAGATACATCATCTTCCTGCCTGAATCTCGATTTAAGGGTGAGCGAACCAAGTTAATTCCTGCCTCTCATCACTATTGGCTGTAAGAAAAATATCCATCGTTTCTTTCGCTAACCTTTAAAATCATCCGCTTTCATACTCAAAATATAAAATTTTCGTTCCATCATTCCTTTGAAGTCCAAAAAAAAAGAAACGGTATTCACCGAACAGGAAGTAATCATTTCGTTATTTATATCCAACCATAAACAGAATAGCAAATAACAAGAATAAAAGATACGGTGAAAAATAAATAAAAATATATCTGCCTACTAAACGGCGCTCAAAGCTAAAAGCTACGTTATTTGACGCTTTCATAAATTTATTAACATTAATAGACCTTTTTGTGTGTTACTTTATCAATAAATCTGCCTCACTTTTTCCCTTCCACATCCAATGGCTTCCTACTACCTCTACTCAGTGTTGATGGTACAATCTACATGATATATTACTTAGACGTCATCATTTTGCTTAGCCATAATCAAATGGGTAATTATTAACCGGGCGAAAAATATACTGAATGATACCACTATCTCACCTGATGGTAAACGATGATGTGGTCGCACGCTTGCTTAGAAGTAACCTATTCACTCTTGACTTAAAGACCCCTAGATTGTAGCTATCGGGAAATACAGTTTCCGGCAGGGAATGCCACTCCTTAGCTGTACGCATAATAAAAGTATTCTCATAACGTTTAGTGCGTATGGGTGGGATGTCTACCATGTACCGATGGCGCATCGCCGTACGTCTGGTAGTCCGATGCGGACATAGGTCATGCAATTCCATCGCACACTCCCCGAAATGTAACCGATAAAAAACCGAAAAGCTGGCAACTCGGCGACGGTGTACAAAGCTTTGACTTAACCAGTGCTTCATCGCCGAAGGCCCACTTTTCGATCGAGTCTAGTGCATAAAGCTAGTATTTGGCAGATCCGCCTCAGAGATGAGAACAGTACTCCATGCATGATCGAACTTGCGCTTGGTACAAGCTGAGCAGCTGTTCTGGCGTGAAGTACCTCCTCACCTTTGCAAGGATCTCCAGCTTTTTGGCAGCCAGCTGAGCCTTTGCCTCAATGCATGGGCCAAAATTGAGAGTCGATGTCAACGTAATGCCAAGAAGCTCAAGATGGTCAGTTATTGGCACGGTCGCATCTCGGAAAGTTGGAGCCGGGTAAAATTGGCTCTTTTTAGCAAAAAAAGACACGCCTTGGTTTTAGCAGCATTAAACTTGACCAGATTGGCATCGCCCCATTCGGAGACTGCCTACAAGGACAGGTTCAAGCGCTCCACCATGGCCTCCCGGAGAGACTGGATCTGAGGCCCGGTAGCACGAGCGTTGCACAAGTATCTCTCAGCAACAGTGCTGTTGGGTGTGCACTCTGCATACTCAAATGTGGTTTTAGCAGATCATTAATGTGCAGCAAGAATAAAGTTGCTGAGAGTACCGACCCCTGCGGGTCCTCGGCATTGATATCCAATTAGTCCAACTAGCAGCCATCGCTAACCACTCGAATGGACCGATCTCTCAAGAAGTCTGCAATGCAATCACACATACCACCTGATTAATTTCGTTGCGGGATCCAATACAGTTAAATGCATTCTCCGGGACTTCGTCGAGCTTCACTGCCTCGGCGCTTTTCAGATGGTCGCCAATGTTAATTATGACTTTCAGGAGTTGCAGTGGTTTGGGAATAGTGCAGTGGATATGTCCCAAGAAAAAAAAAACAGTATTTTTTACACCTTTAATTTGAACTTATTTTCGCTCGTTTAAATATTATCCTTTTCTAATTACGAGTATATTGGCGTCAGTTGCCCGTTCTGTACATGTAAGTGTTATCGTCTAACCAGATTCAGCTGAGTATCAATATTTTACATGGAGCTACTGGCTATCTGACTGTCACAACCTAGTAACTTACACGATAGCCTTTGGCAAGACTGCTATCATATTTTTTAAGGCTTCTGAATATGGCAATAACTGAAAGATTTTGAAATGATAGCCGGACCCAACGGCATAACATGTTTTACGAGGTACGGAGAAATCTCGGTAAGTTAAAAAGGTCATCAATCCAGAACCGTCCTCGGCAAATGTTACTTAAGCTTGAAGATCGCGCCATCAGGAAGGAAGACGGTCACTTAATTTGTCCTTATAACAGCGGCTAACTGGCAATGAGAGTGCCATCAAAATCGTCGTGACAAAACTGTGTAAACATTAATATGCATTATTAAAAGCTGCGTCAAACATTACGAAAATACAATTTAATTTTAATCATTTGTTTGTATAAACAATAAACATAGATAATTCTTAAACCATCCCCTCAACTTCATAATTTGTGTATACTTCACACATCATTTACTACTCGAGATATTAGAAAATCACTCGATGCTCAATTGTTCTCCGAATCGATACGGATTCAACTTTCTTTACAACCGGACATGATTCCATTTGACACTGATCGCAATCCGAGCAGCACTAATGATTTTACAAATCAACGTTGAGGACAATTGCGTGGTTTGATTTTCAACTTTATCATTGGGATTGTAAAGTGTAATTTGGTTTGGTGGATTTTTGCGTTGTGTTTTTTTGCAAAATTATTTCTGTTAGAAGTTTTTGAAGCAGTAGGAATGTGTGCTGGGGAAAATGTTTGATAAAAAATTATAGCTTGTGTAAAGACAACCAGTCTTTCCAAGGAGTATCTTTTAGGCCAAGTAACTGGAATGTGGAGTTCAGATAGGCAGTCACTCTCCAATCCAGCTGTATCTGGTTGGGCTGGAAGTTGACCCCAACATTGTTTGGGAAAGGCCAGGCTGGATTGATTGCCGGTGTGTTCCAGGCAAAATATGACGTATGAATGCAGAAAATCAAGAAAATATAATATATTAATATTATATTATTTTTATAATACATAATTTATTATAAAAAATTGTACTAGCTTCTGCCAGTGGCTTTGCCCGCGTGAAAGTCGATAATTATCCCCAATGAACATATTCCCGGGATATAAATTATCCAATGTGCTATTCCTGACTATAATCTCTCTGTGCCAAATTGCATCCAGATCCGTTCAGCCGTTCTGGCGCGATTGAGTAAGAAACATACACACATCCAAACTTTCGCATTCATAATATTAGTAAGATAGTAATTTATGATAAGAAGTAAAAAATATCAACATGAGTAAAGGTCAATGTGGCGATGCTTAGAGAAGGTATGTCCACTTTATTGTGAAGTTGTATGACTGTATCGTTGACTGTCCCTGAAAAATGTAAAATGCACGGCTCGTGCTGCTGCTGCTATTGTGAAGCTACTAGTAATTTAAAAAAAAACTCTGCCTATATGTAGTTTTTAAAACTATAAATACGATACTCTGGAGGCTAACCTGGAGGAATTTCTTAACTTTATTCACAAGAGCGGAACTCCCCGGACTATTAATAAAAGGGAATGTCGCCACACTACAGCTGTGCATAATTATTAAGGTTTGGGCGTACTCTTGAAAAGCTTTTACGTTAATTAAATGTCTGCGTATATTTTGCTTGACTTACATGAGGTAAAACGTTAATTAATAAGATATGCTTCCAACAATTCTGCCAGAACTAACCTAAAAACTTGTAAATAAGAAAAAGTTAATTTAAAAATCAACAAAAACCCGACTGCTTAAGAAGCGAGCTAAAAAGATATAAAAAAGAAGAAAATCATGTTGCGTAGTCGAAGCTTCAAATGGTCACCCAGTTCGCGAATATGTATCCTCCGACTGCACTGCATGAATTTCTTCTTGTTTACATCTTTTTAGTCCGCTTCTTAAGCAGTCGGGTTTTGGATTATAATTTTTTTTGAAAACGCCAAGCGCTTAGTGATAAATCCCTTAAATTTTGTCCTTTCAACCATCGCCATCGCTGCTAGAATGACAATTTGTCACCAACATACGAACTTATAGGATCATGTCCTATAATTTCAGTTGGTATGTGGGATTTAGCAAAGATTAAAGAATAAGATAATGTGTTCACGAAAACTCCGGCTGGTGGCTTGCTACTGGTAGGCTAATGCGCCATGTCGGTGACTTGTTTTGTTATTTGTGATAAGGTGGTAAGGTAGTTTGTGAATGATTTAGTTATTTCTTTTTTGCTCTGCAAATCGAGACATTGTAGCTCACTAGGCATTTATTCTTCTATTATTTCATTGTACATTATTTGTTTACGCATTTTTCACATCCATAATCATATCGCTCATATCAAATTAGATGTCTATTATATTTTATTTTGTTACGCACCCACGTCCATATTTATGTCGCTGCGAGGTGGCAACTGAAAACCAGCGCTAGGTGTCTGACGCTAACAAAATGCTGAGTTGGTAACCCTTTCGGCAAGGGCACGTTCAATGCAATATGTCTTTGTACTTCATTACTGTCTTTTACTCTGTGTTTGTTGTTGTTGTGTTGTGAGTCGAATAAATGGATTTCTAATCTATTCGGGATCCTGCCGTTTTGCTGAAAAGATTTTGACAAAATTTCACTACCCAAACAAATTTTTACAACCTTTTTATACCAATGCAATATTTGGAATGATTTTAGTACGCTCATTTTCATTTGGTCAAATTTTTACTTGGCAGAATATAACCAAGGATAGTGTCATTAAGGCATTTGGTCTTTAATCAAATGATTTATTACAGCAAACAATCTTAAGACAGTAAACGTTTGGTCAAATGACAAAAATTATAAAGGCAAAAGTAAGTTTTAGTTGTAGTAGTTTTATTTACAGTTTTATTTTAATACAATCATTTATTTAATACTAAATATTTGCAATTTTTATTTTTATGCATGGACATGGAATCATATCATAGCAATTTGCCGCGGCAGCGGCCGCCGATCGCCAGATTTCCTCTTTTCCAAAGCAAGCATGCATGGTAGATTAATGGCAATTCGATAAATATGTTCAATGAATTAGTCCAAGAGCGAGTGAAGCGAGCTCGGGAGCTTCGGCACTCTGACACGTATAGGTTAGGTTCGAAGGAGATGACGGGAGCTGAAGTAAGCGAGCAAAGCGAGCGAACTCAGCTCCCGTCATCCCCTTCATGTTAGGTTACTTTAGACCCTGCAGACAGAAATAGGAGCTCCGTCAACTTTGTTGCTTAAATAGTAATCTTACTTACACATTGTAATTTAATTTGTATATTCTGTGCAACTGACTTAGTAGATGCAATTTTTTTGTCATTAACTTAGCAATTGACTGAATAGAAATAGTAAATTGGAAACATGACTATACTATGAAATATTTGACTACATGGAATTGGTAAAAGTACTAGTTGGTAAACTAGTTATTGTTAAAATTTTCACTTGCTATACATTCGTTTTGCGTTACAATTATTTGTAAAGAGATTTTTTTCTAAGTAAATAGTTTGGCGAATGAAAATATGCGGATAATTGTTTGGGCATTTACAATTTGTCAATTTCTTTTCGATAAAACAAGGGTAACCCATTTTATTCATTCTTACGTTAATGCGTGCATTTTGCTTCCATCACGTCCGGAAGCAAAACACAGAAACTACAATGAACATGCTAATCATATTATTAAAGTAATTAACATAACTCAAGAACTTACTGAGAAGAATATTCAAGTTAGGAACAGTGCTACAACAGTTTTATCTTATTTTACTAGTTACAGTGTGAGATAACTTACTTGGTGTAGGAAATTATGTAAAACACTTGGCCAAGGGTCTTATCAAATGTATTCTTTGTTTGAGTTACTTCGTTTTATTTTCATTTTAAATGTGGATATCGCGAGCAGAAACACAATATTCTTTTTCTCATTTGAAAAGTTTTGACTAACTCACAGAACTGAAGGCCGTTTCGTTGGTCTCGAGTCAGGGAAGGTGTTATTAAGTTTTTTTTGCTCGAGGAATTTTTCAGCATCAGCTCTACGACTGTATTTGTGATATATTAGCCTTAGGTTTGCCTATTACAAACATCGCTGGAATGCCCCGTTTTTTGAGCTCTGTCTTCCCTTTCGGGAAATATTGTCGTAATGTTATGTGAAATGTTTCGAGTATCGAAATAAACAAGGAACAGAAGGGTCTCGTGTAAATTGAACCCGCAGCTTTAAATTCCATGATGCGTAGAATAAGGGTTTAAAGGCGCCCTTACACAATACCCTTTCAAAATTAAATTAAATTGATGCAAATCTCAAATTGTTAGGGTGTCCGAAATCTAGTTACCTTTTACAATTACATTCTTGAATCCTTACTATCGCCTAATGGATTTATGTGGTTGTTCTATTCCTATTTAAAGACGTGTTTTCTGAGTTCCATTAGAGCTATTAACTAGTAGTTGAAGATAAGATATGATATATTAATTGCTTATTTTATCGTGTCTCCTGTGCGGGTCACAAATAAACATTTTTCTTTCTTTCTTTCTTCTTTCTATGGCGTGCCAATATTATGAAAAAAGAGTAATAATAATAACCCCAATGAATTTAGAACAAAATAATAATAAAAAAATAAACAACAAAATAGCAGTAACAATGTCAAAAACATGCTCACAATAACGTAAAGGAAAGTCCAGAAACCCTTGTCCCAGACTAAAAAATTCAATGAACCAAACCTCACCGGGCCTAAATAGTAGTTTACAGCTGTACCTGTCACAGAAAGGATGCCTGAGTCTCAGCAGTGGGTTACGACCTGTGATTATGCCAAATGAGTAGTGCAATGAGCACAGTTTTTAAAAATAACATTCTCAATCTCTTCTTTCTCAAATTCCAGGCAGAAGACAGAAGAAGAAGGTGATGCAAGTGATAATTCCGCTGCTATTCGGCATGAAGTCAGCAGGCATGGCAATGTTTGCCATGGCAATAGTAACAACGCTTACGCTTAAAGCGTTCTTTGCGAGCAAAGTGGCACTTTTAGTGACAGTTGGCATGGCTGTCAAGAAACTGTATGAGACTTATGGAAGTGGGTGAGTAATGAAACTCTTTGGTACTTTTTTTGTGAATTTATGGTTTGTATATTGAACATTGTATATGCCAAGACTAAAATATAAACAGGTGAAAGAATAAAAATTATAAATCAAAAAAGGGATGCAATAAAAATAATTGGTCCGCCATTATTGGGAGATCACCGTTTTGGATTTGAAATAATTTCATGTACAGTAGTACATTGCCATCCAAACAAAACGTGTATGCAAAATTTGAGCTCAATAGGTTCGGTATAACTGTTTTAAAATTCAGGCCGCAAGATTTCACCCATACCCTACTTGCTAATTAACTAACTAGACAAGTTATATAACAGCTTGTGAAATAATTGAAGGAGGTAAAACTTTTTAATTTAATAAGCAACTAAACACGTGCTTAACAAATTAGAAACTTTTATCAATAAGACTGAGAATCTATAAAAGAAAACCTCTACTTCAGATTAAAAGTATAAGCTTCATAATTTATGAGTTCAATTAATACTAGTTCAAAACCTCAAGATAAGTTCTGAAGCACGAGGCTTCCTCGAGTTACTGCGGTCCAATCTATAATTCTATGATTGAGAGTTCCACGTGCAAAAGATTTTCTTGTAATATTAATAGGTATCTGAGACAATGCTTGGCATATAAGATCTTAAGCGATTTTGGAATTAATTCTTGTTGTGGTCTGTGATTATTGTATTTCGTATCATTTTTTGTTTTTCGGCTGAATTGTTGGTTTTTTTTTAATCTCTATTTCTTGATTGTTTATTATGTATTTTTTGTATCAGCCTTAAATGCTGTAATGCTGGGACAATTCCTTCCCCATATCTTTCCATACCTACACACTTTTCTTGCTCCAGTTTGAATTAATGTCTTTCTACAAATCATTTCATATAATTTTCTTACCAATAACCGTAGCGTACATATGTAATAATTTCAACAAAATACTTACTTATCTCAAACTTTAGAATTCTCCTATATCAAAACTTATTCTTTAGGAGTTGGAACTTGGAAAGATTCCTTTTCGTTATTTGTCCTATATATAGCTTCAAAGCAAACATGATTTATATTAGATATTTTCAGAAAATGACGTTACTCAGATTTCCTATTTCGTCATCCATCTCAATTTGGGGAATTTGATTAGAATTACTTCACTCACCCATGGATTTAATGGAAACTGTTACAGGGCCTTTTTTAACGGTCCGTCAAGCTATCCCCATTATGGACAAAGAAAGGGTCAAACAATTATAGGAAAGATTCTAGTTACGAAACTGATTGATCCCAATACAATTTAGTGTGGTATGCGATATAGATAATGATGGTACAAATTATTCTAATCCAAATCGATTCGCATTATTGGGTTTGTCCATCTGGAATTTATCTTGTCCCCATTTAATGAAAATACGTTCGTCCTCTATAACATGGGACTTAAAACATAGCTGGTGGCTTGTGGGTGTATTCTAGGTGCACATCTGTTTTACCTTGCCGGGATTACAGGCGTGATGTATGATGTGTTAATGACCAATTTATTAATAACTAGCTTCTGCGAGCAGTTTCGCCCGCGTGAAAAGTATTTTCTTATCCCAAGAGACCATTACACCGGGATGAAAAGTAGCCTATGTGCTATTCCGGACTATAATCTATCTCTGTGCCAATTTTCATCCAGATCCGTTCAGCCGTTCTGACGTGATTGAGTAACAAACATACATCCACACTTCTACACACACATCTGTCCAAACTTTCACATTTATTATATTATAAGTTGGTAGAGTTTAAAATAATATAATAATAATAGAGCACACACAAATCAACAACAAGCCTGTTATTGAAATAACAAAATTCCTCATCGGTCACTGTAAGGGCGGTTACGCAATTCACGTCCATGTCCTGGATGCGTGTCCGTGATTTGAGTTCCGAGTTTAAAATAATCTAAATGATGACAGATTATGACGGACAGAGTTCGGATTGAGTGTGTAAGCTTCCCTACAAGAAGTACTTCGGAACCGAAATTTCACGGACACGGATCGGATATAGAGCATAACCACCTTTAGGTAGGTATACAATGATATTGTTTTGTTGAATTCTGAAAATGAAAGTCATTTACTGTATAGATCACCATCTGATAAAGTAAAGTAAACCCAAAAACCAACTCTTTAAAGTACCAACCAAACTTCTTTCCATTCTTATTTTTTTCGTGGATTTTTTAATCCTTCAATTTTATCTTCTCAATATTTAAAGCTTTTAATACCTCAAATAATACTGATTTCTATTCGGAAAGCCGTATTAAGTTAAATGAAATCAGTATTTAACCAAACAAAACAGGAATTGATTTCAAGGCTGCTCAATATTTTTATTTAAATGAAAATATTTTCTCTGAAATTTTACTGAATCTTTGTAGATTCAATATTTTTAATGGAACCTTTTCCACGTCTAGTATATTGATTTCAGGACCAATTTTTAAGTAGTCAGATTATTTTTACCTGAGGAATAAAAATTATGGTTTGACAGGTTTTGTGTAATTATGTAGAAAAAATCTGAAATTTATAAATATATTCTTCTGTAAAAAAAAATTGATTATTTGCTCTCAGAAAAAATATTTTCATATTGATGTATGATAATGTTCGTTTCTATTTCAATATTTATTACTGTTAAATGATGTTAATACGATCTACCGAGCATGACAAGAATGACTGCTGACTGACTTGTGCACGATGATATATCGCTTGAAGAAAGTTCCGTTACAGCTAGCAATGTTGTTTATAATACATGAGATGAAATAGTTGCTCTTGTTACAATGTATGTTGTTAGTTCTACCGTGAAGACTAGGATGTTGGTGGTTGTGGAATAATTAGACAGAATCTATTTTTATGCAGGTACACTGTTAGTTTATAAATTCAGGGATCATTATGATATCATAATCATTCCAATACATAATCATGTATATAATTAAAAAATAAAGGGATACATGAATTTAGTTTCTGAAAGCAGATAAGTTATTAAATTTTATACATAGTATAGAAGAATCTCTCTGAAACAATATCAACTGCTGAATAAATTTTTCCCATAAGCACCTATCATCTCGTACAAAAACTACTCCGTTATTTACTTCTTCCATGTTAAAATGAAATACATAAAAGCATTAACGTTTTCTATGTAAATATATCATATTCTATTTTAAGCCCTGGAATATTTTCCACCTACGCCTCGCGCTTTTCATATTTTACCCTTTTAATTCTATTACATCTCCCGACAAAATGTTATATATTATTTGGAGGGTATTCATTCGAAATATTTGACAAGACTTCAATAAGCCTTTTACATCTTTTCAAGAATCAAATATTGACTGGAGTAAAAATAGCAGCAATATGTTTGTCTAATTGTATTCAATGAGTGGACTTAGATTTTAATAGAGGAGCGAGTAATAGTTGATTTTGTTGATTTTGATACCAATGAAAAAAAAAACAATATAGCATATTCAATTTCTGAGGTGTTTTGGAGCAAAAAGTGTATTATTTTTTGGATTAGTATCATTCAATATTTTACTTACGGCAATATAGGTTTAGATCTTGAACATACTTGAAACATATATGCCCAAAAAATTACTAAATTCAAACCTCTTCCTCAATTGCTAGCATTGGCAACTAAAGGTGGCTCGTCTGTTATTCATATCGAACGATTCCAACTAGATATCTTTTATCTGCGCATAATTGAATCACTATGAAATATGTAACGTTAGCTCTTTTTACTGGTTTTCTTTATTTTTTTTATTGAATTGTGACAGAACTTTCTTCGTGTCTATTTCCAATGCTTTATTTATAGTTTTCGAGATGAATTTAACGTTTCTCTGATTTCTGTGCTCTGAAGGATGTTCCACAAACATCCTTCAGAGCGCAGTAAAGAATAACAAGAGTGGCAAAGTAATATAATTTAAATGAACCATTTGTATGCAAATTGAGCACTGTAGAGAAAAATGCACAGACTTGACGAAATCACCACTGAATTTTATGTTTATTCCTGAAAAGGTTAAAGGTTGGTCGTCAGACAGGTGACTAGAAAAATATTGTTTTGTGACTGATGGACAAACACAACTTCTTGAAGGGATTAAATAAGTGAAGGACAGACTATTATTTAAAACTGAATGGAGATCTTTTAAAGACAGACTCTTTGTATGAAGTTGACTAAACCGTTCCTGGAATATAAATGACTGACTATGAAGAACTAATTTCAATTAATGAGTGTATGTTTGACATAAAATACTTACATGTAACAATAACTGAAATGCAAGTTTTTCAACGACAAGGTTTAACAAAACTTATGGTTAGTCTAGTGATTGCAAGCGCTACTGCTAAGCATGAGGTACTAGGTTTGATTCCCGGGTCAGGAAAAGTATTGTTGGGTGTTTCTATCTGAAATTTCTCAATTGCTGTCCGGAGCCTAGATTTGTATCCGGTTGATGGCAATAGACTCGCTTTCTAATATATGGAACTTGTACATAACTGATTAAATGTATGTGGACCCCTGCTTTGGGAAATAAAGGCATGATGCTACATTGTTTGCTCAATAACTGTATCATTTGAGCTAAGGGCGTTTATAGAACTTAAAATAAAAACGAGTGAGAAAATGTTCAATGGATCTTTAGAAATTCAAATGAGAAATCAAAGTCAAACCTCGCCTTTTAACATTTTAATATAAGAAAACTGAGTAATTTTATGTCAGAAAACTTTATGTTAATGCTCTTGTTACGAAGAACATTACTTGTTTTATAGTAGACTTGTAAAATTGATGACAGGTACGTAAATAATGTAACAAAAATAAAGTGAGAACACTTAAGCTAATTCCAGTGTAAGCAAGCGAGCAATTTACTTAACTAAGTATGATGCGTGGGTAGAATTTAACGCATGTCATTGTAACTTAAAATATATGAAGTTTACGAGACAAAAAAACCTTTTAACTACAAATAAGACAGACATGAGTGAGAGACTAGACGAAGACAATAATGCATATTCAGAATAATTTTGACAAAAGATTGAAGATAACAAAATAAATTTCGAAGGAGTTACGTCAAAAAATAACAAAATAAAATTGTTTATTCCAGCGTCGGTTTACAAAACCACCCGTATCTTTACTCGCAATATCCGATCGATTTTCCGAGCGCCTCCTCGCACGCATACTCCGTTAGCGGAGTGAGCCCACAATTCGCGTCCCCGGAGATGTATAGCCCCACCGCGATGGGTGCACACGGGCAGAACAATGAGATAATACACCAAAGCGACGCGACAGCTCAGCAGTCGCAACAGGCGCCCACGTTATTCGTAAACTCAACGAGAGCGGCGGAAAGATGGGATGGTAAGTTGAAACTGCTCAAATTTCTCGAACCGATCATCGATGGCGTCAAATACATAATAGACCCGATAGCTAACGTTTTTTATGGAGCCATGCCAGCTACGTTCCGAGGTCTTAACAGTAATTCTGATGTTCCGAAAGCAAAAAACGTTGAAACTTTCGGTGATGATCTTGATGAATTGGAGATTGTGAAAAAACCTAGACAGATACTAGTCCCACAACCTAGGAACATAGCTCAAAGGAAAATGACTCATAGAAAAAATAGAAATAGGCCCAAGAAATACGCAGATTTGAATGTTAGTTTAGATAGATTGAAACAGAATAAAGATTTGTTCGATTATGTAAAGACTAAGAAGTATAAGTATAACTATCCTAACACGTATTTTTACCCTAGGGTCAAATACTTTGTTAATCCCAATACTTTTTATAAACCCAATAATAGTAGACTTATGCCATACAAAAAAGAAGCTAACAAAGTCGTTAACACTACAGTTCTTAATGATTCGGAATGGAAGCCCATTGTTGTTTTAAATAATACCAATACTTTCTCAGAAAGTGTAACTGAAAGACCAAAAAGGAGAAGATTTCGTAGAAAACATACAAAGCAAAGACGCGTAAGGTCAAAAAGGAGTTTAGATTTTAGTTCAAACTACCGTAATGAGAGTGCAAGATTTTATTATGATTATTATAACTCAACATCGACCTACAGAGGTACAGATTTTTTTCGATTCCTTCTACAATTTTTTGCAACACATCCAATGGGACATATAATTCAACAGTCAAATGAATATGCCAAATCAGTTCTTAAACAGTCATTAAAATCTGAAGAACCAGGTTACTATACAGCAGCTTATAACATGGTCATGATGACTCTAGATGTATTTGAAGGGCTCCTTAATGTAAACGAAGCTTTAGAAAATCATATATTTGAAGATGATCTTAAAATGAGGAGACGAAAAAGAAGGAAGTATAAGAAGAAAATGGATAAAGCTAAAGTTGTAACAAATTGTACAAGTCCCGTTGAAAATACAACGAAAAACATTTCAGAAACTACAACTGAACTAATAACGCCAGTAACTACTGAGGAAATAAAACCTGTTACTTAAAGTTGTATAGAATTTTCAGAAGTAATGTTATTTGCATTTATAGAAGCATTTATTGTAATGTCAATACGTATTTTGGTGGTGGTATTTATTTCAGGATACTGTGTACTGTGTATAGTATTGTCCCACTGATGTTTAGTTTGTAAGAGGGTTTCTTTGTTGTTTGTAAATATCAATAAAAATATTACTAGAACGGAATATAACTCGATAATAACGTCGTCAGATTCATAAAACACCTGCATGTTTTATCAATTCTAACCTATAAACTAAAGATAGAATGTTTAGTAAAATATTTAAATTTTAATCAAATATCGAGTTAGTTTCTGATTCAGCTCAGTTACTGAAACTTTGAAAAAAATATCGGTAGTTTTAATTTTATCTTTGACTTTTGAAGTTGCCTTTTCAAAAATATGATTTCAGAAACTGAACACCCAATTTCAACACAAGCAGAATTTGAATTGATATTTGCACTGTACTGTAATATATAATCATTATGTTATAGGCTTCCGGAGACGTCCAATGTTCTATGGACACTCACGCGCTACTTCAGAATCCTATTCGGCTTTCCGGCACCGCCATTGAATCCAGCCCAGACCATGACAATGCCCATGTACGTAATGCCACAGATGTATGGTCCCCCCATGACAATGCCCACAATGCCGCCGTCCCAGTAAACAAAATTGGACTCCCATGGATCAAGTTTAGTGGCGATGTTAATGTTAGCATAATGCCAAGCTAAATGCCAGTCTGTCACGTGGCTTGATCCGATTTTTGTGATAAACGTGGCAGTCTGGCATTTAGCTTAAAAACAACAGCAGTGTCTTAATCCCCTGGACCTTAAAATTCTCTTTTTGCTTCCATTTGGTCACTATCCTGTCCAGATTTTAAGACATTGCGACTCCCCACCCTTAAGACTGAATACTTATTTTTTGAAATGCGCGAGCCCGTCGACTTTATTTTTAATTATTTGTATTGTAATTTATTTTAATTTAAGTTGTTAAGACTTATTTATTCAGCACTTAGTTAAATAAAATAATGTTAACAAAGTCAAAGGTTTGTATGATTTGTGTTTACACCTCATCGTCATCCAAAAAAGAAAGATGTCTACTGTTGAACATAGGCCTCCCTCAAGTCTCACCACAGCAATGGGTCCTGTACGGCCCATATCCTTAACCAGGTCATCAGCCCACCTAATGAGAAGCCTTCCAAGTTTACCAAACATTAAAAATAAAAATAAACTGACCTTTTAACTACAACAACTTATAACAAGGCTGACAAGCTACTGAAAATGCAACTAAAAGCAACTTGGGCGATTTTCATGCTCAGTAGAGCGTAGCAGAGCCACTGAATTGGTTGATTTAAGGCAAAAAAAAGCACTCAGTCATCAAAAGAAAATTAAAACACTAACTAAAGCTTTGATACATTCATTGCAAAGATACACTATTAGTAAAACTATTAATGAAACCTACAAAGTTAGTTCACCCACAGAAATAAATTCAACTAGATAACGTAAGTCACTATATCCATATGAATCCATACGCAACACCATATAATCCACAAAGTTCACATATTTTATGGAAAGGAAATCTTTTCATTGGCTCCATCAACTTTTTTGTAGAACAGCTCAATTCGGTACAATTATTTATTTTTCAAAATTTGGGTTGATATCATGAGCATTGGTCTCACTTTTTTGACACGCGTAGAACAGACATTCGAATCATCTAGTTAGATTTATCTCTGTGTTTTACCCACATCAGCTGGGGACGACGCGACGGAGACAAAAACTGTGAAAAAGATCGTCACACAGATACTAAAAGGTATCCTTTGATAAAAGTGAAGTTGCCTCTCACGGGAGTGAGAAGTTTTGTCTCTCTCCTTAAGGACGTAAAAGTACTCCAAGAATACTTAGTTGAAACTGATGTTGGGATTAAAGGAAGCCAGTTTGACAGTTGTTAGGCAATCAAGATGATAGATTGGAACTTGTTGAAGAACTTATAACTTGTGACGCTTAAGTATTTAACTTGCTAATGACTGTAGTGCTTCCCACTGCTCCAAGATAAGATTATAATTTATCTATATCCTGTAAAACCATAGTAATAATTAAAAATGTAAAAGTATGTTTGTTTATTTATTACCTTTTCATGACTAGGCTGAAATGATTTAGATGAAATTCGGTATGGAGTTACTTTGAGACACTGGGAAGGACATAAGATTTTATCCAGGTAGTGTGTTTACTTGGGATGATGAAACATTTCTTACGCAGGCAAAGCCGCTGGCAAAGAAGCTATTCATGCATGAAAATCAGCACTCAGACTTTAATAGAAGTGAGTAATGTTCTTATGTACCTACCCTAAACACCTGGCACCTGTTACCAGTATGCGTACCATCGAAGGACATACTAACACTATATCTCTATCCAACACACTTTGTAAACGTCTGGGGGCTCTGCGATATTACTTTACACTAGTTACAGTGAAAGGTCATTTTATTTTATCCTTGAAGTAAACAAAGGATTTGTTGAAAGGTAAACTGGGGCAGAGTAAAATAAATATGCACACAGAACAGCTATGTGGATTTCACTGCCAGCGTCTGTATTCCCTACCACCTAAGTTACCGTAAGCTTTCCAAGTAATAGCGAACAAGCATCTCCTGGGCTCGATCGTTCCATCGTATACTTCATCCATCGCGTTCTATTAAACGAGAACGAGGTTAAGAGCTGTCTCATCACGGAATAAAAATACCATTTAACTATTTACTACAAGGCCAAGCTACGATCAGTCTAGTGAAATCTAGATCTAGCAGTTCTGCTTGTATGAGATTTCTTGCAGTTATAGCCAAAACCAGTAACAGTATGAGTATTTATAATCTAGTCTTAAATTAAATGAGAAAAGACCTTCATTTAAAAGTCAAACCAGTATAATATCCCTGGTTTGGATCTTACAACCTTGGATTAAAATAAAGTGGCATTATATCAGTAATAACGATTGTCGAAAAATATAAATTTGGCAGATTAACTGCATGATATTTCGGTAATAATATTTTGGTTTTTTCAACCGACTTCAAAAAAATGGAGATTCTCAATTCGACTGTATCTTTTTATATGTTTGTTACGCGATTATTCTGCCAATTATTATGGACCGATTTTTTTTTCTAGTTGTGGTCCCATTTAAATTTGATCAAGATCCGATGAAAAGTTTTAAGTTATCCTTAATAATGCGTATTTTCATGGTAATAATGGCAGCAAAACTAAAAAGAGCAAAAAATATTAAACCGGCTTCTAAAACTGAACACTACAAAGCGAACAAGTGAAATTTCAAAACTTAAATAACTCCTGACGCTTTTATCTTGCGAAAAACACCCCGATTCAAACAGTAAAACGCCCATAACTTTTGAACGGCTAAACCGATTTTATTCAAACATAGTTTAGAACACTTTCGACAAATCACCTTTAAAAAAAAAAAAAAGTCAAAATCAGTTCATCCGTTTAGGCGCTATGATGCCACAGACAGACACACAGATACACAGATCTCCTTGCCTATAATAAGACTGGCAACAGATAACGTAGTTTTGAAAGGGAATTGAAATTCGACCTTCTATAAATAAATGAAGATGTTTTTGCTAGCTTTTTCCGTATATATAAAGGTTCTCTGTGCTTTGATTGTAAATTCTAGAGGAGCCGCCTTAGGGCAGGCATGTTGCTCAAATACAAGTATACAAGCGATTTTTGAGTTTTATTGGTATCACCCTGGCTACGTCCCTTACCGTACCTAAATAGGGCCTAATATTGACGTTCTATTAGATCTACAGCAAAGGAAATTGAAATCATGGGTGGTTTCATATACGAGAAATCATCATTTCACAGTATTTTTATTAAACGTTGCTCCACACTAGGAAATTTTTCCTGTATCGTGGGTGCGTTTACAAACATTTAAACTGACATACATAAGGCACCCAGATCCGGAACAACTATCTGTATACAGATATTTGTTCTGTGCAGGAATCGAAACCGCGACACGCAGCGCAGCAGCCGAGCGACGTCAACCGTGTCGTCAAAATAATCTACAATCTTCTTCTTTTCGTGTGATGTGTGGTTACCTCTGGTGTCAGAGTTAATTAAGCCGCCTCTGGGAACCCCACAGGACTCTGACTTGGCTATTTCAGTTTTACATTAATTATATAAGTCCAGGTTTCCTCACGATGTTTTCCTTCACCGTTGTCTGTGATGTCCAAGATAAACTTAGAAAGTACATATGAATTTGAAAAAGTCATATTGGTACTTGTCCGGATTTGAACCCACGACCTCAAGCACGACAGGCGAACTACACTAAAAATGGATATAGAAGGATAAACTGAAAAACTACTTAACCGATTTTAAAAATTCTTTCACCTATGGAAAACTACATTATTCCGGAGTGACATAAGCTTTCTATTATCTCGAAACCGTGTCTTGGGGGGTGGACCAAGGGAGTGAAGTCGCGGGGAAAAACTAGTAAATAATATGAATGTTGACTGTCTGCACTTGTCTTGCTGGTTTAGATTGTTAATGAAGTTAGTAATATTAATAAATAAATTATGAATAAAACCAGTACTTATTATTATAAAATTCTGCTCTATGAAGGCAACATTAATTATGAAAAATAAACATTCACTGCAGTTCCAGCCAGTATTAATAGCCTTGCTCTAAATACGTTTTGTTAAGGAGTTCTATTTGTTTAAATTTACATTTGCAACGTTGGGTAATTTAAATTTTATGCTTGCGTTGATTGCTTGTAGCGTAATTATTTCAAAATATTATCTGGGTTGCAGACTATTTTATTTGATATAGATATCTAATTATTTTGTTTACCCAATTTAATAAATTGTAGACCTGCCTCTGCAGAGATACCAGCCCACACGTGAACGGTACCTCCGCCGTGGGACACTTTGTGTCACACCCATTATTCGGGCCGTATTTATTTGACTGGTCTCCAATTCCACCATAGTGATGATTCTCATACAATCCTCGGGTGATAGAGGCATGATTTATAGGTACGAGAGCCGTAAGGCTTTACAATTTAAGAATTCTTTCACAACGGCGAAAACAAGGATGAAATCAAAAGCAAAAAAAAATGCGAAAAAATGTATTCCGAAATTTTTAAACCCCAAAATTTTGATTTTCTACTTTTTTTATCCATGGCTTTAGTTGGTAGTTTAGTTTGCATAATAAAATAGATTTCATTATACTTTTTAATGTATGAAGCTAGGTTCTATGTCTCAGGAGATATTAAGGTGTTTGTCGGCATTTTGTGGGTTGAACTTTTTCATTGCTCTGCAGTTTAATACAAAGAAAAGCGGCTCTCTGGTTTCGAACCTGTTACCTACAATTTGTAAGTCTAAGGCTTTACCACTGGGCCACCAATGCTCACATACTGAATATAGGATGTGCCATGGATGTGCCAAATCTAGTCAGATATAGCTGTATACTGATAGTACACAACAGATTTAGTTTCCGTACGACACGTCCTAGGCGACCACTGAAAATCAGCGCCGTGCTGTGGGTCCCACACGGCGCAGCATTATGCTGAGTGGAAGCCTTCTTGCCACAATCACGACATGAATCTGCCTGAGATCTTTTTCACCCTATTTCTTTTCTGTTATAAACAAAATGTAGGTAGTATATGTTTTTATTGTTTGATTTATTTCTCGTCTTTACTAACTTAATTGAAGTTCTACTAATACAATTTTTAAGGGTTTAGTGTTATTGTATGTCGTTTTGTGACCAAAAAAAAACTTTTTCTTTCTTTCTTTCTCATAGTATACAAACTTTCATTATGTTAATTAAGTAACTTACGACGAACTTTATATAATTTACTTTAAGCATTGGTCTCATGTTAGTGAATTTTGTTTCTTTTTTGAGAATAAATATCTTTATCTCTTACTTACTTATTTAGTAAGGACATCCTTGAAATCAAGATGAACGCTTCTTGCCCCCACTCTTAAAAAATCTTCTGTTCTTATGGCTGCTGATAGTTAGGTATAAATAAGTATGAGGATGTCAATAGATTGTCTGAATATCATTAATTGTAAGTGATAAATAATCGAAATAAAACAATGACATTTGTTGTATGTTCTAATTAGAGGTATGTTTATAACGCACATGAATGGCTTACTTTGTACTGAATTACTTGAATAGTTATTGTTATTGTTAATTAAGATTTTTATACTATGTAGGTATATATATATTTAGGTCAGAGGAATTGAAAATAAAGAACTAATTACTTGAGACAATATTCTCGCTTGGGTTTCTTAGAAGCTGTGCATGAAGAATTGATTACTTCGAATTGAAATTATTATTATTTTAAGAAAATAAGAGAAAAGGGGCAAGACGAAGTAACAGTCTATTAGGTTAACATATATCGATTATCGAAAATTTAAAAGCCGAAAACACACTTTCAGACACCTTGCTCACCACCAAGAGCCTAATGAGTCGTAGATACTACTAAAATATTCGTAGCTAGCCGCAATGGGTAAAGCAAGGAAGAAGGAAAGGCGAAGAAGTGAAAACGCCAAGCAGTACGGATTTAGCCAGAGGCTTCAAATAAGGTGTCATACTATCAGCGATGGCAATAGAGAACATGCATGAGAAAATTATTGATATTTGACCAGTTTATCAATAAAAAGTCTGAAATAGAATACTAATAGTGAAAACAGAATCAAAATTGATCGAATAAAGAAGAAGATATACCAATTTAAAGATGTATTATCTGTCCGAAAACGCCGTTTTCTATGGGCGTCGTGTCTTCTGACGTCATGTGGCACGTCGCACTTCTCTTTCTTATTGTCAACTTTAACGCTTTATAACTTCATCTCTGATCAAGATATTTAAAAATATGCTCCATATTAGCTTACTATAATTATTAATACCTATTTAATTTAGCAAATAAAAAGATTACTTGGATATTATTCCCTGTTGTCGGAATGCCAAAATGAGGCTTTTCACGTGACTTTTCGATAGCCAAAAGCATTTTGCCAAGCAGCAAACTCAACGGGACAGAGACATGGTTGCACACAATGGGCCTCATCAGAAAACTTAAAGTCACCCAAAGGGCAATGGAGAGGGCTATGCTCAGAGTTTACTTGCGTGATCGAATCAGAAATGTAACATCCGCAAGACAACCAGGGTTACCGACATAGTCCGAAGAGTTGCCAAACTTAAGGGGCAGTGGGCATGGCCGTTAGGGCTGAATACTTCAAGAGTGGCGACCGCTTTCGGGATGACGTAGTAGTAGTGGATGCGAAACGCACAGAACCGATCAGTGTGGCGACGCTTGTAGGCGGCCTATGTCCAGCAGTGGACGTCTTTCGGCTGAAATGATGATGATGATAATAATGTGTTGCCGATAGACACTTTCTTTACTCTAAAATAGCATTGGTGAAGGTAGGTATGCAAAAACGGAAGTTGCTAAGCTCCTCGCAGATTATCTGGTAGTCTCAGGTTCTTCACGATGTTTCTTTTACAGTTGTTCCAGTCATAGTAAAGATTCCAGTCCGTGAATACATTATAAGTCACGTCCTTCTTCTGTAAAAAACGTAGCAAAAATGTGACATAATTAAAATAGAACTTATCAAATATGCTGCTAAGAAACATGCGCTATGACTACTTCTATATTATGTTCAGTACGATTATGTTATTTAGTATAATAGTATTACCCCAGTAGTATTCCTTAAAAGGCTTTTAATTGTTAGGTTGAAAGTTAAAGCAAAAATTAAGAAAGCATGCACATTACACTTAGTTAGTCTGTTCCCCAGAAGTGCTTACTCTTTCTTAGAATTCCATTGCAACGTGGAAAGTAAAATTAATTAGGTATAAGATCATTATTACACCAGTGAGTAGATTAATTCGTTCATGACTATTGTTATCCACATTGTCATCAAAAAGCAAATATTCTCAAGAAAGATTTGCGGTTGTAAAATGGCAGGCGCTACGCTCACAAGAAGACATAATTTTTTTTTGAACCGATGACCTGGTAAAATTTTCTGAAATTGCTTGATGCGAGATGCATTGGACCGGCCAATGTGGCGATAATTGGAGGAGGTCAGCAATGGACTTCTTTCTGCTGAAATTATGCTGATGATGATAATTTTGTTTTACCTTCCTTGCCAGTGCTACAAATGGGTTTTGTAGGTACTAGCCATGTTTGAGCACAATAATATTTCGGTTAGATCCATAACATATATTTTCTGAATGTTACAATATAAATTCTAGAAATAGATAATTATATTTGCAACAGGCAAAACTATTTTTTCGCATGTCAATCATATAGGTCTTCTAGCATCAAACTATTACATGTTTCATATCAATATCGCCTTTGCCAGCTCACTGCTTCCACATTTCATCAAGAATCCAATAAATCGGTTTGACACATTGAACCATTGCGAAACGAAATTCAATTTATTTTCAATCAAACCTCGTCGCTATTGTTTTGTTATCATATATTGTATTGATACAACCGTGTCAATGTTGTTCTAGACTAGACTGCAGTTTTTCAATACGTTTTATGGGAGAAGGCATTTAATGATTTTCTTAGATTTATTTATTTATTTAATACTTTACGCTCACAAATCATCATCTTAGTAGTCTATTCATTTCCTTTCTGGGAATATCATCCCTCAAACAATACATCATCGTTTGTGGGGGTTCCTAAATTACCTTACCTATTATGTGCCTGTAGAACACTTCATAGCAAACTGCCAGCTGCTATACTTTCTAAGATAAATTGTTTCTCAATAATTTATTAACGTATGCACAAGCCGTTTGATATCATCATTTCATCCTTTGTACCAACCTTCGTCATACCGAACTAATTAAAAAATTAATTAAAGCTCCACAAGATTTTCATACATAAATAGTTTGTTAGGTAAGATATAAATGTGCGATACGGAATGTAGAGTTAGCGAAACTAAAGTAAAGTTAGGGAGAGAGAGGATGTACGAGAGATGGCAAGATGGCGTAAGACGCTAAAACGCTAAGACGTGTGCTAGAATAATTATATGAAATAAAGTGAGTTAGTACAATTACATAGTTGTTTCACTCAGTCCCACATGAATAATATAATATAAATTTATTGGAAACTTAATGTTATGAGTGCTTATGAGTTATGATCAATTATAACGAAGGAAATAATTAAAATGCGCAGACACGCATGATCTATGATGAATAATAATTTATAATCAGCCTGTTATTAATCCACCATACATAGGCTTAAATTCCTCTAATACAAGATGTAATAAACAGAGATCACAGTGCTAGTTCACTGGGTGTTATCATTTTCCCTGCGATGATGTTTAGCAGCAGTGCCTCAAAAATCTTCGATAATTATAATTGTTTTTAAACGATGACCTACACTATGAATTTCGCCTGTATCGTTGGTACCTTTACAAACATATAAACTCACATATACAAACAGTAAGACCCGGAAATACTATTTATAGGTCTTACAGATATGTGTTCCGTGCGAGAATCTAACCCGCAACACACATTGCAGCAGCTGATCCTTTGCATACTGTGCCAAAAGTGTCATCAATTTCAATTACAGTAGGAATGGCACCAGATTTCCGATCTCTATAAGAAATATCAGCAAAACAAAAACAATGTGGTGTATTCTAATAATATCGTCGTGGGATACAATAAAATTATACAGAACATATTGAAGAAAATCTGAACGGTATATTGTTGATATTTGTTTGTAAGGGATCGGATGTAAATTCGCTCAATTTCGATTCAACCATGGCATTTTTTCATTATTTTCTAAAACTTTGCTACGTTCTTTAAAAGTCTTGATAAAAACAGAATTATTTATAAAAAAACCACACCATTTTTAGGGTTCCGTACCCAAAGGGTAAAAACGGAACC
This sequence comes from Orthosia gothica, assembly GCA_949775005.1. Classification (NCBI taxonomy): domain Eukaryota; kingdom Metazoa; phylum Arthropoda; class Insecta; order Lepidoptera; family Noctuidae; genus Orthosia; species Orthosia gothica. The sequence continues at coordinate 10,722,527 of OX459047.1, read as the reverse complement.
CTATTACTAAGACTCCGCGGTCCGTCTGTCTGTCTGTCTGTCTGTCTGTCACCAGGCTGTATCTCGTGAACCGTGATAGCTAGACAGTTGAAATTTTCACAGATGATGTATTTCTGTTGCCGCTATAACAACAAATACTAAAAACCGAATAAAATAAATATTTAAGGGGGCTCGCATACAAAAAACGCGTTTTTTTTGCCGTTTTTTGCGATAATGGTACGGAACCCTTCGTGCGCGAGTCCGACTCGCACTTGGCCGGTTTTTTGAAATTGAATCACTGATATCCTGATTCTAAATTCAAATCTTTCGGCTGGGCAGAGATAAACCCATTTTTAAATAAATGTAATTAAGAATCTACTAATCAAACCACTAATCTGAAGGTTATAAATTTTAATCTCTTCAGTACTGGTTTTTGGTACAGGTTATATGGAGTGACAATCTTTGCAGCTGGTAGCAGCTGGATGATAGTTGCCAAGAGTGGAGATGAGTGACATGCGATTGAATAGGTTTAGGTCCAGCAGTGGACTGTTAGATGGTTTTGATGTTTGGTTATACCACAATACGGCTGTTTGTGGCCATTGTTGATTCTGGATTTCATATATAGGATAGTCCTAATAAAAAAAAACCTTCTGCTACCATGAGCGGGGAATGCCTGATAATTGCCCATTCCGTAATTCCAACAAGTTTCGACTTGCCTTGAGACTCAGCGGGAAACGCAACCCTAATATACTGTATATCCTACGATTGAACAAGCCAAATATTGTGATGTACGAATGGGCAAATCTTACATCATCATATTCTTTGCAACTTATAGTTACACTATTATTTTTAGATTAAGAAAACACTTCTTCTTTTCATGTTGATTGACCGATTAAAGTTTTGTCCTTCTGGTCAGACAAGACTACCTAGACAAATCATTCATTTGCCACATTCAGATACTGCAAGGTGCAGATGGTAGTGTAGGATGCTTTGCAGGAAAGGAGCCAATTCACTATTCCTTTACAAAATAATATATTAAACGAGCCTTGGTACCTGAACACATACCTTGATTTAATTGAGTATACCTAATCTTCCATTTTAATGACCTGACACAAGACAATGGGCACCCGTTTCTAAAACAATAGAGTTTGTATCTAAAGGATTTCTGTTAAGTATGTGTTTGGTTCAATACTGTCAACATTTGATTTAGGTTAAATGGTTTGTTTTGTTCAATGAGATCATTTGATTCTGTTTTAGGTTCTAGAGACAAAGGTAGGTTTGGCCTACAATGGCATGTTAGTATAATTTTTTAAACATAAATCTTTTATTTTCGTTTATTTATTCATGGTAAGCACTATAAGCTCTTAGTTACGCCTCCTCTTTGTAAATCTTTTATAATATAACTAGCTGTTGCCCGCGACTTCGTCTGCGAAGCATTAGTAATTCGAATAGCTTATTTTTTATATCGCAGCATAATATTGTGGGTTTGCCATACAAACTTCTACCTCTCTATCCACCCCCTTAGGTAAGATTTTCGGGATACAAACTATGCTATTTCCTGCCCAGCGTTTCAAAATATCTCCGAACCAAATTGCATCTAAATCGGTTCAACGGTTTAAGCGTGAAAAGGTGGACAGAGAGACAGACAGAGTCACTTTCACATTTATAATATTAACTCCGCCCGCGACTTCGCTCATGTGAAGGCAACCAAAAATAAGCTGCTATTATACCTGAGACAAACGGTCCAATTCGGTAGTTCCAAATCGATGTAGAGGTCCACATCCTAGTGCCATTTGATTCTTCAAAGAAACTTTGACACCCCTAAATCGTCTTCTGGGGGTAAATCCGAAAAACTAATGATGCCATCCTTTATTATTTTGCCACAGGAATAAGATTTTTATACAAATAAATGTCTCCCTTTTAACCCTTTAAAAAGTCGAATTTCCAAAAACCCCCCTAAGTGCTCCCCAACGTCATAAAAAGAAGCTATGTGCAGTAAAAGTAATCAAAAATCTTTACCACCCCGAAGTCGTATTTTAAGGGTAGTTTCGAAAAACTAATTATTGAAAACCTTTATTGTTTATTTAGGATGGTATTTATGTCAAGTTTCATGTTTATTCACCCAAGAAATCACATTCTTCAAAAAAAAATACATCCCCTAAATCGTCTTTTGGGGGTAGTTGCAAAAAACTAATAATGACAACCTTTATTGTTTATTTAGGATGGTATTTATGTCAAGTTTCATGTTTATTCACCCAAGAAATCTGATTCTTCAAAAAAAATAACATACCCTAAATCGTCTTTTGGGGGTAGAAAAAAAATAACAACAGCAACCTTTTTTATTTATTTAGGTTAGTATTTGTGGCAAGTTTATTGACCCAAGAAACCAGATTTTTCAAAAAAACTGTAATACCTCCTAAATCGTGTTTTGGGGGTAGTTCCAAAAAACTAATAATCACTAACATTATTGTTTATTTAGGATGGTATTTATGTCAAGTTTCATGTTCATTCACCCAAGAAATCAGATATTTCAAAACAAATAACAACCCCTAAATCATCTTTTGGGGGTAGTTTCGAAAAACTAACAATGAAAGTCTTTATTGTTTATTTAGATTAGTATTTGTGTCAAGTTTATTAACTGAAGTAATAAGATTCTTCAAAAACACTGAAATACCTCCTAAATCGTCTTTTGGGGGTAGTTGCAAAAAACTAATAATCACAAACTTTATTGTTTGTTTAGGATGGTATTTATGTCAAGTTTCATGTTTATTCACCCAAGAAATCAGATCCTTCAAATAAAAAATAACATCCCCTAAGTCGTCTTTTGGGGGTAGTTTCAAAAAATAATAAGAGCAACCTTTATTATTCATTTAGGTTAGTATATTAGTGGCAAGTTTATTGACCCAAGAAATCAGATTTTCAAAAACACTGTAATACCTCCTAAATCGTCTTATGGGGATAGTTGCAAAAAACTAATAACTACAAACTTTATTGTTTATTTAGGATGGTATTTATGTCAAGTCTCATGTTTATTCACCCAAGAAACCACATTCTTCAAAACAATTAACATCCCCTAAATCGTCTTTTGGGGGTGTTGCAAAAAACTAATAATGACAACCTTTATTGTTTATTTAGGATGGTATTTATGTCAAGTTTCATGTTTATTCACCCAAGAAATCAGATCCTTCAAAAAAAAAATAACATCCCCTAAATCGTATTTTGGGGGTAGTTTCAAAAAATAATAACAGCAACCTTTTTTATTTATTTAGGTTAGTATTTGTGGCAAGTTTATTGACCCAAGAAACCAGATTTTTCAAAAACACTGTAATACCTCCTAAATCGTGTTTTGGGGGTAGTTCCAAAAAACTAATAATCACTAACATTATTGTTTATTTAGGATGGTATTTATGTCAAGTCTCATGTTCATTCACCCAAGAAATCAGATATTTCAAAACAAATAACAACCCCTAAATCATCTTTTGGGGGTAGTTTCGAAAAACTAACAATGAAAGTCTTTATTGTTTATTTAGATTAGTATTTGTGTCAAGTTTATTAACTGGAGTAATAAGATTCTTCAAAAACACTGAAATACCTCCTAAATCGTCTTTTGGGGGTAGTTGCAAAAAACTAATAATCACAAACTTTATTGTTTGTTTAGGATGGTATTTATGTCAAGTTTCATGTTTATTCACCCAAGAAATCAGATCCTTCAAATAAAAAATAACATCCCCTAAGTCGTCTTTTGGGGGTAGTTTCAAAAAATAATAAGAGCAACCTTTATTATTCATTTAGGTTAGTATATTAGTGGCAAGTTTATTGACCCAAGAAATCAGATTTTCAAAAACACTGTAATACCTCCTAAATCGTCTTATGGGGATAGTTGCAAAAAACTAATAACTACAAACTTTATTGTTTATTTAGGATGGTATTTATGTCAAGTCTCATGTTTATTCACCCAAGAAACCACATTTTTCAAAACAATTAACATCCCCTAAATCGTCTTTTGGGGGTGTTGCAAAAAACTAATAATGACAACCTTTATTGTTTATTTAGGATGGTATTTATGTCAAGTTTCATGTTTATTCACCCAAGAAATCAGATCCTTCAAAAAAAAAATAACATCCCCTAAATCGTATTTTGGGGGTAGTTTCAAAAAATAATAACAGCAACCTTTTTTATTTATTTAGGTTAGTATTTGTGGCAAGTTTATTGACCCAAGAAACCAGATTTTTCAAAAACACTGTAATACCTCCTAAATCGTGTTTTGGGGGTAGTTCCAAAAAACTAATAATCACTAACATTATTGTTTATTTAGGATGGTATTTATGTCAAGTCTCATGTTCATTCACCCAAGAAATCAGATATTTCAAAACAAATAACAACCCCTAAATCATCTTTTGGGGGTAGTTTCGAAAAACTAACAATGAAAGTCTTTATTGTTTATTTAGATTAGTATTTGTGTCAAGTTTATTAACTGAAGTAATAAGATTCTTCAAAAACACTGAAATACCTCCTAAATCGTCTTTTGGGGGTAGTTGCAAAAAACTAATAATCACAAACTTTATTGTTTGTTTAGGATGGTATTTATGTCAAGTTTCATGTTTATTCACCCAAGAAATCAGATCCTTCAAATAAAAAATAACATCCCCTAAGTCGTCTTTTGGGGGTAGTTTCAAAAAATAATAAGAGCAACCTTTATTATTCATTTAGGTTAGTATATTAGTGGCAAGTTTATTGACCCAAGAAATCAGATTTTCAAAAACACTGTAATACCTCCTAAATCGTCTTATGGGGATAGTTGCAAAAAACTAATAACTACAAACTTTATTTTTTATTTAGGATGGTATTTATGTCAAGTCTCATGTTTATTCACCCAAGAAACCACATTCTTCAAAACAATTAACATCCCCTAAATCGTCTTTTGGGGGTAGTTGCAAAAAACTAATAATGACAACCTTTATTGTTTATTTAGGATGGTATTTATGTCAAGTTTCATGTTTATTCACCCAAGAAATCAGATCCTTCAAAAAAAAAATAACATCCCCTAAATCGTCTTTTGGGGGTAGTTTCAAAAAATAATAACAGCAACCCTTTTTATTCATTTAGGTTAGTATTTGTGGCAAGTTTATTGACCCAAGAAACCAGATTTTTAAAAAACACTGTAATACCTTCTAAATCGTCTTTTGGGGGTAGTTGCAAAAAACTAATAATGACAACCTTTATTGTTTATTTAGGATGGTATTTATGCCAAGTTTCAAGTTTATTCATCCAAGAAATCAGATTCTTCAAAAAAACTAACATCCCCTAAATCTTCTTTTGGGGGTAGTTTCGAAAAATAATAATAGCGACCTTTATTATTCATTTAGTTAGAATTTGTGGCAAGTTTCAAGTTTATTGACCCAAGAAATCAGATTTTGCATAAACACGTCCTAAATCGTCTTTTGGGGGTAGTTGCAAAAAACTAATAATCACAAACTTTATTGTTTATTTAAGATGGTATTTATGTCAAGTTTCAAGTTTATAGACCCAAGAAATCAGATTTTCCATACAAATTTCAACAACCCCTAAATCATTATTTGGGGGTAGTTTCGAAAAAGTAATGATGTCAATTTTTATCATTTACTTAGAATACTATTTGTGCTAAGTTTCAAGAATTTTGGCCGAAGGAATTAGATTTTTCATACAAACTTTCAACCCCCTTTTTACCCCTTTAGGGGTGAAATTTCCAAAAATCCTTTCTTAGTGCACACTTACGTCACTTGAGGAACCTTTCTGCCAAATTTCACGCTTCTAAGCTTAGCAGTTTTGGCTGTGCGTTGATTGATCAGTCAGTCAGTCACCTTTCGCTTTTATAGATATAGATTGTTACGGGTATTCAGGAGCCAGAAAATACACAACAAAAACGATCACATTTACAAAAAATAAAAATAAAATATCATATAGATACAATTTGAATGGAATGGATCTAGCAGGGGTTCCTATCGTTAGAGATCTTGGGGTACTGCTCGACGATAAATTACACTTTGACCAGCACATTCATAACATAATTAGCAGTGCCTATCGTATGTATGGATTTGTCATGAGAGCTACAACTGATTTTAAACGTGCTAGTAGTTTCATCCATCTGTTTAGGTCACTTGTAAGGTCTCAACTTGAATACGCTGTGGTAGTGTGGAACCCTTATTCTAATAAATATGTAGATAGTTTGGAGAAGGTCCAGCGAAAATTTCTGAAATCAGTACAATACCGCTGTTACCGGAACTTCCCGTCGTATAATGACTTGCTAAAAAAATTAATGTAATGAGCCTAAAGTCTAGAAGATTATACCTTGAAACGATGTTCCTTTATGATGTGTGTAATCACAGATACGACTGCTCTGATATTATCAATAGAGTATATTACTTTGTTCCTAGAAGTGTTTTGAGGCGAGGGGTGCGCGCGCGCCCTCTCTTCGCTGTTTCTTCCTGTCGAACAAACGCTGGAGCCCATGCACCCCTGCGTCGTATTTGTAATGGTTTTAATGAACTTTTTACTGACTTGGACATATTTGCAATGCCCACTAATAAATTTCGCAACTGCCTTATTGAAGCAATAAAGAGCCTTTAAATTATAATTTAACAGAATGTGAAATCATTTGTTTCTTTGTTTTGTATTGTTTGCTCAAAACTAATTTTCAAATTTATATGATGTGGATAACGGTTTAAGTTGCGCATTTATATCATGTTCTTATAATATTAGTCATAAGTTTTAAATGTGTAACTGTTGGTTATTCCTAAATAAATAAATAAATAAATAAACAGTCTTGCCTAGCGGTGTCAAGATATCTAGTGTCAAGTTAGGCCTACTGTCCATGGACGCGTAGCTTCATAGACGCTTTAAAATACACCGTACAGCTTGTAAAGCCCAGCGTAATGAACTCTGTCCACCAGACGTATTACACTAGTACTTTTCAATCATTTCGACAAATTCAGCTGCCATGCCCGCCATTTTAACAAGAAATTAACACTTGCGTCCACGTGATGTACGTCCCGGCGTATGACATGCAGTACGGCAGGCATCATGAAGCCTTCTTGCAGCGACGCAAGCGTGACGTTGACGCTCCGTCGACAAAGTTTCATAGATTTGTATGTAAGCTGCAAGCAGGCATAGAACAAGCGTACAATAAAGCTACGCGTCCGTGGACGGTAGTCCTTAGTTACAAGGGCGAGGTCAGATAGGCAGGCCGCTCCATATAATATACTGGTATATATCTGCAACCCGTTAGAGTGGAAGCCATGGTCTATGAGCAGGGGGCAAATTCGCTACCTGCTTAGGGCCTTTACTGGGCACTTTGGAACCAACGACATGCTCATGAAGATGGGTTTAACCGCGACACCAGACAGGTAGTGTGGGGAACATATGGAACGCATGGAGTACCTTCTGTGCACATGCGATGCACTGGCTGGTAAGCGAATGAGTCTCCTAGGGGTTGGATATCCAAAACCAGAAGGCTACAGGCTCATATCTCCAAGTCTCGTTGTAAAAATCATGAAAAAAGTTATCTAGGGAAGTAGGTTATCTAGAGGACCATAATAGATCCCAATGGGTCGAAGTGTCCAAGTTATTTCTCGGCCCTCCAATAGATAAAATAAGATAAAATAAGAGTGGAAGCCAAACCCAAAATAGTTTGAAAAAGGCTATGCAGATTGATTAATTCACAGACAGTCAACGCACATCCTCAACTGCTAGATCTAAAAGCATGGGCTTAAGAGCTCCTCATAACGAAGGTCAGCACTAAAGAGATTTTTTTGGGCATTAATCTATTTAAACGCACTTAAAAGGGTTATTGGTTAAACACTAACAATCTCGCAGGGCTGTATTACTAGCATCATAAACAACAACTTTCGTTCAATGACTTTAGTGTTTTCCCAATAACCTTGTCTAAAAGTCGTAGTAGGTAGCGTTCTGTAGTTACGGCCTACACCCAAAGGAAAAGACTCGTGTTTTTGTGTACATCATATTTTGACGAAGTCAAAGGTTGTATAGAGTTTTGGTTGGGAATCTCTGCATCTTTGAGGCAGTCATTTTCTTTGACATTCTTACGATACATCGTACCACGGAACTGGAATAATGTCACATTTTTGTTACCTTGTTTTTTCTTGTAAACTCAACATAATACCTACTCAACTCGTTCTTGAACATTGCACGTGTTTTGAGTTAGAATTTCTTTTACCTTTTATTTCTAGCTAGAAAATATAAGGTTATGTCTCAACCATGAAGGATATAGCCCAGCATTGTCCTTACAACTGAATAGTCGAGCACGCTTTTGCTAATCATATCTTGTTGCACCGAAGGACAGATCCTTCGAGTCAGATTAGAAATGTAGGTAGCTAGTAATGTAGCATTAAGGTCAGCCTTGTCTGTAGAAAAACGTGCTTTTCTTTCTTCGTTCTATCACTCTGCCTTCATATAATAAAATTGAATTATAGACGTTTACGGAACAAGGTAGAAAGCCCCGCAAGCTACATTCAAAAGGGATTATCCATCCAGGAAACGGGTGTTGTTTCTGTCGGATAGTTGTTGTCGGGCTGTTGTGTAATATTCAAATCACGCAGATAACTTTGATAATGATGGAGGATTTCTATGAATTCAGATCTTTTTTAATGTAGTTCGAATATAGTGGAATAGATTTTGCTACAAAATTAAAATTAAACTTGGCTAGGGAATCTTCTAAAGACGAGTTTCACAAAACTTTCCATTCAAACCAAGCGTGACACTGAATGCCACTATTTAGGTTCTATTATGTTGACGGTCGGTGACAGTTCAGGCCACATCAATAACAGCTGAAACCTATGCTCAGCGTACATTCCACTGGCACGAATATTATTGATAATAGCGTCTCTGGTGGCTCTCGGTGTGGGTATGTGATCCAGTAATTTTTTTTTTTTTTTTTTTTTTTTTATTCATGTTTCTAATAATTTTGTACATCATTAAATATTCCATAATATTTATTACTCATGTAATCCATACTTTGATACTTACATTTATATATTAGCATCATAAATTGGTGAAAGCGAATCCTGCGAATAGCTTTCATGTAATTCGACTATATTCAAATTGTTTTAAAAGTTTTGTTTTACAATCTAAAAGTAATTGAACTGTTAAAGCCATAGGAATTTAGTCTAGAGTCTAGACATTGTAAAGTTCATTGTATAGAACCTTCACTTTTTATAAAGAGACCACAAACATAAATCTAACTAGATGACGAGAATGTATGTACTTGGGCCTTTGAGCAGTTTCATTTAGCTTTTTCGGCACCGGAATTCAAACAAATTTTAGAAAAATACCTAATTGACCGAGATTATTTTTTTTCGTGAATTGTTTGTAATCGCACGCCACGCCGGCGCCGTAAGGGCACGCCTGGTTTTCATACATATGGAGGGACTTGCGTAATTTAGCTAGATGTATGTCTGTGAAAGAGACCCTTTTACATTGAACTTAAAATATTCAGGCTAAATAAACGTTTGAATGGATAGATCTAAAAATAGTTTTAAAACAGAAATAATATTGTGAAAACTTTTTTATTTAAAATCTATGTGATTCTGTTAAAATTCTGTAGCTCCAGGATTTTTTGATATCGCTTCGAAAGTCAAACAGGCTAAAAAAACAAAAATGGCACTAAAATTGATGTTAGTGAGTGGAATTGAATGTGATTCCATTTAAATTTTATTTTCTTGGCTCTTGGGTATCGAGAAAATTACAGGATACTGATTGCCAAAACTACAATTTGTTTGGGATTGAATACGTGACAATTTGGTAGCGCATAAGAAAATAATTAGAGATGTGCTGACTATGACTTTCGCCGACTAGCTGATTAGTCGGTTGTAAAGAGGCCGTCAAGTCAGCCAAGCCGATCATGGTTTCAGGGGTACCTATTCGGCAATTTCCGTAACACTTCTTTTACAGCTGATTTGCCCGCAAGTCGCAACCTTTGCCGCCACCTGCGAGCGTGTCGGCACTTGTTTTGTTTCGTTTCTTGATGTTTGCTTTTGCACGGGTCAGAACGGTGTTTTGTGTAGAAAAATGAATACAATACTGTTATTGTTCATTAATGTGAAAGAGCTCAATTAAAATTTTATCATGTACCCGTGTTAAAAATGCCCGTAAAGTCAAGTATAATCAGTGCCAAATGATGATTTCTCGTGGTGGGCAGAGAAAATAGCAAATACTACGAGTATGTACAACCATAACAAAAACCGACATTCAACCCAGTTAAGTTCAGTCATCAAATCTTCGACCACAGACGATTCCTCCTAGTTGCAAATCCAAGTGACAGAACTACTTTCAAAAGTGCCGGATAGTCGGCCTTACCGACTAGTCGCCGACCAGTTGGAACATCCCTAATAAAATCCATGTTACATACATAAAATCATAAAATAACATCATACCTGCATAAAAAGATAAGCAGAGATGTACTAGTACACCCACACGTCACTGGTTATGTTTTAAGTACCATAAAACCATTATAACTGACCCGGGAATCAAACCCAGGACCTCATACTAAGCAGTAGCGCTTTCGACCACTAGACCAACAGATATAAGTAAGATATAAATTCAATAATAGCATTATGATTTCCTTCTTGTTAACTTTAAATATGACTATAGTGTTGGTAAGGTAGTAAGTTCCTTGTTAATATCAAGCTGTATCCTCTAGGTAACATTTGACGCGGACATGTTGCTCATAATGATGAACGGGAACGAGGAAGTTTGGTTTAGTATCGTTGTCTTGTCGCGTCATGTTGCGCACCAGCTGGCAACGTTCCGTTGGCGCGTCAAATATTGCTTTAAGAACACTAATAAGTCAGTAGAGTTAGGTACACACAAAAACAAAAGTGTTAGTATTCATTTCGTTTATTTCACAATAAATAATATTAGTACAATTAATGCAATTTTAATAAATTATTATTTTAAGGCAAATGCTTAGTTATTTAAATGCGAAATTAGCATCATTGTACAAGTTAGTAAGTACATCTAAAGTTAACATGTTATAAATAAATAAATAGTTTTATTTACATTATTAATACGTGTACACTAAATTAATTGAAAAATAATAGATAAAAACAAAAGTTGACAAAAAAACGAGCGGCATATTATCTGTTAAAAAATAAGCAGATGGAAATTTTTAGCTCATTAGGTCTGACTCATTTTGCTCTTTCTTTTTTTTTTACGTTTTTAATAAGTCATGTCTATTTTCTTTTTCTTTGGTACTTTTTGTCAACTTTTACATAAACAAAACCTATTACACTATTCTGATGCTTTTCTTCACTTTTTGGTGGGTTAGTGTCATTTCCATAGCTTTGATCACATCTTGGTACTATTTACTTTGACGTAAGTACCAAAAACCTATTTTTTAAACAACCATTTAAAACATTGCCGTTTTTTATAAGATTTTACAAAAGACTTCACAAAAGGAGCTTTTTTGTTTCTTTAGTGTATTTACCCGACTGCTGCGGCACCAAAGCGAGTTTTGATTTTCATGTACTTTTATATTGTACAGTCACACACACGTCTCCAGATGTTTTTTTTTTGTAGTTAGACCTTTTTATCCCGTATTTGTGAAGTCATCTTTTTCTATCTTTTATCTTGCCTAGCAAATAGATTATGTAATAAGCCTCATTTAATGGTTATTTTGTTGAGCTAAGTATCGCCGTTAACTCCATTCAGTGTCATTGATCCAATTGACTTAGTCCTTTTTGACAATAGCCTGAAAAGTATTCGTACTTTAATTTCTTTTAATTTAAGTATATTTATGTACTTTCATTAAACGATTGGTTTACTCAGTTCCAAACGATTGTCTTGAATCGATTGACTGAAAAGAAAGGGTACATTGAAATTATTAGTTATGAAATATTTACAAAAGTTATTATTTGGGGATGCTTAAGAATATTAAAATACAATTATATTATTATTTTGATTAATAATATTAGAAGAATCATAAAATACATGTTTACAGACTATTTCAAAATACATGTAATATAGTAAAGTTCGTTTAAACACATAATAACATGCAATTTATTCTGTTACATCAAATAAATACACACACAAACTAAGAAACAGTCTGTTAAGTAAAATAAAATATGACGAGGAAGGGTCCAAAAGTTCAAGGAATATTTAACTTAAAATAAATCTTCTTTTAAGGATAATATTTCGTCAAACAAAAACAATATTTACAAAATTGGTCCACAATTGATGGAGAAATTGGTGAAAATACACAAAAAAAAGAAACATGCAGCCGAACATAGAACCTCCTCCTTTTTGGAAGCCGGTTAAAAAGCAAATGAACAAGACATGCATACTAAAATGAATAAGAAAAACTCCTAAAGCTCTACTAAATCTAACAAAGTAGGTAATATTCTAGACCAGTGTTTTTCAATCTTATTGACCACGCGATCCCTTTTTCAGTGAAAATTTTCTGACGACTCTGTGGGACCATGAACAATGTGACTTCTTGCTTATACAACTTCAATGTCGTCAATTTCTTTATAAAATAATTATGATGGATCGACTTTCGAAGAAATTGCAATAGACCAATCGTTCGTAGTGAGTTCTCACATTTTTTTTAGTGTAGATACTTATAAACCTTGAATTTTTGGTCTGCGACCTGCGAGTGAGACTTTGAATCCCCTGGGAGTCACAACTCACAGTTTGAAAAACACTTTTCTAGACTACTAAATAAAACCCTTTTTCATTTAAAAGTGCCAGGTCTTTGTAACATGCAAATTGTGTTTTAAATATACGGTAACGGTTTGATAAAATAATACAAGTAATCTATTGTTTACAAAAGCTTTAGGTGTTATTAAAGTCAATGGATTAAAGTAAGTACAAAAAAAACCGGCCAAGTGCGAGTCGGACTCGCGCAATGTATTCCGTACAAACAGCTACATTCAAAAAAATAATTTGGTAATCTTACTGAAGTTCATAAACAACGAAAGCAAAGAAAGATTCAATCTGCCTAGCCTTTTCTCAACTATATTGGGGTCGGCTTCCAGTCTTACTGGATTCAGCTGAGTACCAGTGTTTTACATAATGCGACTGCCTATATGACCTCCACAACCCAGTAACTGGGTAACACGGTACCCCTTGGCAAGACTGGTGTCAGATCTCAGGCTTCCGACTACCCGTAACGACTGTCAAAGATTTTTAAATGACAGCCAGGACCAACAGCTTAACGTGCTTTCTGAGGCACGGAGAAAAACTCACTATGATGAAATGGTCACCCATCCACGGACCGACCTCGTCAAGCGTTGCTTTACCTTGATGATCGACCAGTGCGCCTGTTATTATTTAGCCACGAGCTCCTCAAAAGTAAAGAAATATTGAAGAACAAAATTAATTTTGCTGGTGGAAAACTGTTGTCCCAATACATCGGTTATTAACTTATTTGCAGTTCACCAAATGCAAAAAAGTTAATAATATTTTTTTTTTTCTTTAGGTACATTACGGTTTTCGGATTTTGTTAACTTTACTTGTGCTGAGATACTGCGTACAATAATTTAGATACAATAATTTTAGATTTTTCTTTTAGGATATAATAAGAGGCAGGAAAAATTTATTTTTTATTTTCCGTCAAAACTCGAAACCTATGCGGCCTAAATATAAAAAAAATGCTTGTGTAGTGCAAATAGCGCTCTTTCATATGATACCCCACATAGAACATACCCCTCTTAGTAGCGCCATTTCGAATTTTTAAGACAACTTTTAGTCCCTGTTGCAAAAAAAAGGAAAGACTTTCTTATTGGTAAAATAGTTGAGCAAACGTTTAGCATTAGTGGTTCTTGAGCTATCCAGCTGTGAGAGACGGAAAGACAGACTGATTCTCACCAAAAGGATTCCTTTTTACCATTTTGGAACGGAATCCTAAAAATATGAACCAGGAACCGTAAATAAATGATAATTAAAACCATGTCAATATTTTTTCCCCAGAATAAACAGTATAATTCTAAATGTTAATTTATTATTTTAGTCCATCCAAAGGTTGCTTGCTGAATATCGCTCCTAGCGATAATATTGCCAGTGTACATATAGAGTTAATGTTATTTGTAAAAGAGTTGTGTAACTAATTTGTTGTACAATCAAGTATAATCTATTCTACTCTAATTCAAACATATTTCATATATACAAGTTCTAAAGTTTTAAGCTTCAAACCAAAATTAAAACATAAATTATGCTATAATAATAAACTCGCACTGATATTTTAATAACCCTTGTTTCTATTAAAACTGTTCTGGTTTAAACCACTATTTACGAAACATACATATTACATACATATTTTACATATTATTATTTGATCAACACGTAGATCAAATCATTAATAAAGCATCAAAATCACTAGGGTTCATTTTGAGAGTCTCGTCTGAGTTCAGGAGCATCAAAACCATTAAAATTCTCTACTGTACTTTTGTTCGCAGCCATCTCGAGTATGCCTCTCAAGTCTGGAATCCCAATTACAACATATACATGAATCGATTGGAAGGCATACAGAGAAAATTTTTGAGGTATATTCAATTCCGTTCTAAAACTTATTCTCCCTCTTATCTCCTTCGCTGTAAAAGGTTCCATCTACTTCCTCTTTCCGAACGTAGAAGAATTGCAGACTTGGCGTTTTTATTTAGAATCGCTAACGGTTCAACCGAGCTGCCCGAATTGCTGAGCAAAATTGGACTGCGGATTCCTTCTACTTTTCGGCGCTATCCCTGTCTATTGCATACTCCTGCGGTAGGAACGAATTACAGACGAAATGCATATTTAATAAGAGCGGCTCATACATATAATGCGATCTGCCGGGGCGTCGACATCGATGTTTTCAATACTAACACATCAAAATTAAAAAGGACTCTTTGTAATCTCTTCTTTGATAATGTTAACTAATTTAAAATTCTTGCTGTTTGAGTCTTGTTTTTAACCGACTTCAAAACGAGGAGGTTCCCAATTCGTTTTCTTTATGATTATGTTACTTTTTTAATTAAAACACTATCTACCTTCTATTTTTTTTTTGTTTATAAGCTCTCTTCTATCTGTGGAAACTTTTAATTGGCCTTATTCTTGTTACTCTTAATTGTATAAAATTTTTTAGCTGTAAGTTTTCCTAAAACTGTAAAATAAAATTAATAAATAAAATAAATACTATATAATAAAATATTTAACAAGAAAACCCTATTGTAAAGCACCTAAGAGTTACATTACAATAGTATTATTAAATTACACACGACCTAGTCGAACAACGAAAACCTTTAACTAAATACGCCTGAACATATTGTTATATGTCTGTGAAAGTTAATGCATATTAAATATCACATTTCACACGAGTTTGATTAAAACTCCTGAAATGATGCATTAACTTTCATAAACACGTGCAACAAGATGGATGATGTTGTTGAACGATCGTAATAAAACACTAAGAAAATAGCAACAAGTATATGTGTATAAAAATGCTTGAGAAAATTTGTTTTGCTACTGCATGATCATTTTGGTTGCTTAAAATAATATGAGTTAGACTTAAAATAGTTGAGACTCATCTGCGGTGATAAAAAGAGACACCGAATTTAGGTGGTCCTATGGTGGGATTTTTTTTTTTTGAGAATTCAACATTGTAGTTCTGAATGGTACGCTATATTGGTACGAAAAGAGAAAACATTGCTGAAACCTCTTTTTAACCCCCGCCGGAAAAAGAAGGGTGTTATAAGTTTGACGTGTGTTGCTGTGTATCTGTGTATCTGTGTGTCTGTCTGTGGCATCATAGCGCCTAAACGGATGAACCGATTTCAATTTAGTTTTTTTTGTTAGAAAGGTAATTTTGTCGAGAGTGTTCTTAGCTATGTTTGAATAAAATCGGTTCAGCCGTTCAAAAGTTGTGGGCGTTTTACTGTTTGAATCGAGGTGTTTTCGCAAGATAAGTGGGTCGGGGGTTTTTTAAATTTTGAAATTTTACTTGTTAAAAATTAATATTCCGAGCACGAGAGATTTAACATACTTAAATATTAATGTAATATTTTATATGGATAAGCAATGCAGCAAGGTATTTTTTTAAATGAATTAACTGTGCGACTACTATACTTCATAAAAGATAGCTTGATCTATGTGACATATGTCAAACTGACGTATAGGTACGTTATTGTTAGCCTGTCAAGCGCTATTGTTACTGTATTTATACTGACAGCTAGTCGTAGAGATCAAGCGATCTTTTATGAAGTATAGAATACATAATGAGGCACATAGAAAATTAACGTTTCCTAATTTAACAGGTACAAGACGATATAGAAGTATTAATTATTAATTTGTTAGCAGTACAACAATTTACGGAACTTATGCCGAAACCATCTGTGCCTTTGTGTGAGCAAAGTTTAAGTAGTTCTACCTTTAAATCAATTGATTTTCTAGGCCTAAGTTCATCCAACCCGCAGAGATAAAATAAATAGCCGTAGGCGTCTCGTAATTAGTTGTTAAGTCAAGATAACGTTTAATTGAAACGGGTTATAGTCATTTAAAAAATTATAAATAAATAAAATTGAAGTGTCTGTTTGTAATATCAAAATGATAGCGTTTTTACTAAACGCATGTGAAAGTATATTAAGGTACGACTAATATCTTAAACCATTTGGGCTCGTTTCTGGAGACGCGGCGTGTGCAGCGTAGCGTCTCGCGGTGCGTCGGAAGTTTTTTTCTTTTCACGGAGAGGCGGTGCGTTCAGCGGCCTGCGTCATCGCACGCGCAAACCAAAACATATGCAATGTACGATATTGTTTATGGAAATGCTGGGCGTTGAGCCGGGCTTTGAGCGGGGCGTCAGGTGTGGCGGTGGCCGCCAGTGCAGCCGCGGCGGAACCGTGTGTAGCGTTAAACCACCGTGTTTAGCGTTAAACGCGGCACCCGTCTCCAGAAACGAGCCCTTAGACTGATTTTGACAGGATTTTCAATGGAAATAAAGTCCATGATTTTCGAGTTTGACGTGGACGAAATCATGGACAACAGCTAGTTTAAAAATAAAATACTCAGATCAAACAAACTCTTAATTCAGGTGCTAACGTGGAGAATTAATGCCCGGGTGCCTTGCCCGAGGGAACTAAAAATTTTACAATTTAACCCAGTAATTGACTTCGCAAACAAAAGGTAGTTCAAACAAATTTATAAAACCGTGCTTAAAAAGGGTTTTTATCCCTGAAAGAACTTATTACATGCTTAAATTCGAGCTGTAAATTATTATTTGTTTTATTTCCCGTTGTGGTCTATTGGGACGACCTTTAACGAGAATTGTTGTTATTCAATGACGGAAATGTTTAGAAATTAAGTCCGCAAATTAAGATAATTAAGAGAATTTGCGGACTTATAATTTTTTTTTCGCTCTGGGTGAAGCGGGAGGGCGTGTCAGACTTTTACTGACTAAAACCCACCCGTGTTCCTTCAGTTGCTTGCGCCGGGGCCGCGGTAACTCTCTTTCAAATTTATCCGCGACCCAGATAGGCATCGGCCCTATTAGGCCCCGTCACTTTTGCTGACATCTCTTTGAGGTGCGCGTGGAACACTACGCGCCGTAAACTCGGGCTTGGTCCTTATCGGACTGTAAGCTACCCATAACTTGCCGTCCGCAAGCCTTGAAGCATTTGATGGAACACGGGTAAGTTTTCTTCAGGCAAAGTCTGACACGCCCTCTCGGTTGATATAGGGGACGTGTCTATCATTAAATGTATTGATTTTTAGATTAAATTACATTACATTTTTATATTCATTATTGTGAAGTTATCAAAGTAGGCAAAGCTTTTATCTTATAACAGAAGACTGGTAAGACTTCACTCAAGATGAGTTTGAAATCTATGGTGGTGCTTTAACCCATATACATAGTATTATAGGTACATAAAAAAAATTCAAGCTTCTATAAATCCTGCATTGTGATCGCTCAAAAGTTTCATAATTTGGTTGTAAAAGAGATTAAATTAAATTTTATTTGCTAGAATTGTATAGCATTATAGATAATCAGATTTCTTTTGGATAACTTTTAAAATATGCGCAAAATTTTATGAAATCAGTTGAGGGAAGTAGGCAGATTCGCCAACCATTTTAATTTATCAAAAGACGGCCTGCCCATGAGACCTTCTCACCGTACCTTTTAGATTTATGTCTACCCTTACAAACTTGTATGTTCAGGCTGAAATATTACTAAAATGAATGGGACTCTTAGCTTTAGGGCCTTTTTATATATGCTAATAAAATTTCAAAAAGGTCTACGGTAAGGTGATAGGTATTCTGAATTCTAAAGAATTTGGCACCTTTTTCTAACCGCCTATCAAGTGTACTTGGAATCTTCTTGTAGAAATAGTTTTAGTTGGTTCGTAGAAAGTTTAGGTAGGTACTTATTTACATAACATTGGGAATACTAAAAGTTCGCTTGAGTTTGAAAGTGATAGTCCCTTTTGTTTGAAAGAAAAGGTAGGCCCTAGACAAGTGACATTCTATCATCGAAAGCGAGGCTATAGCGATTGACAAAAAGGCAAAATTGTATGGCATTGACAACCGATATGAAAAAATCACCTTATCGAAAAATTACTTAACAATGCATGTCCTCGAAAATATCGTTTTCGAAGCAGCCAAACTGTGCGGAAAGTGTCACTTTTTTGCACTAGAGCTTTTTACTTTTCTGTATTTTTTTTTAATTTTTAACTCCGTTTTCAGCGAGACGCATAGAGTTTTTATTATTTGAGATAAGATTTACAAATTAGTTAAGTACAGATTACCATTCATATAAAAGGTAACTAATCCTTCATTAAAGGCGATTTTAATTACTCTAGATTTAGATTTGATCAATAAATTAATTTAAAATATTTATTATATAAGTTTGAAAGAACGTTTATTTTGTTCGTGCCTTTTTGCGTTAAGACGTGACAGCTATTTGCACATGCGCAGTAGATATGCCCGAGGAACTATAAGTTAATCTGTGGATATACTGAGTGCGCTTGAATAAGCCCGCCATTTTATTAATTTCTTGCTTGGTTCAGATTTTTTTTTTATTTTTTCGTACAATGCATAGTAAAGTGTTGTATGATACACGTTCGTAAGATGATTTCCGACTCGTGTCGATTTATTTACTCACTTGCTTCGCTCGCTCGTGAATAAAAATGCCACTCATCGGGCATCACCTACCTCCCGCACTTGTAGCATAAATAACTATTTTCATATTTCGACTATCGCCTTCGCTGACATCGAATGCCACTTGTCTAGAGGCTTGGTGCTTTGAACTTTGTGTTATTTCTTAATGAAACCCAAAGTAAGACGCAATTATTTATTTTTTTATATTTAAAAAGAAATATTCTAAACTAAACTCGTGAGTTAAGTTGCAACAACTGAAACATACACTTATCTGCGCAACTGCACTTAGTAGCTCGAAAAATAAGACTTTAATTTTCAATACTACGTACGGTAGTTATATCGGATCTTTTTGTCTCTGAAGTTGGCTGCAAGACCCCGCGCAGTAGCTATTTTTGTGTCAATGTTGAAAGTGAAGGTAGCTTTTTATAACTGCCTCTTTCACTTGCTTACGTTTGCCGCATTGTCCTATTTCACTTACTCTATGCAGTATACTCGATGACAAACTTTTTCTTGGGCAATGGTTCGCAGAGCCAACTTCAGAGACTCAAAGATCTGCTGTGACTACTGTAGTTCAGTCCTTCTCATTAAAACATAACAGTACCTTTCTATTATTACCTTTCTATACTTTTTAAAATTACAAAATATTATTTTATTGGTGCTCTATCTACAAAGCTGTAGTATTTCAACATAATATTAGCTTGATTGATTGCCCACACTAAAAATATTTTATAACCTATATCGGACACTGCAGTCCTAGCTACAGCCTGCTAAATGCTTAGTCACGTCGGCGTTTAAAAAATGACGTTGGAAGCCATTTTAATATCGTGAAGTCTGGATTCTCTGTGAATTCCATTTAAATTCCCTTTTTTATTTTTACGGGCAATTTCGCCGACGGGAAATGATGACTTTTTGCCATATTGACAACGTAATGGCGTTCGATCTTGCCAGAAAAAAAATTGTTACACTGTTTAAAATTTCAATATTGATGTGAAACTAAAATTTTTGACTATCCTACACAATAATCGATTAGTCTCCTTATGCTCTATTCCCGCTTTGCTCGACTTGTAACTCGTAAAATACATACTCGTTTCGCTATGCACGCAATCACATTCGCGGGAAGTGATGAAAAAAACTGTTACAGTGTAATATTTTATTTAACAATTTAAAAAGTAAATTAAGAAACCCTAGAAGGTAAATTCCGTTACTTTCGCGATAAAGACAGTCCATGGCTTACTTTAATAAGTAGAAAATGTGTTAATTGTCACAAAACTGACATGAAACAAAAAATAATTTGAACATAAACTAAAAATCCTATTTTATTGATCCAGATATTTCGAAGGTCAGTCTCATGAAACCAAATCACAAAAATTTAAGTTGTTGATAGCCATCTACACATCTGCTTATCCCTATTCAAAAGTCACGCACCCTCATTTGTAACAAAATATAAAACCCGACGATGTTTTAATTTCAAAATTATTTTTTTCTGCTTCCTGACTCCTTTTAAATAACGTTTACCCAGCTTAGTATTTAATCTGTGTAATATTAAAAAATTCATCAAGCTACCCTTTTTTACGAGAAATAAAAAACGGCATCTCTTTTTAAGTGCGGTCACGCAATTTTCGTAACATATGGAAAATTATTTAAGTTTAATTAATGTTCGATCTAGAGCTGCCTTCATTTTCCCGCAGACAGGCATCATAATATGCCTAGCCTTTTTTCCAATTTAGTTGAGCTCCCGCATTGTCGAGGCGGGGTGGCTCAGTAGCCGTGGCTTGGACAACCACGGTGAAGCCAAGAGGAACCCGAGGAGGGGCCGCTCGTCAGGGCTTTTGTCGAAAAGCCGACGACGTAGCGGCCAACATGTAGGTTGCGGAGTTGCCTAGGCGACATCGCAACTGACGCGGGCCGCGATGTGGTATGGAAGGCATCGCGGCTGAGGGTCGGAGGCCGCGGCGGGAGAGGAGTGCCGATATTACGGTGCGCCACTCGCCCTACCCTCCGCGGCCTGCACGGGGTCGCCACCGTCTGATGGCAGACGCGGTGGGGCCGCAGGGGAGGAGGAGTGTCGGTATAGCGCTGGCCGCTCTCCCTATCCCCTGCGGCCCAAA
Organism: Orthosia gothica; assembly: GCA_949775005.1. NCBI lineage: Eukaryota > Metazoa > Arthropoda > Insecta > Lepidoptera > Noctuidae > Orthosia > Orthosia gothica. The sequence goes on along the minus strand of OX459047.1, from coordinate 10,701,324 downwards.
AGTGGTAGGTGGCGGGGCCACTGTCCTGACCCGTCACAGGGGGACCAAGGGTGCCATACACGGGGTTGTCTGGTACCCATGTGCTGGTTTGGTCCCCGGGGTGGTCACGGCGTACTGTGTGTTCTGGTGCGCCGGTGATGGGGGTAAACCCCAGAGGAGGGTCCGGCGACGGACAGCCGCGGCGGTTTCGCGGATGTATGCTAACGCGTTCCCGTGTTCCCGCCATAAGCGGCACAGGAGGACACCGTGGAGTTTTTGTGGGTTAGAGTCCCACATCACTGCGCTATCTCCCCGTGGTAGCGCAGTATGCATGAGCATTTCTCCAAGCTAAAAAAAAAAAAAAAAAAATGGTTTCCGGTCTCGGTAACCGGATTAAGCTGAGTACCAGTGTTTTACATGGAGTAACTGCCTATCTGGCCTCCACAACCCAGTAATTGGGTAACACGATTCCCCTTGGGAAGACTGGTGTCAGAACTCAGGCTTCTGACTACCTGTAACAACTGTAAAAATCTTCAAGTGACAACCGGGATCAACGGCTTAACGTGCTTTCCGAGGCACGAAGGAAACTCGCTACGTAAAGTTGGTCACATCCATCATCCGCGGACCAACCATGGCAAGCGTTGCTTAACCTTGATGATCGACCCGTGTGGCTGTTATTATTTAGCTACAAGCTCCCGCGGACAGGCATGTCAAAAACAGTTCAGCACAGATAAGATGTACTTACAAGATAAAGCAAAATACAAATGATGGAACCTTGACTTCCAAACTAGACCTCAACTAGGCTAGTTGCCTGTATCTTAAAATTCAGAAAATGCGATGATAACAAATCTTTAGAAGTTGTCCTACTGGTAGCTATATAAAGGCACTTGTCCCACCCACGATGAGTAAGCGATTAGCTATCGCCGGCGAGTACCCTTTCACCACTAGTTTATCTCAGCGATAAGAGCTATCTAAGATATACTTGCTCAGCGATACTCGTTCAGTGAAACTCGCTTGCTTACTTGGCTGTCAGAACATGCCGAGAGACCAACCAGTGGTAATTTCTACCTACAGTGCGGCCGCCCCAAGCGAGTAATTGCCCTTCCCACAAGAACACTCGCTTATAGCCAAGTGATAAAACTATTGGAACTATACACTCCCTTCTCGCTACTCGCCAACTCGTTCACTCGCTGATCATCGGCGGTGGGACAAGTGCCAACCCATACAATAATTCGAAGAAAAATCATCTGGTCGATTTGTCACGTCGCACTTATTTGTCTTGGTAGCCTTTTTCATGATATGACAGTTTTTGATGAATTTGTTGAAACTTTTGTTTACTTTTCAAAGAAGAAAACCCTATACACATTGAGTTTACTCGGTCAATTATATCAATATTGATAGTTTCTCCTATTTTCTTGTTGTCTCTTTGTTTAAGTATTTAGCAGTAACTAGAAACCTCTGGCACTAGATAAAATGACAATATTTTTTTCGATAATTCTTTTCACAATATTCAAAATGTCAAACGAACATATTGTTGACGTTCCACAATCGTTATTGCACACAGAATTCCAACTTTCTAGATCCCAAAGTAAATAGAAGCAATTGCTGTATTTCCAAAGTCTATTTGAAGTTCTGTTTAGAGTTTTCTACGTTATTTTTATAAAAATACTTCTCAGAATATTGTACGCAAATCAGTTGCCGAGAAACAGCTAATTTCTGTAGAAAATTGAATCCTTGAAAACAATGCATGCAAAAATATGATTGAATTTCTTAGAGATACTGAGAAAGATTCACAATACGATATTGAAACAGTTCCAGTAACTCGCGATGGGATAAAATAAGAAAACCTCTGGTATTTCCTGAAAAATTCATTCTTCGCAAGGATTCCAGTATATTGTATACTGTTCTGCTTTTCAATAACTATTGTAAAATTCAACGATGTATTTCGAACAGAATTTATTAAATCTGAGAGCTTCCGTAGACAAACCCTACGAAAAGAATTTTCATTGAATTTCCAATCTATAATTGAAAAGATATTATTATATAGATATTGAAAAGCCCAAATCATAATGATATGTAAAAAAACATGCAATTCTAACTCAAATAAACTTCTAAACTCAGACGCTTCCGAAGTGCGACAAAATTTATGCAATCCATACAGTAAAACATTCCAAGATGAACATGCAGTGAACACAATCATATTTCCACCAAAAAACCGCCCCAGTCAAGAGTCTTTAAACAAAGTGGCAGTCTACCAGCGAAAAGTGAGAAATTCATGGAATTGACATGCATAACAAATTGTCACATAATTAATCCACAGCATTTTGGAATTGCGACAATAGCTATTGTCGCGCGTCGATAGAATTTCACTTTGTCGAGAGGCCCAAGACCGGTGACATTCTAGCAAAAAAAGCGTCGCCATAGCGATTTGAAAAATGTGTAAAATGTATGGGAATGTCAAACGCTATCAAAATGACACGTGATCAATTCCTTACATATTGGCATTTCAACCACAGCCTACTGAAAAAAATCACAGTCAAAAAATTCAAGAGAGTCAAGAAAAACAAAAGAAACACGTTTCCGAAACAATTTAATCATGCAACATGCTACTGGTAAATGATCAGTCGTTCACCTGAGAAGAGAAAAGCTTCTTCAGTCCGATGATGGTTGACAATAACAGGGCTATCTTGGAGATCAGGAGTGCCTTCCCGACCATTAAGGCCAGGACCTTGAAAGTAAGGGCCCCGAAGAGTCCGAACTTCAGCGCGGCGAGGGCCAGAACAGGCCCGAATGGCTTACGACCTCTGCCGCTTTCATATACTTTTGGCGGCTTCATTGATACACCTGCAATTAGAAAAAGGTAATTGAGTTAATATATCATCATCGTCATGCTCTTTTACCCGATTTGTTTGGGATCAGCGTTAACGCTATAAAGAAGAAGACATATATGTCTTCTTCTTCAAATGTCAGATTTCTTGGCTTCTTCTGTCAAAGATCTATTTACGAACAGCAGCTTAACGTGCTTACCGAGGCACGGAGGAGTCGCGATATGTCATGAATGGTCACCCATCCATGGACCACCCTCGAAAGCGTTGCTTACCCTTAATAATCCTCTGAGATGTGCTCCATACTGTCATGTAATTGACTTAGGCCCAATCAATTATTGCACCTACGACTACGTTTGTAATGAAACTTTCAAATAACACTGCAGGGTTTTTTAGACTAAAAAGTTTATAGAATTATAAACGACTTCTCTCATCCGTTTAAAGTACCCAGTCGAAAAGAATGCTATTTGAAATCGGATGTAAGGAACAGGTAAGAAGAATCTAAATCATAAAAAATCCAGTTGAGGATTATACGATTTTCTACCTTCTAGAAAAAAATCTTTATCAACGTATCACGAATTGGACGCAAAGCCAGTGATGTGATAAGCTGGTGAATATTCATACAGCTTATCTATTCCTTTCATTTAGTACACTTTGTAATGCTTATTTGCACGATAAAGATTTTATTTCGACTAACTAAGGTAACTGTGGGCGCTTTTCACAATTTATCATACTAAGTTTGCGATTACTTTAACTTCAGAAATTCGGCCTTATTACATCCCGCAGTCGGATAAAAAGAGCCCCTTTTTATCCGACTGCGGGATTGATGTCCATTTCTATAGCACGCTGCACACATACATTTGTTTTATTCACTAAAGCCATATTTAGAAGTATACATAATAAATATCATTTACCTCATAACTTATTTGGAGATCTTGATCATTAATAATAAAGTGTGAATAAAACAAATTATTATAAAAACAACAACCCGGCTTCTAAAAATAATTAATTGAAAAGAGAAAAACCGGCCAAGTGCGAGTCGGACTTGCGAGTACAAACCTCAGCTTAAAGGTATTATAGACCTGAGTATTTGATATAAATTTCAGCCTGATACCTCCACGCTTTCTTGAGAAAAAGGGTCTTGACAGACAGACAGACAGACGGACGGATGGAAAGACAACAAAGTGATCCTATAAGGGTTCTCTTTTTTCCTTTCGAGGTATGAAACCCTAAAAACAAGTACATAGACATATTTATAAATTCGTTTGTCACCGCTCTGGCAGAACCTTATTACATTTGATGTCTTTTTTAGTTCTTGTTTTTGTCTTTCCAGTTAATATTTTTGGCAGTCTGATTTTTTTTTAATTTTTATTTCTTCTTCAAAAGGATTAATCATTTACACTTACCAACACCGAGGCTTCCATCTTTCTCCTGCTTGCCAGAGATGACCAGGTCCGCGTCATTGAGGAGCCTGTACCTCAGGGACCTGGAGCTCACGAAGTGCCACAGCTTGTCCATGATGAGCTGCTGTGCTTGGTCTTCGAGTGATGTACCGGCTCTCGCCAGGGTTTCCTTTTTGACTGGAATTTCTGATGCGGCGCCTTGGCTGGAAAATATTATTTTGACTGTTATAAGGTTTGGCTGAACCGACCTGGGCCCGCGTGGTGGATTAGTCCCTCGCTCAAAAAGTAAGTCTGTGTCCCACCAATGGAACACTCTTTATTTTATTTATTTATTTAATAATTCATGTACACACAGTATAATACATAAAGACAACACATCAAGACAAAAGAGTACACTCTTTCTTTCTTTCTTCTGTCTTTATGCTTAGAAATTTAGATTTTTTAGATAAAAAGTAGAAGACATGAAAAAAGCTGAACAATCTTTATGTGACATAGAAGTTTGGAGTAGACTTTAATCTATACTAATATTATAAAGAGGAAAGATTTGTATTTTTGTATGTAACGAATAAACTTAAATACTACTGGACCGAATTCAAAACATTCTTTCACCGTTGGGAAGCTACACTATCCCCGGGTGACAAAGGCTACTTTTCATCCCTGTATTTCCACGAGATCGGGAACCACACGACTGAAACCGCGAGGTGTCCGCTAGTTACTTTATATTTACTGAGCATAATTGGAAATTTTACTTTATAATTTGCGATTGTTTCTGCAAAATAAACTTCATAATTTTCTTTCATCCATCATAATTATGATATAATTTATACGCGTACTATGTAGGTTTTTGTAAACCTACATAGGACGCTGTTGTTCCAAGAGCCGGGAGCCGCAGGCGGCAACTAGTAGCAATACAAGAGATTCATTTGTTTGTGTATTGTAAAAGATCAAAAAACTACAATCACAAAGTTCTAATCCCACACGAAAATTGTTTCAGTAATAGGAAGCTACAATAGAATACAATAGAATTTTCTCTTTATTCGAGTATCCATGACTCAAAAATGGTTAGTAAATATGTTATAATTACAACTATGTTAGTAATACAGATATTAACAAACTGCGACTACTAAAACAAAACCACAAATAGGAGCGGATCACCGTTGACCAAAAAAGTCACAGTCTAGGCGACTCAAAATCATACTTAGAATACTGTTGGAGCTGCCCCGCATCCTGCACACCATGGATGCGCACCTTTAACGCATCCGTAAACATCTCCTACGCACTACAGAAGTGAGGCAGCCCCACCAACATCTTAAACGCATTATTGTAATGAACACGGAGAGCGTTGTAGGATCTTTAGCCCACAGGCTGCTCGTGTAAAAGGACGTACAGTAGGCTTGAAAGAGTATTATTTTGACAAAAAGTGAGCATCGTGCAAACCTGCAAACGTACAATATCTGAGTTAAATACAACCATTTTGGCCAGGATAAATGCTCTGTGAGATAAGCCACGCAAGCGCAAATCACGGGATACTCGTAACACTAGTAAGGGCTAAATATTATACTATCTGTGGAAACGGTAACAATGGAAGCGAACCATTACTTGCTTTTCAGATTGAACTTTTGTTTAAGTACCCATAAGTAACAAGTCTTGTAGAGCATTCAACTTTGAATCCAAACACAAACCCTTCCTGATAAAAAAGTGCCTTGAATCTTGGAACAGTTTGACGGAGTTTGATGTAGAAAAAGTTTTTCATTAACGATGATCGGGTAATTTTGGGTTGTTTGCTCTGAAACCGTTCGGGGAAGTACCCCAAGAGTTTTGGCAGTGTAGACGTTTGCATACACTTTTTATTATTGTTCGACAATCATTTTCATTTCGAAGAAGGTTTGAAGCTGTTTTCCTTATTTATACATAAAATTGCCTGGTAAAGATGATTGGGTTGAAAATATATAATACTGCATAGAATAATAATAGGTACAATTAATTAAATAGGGATGATTCCTGGGTAAAAAAATAAATAAATCTATTTAGTTAGTTAAATTATCAATAAATATTGAACTGTCGATTCAGGGATCCGTTTGCGAAAAATTATGCTATAAATGGCAAATTTTTATTAGAGTCAATTCAAAAGATGAAAAGCAACCATTTAACTGGCAGGGGGGGCTGCCAGCTAAATGGTTGCTTTTGGAATTATGTAAATAAAATCACTGCAGTAGTATATATACATAACGAAATCAAAAGGAAAACTATCGTTTAAGAGTAATAGTCGAGCAACTTATAAAATGTATTTGGAAAAGTTTTGTATATTGTTGTATTGGGACAAGAGTTTTCGAACAGCAAAACTAATTTTGTTCCTTTGTTAGAGCAATGTTCGGTGCTTTCATTGTTTATGAATATTAGTAATGTTACCTATTTATTTTGGTGAATGCAGCTGTTTATGCGGAACCCTCTGTGCGTGAGTCAGAATCGCACTTGGCCGGTTATTATATCATTGATAGGCTCGCGCTTGACTAGAATCTGATGGTAAGCGATAATGTGTGTTTGTGTGTGTTGTGCTCTTAATAGAAACGCCCAACGCTGCGGTATTCGGAGCTGGACACATAAAACTTTGGTTCGTGTTCGCAACGCATAACGCTGCGGTATGAGGCAAACGGTGCCGGAAGTTATAATACTCTTCACTGTTGACGGATACTGCGATGGAACAAACGATTATTCTAGAAATTTTTCATACGATTTATTTGTTACATACTGGATACCGCAAATCATGGCCCACTATGCGCTTTCCGCCGTATGTCCTGTTGCCTATTCACGGACCTTATGATTACGTCAGCGGTGGATAGCATTGCCGTGGCCAAATACTTGGCCAGACAAGGGATTTAACTAGGAAGAATCTAGTCCCTACTTTGCCACCGAAACGCTAAGAAGATTATCAAAAGACCAAACCTTAAGTTTGTAGTGGCATTTATGTCACCGCATACGAGCTAATGATCTGACGTCATGCAGCAACATCTGAGACGGCACAAACTAACTATACTGCATTGCGCAAGGAAAGTTTCGGCGCGATTTTAACACATACAACAGTCGGACAGTAATAACTGTCCGGCAGTTGCCCGGACGCTTAAAGGCTTAAAGTCACCTAAAGGCAATGGAGAGGGATAGGCTCGGAGTTTCCTTGCGTGATCGAATCAGAAATGAAAAAATCCGCAAGAGAACCAGTGTTACCGACATAGCCCAAAGAATTGCCAAACTTAAGTGGTAGTGGGCAGGACACATTGCTCGCGGTGTCAACGAATAGTCGATGGGGGAAAATTCTGGAAAGGTGACCGCCAACCGAAAGACGTTGCGTTGGAAAGGCTTTCACTTTTTGGACCGATGACCTGAACCTCCCATTTCATGCAGGCTATGGGACTTCACACCCTGTTCTGCATATCTCTAAACCTCGTTTGCTTACCTCTCATCAACAATCATAACATCCTCGCCAAGCTGGACTGACGCTGTCCTGAGCATCCTGTCCACGTAGCCAACCAGCTCGATGGCAATGCATGAGGATGTCTCCCGCTGTACACATTTGTTGATCAGTCCTCGCTTCAGCGTGTCTTCTGGGTTTTCCTGAAAAAGGAAGATGATGACAAATGAGCGTTTGTAAATACAATACAACAAATGGACGTCAACAAAACGATAACCATAATAAATCAGAGGGTTGACCTTTTGTTATAGCAGTCAATTCCTTAAATTTTAGACATTTTAGTAATTATTGTTATTAGAATTACGCTTTCCTTGTCCCTCTGACCATGTTTGAATGCCAAACCTAGCCTGAAATTGCACAAGACAGAGATTTGGAAGGAGAAAGGGGAGACACAGACTCTAATTTTGAAGATAAACAGATGGTACCACAAATATTTGAAATGGAGATTTTATTTAGATACCGTTACAAGTTTTAAAATAAATATTTTTCATTCATGAAATATGTTTTAATTAATCAGTAGCAAAGAGTTTTAGCGAAGTGAATTATCTAAAACTTGGTCCCCAATAATATTACCTTTATCTATTGGGTGAAAAATAGAGAGCGTATCATGGCAATGATCATTTATTTTTGTTTGCGTTTATCATTCTATTTTCTTATTTTCGGATAGCTTGGGAGCTGTCCACGGTATTTTCCTTCACAGCTTCGATTCCGAATGTGCAAGGCAAAAGCAGAAGAGCCACATTAATAAATGGATAGGCTGTTGAGACGGTAACACTTTTACTATATATTTTTAACAGACTTCAAAAAAAGGAGGATATATAAGTACAAGTTATCTTATATTTGGCTCATAAAACTATGTATAAATGCGTAAAAACTAGCCAAGTCAAATCTTGAGCTTTAATTCATCCTAAGTTATCTGCTTTGTGTAAATAATTCGCCTGGTAAAATAGGAAACATTGTTATAGCAGAAAAAGCAAGAATTGTGCTTTAATTTATTTTAGAATGTTGTATGTTCTTATAAATAAATTTCAAAATTATCTACAGAACTTAGCACCCATATAATATATGATTTGAGATATTATCTCAAATCTTTTGTCAGTAAAGTTTGTCGATTGTTTGTTTTGTTTACAATTCGTGTTAAATGTAATCTTTGATAGTCATGATCCGATTATAGAAAATCTTTTAAGTATAGGCAGTTACACTCTATTATCTATTCGTAAAGCTAATTTTCATGCGATAAAATGCTCGATTCCTTGTAAGATAGGTACCGGTGCGATACGTGGTAAAAAAATTATTGCATAAATCATTTTATACTTTATAGCGCAAGTTTTGGTGAAAATATTATTTTTATTTTTTATGCTAGATAAGATTGCGCTTGACCACTATCTCACCTAATGGTAAGTGATGATGTGGTTGAAGGTGTAGTACGCTTGCCTAGTAACCTATTCACCCATGACTTAAAGACCCCGAGATTGTAGCTATCGGGAAACATAGACACCGGCAGGGAATACCACTCTTTAGCTGTACGCATAATGAAAGTATTTCCAAGACGTTTAGTGCATATGGGTGGAATGTCTACCATGTAACGATGGCGTATCGCCGTACGTCTTGTAGTCCGATGATGAAACGGGCTTGGGGGAAATAGATCGTGCACGATCTATTTCCCCCAAGCCCGTTTCATTCCTTCGCTCGGCGACGATGTCCTGAATGAACTTGAATCTTCTACCACCACCTCCTCTACAACACCTACCTCTTATTCTGAGTGGAACTACCTACGCTTTCTTGTTTTATGGTATTCCGCGGTGATAAATCGTGCCAAACCTACATAAGGATCTTGACAAACACATTAATCCATTGGTTCTCTCTATCAATAATATATTTTTATCCTTCTCTCCTTGTTTGGATTTCAAAAGGAAAAACAGCCAAATAAAATAAAAAGTTTGAACATATTTCCACTATTTTCATTGTCAGTTACAACATTTTGGAAAATTTTAATGACGGAGTTTATTTGAAAGACAAGTAACTGTGGGTAGGAATAGAAAAAAATAACAATATTAATACTGCTAAAATAAACAAAAGTAAAAATATATCCAAAGGTTAAGCGTTACTTAGAAACGAGATACCAGGAATGAAAAAATATTTATCATCTTAAGGTTGAATGTCAGACATATAAAACGACAAATTTTAATGGATATTTTCATCTTTAGTGAAGTTGAAAATTTCCAACAAAAAAATGTCAAAATAAAGTAATAGATATACTTCTGTAGGTAAGTTAAATAGAATTTTCAATTGATGGAATTTAACAAACCCCCGAGGGCCCAACATTTAATGGAATGTTGAAACTATCAACCCATTTACAATTCTAATTGTTAGGTTTGAGTTTTGATTTCAAACAATAACTTTTGTTGTGTTCAAAACAGATGGACAACGAAAAGGTCATTGAATTGAATCATTACAGGTTTTAGAACAGTACGATTCATTGAAATAGTTGGAGCGAAGTGGAGTTGTATTTGTTTGTAGAGAGAACGTTCCTATTGGCGATGTAGTTTTGGACCAATAGGATTATTAGTTTACAAAATAACAACCCTGTCACAACTAAAAAGCGTAACGGCAGACCGGAGATGATTGCAGTATGAGCAAGACCAAAATTAAAAATCAATGGAACACTAGCCCTTGACTGAAACAGCTGCAAATCATGGCAATAAAGAAGAAAGAAAAAAGATGATGCATTCTGACTATTGTGCAATATCTGCAAGGTTCAAGGTTCTAATTTAACCGACCCTTTTCTCACCTCCGATCATTATTCCAGTGAATTTTTTATTCATCATTCCTGTTTTTTTTATTGTTTGTTGTTTTTTTGTCTTACAATAATAATAAATTATTTATTATTTCGTTGAGGCAGCCAAAAAAACGGTCCTTCAGCAGTTGCTTCATGTCAGTACTATTAATGCCCAACGCTTCCGACATACCCAAATACTTGTTAGTTTCGGTCGAGGAGAGGTATATGAGGTGTATGGAATCAGAAAGTTGAATTCCCTCGGATTGCATAATGCTTATAATTATAATTTAATTATTATGATTTATTTATATTTCTTAGTTTTTATTAATTACTAGTTTCTGCCAGCTGCTTCGCCCGCGTGAACGTTGAAAATTATCCCGATGAAATATATTCCCGGGATACAAATATCGTAGTAGTAGTATCCTGTATGTGCTATTCGAGACTATAAACTATCTCTCTGCCAAATTTCATCCAGATCCGTCCAGGCGTTTGACCGTGAAAAAGTTACAAAAATAAAAACACACACCCGCACTCACAAACTTTCGACTTTATAATATTAGTGTGATTCCTATTTATTCCAGTATAACCATATTCAAGCGGTCCAATAAGGTCTGGTAGGGTGAAAACAAGTGCAAATCGGACTCGCGCACGAAGGGTTTCGTACTTATAACGTATTTTTTTTGCCATTTTTGCGATCCATCATCGCAAAAAACGGCAAAGAAATCACGTATGTTGTTGTTTGTTGTTGCGAGCCCCATTTAAATATGTATTTCTTCTGTTTTTAGTAATTGTTGTTATAGTGGCAACAGAAATACATCATCTGTGAAAATTTCATTTGTCTAGTTATCACGGTTCATGAGATAAAGCCTGTTGACAGACAGACAGACATATGCACCGTGGAGTCTTAGTAATAGGCTCCCGTTTTTACCCTTTGGTATACATGAGTCAATTAACAAAATTAATCACATACCTTCAGCTCATCATCGTACCTTATCTCAAATTATTTGTAGTTAACAAAATGTTTTCTTCTTCCAAACATTTCTGTTTGCTGTTATCTGTTTTTGATGATCATTTTCTTTTTACCCATTTCATTATCCAACCTCATTGATACTAAAAATATTCCTCCTGACAAGTTCCTTCATTTCACCCAATCAAATGCACTACGTTACAAATCAATAAATAACACTTTTAAATTCCGTTTCCCCTATGCACAGTATCCACTCTTCCTTCCTCAGAACTGAGTGACAATGTGTTCACAAGAAGTTAGTACCCACAATGCGTACTTAAATGATGTAAGTTATATTTTGTGAGATGATCTTTACTATTATTTACTACTTTTTATTGTACAATGCTCGTGTGATTACTTTGATTTATGTATTGAGAAGAAATGCGGTGTTAAGGAGATATCATGATTATTTGAAGATAAAATCAACTTTATAAAAAGAGTAAGCGCCGAATAAGCAAGCTGAAGTAGCAATCGGCCAGCCATAAAAGCCGTAGAACCGATTACCATTGGTGTAGTCGTGTTCTTAAGTGCAGACTGAAAATTTATTAAAGCAAGGCTACGCAGGCTAAAATAGTACATTGTGATACAAGGGTGGAAAGTAGGTTATTGCAGACGAGCTGTCATTACCAAGCCCAAGCCGAAGACGAGGGTTTTTAATGACACGAGTTTGCAATAACCTACACACCCGTGTATCACACGACGTTTTTCAATACAGTTGTGGAAAATAGTAAAAACAAATCAAAGAATTAAATTTATTATGTCGTTAAAATAAAATTATCGTAAGTCGCCATATATCTTTCTCGAGATTTTTGGGGCAAAATTTAATCCTGCGCAGTTTTTGCCTGAGATAAAATATCGGGCAAAGTTAATTTTATTTCATCACTTGTACTTTAACTCATTATAAAAAAAAAATATCAATTTATCACACATGAAATTAGAATTTTCAGAAAATGGCGCGTTTTTGTTACTGGACATTTTTTTTTACAACGAAAATAGCCTATACAGCCTATTCGATTTTTGACAAATGTCGATGTGAAAATAATTAAATAAAAACTGTTAATTAAATATATTAAACAACCATCTAAAAGAATTTGAGAATTCAATGCTAAGACGTACGGACTCATTCATTTTTCCGCGTTTAAAATCTATCCCATTTTATTATAAGTATGAAAACTCCTTGCTACTATACTTTTTTAAATTGACTTGTAAATTTAAAACTAAACTGCAAAACTAATGATCGAGCGCGTAAACAAAAGTCACGACCGCGTAACAGAAAGATGCCTGTGCAAAAGATTTCATTTTCGAATCATAATATATAATCTCTGAAAGGCGGCCATGTTTAACAACTGTATTGAAAAGTAAATAACATAAGCATAGTATAGAAAAAGTAAGGATAATATGTCTTATGAAATGGTTTAGTAAGAATCAACCAAAAAGCAAAATAATAAAGTATATAATGAATTTGCCGCAGATATAGAATCTCATAATTCTTTATTGTATTCCAAAAAAAAACATATAAAAGAAAGTTCACGTACAAAGGCGAGTTTAATTCAATGTTCAGTTTACTCCTAGGAAACCGTAGAGTACTAGGGAGACATCACTATAGAAGGTATGATCCTGTGTATAATTATTAATTTAATCTCCTTTATTTTTTTACTCAGTGAAAAACTATCATCAATGGAGCAATAATAATATCAGCAGTATAAGGATCCAAAATATTTGTAACACCTAATTGTATTATTTACCTACATTCTAAGCAAATAAATAAATCTATCTATCTATCAGCAATAATAATATTATATCTGCCCTATATTGTACAGACTAGCTATAATAATTATAATTAACTTTTAACCCCCGACGAAAAAAGGGTGGGTGTTATAAGTTTCACGTCTGTAGTTGTGTGTTTGTATATTTATTTATCTATATGTGCCATCATAGCTCCTTAACGGATGAAGCGATTTTCATTTCTTTTTTTCGTTTGAAATATGACTATATCGAAAGTGATTTTGATGAAAATAAGTTTAACCGTTCTAGAGTTATGGGCATTTTACTGTTTGAATCTGGGTATTTTCACAAGATAGTATCATAATTACGTGTTCAATAGATTGTCCATCAAAGCGTGTCTATTATAAATAAATTATGTAGCATAAAATGAAAATGTGTCAGGGGGTTTTATTATATTTTTAAATTTGACTTGTTTAAATCTCTTCCTATCCTAAAATGGCTACTATCTCGTCCTAAAATTCTACAGCAACGTGAAATAGGCGTGTCTTTAGCTAAACTCTACATTATACCAAGAAAATTACGGTCCGGGGTCCAAATTATATCCTTTGGCTGTTTTTTATGGACCCTTGTAATTCAAGTGGTACAAATTAAATGGTACGAGTGCACCGTTTTACATAATTCTTTACTTAATTTAACAGCACTTAGTAATTAGAGTCATTAGTCTTTAACTTGAACTTGGGATTTTAATCATGCATGACCCAAATAGAGTTGATTAATATTCCTACTTGCTGATTAACTAATAAAAACAAAACCAAAACAAAAAAAAAAAACTATAAAGTGAAACACTTCCTAGATTGAAGTTATTTTTCACTCTGTAGCGTTTTTATTTGGAAGTCGATTGTATGTTTTTGTAAAAACGTTTTTTATTTTTCACTTTTTTGTTGTGGTACATAATGGACCAGTTCTATAGTTAGATACTGCCCAAAGTGATGTCAGAATAGATTAACCCCATAACATTAAACTTAAACAAGACTGTTGGAATGAGAGTATAACAGGGTGAACTGTATACCTGTGTACCTCTTTAGAGCGTACCAGTGTGATGTTATGTTATAAAATAGTGTAAATAATAAACAAACATGCGATTGCAGCTATCCCTAGTGATTTGCCGTGATTTATTGAAGAAATCTGTTATATATCTCCGAAGTTCTTCATCAGATCTTGATGAAATTTTAATGGGACCACATGATAAGCATCACCTTATAAATAAAAACGAATCATCAAAATCGGTTAAAAAGCCTAGTAAAAAGTTCTGAGGTAACAAACATAAAAAAACAGAAGAATTGATAACCTCCTTGTTTTTTGGAAATCGGTTAAAACATAAATGACCCGTATGCTATTTTTGGGTTTAAAATAATAATTTATGACAAGTAAACAACACAACATCATGACTATTTTCTAAACCGAAGATTGAGGACAAAAAAAAAACAAAAAAAAACCGTTACTAATATCATTACCATCCTCCTTATCCGCTCTTATCCCAATTTATATTGCGCTTCACTATATACTTTTTTTTTGTCATCATCTCCTTTCTAGCCAAATAGTTTTTTTTTAATCCATGGACAATCTAAAAAACCTAATCAACCACACCACACCTACACCCCCTTAACACTGACACTACAATTCGCACGCCTCACATACTACTGGCCTACTTTCCAGACAGTTGATACCACATATTGAGTGACAACGCCCAAGATACAGGAGAAAGCGGGCGCTTTCGTTATGAGAGTGATTTCGTGCTAATTGTAGGGGAGACTGATTAATAGAGCGGGCATGCAAAACATGTTAGAGTGTGTCAACTTTTTGTGCCGTTATTGTTCGTAAAGTGATGATTAGTGAGATATGTGGGGTAAGTTGAAAGGGGAAATTAATTAAATTAGTTGGCAATTATATACATAAAATGGCACAAGTTTAAAGAGAAAAAAAATTGATAAACTAGTTTTTGCAAGTTTAACTATATATATAGTTATCAAAAATACTGTCATGTATTGTATCTTTATTTTAGTTCAATCTAGTTGATAAAAATAATAATTAACATTTTTTATTATAATTATAACATTTTTCTTTATTTTAAAGGATCGTGTTTGACCCTGTCTTACTTGTTCTCCTACTTGATACTTAGCAATGATGTGGTCCACCAGGATGCTTTCAGACTTTCAGAAAACACATATAAATTGCAAAAAAAAATGTTGTTTCACAGAAACGCTTATCGCTCTCAACTTGTAACCCAGTCAAAAATGATAATGAAACTGTAGTATCGATTGGAGTCATTCATAATAATTGCGCCAAGTAAAAACGTAATTATAAAGTTCCGATGTTTAGCCACGACAAGTTGCCGTGAACAAATGAACAGTTATCGAGAGTTAAGCAGTGTGGATCAAATTGTTTGACTTTGTTTTGTTTTTCTAGCTTTTTTATAACAGAATATTGAATTTTTACAAGATTTTTATTTAATTTGCCTTTTTAGGGCCACCTTCACGAAAAACTTAAATCAGAGTTAGTTATACAATATTGACAATTTAATCTCGAGTTAGCAACTGACTCTGAGTTAAGTTTTTCGTGCAAGTGGGCCTTAGTTAGTTAGTGTGTGTTGGAAATATTCAACTGAATTTTAAAACCAACTCCAACCCCTACCCTAATCGATGTTTTTATATATTTAATTATTGTTTTTATATATATATATTTTTTTAAGTTATTTTATTTATAATATTATGAAGGTTTTTTTGTATTATTACGTAATATGGTGGGTTATTTGACTGAATAGGTACTGCCAGAATTAAATATAGGAATGAAATTATGGGGTTAAACGTATATAATTTTAGGATATTTATATAAATGACTGAAGAGCAGAAAAAAACATATCAAAACTCATTTATCTAAAATACTAATGACACTAAAATACAATCAAATGATCGCCTAATTTCTGGAATAATACTTATAACAGCAAATTAATGTGTCAAATCGTCCAACACTTGTTCGGTACTGTGATTGGGTAAATGAATTTCCAGCAGCCAATCGTATCACTTGGCTTGCGTTTAAATTGTGATACGTCGATCATTTATTTTCAGAGTGGATGTTGTTATGTAGAACTATCTTGTTATTTTGGTATCTATTCATTCATGATGAAAATTGTGTTACCGATAAATAGGCTCTTCCTTTCTTAGGAGATTTTTCTAGATATGTATTTATTCACACATACAATTGCTATTGTATCTTACAGTTCTTACCCTGAGTACCAGCACACGGGCAACACAGGACAAAACGCGTGACAAGATTATCTTTTTGTTTCATAAGTAAATTGTATACAGACTGAACTAAAGTTGTATCTTTAGAACTAGCAAGAAGTAAGATGCATCCAGATATAAAAGCAGTAAAACTAGGTTGAACTGAAACTTTCATACAAGTTGTGTCGTCACTTCAGCATGTTCCTTAAGGCGGTACCCCGAGCAAAACGCCGCGCAAGCCGTTTTTTGTGCTGTTTTTAGGAGCTATCTACTCGTTATTTAAAAAGAAATATCAATTAATAAAAATACATTAAATTTCTACATAATATTGATTCTAAAATGGTAGATTTAGTTTTTTTTTTTAATGTTGTATATATTTCACTAATCTACTTCCAAAAAAACATAAAAATGAGAAATAATTATTGATATTATGCATCTCCTCGCAAAGTGTTCATTGATTATTTTTTGTACTAACACTAATGGATAGACAATTTAATAACGAACATTTTTGTAGAATTATTTTTTTCAAAAGACCAAAATTCGATTTTATACAGATTTTATTCTAAAATCTGGGCGTATTCACTACTGTAATTCATGCGCCACCAGTGCCGCTAGACCAATAGGAACGCTCATATCTCATGCCGATTTTTTGGTCAGGGTACCGTCTTAAGGCACAGATAATATAATACTAGCGTACAAATGTCTCATTCCATACAAAGAAAACGTGCCGAGGTAATGTACTATTGATTATATTTTTACATCGATCGCGTTTGGTTCCGTTCCACGGATATAGATGGTGATCTATATATTGCCTAAGTTACGTAGGCACGGTTTCTTTGTATGGGATGAGGCATCTGTATGCTTTATTATATTATCTGTGCCTAAAGTTTCACATACATATGGGTACTAATGAGCTCACAGATTTTACTGTTTACGCCTCTTTATTCTGCTTGTATGCCAGAAATTAAAGTTATCTTGTTTTATTTGGACACAATATTTTAGCACCATTTTGTTATTAAGAATCAACAAAACGACTTTATTGTAATATTTGCTTCTGCCAGTGACATCGTCCCGCGAAGACGGAAATTATCCCAAGGGAACATGTAATTTTCGGGATGTAAAGTATCGTTTTCCTTACCTAAGGTCCAACCTATCGCTATGCCGAAATGCATCAACATTAATGAGTTCAGCAGTTTAGGCTTGAGAATGTAACAAATTGGCAGACAGAGTTATTTTAACAGTAACCTGTATTATTTTTAGGGTTCCGTACCCAAAGGGTCCAAACGGAGCCTTATTGCTGTCACTCACGTGTCTGTCTGTCCATCGTATGTCACACAGGTTTTACAGCAAAACGGGTTGAGCTACAGTCTTCAAATTTTCACGGTATAAGTATCTTGTTGACCGAAAGCAATACAAATTGTCAAAAAATATTTTTAAACGTTTTTAAGGAGCTGTTAAAAAAATATTTTTAAATGTTGTTAAAGAGCTAACATGATTTTTATCGCTCCCCCCCTTGTGTTGTATGGGACCCTCATACAGCAAAAGGAGGGGAGCGATAAAAAACAATTCTAAACGACACAAACTTGACTGGAATTATTTCTTTATAGCACTATGAATCTGCATCTACCTGTGGCCTATCCCACACGGACAGGGCATTATTTCTGGAATAATAGTACTCTGAGAATAAGAAGAGTAGTCTGTCACTCTACGATAGTATGTCTTTCGACCAGTGCTATATATTTTTTCATCAAATCACTATGTCCATACATACAAGAAAATGTACCTCTTTAAAAGATTTAAACAGAATCGTTGTGAATAACAGTAATTAAGAGAGAGAAAGGGCGCGTCCCTAGAGTTTTGTAGTTCAAGGAACGCTACACCGCTGTTAGATTAGTTTTTTCTCTTTTTATTTAAGGGCAGCGTAGCAGCCGATCGCTCAACCACTGCGCCAACCGAGTCACCAAACAACAAAACCTATAGTAGTCACAGCGGGTCTTTGTGTCTCTGAAGTTGGATCTGCCAACCATTGCGCAAGAAACAGTTTGTCATCGAGTATACTTCATAGAGTAAGCGAGATAGGATGAAGCGACAAACGTTAGCGAATGAAAGAGACAGTTATACAATGGTATCTTCACCTTATACAAGGTTAGACAGAAATTTCACTAGTTTGGAAGTAGAGATAACTAATAGCTCTTGTTGGGACCACACCCTTAAGTCACGTGAATTGTCACAATCAGGCAATGAATCCGCACTATTAGAAGCTTGTACAAACTTTACTAAACAAAGTTAGGAAGTTTTATCACTCACTAAACTTAGGAGTCCAGAGATATAAACTTCAGACAAACTTAGGTACGTCTAGGTGCTAGATTTCAGACGTTCCTTGATTTATTTTGCATATCTTAGTTGCTAAGTTTTATCCTGACCGCAGACGGTAGACTTTGGTAAAGTCTTGTATTTGCATAATCGGTTGTATAAGCTGACCACAGCCAATTTGCATTTGGTCTGCCTTTAAGATATTGGTCTGGCTACTATTAGAAGTTTAATTTGGTTTTAGCTTTCTAATTTTTGGATGTGGGCTGTAGTTTGTACAGGCTGTTAGCTGATACAATTTGCATGTTTTATTAATTATTTACTATAACTCACATGAATGCATAGGGGTTTTTAGGCCACAGGAAGAGGAAGAACGTATGACAGTTCTTTGCAACGGATCACAAATTATCATAGATAAAACCAGAAATAATAAAAAAGTTTGTGTTGACATCAACAACTACTTGCTAGAATTACAGCCAATGTAATACATTGAGGTCCACTTGCACAAAAACTTAACTCAGAGTTAGTTGCTAACACGAGGCTACTAACTCGACATTTGTAAGATAAGCCAGTGTGGCGCAAGTGCGCCTTAGCTAGATACTGCATTGATTATTTTGTCTGATGAAAACGACTATTTCTTAGACTTAATGACGCCAAAAAGTAGACAGGCCAAGAGCAATTTCCGACGCGATTGCATTTTTAAATATTGTGCTTGTTAAGAAGTAATGTGGCTTCTTGTTGGTACATTAAAATAAAATCGCGCGCAAGCATTTTGAATCTTTTGAATTAATCTTACGGTATGTGCCATAGTCGAGGTCCCACAACGATATCAGGGTAATTTATCTTAGACTGAACCAGACTTACAACTAGCTGTATACGCAGATATTCACTTAATCACGGGCGCATCTTATATAGTACTTTAGGTCCCTTTGTGCCTATTGGCCTTGTTTGTTCTGTCTCCTGCTTGATAAAGAGGGAAGTGGAAATTATGTATTTGTTTCCCAACTCAAAGTTTATTCTTTTCTGATTAATTTCGGTGCGGTATCCAAAACAGTTAAATTCATTCTCCGGGACTTCGTCGAGCTTCATTGCTTCGGCGCTTTTCAGGTGATCGTCACTGTTGATTCTGGCTTTCAGGAGTTGCTGTGGTTTGGGAATAGTGCGGTAGAATTGTCAAAAAAAAACATTTAGGCGGTAGAAGCAGTTTTTACACAGTTTGCAGTATGAGCCTCTAAACACTGTTCCTGATCGATGATCAAACCCTGATTTCTCGCGTCATAAACACTATCAATACTTTGGCCCATTACGATCACGTTAGCCAGAATTACATTTACAGTATTGAGTTGACTCTTTGTGCCAAAAAGTATAAATTTAGTTTTAGCCGGGTTGAGTATTAGGGAATTTTGTTTCGACCAGCCCACAATTCTGCTCCAAGTGAACTACTTTTCATCCCGCTATAATGTTCCCTTGGGAAAAGAATACCTTTTCACGCGGACGAAGCCGCTGGCAGAAGCTAGTATGTATGTTACTCAATAACGCCAGAACGGCAGAACGGATCTGGATGAAATATGGCACAGAGATTATAGTCTGGAATGGCACATTATCTATCAGTAGCTTCTTTTCATCTATCAGAAAACACGTTTAACGCGGGCGAAGCCGCTGGCATAAGCTAGGTTCATAATAAAAGACTTTTCAACTTTAAGTAGTAAACTAAATTGAATAGGTACCCACTCAACCAACCTATTATTACTTAGTTAATTATGATATTAATAATTACTATCGAATAAAGCTTGTACGAGTAGTTACTTGTTCCATCCACACGAAGGAAGTTTATTTATAAATAGCTGTTGCCCGCGACTTCGTCTTCGTTACATTAGCACTTCGAATAGCAATTCTATAGTGTGCCCAAACTCAGGTGCACTCCCTCTTCCATAACTTTCCGGGACGACAAGCCGACATGGCATCGGAGAGAGAACAAGTGCATGACGTAAACATGCTCTCCGAGGACTTTTAACAATTGACCGATTTTTTTTGGATTGGAATAACATCCAGTGACTTCTCCGGCTCTAGGTGAAGCGGCGGTAAAAGTCTGACATACCTTCCGGTATGTCAGGCTTTTACTGACTGAGACCCAACCGTGTTCCTTCAGATGCTTGTGCCAGGGCCGCGGTAACTCTCATTCAAATTTATCCGCAACCCAGACAGGCATCGGCCCTAGCGGACCCCGTCAGTTTTTGCTGTGATCTCTTCGAGGCGCTCGTGGAACACTACGCACCGTCAACTTGGGCCTGGTCCTTAACGTACGGTGATCTACCCATTACTCGTCGTCCGCAAGCCCACACCTACGGTGGCCGCTACCACCAGAACTCGTCTCACTAGAGAGACGAGTTCTGGTGGTAGCGGTATCGTGCGTGAAAAACGAGTGAGGAAGAGGGTAGACAGATATGTCAGTTCGTAAAAAACACCCACCCGCAAAGACTTCAGCTCTCGTGATCATGGCGCTTGTAACAGTGGCGAAATATCGAGCTCTCAACCAAATGCAAAATATACATGGTAAATATCCCGTAACAAATATTAATTCTAATGATTGTGACCATGTCAGCTTAAAAACTTATATTGCCCAGAGCGTCTCCTGTGGCAGCTAGGGGCGTGTGAGCGTCTCCGTTGCGTCACCCTCACGCGTTCTTTCTCCTACTTCGCGAGTATTACTGCGGAAGTGGTAGCTTACCGTGCCCTCTTGCCTCTACTTTTTGTCTATTCTGACCGGATTACTACATTAAAAAAACAACCACTATTCTCACTATTCTCACTACCACATCCAAACATCGACTTAAAGCATTCCTCCACTAAATCAACGAGGATTAGTGGAGGCTGGAGGTCTCTTATCCTTCCGGCTTCCTGTGTACGTAATGAGAGGTTAGGGATGTAATTAAGAAGGTGCTTGGGGATTAAGCAGATTATTATAGTAATATTAGAATTCTGCGAAATGTGGGGGGTGTTTGTGAGAGGTTTCATTATGGGAGCAAAATAGCCTTGAATGATAAATGTGTTGAAAAAAGTCATAGAAACTTATTATTACTTCTGATCTACCTACGTTTCAGTTATTCAAGGCTATTATTCATGCTTGGGACCATTCTGCCTTTATATTAATGATAATAGCATTTTTCAGTTGCGTTAAGTTTTCTTTTACAGATGATAATAGTTTAGTTACTATATTGTTTATGATTTTTCAGTTCAGGTAAGTTTTCAGTTTGAAAATGATACCGACATTTTAGCTAAGGTTTATTATACTTATGGTATTTTACTATTCAGTTTAAGGGCAACAGTATTTAGGAACACCATAAACACCACCACAACCATAAAAATACAAAAAATTGCAACATAAAAATTTCCTTAATTGAGTAATTCTAATAATTGCCAGTGCCATAACGAACGAATAGTTCCACTAATAAAATAACACTAATTATTTTAGTGTCACTCATAAAGTATCACCAAGTATCTAACAAGTCATTACATTAGAAGCTATGTCTAATCAACATTAATTTGTGTTACAGTGTGTTATCAAATTTATGTCCTGTAATTCAATAATTATAAGTGGCATTGCAGGTAATATAATAACAATCTTTCAGTTTTATTTAGGGTTCTGTTCTGGAGGTTCCTAGGTGCGGTTTGGACGTACCTGTAACTAATTTTAGTAATAAGTCTGATTGTGGAAAAAGTAACAATCTTAGTAAAGTGATGAATTAAGGTCGTAGACGACTTATGCGACACCGCTCTGACCCGGCAAAATAATGTTCATTGAAATGTGAGTTTCAGGGCGTCCTCTGTTGACATACTTTACATTGACAACACTAATTATCAGACAGCTTGCTATAAGTAAGCTTAGTTAGCAAGACGACTCTTGCTTACCGCATGCTTACCACGCGCTTTGAGTGAGCGGCCCACGCGCTGTACGCACGCAGACTGCTCGTTTAAAGCACATTCCTAGCTTGTCGAAATAGGAAGTCGAAAGCTGTCGGTGCATGCACAGCGAGCAGTCAACTGTCTGACCACGCGCTGTTTTATCTTCGTTTGAGGCGCTGTTGTGCGGGAGCGCTGTTGGAGCTGGTTCGTGTAAATGTGCTACGATCTTTAATCCTATCTAATTTTACCAAGCAGGTTAAGGCGGTACCCCGAGCAAAACGCCGCGCAAGCCTTTTTTCGTGCTGTTTTTAGGAGCTATCTACTCGTTATTCAAAAAGAAATATCAATTAATAAAAATACATTAAATTTCTACATAATATTGATTCTAAAATGGTAGATTTCGTTTTTTTTTTTAATGTTGTATATATTTCACTAATCTCCGTCCAAAAACAACACAAAAATGAGAAATAAATAATGATAACGTGCATCTCCTCGTGAAGTGTTCATTAATTATTTTTTGTACTAACACTAATGGATAGACAATTTAATAACGAACATTTTGGTAGAAATGTTTTTTTCAAAAGACCAAAATTCGATTTTATAAAGATTTTATTCAAAAATCTGGGCGTATTCACTACTGTAATTCATGCGCCACCAGTGCCGCTAGACCAATAGGAATGCTCAAATCGCATGCCGATTTTTTGGTCAGGGTACCGTCTTAAGTACCTAAAATAAAAAAAATAAAAAGATCTCCATTTTGTCGAGTTATGCGAGCCAATGAATCAAAACTCAATCGGTACCTATTCTAACATACAGATTATCGAATTTTGCTTAGTTTTATAGAAATACGTTGTTTATAAAACAACATGAATTAGCTAAAACAATACAAATACCACCATCCACTAATTCATAGTTATACTAAAATTGTTTAGTATGACGGTTAAAATAACCGTTTTTAGGGTTCCGTACCCAAAGGGTAAAAACGGAACCCTATTACTAAGACTTCGCGATCTGTCTGTCAATCTGCCTGTCTGTCACCAGGCTGTATCTCATGAACCGTGATAGCTAGGGAGTTGAAATTTTCGGAGATGATGTATTTTTGTTGCCGCTACAACAACAAATACTAAAAACGGAATAAAATAAATATTTAAGTGGGGCTTCCATACAACAAACGTGATTTTTATGCCGTTTTTTGCGATAATGGTACGGAACACTTCGTGCGCGAGTACGACTCGCACTTGGCTGGTTTTTAGTTCACAGATCTATAAAAGAAAATGTGCATTGTGTCTATAACCTAATTAAAGCCCAGCATAATAATTACCGAAGCGAAACAGATTTCCTTCCTATTGCCGTATCACAGACACGGTTTCCACTGTCTCATGGGAAATATGGAGCTTTTTTTTTGGCTTCTCGCAGTTAGTCGCCAGCTCGCGAATATGTTTTTTGCTTCTTGTTTATGTCTTTTTAGTTCGCTTCTTAAGAAGTCGGGTTTTTTCATTTTTTGAATTAACTTTTTTTTTTTATTACCGATAAGCTCGATTGACCATTGTATCGGCAAGCGATGCTGTGGTAGATTTTTCGTAGTTCTTTTTTTCATAATTGTATGTTTCGATATTTTTATTTGCATAGCCGAGGCTCTAGACAAGTGACATTCTATCATCGAAAGCGTGGCGATAGCGATTGTCAAAAAAGGCAAAATTATATGAGATTGATAACTTAAAATCACGTGATCAATCACGTACGTCGCCTTCGCTGACATTGAATCACCATTTATCTATAACCTAAAGGAGAATAACGAAAAGTCGTCAAAATTTAATAAGTATGCCATGATTCATAATACAGTGGAAATAGTGACTTGGCACATCTTCTGCAAATATCTATCAAGTTTCTGGGAATCCTTAGTAATTAACATGATGTAGATATTTATACCCATCGGCGTTTTGCTGTCACATATTTTCCCGTAAGCTCGCGTAAATCTTGGAAATTACGTAACATAATATTACGCCTACATGATTTGAAGAAATTACGGAACATAAACATTAAGATAATATTCAAGATAAGACACACAAAGATTAGTTTAAAGATAAAAGCCAAATCGATGCTCTAAGCCACTCTCCAACGATGATATGGAGTTGGGCCAGCCATGTGACGCGTTGGTTACAACGTGGAAAGGCCCTCAGGGCAAACGCCACAAAGGAAGACATCATTCACGCTGGAAAGACGACAGCAAACAAATTGTCGGATCAAACTGGTATCAAATTGATCGAAACCTAGATAAATGGTAATCTCTGGAAGAGGCACCAGAGAGGGATTCCTGTTCAATATTATAAATTAAATTTAGGAATTACTAAAAAAATTAAAGGCGTTTGTTTTTTTATGTTGTGAAGAGTTAGGCCCCACCTATTGTAAGACCCGTATTTTACTAGCCATGTTTAAGTGCTCTCTCTCTTAGTCAGTCCCTCATGTTTGAGGATCGTGGTCAGCATCAGGGTTATATCTGGAGCGGATGATCAGCCTCCACCGGTTTCTATCTAGTGCGTCCCTTACGACCGTGTAGAAATTGGAGGACGTCGAGTCTTTCACTTGATCGGTCCATCTTGTTGGTGAACGACCGTGCGATCTCTTGCCTTCAGAGTTCCCAAGCACAATCGGTTTTTCCAAATTCTCGTCGCCTCCGCGCTTTGTGTGACCTTAATATGTGAGAATGCGTTGCTGGCATATGGTGGACAAGCGAGTTTTACTCGGATTTGGGTCTGAAGCGGTGCGTTTCTCAGTCGGGTACTCTTAGCATTCGTCTCCAGCACCACATCTCGAATGCATCAATCAGAGATCCTAGTCAGAGCCTATTGTCATCAACGCAACACTGACTCCGGGCTACTTCTATGAAATACCAATAGCACCCTTTTTGGTTGCCCGACCCGGATATTGAACCCAGGACCTCATGGCCAGCAGACGTGCTTAAAACCACTATACTAAAGATGCAGTTAATCCACAGAAACGTACTACCAGGATAAACAGAATCCTGTATGCTTATTAAAGGGGGACCTGAAAGATTTTTTGAGCAAGCTTATATCCAGGGCGAAAAGTAGATAGCTGAGTAGGTGCGACTTGCTGAGAGAGCATCAAACATTTGTCTGAAAAGTTTCAGTTTGGAGCCCTATCATATGGACAGGGCCCAGGGGTCCACTTTGTGGACCATAACGTGCAGGGCGTTCATTATTCAAAAAAAAAATACCTAAATAGGCAAATCTGTCTAAGTATTGTGGCTCTTAAACAAAAACGACTTTAATTTTTTTACAAAATCCAAGTTCGCAATTAACTTTAGACGGATACTAAAACCTCTCTGAAATTAAACATTTGGTATTATATAGGTTGTATATCAAACAGTTTGTCTAGATATTACAATAAAATTTGGTTGTATATCAAATAGCTTGGCTTGATATTGCTATTACTGTACAAGTGCTAAGAGTTCTGATAGATATTAATTGGAGTTAACTGTAACATTTAATTAAGATACGCAGTGCTTGCGTTCGCTTGGATGCGTTATGATACGCACGGCTATTGAAGTTCGCTGACTGTTATTGTTAAAGACGCTGAGCATTAAAAATCCGACAGATGCGTGGGGACTCACGCACAATTGATTTCAAATCTTAAAAAAACTATCAGTTTGGTTTTATATGTATTACTAGGTGACCCCCCTGGCTTTGCTCCCATCAACTACCTACCACTACCTACCTGCCACTACCTACCCTACAAACAAACTCTTCAGCTTTATAATATAAGTATAGATGTTGATAAAACTCATTCGCAAATGAACAAATTTGATTACCATAAAAAAGGTTATAGTGAGTCAATCTTTAAAGATAGACATATTCTGTCACGTGCTTTTTTTAGAACTTTTAAATAGGAACAATTCTATCATACATGATATTTGCGTAACTTAAACTGTTTACGCAGCCCCGCAACGGAAGCTCTCAAAAAGGTGTTTCCCGTTTTTGCAACATTTTTCATTTATGCTCCGCTCCTATTGGTTGTAGTGTGATGTTATATAGCCTATACCTTTCTCGATAATTGTACTATCCAACACAAAAAGAATTTTTCAATTCCAACCATTAGTTCCTGAGATTAGCGCGTTCAAACAAACAAACAAACTCTTCAGCTTTATAATATTATAATAATAATTAATAATATATATATATATAGTATAGATTATAGATGTGTCACAATACAGGACATAATCTCTTAACCGAATGAGGATTGGCCGCTGTACAATAAATTGAAAAAATAGGAAATCAACTACCCATCTCATCTTTAGTATATATTGTTTTACTCATGAATAAATAGCAATGCCTGTCATTTCGAGAGTTCAATAAAATGTATTGCTTCATTTACATTGTCAAGCCACTTTCAAACATATGAAAGTCAAAGTCAAATGTATTTATTTCAACTTCTTTTCACTTTTGAACGCTAACAATTAAAATTTACAAGTAACAAGTAAAATTTCAAAATTTTTAATACCCCCGACACATTTATCGTGCGAAAACACCCCGATTCAAACAGTAAACCGCACATAACTTTTGAACGGCTAAACCGATTTTATTCAAACATAGCTAAGAACACTTTCGACAAAATAACCTTTCAAACAAAAAAAACTAAATTAAAATCGGTTCATCCGTTTAGGCGCTATGATGCCACAGACAGACACACATATACACAGATACACAGCAACACACGTGAAACTTATAACACCCCTCTTTTTCCGGCGGGGGTTAATAAAAATGAAGCAATGCCACCTAGTAATTGAATCATGGAGATCCGATAGGCTATCGTTCTATGTAGTACTTGTATACAGCTGATTCGGTGAGATTGGAATCCGTCCCCAATACAGTTGAGATAAAAGAACTTTTTTACAAAAAAATACAGCTGACCTCCAAATAAAAACACTAAAAAGTGAAAAATTACTTTCTTTTTGGAAGTCGGTGTCTTTGGTAGGTACTATTTTGTTTTTGTTATGGACACTGACTTCCAAAAGGAAAGTAATTTTTCACTTTTTAGTGTTTTTATTTGTAAAGTCGGTAGTATTTTTTTGCAAAAAAGTTTTTTTTTTCACTTTTTAGTTGTACCTAATAGGCAAGTTCATTATTAAAGTACCTATAATGCCAGAATATATTACCCGAATATCTTGAAACTTGAATATAACTGGTGAATGAGAGTGTACCAAGGTGAACTGTACACATCTGCGTACCCCTTTAGAGCGTACTGGCGTGATGTTATGTTATGAAATGGTATAAACAATAAACAGACATGCGATTGCACCAATTCCGTGAGATTTGTCGTCATTTATTGAAGATTTCTGTTATATATCTCCAAAGTTCTTCATCAGATCTTAAGTAAAATAAAACGTGACCAATTTGGGAACATAATCTTTCAAACAAAAAAATATCAATATCGGTCCACAATTGACAGAGAAAACGGAGAACAAACACAAAAAAAAACAAACATAAAGTGAGACATAGAATCTCCTCCTTTTTGGAAAGTCGGTTAAAAAGGCAAGACAGATCATGAAGCTAAATATATATACAGGAATTTACTTAGAAAGCATGTTACGCATTGGGGCACGAGTCTTTATAAATAGGTCAACATCAATGGAATACAAACTCTTTTGATCCCCATGAAGAATGTATCACAAAAATATTCCCATAGAAATATTCTTTAAGGAAATAAGCACTACTGAAAATAGCTACATACTGCACAGCCATGTTATTATTTTTTCGTGATATATTAGGCAAATATTTTCTCCTTCATTTGGCAAAGGAATATAATATCTTTTTCGCGGTACTCATAAGCTTTGATGAGAAACGCGTATTTGTTACGATTCTAAAAATATTTTCGTTTTATAAAGAAAGCTTTACAAAGTCTATGATAGTATTTTTTTTCGTTTGATGAGGACGTCTTCAATATTTTTCGTAGGAACGTGGTCTGAGATCTCAATACTTATCCTACATTAATCTTCCTATACTTTATTTATGTAGGTATGTTTTATTTTTAATAATAGGTTGGGGAAAAAGTTTCTTCGCATTTTTTAAGAAATTTCAAAACATTTTTTAATATAGTTTATTTACATTTAACTAAAGTATGTAGTTACCATTTTGTTCGATAACTTCTTGCCATCTTGTAGGTAGGGACATGATCCCATTGCTATAGAAATTTTGGGACTTCTGATCAAAATACCGTCACAAGTGGTTTTGGCAGTCCTCTCGTGATGTTAACCTGACACTGCCTAAAGAATTCTGAAGAGACCAAAGCAGGTGGAAATCTGAAGGTGCAAGGTCAGGACTATACGGCGGATGCATTAAAACCTCCCAGCCAAACTCTCTTAATATTTGCTGAGTGGCTAAAGATGTGTGAGGTCTAGCGTTATCATGATGAAAAACCACACCCCTTCCGTTGATTAATTCCGGCCGCTTTCTCTCAACTCCTTGCTTTAACCTCATCAATTGTTCGCAGTAGAGTTCAGAATCGATGGTCCTGCCTGGTGGTAATAGCTCATAATGAATAATGCCCTTCCAATCCCACCACACACACAGCATCACCTTGTTGCGAGTTAACCCGGGTTTCGCCACAGTCTCTGAAGCCTGACCGGCCTTTGACTACGACCTTTTTCGCACGTTCTTGTCGTACGTGATCCACTTTTTATGACCAGTTATCAGCTTCTTCAAAAATGGTTCGGTTTCATTACGTCGTAATAAAGAATCACAAATGAGTACACGGTTCATTAGGTTTCTTTCAGTGAGCTCGTGAGGTACCCAAATATCGAACTTGTTGTGTACCCAGTTTTTTTCAAATGCGCCAAAACTGTTGTGTGGACAATTCCCAGTTCTTCAGCTACGTCGTAACTACTGATATGCCGATCTTGCTCCACTTTTTCAAAAATGGCATCTATTTTATCCGTAATAGGGCGACCAGAGCGACGTGCATCTTTGACATCAAAATTTCCGGATTGAAAACGTTTAAACCAAATTTGTGCTACTCTCACAGACACTGCACTAGGTCCATAAACATCGCAAATTTTTTCGCGGCTTGCGTTGCATTTTTACCTTTTTTCTAGTAAAATTTTAAAATGTATAGTTTTTCTTCATTAGATTCACTCATCTTGACGGTACGAAAAACAAATGAAAATCACATATTTTCCTAATTTGAAATTGGAATTATGTTATTTAAACTTTCAATGATACCAAAACCAGCCAGATACAAATAGTATAGCCAAAGAGATTTTATTACAAGTTCATACATACTATAATGTTAAAGACTTTTTCCCCAACCATTACCCTCGGTATTTTTTGGCCAATTGATGATAGTGAGAATCTTTTCTTCTTTTGGAATACCGGCCTTAAACTTGTTTATTTTGTTACTAGCTGTCCCCCACGGCTTCGCTCTCTTCAACTGGCTACCTTACCTAATCTACCTACCTACCTACCCTACTCTATCTATCTACCTACTCTACCCTACATACAAAATTGTACGCAACGGAAGCTCTCAAAAACGGAATGTTTTCCCCGTTTTTTCAAAATTTTTCATTTATGCTCCGCTCCTACTGGTCGTAGCGTGATGTTATATAGTCTATAGCCTTCCTCGATAAATGGACTATCGAACACAACATTTTTCAATTCCAACCCGTAGTTCCTGAGAACGCGCTAGCATTCAAACAAACAAACAAACTCTTCAGCTTTATAATTCTACTAGTATAGATTTCACACATTCAACTCCTGATGTGCAGAGTGCATAAACAAACAAGTGAAATTTCACAATTTAAAAAACCCCTGACACATATGTCTTGCAAAAACACCCCAATTCAAACAGTAAAATGGCCCATAACTTTTGAAAGGCTGAACCGATTTTATTCAAACATAGCTAAGAACACTCTCGACAAAATTACCTTTCAAACAAAAAAAAAAACAAAATTGAAATCGGTTCATCCGTTTAGGCGCTATGATGCCACAGACAGACACACAGATACACAGATACATAGATACACAGCAACACACGTGAAACTTATAACACCCCTTTTTTTCCGGCGGGGTTTAAAAAAACGGTCAGCTGCCTTTGAAAAGTATTTATTATTTATTTATTTATTTATGTACACACAAAACACTTAACAGAGAAAAGAAATAATACAGATAAAAGTGCTCAAAGGTTATGTTAGGTAAAAAACATACTAATGGTAAAAACCTAGAAAGTTCAGAGACTTACTTGGTTTTGAACTGGCCACGAGGGAGTAAAAAGTGCAGTTACTAGGTATCGATGCATATATCTGGTAACGCTGGTGTTTTTGTAATTGGTAGTGACTTACTGGGTTAGCAAGATTATGCAATGCAATGATTTTTGTAAAAAGTGTCCCTTATATTGAAATGGGGCAGCCGATTTATCCATCTACAAACCCATGAAGTGTCTTTTGCACGCCGTGTGTAAGTAAGTCCAAGCAGTTGTTTATCTATTTTCTCTGCTAATAAGACGTGCGATGGGTTTTGTCATTCTAAAAAAATAAAGACTGTCCTAGATTTATCTACCGGTAATCTGTGATGTTCACTTATAAAAACTGTACATAATTCATTTTTCGGGTTTCTAGAAGAGTTGAGGAATAGGCACGGTATTGCCATGCTAAGACCAAAATAAAAATATGAATCATGAGCTGTATGCCTCTTCAATTAATAAAGTCTTAAAACAAAATGATGCCCAACCAAACCATCCGTATGTCTCAGCACAATGCACCATAACAATTCGAAGAATATTCATCAGCGCTGCGTTGCGTGAAGGCACTGAAGCGTGGAGGCGTACCGCTTTCAGTCAAATACCGATAATCGTGATGTCTCGGCATTCGTTCTAATGTGGTCATTAGATGGATCTTAGCTTTCCACGCATCGTCTTAATGAGATTGTTGTCTTTAGTAAAGATTTACTAGATTTAAGTTACAATTCTCTCGTTGCAGCATGATTATTATTGATCTACTTATTGGCGTTCTTAATTAAAAGGGTTCCGTACAAACTTGTAGGTACTTCTGTAAATCGTTCATCAACATTGAAAGCACCGAACGCTGTACTTGTTTGAGGAAAAAGCTTTACTGTTCGAAAACTGTTATTCCCATCCATCGATATAGCTCCCGGCCACTTTACTAACTGCAAATAAGTTTAGAATCACTTTTTCTTTGTGATGTAACAACAAATGAACGTTTTTCAGATTTTTTCCTTTATTTATTTAAGGCACATCAAAAACATAAACATGGCCATGTTACATTTTCTGAGGTCTTATTCCGGTGTCTTTGTCAATTACAGATGTGCACAGCATTTTCATAAATAAAAACACATGTCAAAAAACAAAATTTAACAAAGAAAATAGAAATTATAAAATAAGCAAAATTACAATACAAATAATAAATTAATAAACAAATAAACCGTGAATTAATAATCAATTAAATTCAAACAGTGAGAAAAATAATTGTATTAATATCAAATGACTAGGCGGGTGGACCATGGGCAACACACGATTATATCATATCACACAGATAAAGATCTGTGTGATATATGAATGTGATCTGTGACTATTATGAGACTTACAAGATTCACATTCAGTAGATGTCAATCAGACTTTTTCGGTTAGACGTTTTGTCAATAATAATTTAAAAAAATGTAATGTTTTAATTTATGTTTTTTTTTGCTCAGAGTGTAGACTTGTGCCCGGTTTATGAAAATAGGCTCACCCCCTATTACAAGGGATTTAATCATAACAAGTACTACAGTCTCACCTCTTCATAACCCTTCGGGGACTACAAGCGTTTTGTTATATTATGTATAATGTTTTTCATTTGATTGTCAGACTTTTGTGATAGCGATTTTTTTCTCCATTTCGTTACTGTTTTACCTGCCTTTACAATGCTGTAAAAATCAGTTAATGGCTATTGGTACATGATTACTTTATCAGAAGGCATAACGGATGGAAAGACATGAGTTTATGTATGTACATTTAGCAGAAATCTATGCTTTTTATTTGACTTTTCTTGTTAATCAAATGGCATGCTGAAATAGGTATTAAAGCGGAATTGCTATCTAGGTAGGTAGCTATACACCTACCATAAAATGAAAAAAGTTAAATCGATTTCTTCAAGACTTGAAGAATATCATTATTATAATTCGAAGCACGTTTTCAATATCAAACAAACAAAAATATCTTCGCACAAAATATTGTAATTCTCCAACATTTACGGATAAAAAACTCAGCAATAAGAACCAACTTCACATAAAAGGGTGATTATACCGTCCTAAACTTGAACAAAAGCACCATGTTTCCAATAATCGAATATTATCTGCGCTTAAGTTATGAAAAACCTTTTTTTCCGTTCCCGGCGAAGGGATTACGTGTATAAAAGATGAAAAAATGTGATAAAATTGAAGGATGTGTGTTATAAAGTATGATCCCGTATTAATAAACAGCTTGTAAGAGATTTGGGTCGTTCGTGATGATGATCTGAGAGATTGATCACAGTTTATTAGGTATCCAATATTGTTATACTCAGATCAATTTATTGTAGGTTTTCGAAAAACTACCTACTGGCAATGAGTATTGGTTTCAAACTATACTTTAAAGTCTTCGGGCTCACAAAGGACCTAATGCATTTAGAGCTAAACAAATTTAAATAGTTGTTATGTTTGCTATGAATCGTTTGCAGATTGAAGAGACGTAATGCTGTTTACATACCTACAGCATTTAGTGATTTGTAATACAATTGGGTCTTAGGACCGAATTTTAATTGAGTACTAACCCCATTTTTAATTTTATTATTTATTTATTAATAACCCCATTTTAATGCCAAAGCTTGAAGTCTTTTCAGGGTAAAGTTGAGTTTGACCAATACCTACTCAAATTAAAATTCTAAATTTAGAAAAAGTTTAGTGTTTTCTTTTATGATTGGTGATTAAAAGTGAATGGACGAAATTCTCAATTTGAGTAGTTTGTTCTTCTTAAACTGAATATCTATTCAGAAAAACAATATGTCACTATTATGGAACCAATAGTGCTTTAGAATCAAATAAGAATAGCTCTTATTCCGGGCAATAGAAATATTTGAAAGTGCGGACTGCAGATGCATCTTTTGATATCGTTCATTTTCGACTCCTTTTCATACCATATTGAGCTGTGACTCTTATCAGAAAAATTTGCATGTCGATAAAAACATACGTGAAAAAAAAAGGTATAAATACAGAACTCAAGATTTCATTATTAAATAGGTGACGAAAACACGATTTATTCCTACTATAGAAAGTTATTTTCGTAGGTTTACAAAAAAAAAGTGTCGTTTAAAAAAACTGAGACCATTTCAAGAATCAGCCAGTTTGATTAATACAATTTAAATGAACATATTTTAGTAACAGTCGAAACCAGCTTTAATTGTCATTTTAATTAATTGGCTTCTTTAGTGAAATCCGGCTTCTAATAATTATTCGGAAAATTCAGTCAAAGAAAAACGTAGGCAGTAATTATTTTCCGTTGAGAGCTTTAATTTTTTAATTAGGTATAAATTTATTTCTTGTAAGTAAACTCAAGATTTTGTTCACAGAACATTGAATACGATATTTCATTAATGAACATCTTATTGTATTCATTCTAATTATAGTTAACTGAAAACGATCTTAAATTTAATCCAAACCTAAATACTGAAGGCAAAAATTCTCGTAGGTACTTCAAAAACGTTGATATTAAAGTCACAATATCTTTTCGTCAATCAATATCAAAAACATGTCAGAATGTAGGACATTTTATAAAGTTTTTTTGACAGTTTGCGGCTGGCAAATGCAAACGTTCCTTAAAACTACGAGAATTGCTCCTTTGATTATAAAAAATGCCTGCTCTGATATTTTTTGCTAAATTTTCACACTCCTAAATCAATAGGTAATAAAAAATAATATTATACACACTATAACAACTCTCAAATTCAACTCAAATCTCACCTCTTTATCGATTTCACTCGCTCTCACGATACCGAAAATCAGGACCGCTAATAAATACGCGCTCTTCATTTTTATCGATATAATTGTCTTTGCACTTCACTAACACAAATCAGGCGATGATTCAATTGGCTCACGCGTGTATACCAAATGCTTGAAAGTGCGATAGTATAGTTTTATATATGAAGACGCTTCACTGACTCGCTGCAGTGGGGCTTGGGTGCACTAGGATGAAATTGTGTGGTTATATTTGTGTGTTTGTCATTAGAATTAGGTACTATGGAAATATGTTATGCTGTTATGAGTGTTGCTTGGAAACATGCTAGTCCTGCTCCATAGGGCAATCTTTAGTGTAGACAAAATCAAACTGGTAAATTTATATACCAATTCATAATTACGAGTATAGTATTTCCTTTTTTCTTTTCTTCTCTTTTTGTTTAAGAAATTGATTCGCACTCTTTTCCGTTGTTGTGGAATTTGGTAAATAACCTATGCTTGCAATATTTGTAAGTATGTGAGAACCATGTTTACATAAAAACACACAACCATGTGCACATAAAACTTGCACCTGGTGTTCATTGACCTCGAAAAGGCATACGACCGGGTTCCTCGTGAGGTTTTGTGGTGGGCGTTAGAAGAAAGGTGTGCCTGGAAAGATGATCCGAGCAATGTACAGTCGATGCAGTACCCAAGTTTGGTCTACAGTGGGCAATACTGGCAGCTTCAGTGTGCACTCAGGTTGCATCAAGGGTCGGCCCTTAGTCCCTACCACTTCCTGATGATAATGGACGCTCTGACGTCGGACATACAGGAAGAGGCACCCTGGTTTATTCTGTTTACCGAAGACATTGTGCTGGTTGCCGAGAGTGTCCTAGAGGTCCAGAGCAGATTGGAGGTGTGAAATTAAGTAGAAACAAAACTGAATACTTGTTTTGCGGTTTTGGCAATCTCTCCATTTCCATGCCCATAGGTGTCGCTGGAATCCCATACCAATCTGCTAGGGTCGCTTGTCCAAGTGGATGGGAGAAAACCGAGACGTAACGCACCGGATCAACCCAAGTCGGATGAAATGGCGAAAAGTCACTGGAACAACCTGCGACCCACGGATGCCCCTTTAGTTAATGGGGGAAATGTACAAGTCCGTGATTAGACCTGTATGATACTGTATGGATTAGACTGTTGGGCTGAGAAAACGATGGATGAATAGAGATTGCATGTAGCAGAAATGAGAAAGTTGAGATGGATGTGCGGCGTGACGAGATTGGATAAAGTTAGAAATGAGTATATTAGAGGAAGTTTGGAAAAGAACCCGTTTGTCCTGGTATGGTCATGTGATGAGGAGGGTTAAAACGCATGTTACTAAAAGAGTTATGAATATAAATGTGAATGGATGGAGAGGGAGAGGAATTTAAGGCCAAAGAAAGGATGGATGGACTGTGTGAGGAGTGATATGAAAGAAAAGGGAGCCAGTGATAGCGTGTCAGAAAGGAGAAGAATAAAACGTGTTACGCCGACCCCAAGGAGCATGGGCTAAGCTAAAAAGTAAAACAAAAAAATACTAATAATAAGTTGCTTAAAGTAAACATAAAATACACTTAAAGTGTTTTACGAATATTATAAAACACTTTTTTAAAAGAGTATGTGTTGAGTTTCTTGTTCGTTCTACTCCTTACTTTGCCGAACCGACGGTAGTATCAATTATTATTAAAGCTAAATTAAAAAAATTGGCGTCAAAAATGCCTAATGGCCTAATTTAAATAAAGAATTTGACTTTGATTTTGGTCAATACAGCAAAATTATGGCGAATTCCTGTGTAGAACCGAATACAAAACTAGTTACCAAACACCCGTAGTCGTTTATGATCTAGATAATGAAATGAAAATGCGTGGAAACCTTTGAAAATACATGCACGATATCAGAAAGTAATTTATTGTGTTACCTAATCCTTTTTGTTATTTTTTCTAAGCACCAATGACAAAAATGCTCATGCCAGGGTAAAAATATTATTATTCGCTAGTCAGCAAAGTTGCAATTTTATTTTTATGGAACAGAAAACTAGCCAAATCAAATCAACTCAATAAATCTGCCGTTTCGGCAAATACAATAAATAACTGCCTAAATGACCACAACTCAGAAACTGGTTAAAACGATATTTCTTGGCAAGACTGTTTTTCAGACTTGCAGACATCAGACAACCCATAAAATCTATCCTAACATTAATGAAACTACAAATCAAAAGTGAAACGGTATGGAATATCTTAATAATTCCAACCTATTTCAAAGATCTAATTGTATCCTTCTTCTTTCATTCCAGTTCACGATCTAATTTATTTTCAATCAAAGTTCTCTGTTAGGGACACCGTATCTTTCCACGTGCTCATCCGGGCCTCAGTAGAAGTTCTTTCTACACAAGGAAATCAAATCTAAAAAAAAAACACTCCTCTATCAACTTTATAATAAGTCTGGGCGGAAGCACTTAGGGAAGAAGCTATGTTGCATTTACGTCAGGGTGAGAGACATTATTTCTTCCACAAAATTATACAAATTTTGCTGTTCCGAACAGGCAAATACACAGCGTTTTCATTCTAGCCGGATACTGTATGTTTGTATTATGAAATAAAACAAACAAAAAAAATGTGCGGATCCCTAGAATGGATTCGATCAATATGCCTAACGAAAAAGTCAGTTTCCAGTATCTTGTCTCTTGCTACGTTGGCTAATCCTTTTTCGGGTGGAAAATCATCCAATGACTTCTCCCGCTCTGGGTGAAGCGGGAGGGTGTGTTAGATTTTTACTGACTAAAACCCACCCGTGTTCCTTCAGTTGATTGAGCCAGGGCCGCGGTAACTCTCTTTCAAATTTATCCGCGACTCACGTTGGCTAGTCATAAAGCTTAAATATTTAATCAAATGCGCATCTATGGAGCCATTTATAATCTTGTGTGGAATAAGTATGCCAGAATTGACCGCCGTCTATCTTTTAAGCTAATCATATTATAGTGCCTTAACTCATTGTAATCAGGTATAGCTTATCGGATCCCATTCTTCACACATAGATACCTAACAAAACGGGCCTGAACAGATTTAACATTATTAGTATAACTTGAGTAATAGGGAGACCAAATAGTGGAACAATACTCCAAGGTACTCCTTACCAGTGCGTTATAGGGTAGAATAATGCTAAATACTATAATTACGGAAAGGTTTTGACATGCGGATTATAAACCCAACCATTATTTTAGGCTTAGCAACTATAGTATCTACATGATGACAGAAGCCCAGGGATGTATCAAAGACTACACCAAGATTCCGGATGACTGATACTCTGCTCAGTATTGATCCATCTATATGATAATCAAATAATGAGTGACCTGCGTTCACCTTTCGAGCATACTGGCGTGATGTTATGTTATGAAATGGTATAAGCAATAAACAGACATGTGATTGCAGCAATCTCGAGAGATTTGGCATTATTTTTTGAAGAGTTCTGTTGTATTACTCCGGAGTTCTTCATCAGATCTTCACCAAATGTGTAGATTGTTACGTAACCTCACTTTTCATTAATCTCTTTTATCTCGGCTCTCAGATAGCCAAAATCTGCAAAATTTTCAGTGATTGTTTGATAAAATAGTAGCTATCAATTGACACCAGTTTATTTTTTTTACATCCAGGCCTAAAATTATATGAAAGCGTATCCGTCTCCTTTAATGTAATTCACTTTATTCGTGAATGTAATAGTCTGGCATTTTCTAACATTGAGCGTCATTCTGTTGTTGAAACACCATTGTTGAAGGACAACAAGATCTCTTTGAAGCTTCACACAATCACTCACGTCCGACTTTCAAAGATCTTCAAACGACGGCCAGGACCAACGACTTAACTTCAGAAAGTTCTTGCCGGGGCACGGAGTAATCTCAGTACATAAAGGATGATCACCCATCCACGGACCGACCTTGACAAACGTTTACCTTGAAGATCAACCCGTACGGCTGTTAACTTTGATGTAGCCACGAGCTCCAAACAAAACTAAGTGAATCCATAACAAAAAAAGAGAGAGGTGTCTTGTGGACACCCGGTTGGAATGGAGTTCGATTCATTAAATTTACAGTCTTTTAATGTTCATTCTATTAATGTTCCCACTGCTGGGACACAGGCCTCCTCTCTGTGAGAGGAAATTGGCCGTAATCCACCACGCGGGCCCATTGTGGATTGGTGGATGTCACATGTCTTCGAATTTTTGGTTCTAGTCTTTCACTTTCGTAAAATATTACGTGCTAATGCTAAGTGTAAAAACACAATAGCTGCTGCTAGCGTAGATACTTCTCTGTCTACGGTACTGTATGTGTCTAGTCAGCGCGCGCTCGTACATCTTCGGTTTTCTTCGTACGCCGCTGGCTCTCTCCTCAGCGTTTCCCTTTTGTGTGGATCTCCGCTTGTACTATCCTGCACGCAGAATGCTGTGCCTCGCACAATTTATAACGCTAAAATGATTATATACATATTTATAAAAACGGGTGTTTAAACGTTATAATTATAAATATTTTTGCATACTCTCAAAATTGACAATTGAAAAAAGTTCAGGTGATCGGGAAGTGCCTCAAAAATCACTGAAAAATGGTATCAGTTTTTGGGGTCGGTTTTTTCATTGTTACACTTTTTTCGGTCTAACCCCTCAGCCAGCAAATAAATCAGAACTATAACGTGCGATAAGGAAATCCGTTCTAAAAACACATTTTTTCTAAGAGCATAACATATTTACTAGTAATGAAAATACGTCCATTACCCAATTTGACAAGACAGTAATAATCTAGAAGACTGATCTATTGAAGCCCTTTGCATCGAGACGTCTTCGGTAATTGCTATTCGATCATAGGACGTCGAAAGATAGCTGAGCTCAAACTAATCATGTTATTGAGAGGTGGCCATTTTGGGTGGTAAATGTGTTACTAAATCAAAAGGAAATACACTCTATTTGAATAGTTGCTACATTCAACTTGTTCATTAATTTATGTACACACAAAACACTTAAAGGAGAAGTTACATATACTTACATATACAGAGTGGTCATAAAATCGTAGATCAAACGAAACAGGATCATAGTTTGTCCTCTTCCTCTTCAGTGTAGACAAAATCAAAACTGGTTCTTTTGTATTATATTCACAAAAATAGTAATGCTTTATTTTTACTTTTCTTCTCTTATTGTTAAAAAAAAATGACTCACATACTTCGATGAAGCTCACACACTGTTCCGTTGTTGTTGAATTAGGTAATTTACCTATGTTTGCAATATTTGTAAGTATGTGAGAACCATATTCCTATTTATCAAGTGAAGGAATTTACCTGTTAGTGCTTGTAATACTTTATACATATATGTAGTATAGTAGTGCTGGGCGCATCGTCCTCAGGTATATGAATTTATTAATATATGTACTTATGTAAATACTATAAAACACTTATTTTTTTTAAAGCAGTAAGTATGGTGTTTCAAGCATGTTTTACGAATGCACGATAGAATAAATTTTTATTACTTGTAAAATTTAACTGTTGACGTTCAAAAGTGCCGCTTAATAACCTTGTTGAAATAAAAATAATTAACTTTGACTTTGGTTGGAGTTACTAGAATTTACTAAAAATTACTTTATGACCTACTTCAAATAGCCCAAAATATCTCCGTTTCGTTTGATCCACGATTTTTGGCCCTTGTATATGAAAGAAGAGCACTAAGGTACTGCTTATTTAAAGAAAAACTTTTGGCAGACCTGCGACATGAGAGTTGGATAAAAGTCATAGAAACAGTGTGTGTGAACTTTAGTACGATCCCAGAACTTTTTTTTCTGGAAAGTAAACAGGTCCAGATCCGTGCCATCAACAAAAGCCCTTACCACAATTATTCCAGCGTGGCGTTACTATTTCACTATTACAATCGCTGCACATACTGAGGTAGGAACTTTCTGGTCCCGCACGGATTCATTTTTATTGTTTAACTCTTTTCTGTTTTCTTTGTTTATCTCTTGTGTCTCCTGTGCAGGTCACACATATATCTATATATATATATTTTCTTTCATCATGCCGTTTATACGAATAATTTCTGGTTGTGGTGTTCTTCGTTCATACATGTGTTTTTACCTACCATCGCTTCAACAGCTCTTTTTAATTGCCAAATATCAACCAAAGAGCGTAATCCATCTTCGTGAAAATTGCAGATATTTTTAGGCATGACAATTTAGTAATATTTTAAAACCTTTCAATGCTGTGTCGAAATTTTAGTTTGTTTTTGTTTGTGTGCTTAAATTTATTTTTTAAATAAACCAAAAAGATATTTTAGTTTTTATCATTTGCATTTAGCTGAAATTGATAGAGATTAAGTACCTACACAATGTTAAAAGATAATATTAAAAGTCTCCATCGCTCTTAGATATGCTAAAACAATATGAAAGATTATTGTTATAAAGGTTATTTGCATACACAAAAGAGTATGATACATAAAATATAAAACTCTCCAGACAAAACCGCAAGGCAGACTTAACGCAAGCGTAGCCAAAGGTATGCAATTAATGTATTCCACGGTATTGGCGTAACAGAATGCATCAGCTGTTTCTTATCCGACGCCATTTTGTAAAAGTCAGCTGAGTTATACGGATCACGTTATCAAAAGGAAGGTCTAGGTTGATTCACCTAGAGTAAGTTGTAATAACGTAAAAAATACATCTTAGAGAAAAAGCACATTATTTATGTTAAACATATACTCGCCCCTATTACATGGTACTTCAAAATTAATGACGGAATATGGGTTTTTGGTACCTATTACAGAAAATACCAAACCTAAAGAAACATTTTTTTTATTTAAACTAAGTAATACCTATGCCTTAAAAATAATGTTAAATAAATTTAAATTCCAAGTCAATCCAGGTTAATGAATCATAAAGACCTTATCTTACCTTAGTTAGTGTGTGGGATGAAAGTACTTAGCGCATTGTGTGACTTCTCCTTTGTTCTCGTAGAAAGGTACAAAATTACTGAGTCGCCACGATTCTGGCATTTTTTTGGTTTGGAGGATGATATTGAAGAGTTAGCCATTCTATGCCTAGATGTCCATTTTCCAAATTACTGATAGACCGGTACAT
Organism: Orthosia gothica; assembly: GCA_949775005.1. Lineage (NCBI taxonomy): Eukaryota > Metazoa > Arthropoda > Insecta > Lepidoptera > Noctuidae > Orthosia > Orthosia gothica. Next base: position 10,659,528 of record OX459047.1, on the reverse strand, counting down.
CGTCTGGCCCACCCACTTCCCCTTGAACATTTTGCAAATTCAACATTACGGTCCGGAAGGCATTTTTCATCCTCTTCACAGCGTTGATCACTTCATCGTGTCCAATTTTATGCACTTGTCCATCAACAGAATCGAAAAGTACCTGATTTTGGCTTGAAAATTCTTCATTCATGAGCTCATTGTAGAATTGGTACCACCTATAATTTATCTCTTCATCCGTAGTAAGTAACTTGTGATCTTTGTTTTTGATATATTTATCAAATTTTATGTCTAGCTTTGGCTATTAAAAAAAGTTGTGTCTGTTTCTGTGCTTTACACTTTTAACCGACTGCTCAAAAAGGAGGATATTCTCAATTAGGAGTTTTTGTTTTATATATGTACAGGCATAATTCCGTCATATATAGACCGATTTGCAAAATTATTTTTTTTGTTTGAAAGTGTATACATTAGAGGTGGTCCCATTGTATCCTGCGCTTGCTAACTCCGAGAAAGTAGCTAATTTTGATGACATATTTGTTATGTAACCTTGTGTTGATCACAATTCTCTGAATAAAGTGCAAGAGGCCAAATGGTGTTATTGTAATTTGTTTGTACCTATAAGTATAATTTTATAGACTATTGTCAAGTATACTTTCGTTACTCGGAATTCTTATTTCGGAAACGTTCAATAATATTTATATTCTAAGTATTCGAATTATTTATAGTTCTAAATAAATGAAACATTGTGTCTTACCGGAAAATGTTTAAGAGATTACTTAGAAATGACAAAAATGGATACCATAGCAGATTTATTTTCGTCATTTCTGAGGAAATGGATTTATTAGGAAAGCACTTGTGTGATGAGGTTTTTCTTCGCTAAATACAATAAAATAATAATATTATATAAAATTATTATTAATATTGATCTAATTTTTTTAATTTTGTGTGTGAAGATAATAATGTGTCCAAAATAATTATGTTTTAATATAATTATATAATATAAATAGAGATAAAATAAGTATCACTAAAAATATTATTAGACCCTTATTACATGGAACCTAAACATAAATTGAGAAATGTGGGTGTACCTACTAAAGATACACCTCTGCGTAACCCTTCGGAGAATACAGGCGTGATATGATTTTATGTAATACTAGCTTCTGCCAGCGGCTTCGCCCGCGTGAAAAGTGTTTTTTCATCCCAATAAAACATTATAACGGGATGAAAAGTAGCCTATTTCCAGCTGTACTGGCGTGATTAAGTAACAAACATACATCCACACATCCAAACTTTCTCATTTATAATATTGGTAAAATAATAATATTCGTAAGACTAATATTTGAAAAATGATTGGTAAACTTCCTAGTCAAAATAATAAAAATGCAGTCGGTTATGCAAAATATTAAAGTTGTAAAATAATACTAAATAGTTGGAAGTAAAACTTTTACTGGCACATTTATTTTACATCTCTGTGATTTGGGTGAATTGGGACAACGATCGTCAACATTTGCATAAATAGTTCTAAGTTTCTCCATATTTCCTAAAGTTTGAAAGCAAAACTTTACTAGACTAATAAATAACTTATTTTGTGGAAGTTAGCAGCGAAGGGTTTGTGGCCGTAAGCGTCAATCTTCAAGGGTAAACAAAACTTGCTGAGGTCACTCCAAAAATGGGTAGCAAACCATTAAAAACCAAAACCTCTTCACGCCTTAGAACGAATAATAATAATAAAATCATTTATTTCTCACAACATACCAAGTACAAAACCAAAAAATAAGTTAGATTGTAATTTACAAATTTGGGTGGGGATCGCTGGTGCCTTTGCTAGGTAAATAAAACCTGTGTTACAGGTCACCAGGGCTCCACCTCCCATCGCTTTTTATAAACAATTACAAATGCAGATAAAAGTAGCATAGACGAGTATACAATGACAAGATTAGAGATAAGAAAACGGTTGGTTAGTAAGCTAAGGTAACAATATTTAAAAAACATCAATTAGGCAAAACAGAAGTACCTGTGTATGAGTGTATGTGTGTGGGTGTGTGTGTGGTGTGTATGTGTCTGTGGGTGTGTATGTGGGTGACTGTGCTTGTGTGTGCAATTACATAGCGTAAAATTTATATATTAACGATTTTATCATTCAAAAGAAACGAGAGAGAAAACTGGAGGACCTTTTCGTGGGCCTTCTGTTTCTGAGTAGAATTGTGAAAGAAGCCAATTTTATGTTTAACAATTTGCGGAGTTTATTATATAAGTATGGCCGAAAACGTTGGTCCCAGATGTTATTTAAAGAAATTATTATAAAGTCTTTACTAACCCACCTTGAGTCCGCATGATGCATTAAGGCCCATTCCCTCTCACAGAGTTCTCTCTGTTCCCACTGCTGAGAGAACATTAAAAAGGCTGATGATGATGATGATTATAAAATCGTTACAGGTAGTCAGTAGACACTGAGTTTTGAAAGTCAGAGGGGCCGGGTGAACCGGCAAAATGCGAGTCGGACTCACCCATTATCGCAAAAACGGCAAAAAAAAACACGTTTGTTGTATGGGAGCCCCATAAACATATTTGTTTTGATAGTTTTGAGTATTTGTTGTAAAATAGCAGCAACCGAAATACATCATCTGTGAACAACTGCCTAGCTATCAAGGTTCATAAGATACAGCCTAGTGACAGACAGATAGAGATTTAGAGGGTCCCGTTTTTAACCTTTTGGGTACGGAACCCTAAAAACTACAACTATACGAACAAAACTAATCCTTGAGTTAAAACCAAAGCTGAATTTTCCAACGACCCGAGAAATCCTGCGAAGAACACTTACATACTAATAAAAAGTATTTTCCCAAAAGTTATACTTTTCTCTATCATATACATCTATATCTTCTTTACAATCAAAAGTCTGTTTGTAATTTCAAAATTACAACTTTTTACTAAATGCATAATAATATGGATGTATACTTATTAACACAATTTTTTTTTAAATGTTATTTTCTCTCTCTCTGTTTGTACCATCTAATCTCTGAAATGGCTGGGCTAATTTTGACGGGACTTTCACCTCATTTAGCTGCTGTTTTAAGGAGTAACTTACGATACTTTAGAAAAGAATTTAGGTTACTGCGTCAAAAAATTAAAACAAATGTGTTTTTTTTTATTTACGAGTTTGAAGTGAACCAATTCGCGGGCAGCAGCTAGTACAAAATATTATTGCTAGTATTGGAAAATGTGCTTGGCAAAGTTTTGTCCGGGTCCGACTTTTAGTATAACATTTTATTGCCCTTCCCACATACCGAGTTACCGAAAAGTTTGTAGTTTTCTGGAAAAGCGCCAGCAATTGTCGTGATGGACGGCATTTGGAGGATTCCTAAGCTGGATTGGAAATATTTAGACTTCAAGTATGATAGAGGATTTTGTAAAAGTAGATGTCACGGGCACTTGAACTTTTAAGCGATGTCAAAATTGACATCGTCGATTTGGAAGAATGCACATCTTTTTTTCACAAAATAAACATCACATTGACAGCTACGTTTGTCCAGTGCTAATTCTGAGCGTCAAGTCAAATCAAATTAAATATATTAAACAAATTGGGATGGACGGTGACCCCCAAACTAGGTAGTTGCCTGTATCTTCTTCTCTGACCCTCATAAGAGAAGAAGTCCTCCCTTTGTTTCAATTCTGTGTCGAGCAAATTGTATACTGGGCATTCCGGTAGATGGCAATAGGCTTGGCTTTAATTCATGGCCCTTTTTTTATCGAGATGTGGACACACCCACTATACAAAGGCGTGATATTATATTCGATAAACAAATCAAATCTAATATCAAATCAAATCTAATATCAAATCAAATCGAATATCTCAAAAGTAATATCACTTCATAATCGTTTTCTAATTAATTGTCACCAACGCACGTCACAACAATCAAGCATTTTTTTCAAAGAACTCTAAAAATTAAATATTACTCAACCACATCGCAGTAGTGAAGATCGTTTAAAAGCGTGACAATTCACAGTAAATTGCAGTGTAACTGCAAAAATTATAAGACGTCGTTTTTTTGCGTTGCGTGACGGAGTTATTAATGAATTAAATTATTTGTTTTTGTTGGTCACCTTTAGCGTGTAGACTGCCGACAGACGGTGTTGTCAACTTTTTTGGTGAAAAATTTTAGAAATTCATTTGCAGACCAGTGCCCCGAGGGTATGATGTTTCATTTTATGGTTCCGTTGGTTAGTGAAGTGAAGTTACTTTTTTTAAATTATTTGAATATAGCAGGCAATCTCAATTTTCAAATTATATTTTTGTCGTATGACATGTAATCAAATCAAATTGAATCAAAATTATGTTTATAAAATAATTGTATATAAGTATATATAACATTAGGATGCACGGTTACTCTCAAACTAGACTAGTATTTTAGGTATCAGAAATAATAAATAAAATATTGGCAAACCAGTAAAGAACGTTTTGATATAATATATAAGAAGTGATTCTGCGATTCCATAGGAAACAAATTACTTGAAATTCAAAATGACTAGTCCTTTTAGCATTATAATGAGACTAATTGTCAAACGCAAGTTTGATGCTGTGATTCGTTAAATACTTTTTCAACAACAAATCGTTAAACTGGAAGTATTGGTTACGCATCGATAATAATGTATTTTCAGAAATTAGGGGGCTGATATTTATTTTTATTATACCAACAAAAAAAGTTAAATAAAAAAACCCGACTGCTTCAAAAGCGAACTAAAAAAGACGTAAACAAGGAGAAAACCATGCTGTGCAGTCGGAGGATGCATATTCGCGGGCTGGCTGACCAAAATCTGGTGTATCCTCCGCCTGCACAGCATGTTTTTCTCCTTGTTCACGTCTTTTTTTGTTCGCTTTTAAAGTATTCGGGTTTTTTTATTGAACTTTTTTTATTTATAACTTTTTAGTTAGTTTTTTTCGAATTACGTACATTTAAACATATAAGTATCATATATTATTGAAATCAACTCTTAAAACCCTTTATTTAGATACCCCACACGATGGGATTGGAAGAAAAAAAAATTGGGCCCCCACAATATGGCGGCCAAAATCCGCCATTTTTCTATTATCTAATTTTAATGTAGCCAGTGACACTCGCAGGGTTAAGATGCATCGATTGACGTACGAATCATCAAAATCGGCCAACGCGTTTGGGCTCTGGAACGCCATATAGGAACAAACATACATACATACTTACATACATACTTAGACTGATAAACACATTACCCTCCTTTGGCAGTCGGGTAAAAAAACGTCTGCAGTGGAGGACTTCAATAGGCAAAAGGGGAAAGATAGCATTGATTGCTCTGCTCTTCAATAGGCTAAAAGCTTTTGTCTCTTCAATAATAATCATCACTTATTCCGATTTCCAAAATCCTCGACCTATTTAATAAACGATCTTACTCAGAATTAATTTAAAATGTTCATTATCTCCGATGGATGAGAAAATAATGTGTCACTGTTCGTTCCCCATTATTGCTGCATTAGAGTTTAGACGCTCATTTTGATATCATCAGTCATCCCTTTGTGAATTTTTGGGAGCAGACTTATATAATATCTTTATTTAGTAATCAATTTTGATAATGTTACTTCCAGTTCCAAAGTCTTGAATTATGGTGTGAGAAAATTTCCCATAGTGTCAGAGTCATGGGCCGTTATATTTTATTTACTAGCTGACCCCAGGGGCTTTGCTCCCGTCAACTGGCTACCTACCTACCTACCCTGCCTACCCTGCTTACCCTGCTTACCCTGCTTACCCTGCTTACCCTGCTTACCCTGCTTACCCTGCTTACCCTGCTTACCCTGCCTACCCTGCCTACCCTGCCAGCCCTGCCTATCCTACCTGCCCTACCTACCCGGCCTACCCTGCCAACCCCACCTACCCTACCTACCCTACCCTAACTACCCCACCTAATCTGCCAACCCTACCCTAACTACCTCACCTAACTACTTTTTTTATCTATGTTCTACTGTTTTTTTGTTTTCTCAGCGCATGCCAAACATGGTTACATTATTGGAATTTTCATAAGGATATTTTTTTTGAAAATATTTTATTGCCTATGACACTCAGGAATAATATAGCTTTCTACTGGTGAAAGATTTTTAAAAATCGATTCAGTATATCCAGAGATTACCGCATAGAACGTCACAAACTCACAAACTTTACCGCTTTATAATATTTGTATCTATAGTAACGAATGAACAAATAAGTTGGCTGAAGTTTAAGACTGTCTGTCAAAACTATATATGTCTATCTGTCAGTAAAATATAGCAAAACGACTATCCTCATCATCATCATCATTTCAGCTGAAAGACGTCCACTACTGAACAAAGGCTTCTTCCAAGTGTCGGCTCATCATCTGGTCCTGGGCATTTCACCAACCCTATCAAAAATCAAATGATTTGACATCTGTTTAAATAAATATTTAAAAATACAGTCGAATTGATAACCTCCTTATTTTTGAATTCGGTCAAAAAGCAAATAAAATAAAGCAAAACTCTTTCTTTTGTTGATTGCTGATGTTCAATTACCAATAAAAATGTTTATAATAATGTTGATTGCCTTTTCAAATATTAGTTGTCAGTTAATAATATAATACAAATAGATAAATTAAATTGAAAAACTTTTCATTTGTGCGAGTATATAACCAGGCAGCTGTGAAAGTTGATCGCACAAAATTATGATTTAATAGTTTCATTTTCTTTTATTTTTCTTTTTTATTTCATTAAGGGCATTTACTATGAAGATTGAAGATTATTTGTTTATTTATTTTATACAAAAACCACGCGTTTAATTGATAAACGAAGTAGATTATTCGAAAAGCCAATAAATTACCATTTTCTTGATTTTACTTAATTTTCTTCCTGGTAAACTAATTTATACCTATCTAGATGTACGGGTGTATGCATTGCAATGCCTCGTAAACTTAAAACGTGAGTAAATATACAGATTTTTGGGCCTTTGAAAGCAAACACAGAACAACTTATCAAACTTGCATCATAATCGGAATAAAAATTCATTTCTATTTAGATAGATTACCATAGCAATAACAGACACCTTTCAATATTATGATCATAACTTACGAATATCAGTCAGTTTATGTGTGTGTTTATGTTTTTTCGTACCTAACTATAAAATGGCCTATTGGAGGTCTGGACAAGTGGCAATCAATGTCAGCCAAAGCGATAGTCGAAATTTCAAAATGTAAGGGATCACGTGATTTTTGGTGTCGCTTGTCAATCCCATACAAATTTGCCATTTTGACAATCCCTATCGCCAAGATTTCGATGATAGAATGTCACATGTCTAGGGCCTCTGGTATCTTTATGTCGTTCTTCTTGAATCGTTTAATTCAACTATTCATACTTTTGTCTGGCTAGTAAATGGCTACTTGCATAGCTCAACCATACACCACGTTTAGCTCCTGAAGGTGGCCCTGACGGGCAGGCAAGGTTTATTTGCAAATTAAATCTCAACTCAAAAATATTTAACACCGAAAGTTTAATAAAAGTTATTACCCGTGCATACATATTCCATTTCAAGAATCCATTTCTTTAAATTAATAAAAACTAATATTTTATTAAAATCATAGAAAATCAAATAGAAATAATGCAAATATCGAATAAAGAACAAATATGAATTGTTCGGTTCGTTTTTTGTTGAATAAATTTTCAATACTTTATTTAATTAATCGAGCTCCATGTTTGCTTTAATTGATGGTCTGAAAATAATAATTTAAGCTCGATCTATGAAAACTCGTATTCGCATTTTCTTTGTTTTTAACCGACTTACCAAAAAGGAGGAGGTTCTATGTTCGACTTCATTTATGTTTTTTTGTGTATGTTCACCGATATCTCCGTCAATTGTGGACCGATTTTGAAAATTCTTTTTTTGTTTGAAAGAGTTTGTTTCGAAATAGGTCTCATTTTAATTTGGTGAAAATCTGGTGAAGAACTTCGGAGAAATACAACAGAACTCTTCAATATAATTTCAATTTAATAGTAACGGTGGAGTTTCTTGCCGGTTCTTCTCCATAGGCAACGACCAACCCGAACCGTGCACCTTTTGTCGACGTTTTATAAGTGCCCATGTAGGCCTTATGAAATAAAAAAGTTTGATTTTGATTTTTGAATAAATAACGGAAATTAATTTGGGTTTGCTGCAATTGCATGTCTGTTTAATGTTTATAGTATTTCATAACATAACATCACGCCAGTACGCTCTAAAGAGGTATGCAGATCTCTCATTTCACCGGTTATGTTCAAGTTTCATGTTATTCATCTAATCCATTCTGGCGTTATAGGTACCTTACTAAACAATTTGCATTATTTTAGGTATGTACGACTAATAAGAGAAAAATAAAAAATAACTTTTTTGCAAAAAATACTACCGACTTCCAAATAAAAAACAACAAAAGTGAAAAATATTTAGAAGTCGGTGTCCATATCGCAAAAAAATGGGAAAAAAAAGACACCGACTTCCAAAATTAAAGTTGTTTTTCATTTTTGTAGTTTTTTATTTGGAAATCGGTAGTATTTCTTTGCAAAAAAGTTTTTTTTTTATTATACCCACTAGATGATGATATATGCAATAACTGTACAACATTGTAGCTCACGCCCAAAAATATTTTAAACTGGCACCCCAAGATGAAGTTATCTCTATGTCGTGTGTGATTTTGTAACTTCATTGCAAAACTAATACCTTTCACACGGATTAGGTAAATTTAAATACCTACGGGCAGAGAATTTTCAGCTGTTCTTTCAAAATAGATACATTTACTATTATTTTCTAATCAATTTACAATGCTTTTCGCATTATTCATTTGTCATCATTTTCAGAGGTATTCTGGTAGTAAAGATACCACAATCCCTGGTCTTTTCTCCAAAAGTCCAGGCGCCTTTAGAAGGTGTCCCCCGTCAACAAAAACAAAAGCGGTTGATTATGCTTATGCTCTAGAGCAGGGGTTACCAATTATTGGCGACCCCTGCTGTAGAATCAACCAGGCGATCACCATCAACACGTAGAAGGGGAACTCCGTGACCTCTCAAAAGACCGACCCGGAACCTTCTCTATTAACGCCTACATTTATAAACGTCCCTTCGTTTTGGATGCAGCCGTCCTCCCTGCAAGAGTGAACGGACTAGCGGCATTGAAAAAAAACCATAATAGTTTCAAGATATTCAACAATGTTGGTCAACTTGCACATACACCCAAAATAACCATATTTGAGTCAGACATGAAGAGTGTAGCGGGTCTATTTTTTGAAACCTTCAAATTGGAAAACTCCAACCCTAACTAAAAATAGCATCTTCCAACAGAGTTTTCCATAGCTCATGTATATTCCGTATACATAATAGATGGATAATTACGATGCGCTGGCATTTGCTCGCGTGTCCGACTAACGTGACGTACTTTCCACGCGAGACATTTACAAGATCATTGCAGCTCGAAAGTATTTTTTTAGAGTTCCTTGTTTTTTTCATCAATATTGTTAGGTGTTTTAATGCGCGGAGAAGTACAGGAGTGTCGTGACACCTTCTTTTTCTGTATACTTTCTCGTTGGTGTATGATGGCAATAGGGTCATTTTACGTCGGATTTATACAATCATAGCAGGCCAAATGTGAATGTATAGTCGATAATAGCTGTTACCTGACCCACAATGCCCTTAGCTGACCGTTGAAAAAGTTGTTTTTCGCAATTTAAACAGGCGAGGTAAAAAATGATCGTGCGTAGTCACTGCTATTTTATTGTGCTTTAACTTTATTGTCTAGGTTAATTTTTATTTTCCTACCCTTAACCTTATTAACATTTAACTACCAGTTTTATAATGAATACGCATATGTGTCTTTCAACTACCCACCTATTACAATTTAGGGAAAAATATTACCAATTTAGAAATTTTATAGTTGAAGAATGTGTCCGTCTGGAGTTCTTTACAATAATGCAAGAAATACTTATTGAATAGATACTATATTGAAATCAAAACAATATATCCTTGATGCAGGATTTGACTCGCATCTTGTTCGTCTCAGCCTTATACTTGAACCACGAGACCAGATCTACTTGAATATAATAATTAAAATAAGCTATTAGTAGCAATTACACTAATATTACAATACTGGTGAACGTTTAGTCTTACAGCATAAAAAACAAAATTGCATAACAATTAGTTATAAATATCTATCTATCTGTATTATTCATGTATTGTTCATAGATTAGTCTGATAAACTCATACCAATTCGTTCGTTTTTAGGGTGGGTCAGGTTTCTGCTATTACCGACTGTACTAAAGACATACATCTGCCTAACAATTTGGAGAATATAAGCGTGATTTTATGTTAATAGTGTTATTTCACAAAGCCCACTAATAATAATCGATAAGATAATAAAAAATAAATAAGACTAATAATCGTGTCAAAAAGTCTTCTACTTTTAAATAAACGGGTTTTGGCTTGATTACCGAATGTTCCAAACTGAAAATGACCAAGTAATCCGGTAAAAATATTATAAAAATTATGTTCCTTAAACTGTTTCTGATAATCCCGCAAATATTTAATTAGAAGTCTAAGTTATAACATATAAAAATAAAGACGGTGTTCCATTTCAGCTAAGCATCACACTGAAACTTGACTACGTCTTACAGAGCATCGTGGCACCTCACCGGTCACTGCTAGAGACGGTTTTGTCGGAACCTCCAGCCATACAAAAAAAGCGTGTCAGTGAGTGTCAGCATTTATACTCTTAGAAATTAACGCTCCATGATTATTCTGACTGTGACTATGTCAGCCGAAAGTTGTTTTCAACACACTTTTCACGTCCACAAATCATCATCAGCCTTTTAATGTTCCCACAGAACACAGGCCTCCTCTCTGTGAAAGGAAAAGGGCTGTATTCCACCACGCTGACCCAGTGCGGGTTGGTGGACGTCACACGTCTTGGATTTTTTGGTTCTAGGACATGCCGGTTTCCTCACGAAGTTATCTTCCGTCCACAAATATCATCACTTTATACAATTACCTACTTTTAATCAAATTACTCTTTTAGTTTTACCATTTGGGCCCAATAATTGAACAGGTTAATAGTGGCGTCGGAGAAGGATGCTCTCAAGGACGCTCCAGCAGATTGGACACAATTTGATCAGGAACTCAGCACTCGCACTTTGTGTTGCATGGGGCCTACTTTCCACGCACAATAGACCAAATGGTAATCTAAATTCGGAAAAGGGAGTCCCTTTTCATTAATTCTTCATTCATGGGACCTACTTAAGTACGTAATCGTTTCAGAGCTTTCTATATAGACCACACTTGAGGCTACAAGCCTCAAGTGTGGTCACAAAGTCAAGGTCATAAGGCTTGCTTGAGGCTTGAGGCTGGCTTGAGAAACCATAGCAATTGGATAAGAGTTAAAAAAATATGAAATTGCCAAGCTCTATTAGAATGTCACGTGACCAAACCCTTGCATTTTGGCACTTCAAAAATCACCATCGCATTGAATTAGACTTCGTCAAGAGTCCCAGTTTAAATACACATCATTTTGTCGGTGCCGGCACGACGATTCTGTGCTCTTTACTCCGACAGAACAATATAAATTTCAACATCTCCTGAAAGTTTATTCAAAGTCAACTACCTTTCAAACCTCAGTTTAATAACTTTTTATGGAACAAAATCTCCAGCTGTTACGTTACGTACTTTATTTTTAATATTCTCTCCTATCTTCGGGACGACTTTTTTAGTCTGAATATGGATCTATATTTAAGTTGCCTTGCCGTTTTCTTTTAGGTTTATAGAACTTATAGCGTTAGGATTCGAGATGTTATTCGAATAATAACATGAATTATATTTTGAATAGTTCAACATCAGTTTGTATTCTCCAGAGAATCAAGTAGAGGTGTATTAGTGTATCTATATTACATTTACATTTTACCACCGGTTATGGTTTATCTCGTGAAATAGGTGGAGAGCCTGTTGTCTTCTACTAACAACTAAACCAAGACTTCGAGTTTCTGCCTACTAAAAAACCTAGATAAAAACCCATTAAACCTTTGCCCCACCTTTTGCCTTAACATTGAGTATCGAAACTAAAACCCCATGTTCAGTATATGTGCTTACGATCATGCTATTAAACATTACATGTAATTTATAATTCTTCTTTCTTGTCTTTTTCTTTCTTTTTCGTGGTAGGATGTGACCTCTAGTGTCAGGGTCAATTAAGCCGCCTCTGGGCATCCCACAGGCCTCTGACTTGGCTATTTCAGACTTACATTAATTTATGTAAGTCTGAAATAGCCAAGTATAAGTACTAACTCAGGATGTTATTCTTCACCGTTGCCTGTGATGTGCAAGATAAACTTAGAAAGTACATAAGAAATGAAGATAACAGTGATTCATGAAAATTAAACCACTGTAAGGTGTCTAAGCTAAGCTATCTAAAATCTCTAACATGTGCTAAGATTTCCCTAGAGTAACATATTTTCCTGTTATCTAAACCAGAAAAGCTTCCTAGATTTGTCTGTAGAAAATACTTAAAGAGAAAAGCGACGGAACCAATGAATGATCAAATCGTTCTTGGTCAGTTTTTTACATGATTTTCCCCGATGTAATGTTGAGTTAATTATTCATACGCTCGCTAGAGGACTCTCATTCTTTTTCAACAATTCAATGTTTATTTATGGATTTCATAATTTAATTCCAATGAATTTGATTTTTGACAGGAATATCTTGAAAAGAAAAGGGTGTGATGGATAAGTTAAATGGATGGCGTTTTAAAAATACTGTTAGTTTGAGTATGGGGTTTAAATAAATACGGTTAAGAATAACTGTTAGCGAAGATGTGATTGTATCTTACAAAATAGAAAATTTCAAAATAATGTGCATCACACTAATATCATACAGGCGAAAGTTTGTAAGTTTTTCTATTAAAATGTTCTATAGAGAATCAAAATATAAAATCTGGTTATCTATAATTGCCAAACAGCTCATACATTTTTATAAGTAAGGCCCAATTTTTGTTTTGGTAAACTTAACCAAAAACTGTGGTGAGATTGTAAAGTTAGGGAAAATATCTTTAGTATTATGAACTATCCACATAAATTTTTACAGTACAGCTTACAGTCACCCAAAAGGCAATGGAGAGGGCCATGCTCAGAGTATCCTTGCTTGATCGAATCAGAAATGTTGAGATCCGCAAAAGAACCAGGGTTACCGACATAGCCCAAAGAATTGCCAAACTTTAGTTGCAGTTGGCAGGGCACTTTGCACACAAAATGGAGGGCCGATGGGGCAGAAAAGTTCTGGAGTGGCGACCGCGAACCGGAAGAAGTTGCGTTGGAAGGCCTCCACCAGGTGGACCGATGACCAGGTGAAGGTTGCGGGATCCGCTGGATGCGGGACGCACGGGACCGGTCAATGTGGCTATGCTCGGGGAAGACTTTCAGCTGATATGATGATATTTTTCACTAGCTGTTATTTGTAATCTGATAAGTTAGTAATTCCTTTCCTGGTCAGTATTTTTTTAAATTATTTTTAGTTTTGTTCATACCAGCTTATGGGTAATCCACATAACTTTACCTAAGATCCTATGACCCCTAGCTAGAGCAGAGGGCTTCCACAGTAGTCCTCCATCGGGACCGGTCTTGAGCTTCGCGCTTCACCGCGCTCCACGTCATTCCAATGCTCGTCGCTTCAGCTAATACGGTACGTCACCAGGATTGACGGGGACGGCCTCGCTTCCTTTTTCCTTGTGGATTCCAATCTAAGGCCTGTTTAGGAATGTGATCGGAATCCCTCCGGAGCGTGTGACCAATCCAACTCCATTTATGCCGCTTGATCTGGTGGTCGATCGGGGTCTCATTGCATCTCTCCAACAGCTACTGCATTAGAGATGATCTCGGGCCAGTAAATTCCGAGGATGCGACGAAGACATCGGTTGACGAAGACCTGGATTTGGTGCGAGATGTCCTTTGTTACAGTTCGTAAGTGTGTTCGGGTCGTATCTTGCAACTGAATTTTAAAGCAGTTTTCTTCCACCGATTAAAATAAAATTTAGCTTATACGTTTAGTTTGGATTACAATGCATGTCTAGTCAAGTCTGATATGGCGGACGGTCCAAGATGGCGGACTACTTATTTTTTTTAGCAGTGCCATGATATGGGTATCAAATGAAAGGATTTGCTAAAAAGAATACGAAACAAGCTTTTTTTTTAAGATTTTCAATGAATAAATTTATTACTAGCTCATTATACTCCAATGAAAGTTAAATTCATATTAAATGTCAGTTAGTACTCTTAAAGAGATAATCATACATACATACATATAAAAACTAACTTCTTTTTCCATGGGGCTAGGCAGAAACTACAGAACGCCAACTGCAGCTACGTGGGACACTCAGAAAGTTTTGCGAAACTAAAAAAAATTGTTCTATACGTACATATATTTTTATTAAATCTTTTCAAAGTACTTTCCACCAGCCTCTATACAAAGATTCATGCGCCTAAACCAGTTTTCAAAACACTTTTTCCAGTCCGCCGCAGACACCTCGTTTACAGCCTGCTCGAACGCAGCCAGCGCATCTTCCGGCGACGAAAATTGTATCCCTTTGAGCTGATTTTTTATTTTTGGGAATAAAAAGAAGTCACACGGTGCTAGATCAGGGCTGTAAGGAGGGTGACCCAGGAGTTTGACTGGCGTGCTGTCCAGGAAGTCCCTCGTTTTGAGTGCGGTGTGCGCAGGTGCATTGTCGTGGTGGAGCAGTAGCCCGCGGAGCCCTGTGTTTGGTCGCTTGTTGCTTATAACAGAGAAAACTTCTGGCAAACATTTGGTAGTATACCATTCGGCATTAATGCTTCTTTGATCCCGTAAGGGAATTGATACCAAGTGGCCAGTCAAATTAAAAAAGCTAGCGATCAAAATCTTACCCCCGCTTCTAGATCGCTTCACTTTGGTAGGCGTTGGCTCATTTTGAAACACCCAAACAGTCGACTGGCGCTTGGTTTCTGGGTCGTATTGATAAATCCAGGACTCATCACCTGTAACGATGTCGTAAACACGCCGAGACGAGCCTGCTTCAAATTTGTTAAGCATATCACGGCACCATTCCACCCGGGCCTGCTTCTGAGCATCGGTGAGGTTGTGCGGCACCCAGCGTGATACTATCCTCCTCACGCGAAGATGGCTGTGTAGAATCTCGTGAACGCTTCCCGATCCAATCTTCAATATGTGTTGAATCTCCTGATATGTAATTCGCCTATTGTCTTGAATTAAATTTTTCACTGCTAGCACGTTTTCTTCGGTAACAGCCGTCAAAGGGCGACCGCTTCTTTCGTCATCCCCCAAAGTTGGTCGACCGCGCTTGAATTCGTTATACCAACGATACACGGTTGCCTTGGAAGGGCCTTCATCCATGAATGCCATTTGAAGTCTATCGTACGATTCATCCGGTTTCAGGCGACACTTGAAATCGTATAAAATCATAGCTCTAAAATGTTCCCGGCGCAGATCCATATTTCAGTGAGACACAATACTTTGAATTAACTCGCAAAAAATGTGGAGGGAAATTTTGAAATTGGAACTTACTTATTTTTACTTATAAATAATCATATTTTCGAAAAACATTATAACTGGCCAGTCTCCCATATATAAAAACTTTTTTTCGCAATACTTTCTGAGGGGCCTGGTACGATCCTTACATAAACTTTTCCTCATAAAGGCGTATACGTTGTGAATTAATTGGAAAATTAAATATAAGAAGAAAATAACAAAAAATCAAACCGACTTCCAAAAGAAAACACTACATACTACTACATACGCAAAATAACTTTCCTTTCCGCACTCGGCGTTTTTAGGGTTCCGTAGCCATATGGCAAAAACAAAACCCTTATAGATTCGTCATGTCTGTCTGTCTGTCTGTCTGTCTGTCCGTCCGTATGTCACAGCCACTTTTTCCGAAACTATAAGAACTATGCTGTTGAAACTTGGTAAGTAGATGTATTCTGTGAACCGCATTTAGATATTCACACAAAAATAGAAAAAAACAATAAATTTTGGGGGTTCCCATACTTGAAACTGAAACTGTAAATATTTTTATCTATGGATAGGTCTTCAAAAATGATGTTGAGGTTTCTAATATCATTTTTTTCTAAACTGAGAAGTTTGCGCGAGAGACACTTCCAAAGTGGTAAAATGTTGGTCCCCGCCCCTGTAACTTCTAAAATAAGAGAATGATAAAACTAAAAAAAATATATGATGTACATTACAATGTAAACTTCCACCGAAAATTGGTTTGAACGAGATCTAGTAAGTAGTTTTTTTTTTAATACGTCATAAATCGTAAACCGCAATTTACCAAGTACGGAACCCTTCGTGCGCGAGTCCGACTCGCACTTGGCCGGTTTTTTGTTCTCTCAACTATTTAAAAAGTAATTCATTTTATTATTCGTTTTACATCTCGACTACGACTCGAAAACGACAAGGCAACTTAAACTTAGATCCATCAATATGCCTAGCCTTTTCTCAACTATATTGGGTCGGCTTCCAGTCTTACCGGATTCAGCTAAGTACCAGTGTTTTACATGGAGCGACTACCTGTCTGATCTCCACAACCCAGTAACTGGGTAACAAGGTACCCCTTGGCAAGACTGGTGTCAAATCTCAAGCTTCTGACTTCCAGTAACGACTGTCAAAGATCTTCAAATGACAACCGGGACCAACGGCTTAACGTGCTTGCCGAGGCACGGAGGAAACTCGGTATGTTGAAATGGTCACCCATCCACGGACCGACCTCGTCAAGCGTTGCTCAACCTGGATGATCGACCAGTGCGGCTGTTATTATTTAGCCACGAGCTCCTCCAAACTTAGATCCATATTCATACTAAAAAAACCAGAGTTATTTTTCGCTTTGTAGTGTTTTGTTTTGGAAGTCGGTTTGATATTTTTGTTCAAAAGCTTTTTTTTATCTCTTTTTAGTTTTCGTAGGTAACTCCAATTAGCATGAAAATCATTTATAGCTGAAGTAAATCTCATGACGATTCCAATAAGCAAACACGACTAGGATACATTGTTTTATTTCGGAGTTCCAGTGCGTACCTTCCGGTTTCATCATCAGATCGGTTCGCTGGTACCATTTTCATCAGTTACCTACCATTTATTTAAAGTATTTGCTTTATCATAGTTATTTTACTATCCAATATATTTTATATCCGTGACATACTTAGCATTAAGAAGTTCCAATGGCCATCTGCGGTCTTCTTTATCAGTTCTTTTTCACCAAATGATATTTTCTGACTGAAAATGATTGCATCGGTGTTGAAAATACCAAAATCGCTATTTTCTCCAGGATTCCATCGTTAGATCCGGACCTAATGACTGTGGGACTACCTGGGGAGTATTCCCTTTGAAACAAATGAAGACTTTTTTCGAAATAATCGAGGAACATACTACATTAAAAAAAGACGCCGATGAATTGAGAACCTCCTCGTTTTTTTGAAGTCGGTTATTAAGTCAGGGTCACACATTTATGGGATCGAAATATTTATATTTGGTTTAGATTTTATTGCAAGTTTGATAATCGTGAGCTGCCTGACGTCTGCAGAAACCGACGATAAAAATATTATTACGGTCCAGCTAAGTAGGTAAAGGAAAAAAAATCAATACTGTTCATAGACTACGCAGTAAAAGTGAATATAAGATTATTAAAAAAAAAAATACAAATGAAAAACCCGACTATTTAAGAAGCGAACTAAAAATATGTAAACAAGAAGAAAATCATGCTGTGCAGTCAGAGGATACATATTCGTGAGTCACTAATAGGGACACAAAAAAAGTATTGATACTTTGTGGTATCGAGTACATTTCCATTCGATACCGATACTTTTGTACTCAATACTTTGCATTCGATACTTTTACGCAATTAATACTTTACGGCAGGTATCGTATCAAATGAGAAATTAGGTTTTAAATGGGTAATCTTTTAAAATTACCCATTTAAAACTTGCGACCTTATGGTTTGCGTTTATGGTTATGGCAACGCCATCTAGTTCACTCGTTCTGAACCTTCTAGATCATTACATCGATCTTTGCTCGAAATCGTTCCTTCCTCCTTCACAGTTACATTTCTAAACTTTCCTTCATTAATTTACTACACTTACACAAAAGATTACTTGAATTAAGCTACACGGACACTGAAAAACTGATTGCGATGATTTCTTGATTTTTGCAATTTTATTAATAAATTTATTTATTATTATTTAAAAGTAATTCAATATTTATACATACATACAAACACTCATTTATAAATTTTATATACATAAACAGCTATAAGGTAGTATTGTATTTCAAATCACACAAGCTCGTACTCACACGTATACACACCCACACACACATACACACACACAAACACACATGCGCACTTATTAGCTCATTCATCCACTCACATATCTGCTTACTCACGACGTCCGACAGTCTGAGCAACATAATTTAATGGGGGGCCTGGAGTTCTAAAATACAGGCCCAGGCTTAGTTTGGACTCCAGATCTCCCACAAATTACACACTTTGCCAATATTTCTGTGTCTGACTGTAATTTATTTTATTTTTTTTCAATTTATTGATGGGCAATTTGTAGAGATAAGTAATTTTTTTTTATTATTATTATTACACTAATCAATCACTCATTCGTTCGCCGTTGTCATTTAATTTTATCGTAATCGTTTCGCCTAAAGTACTAAATAATTTAATTTTGTTTAAATTTTTTTTTTAATTTTTTATGTTAGTTGTCTTTTTCTATTATTGTTTTAAATTAGTGTACCAATACCATTTGTTTTTGCATGTCCTGCCCTACTGAAGTTAAACTGACGATATTTACTGACTGATATTGACCTATGCTTTATGCACATTAGGGGCGCTAAGAAAAGTACTCAATACCTTGAAGTATCGATACTTTTGTTTCGATACTTTTATGAGTACGATTTTTTTTTGGATACTGCTCATGAGAACAGTATCGATACTTTCTATTCGATACTGTGTCCCTTCTCACTAATCTGTCTACAAACGATAACTACCTAACAAGCAGTCACCTGAAAATTTATAAGTCAAATCAAGAGTCATAATTACGTGGTGAAACGCGAGTATTCTATTAAGTAAATAGTACAAAAAGTGGGAACACAAGAATTCGAGTCAACGTTGTTAAAAATATCCTAGAATCAGCGAAAGAATTTTTGATTGCCACACATTGCCCGAATTTCTCAACACTCACGTCGAACGAAAAAATAAGTAGCGTCATCAGAAACCTGTGTACTCTCGTAACGGCATCTAAAACAGGGGAACACGCAATACCGCGCTATTACTGCGGGAGCTCAGTGACAATGGGAGCTGCTGAACAATGTACGCATTGAAAGCTTTTATACTCACTACCAGGTGGACATACAGATGTGACTGTTGGGGAACTTTGTGTTTTATTTCAGTTGTTTCCTCTGCGTTATATTCGTGTATTAACAAATGGGACAGTGCAGTGTAATGATAAATGAATACTTTTCACAAAGTGGACGATTCTAAAAAGTTCCAGTGCCTCATTGAAAAACATAGGTGTTTGTGAGGGTTTAAGTTAAAGACATATCCTCTCAATTTTCCTGCAAACACCTCCCTGAGAGAATTCTGCCAGAAACATTATTTAAAATTTCGTTTAATGTAAACTAAACCATATCGTGTGATATTATTTTATTAAATATTCTTCTCATCCTTTCAATAAAGGTTAGTCAACCATAAAATTGCATTTTTGTCTCCTTGTTCTTTGCAAGGTGAAACAAGGTATAGGTAAATATGTAGTATATGAAGTTGTCTTAAGCTGGTACCTGCTGCCATTGACAACTAATGCACTTGAACTTTCCCTTTGCAAATACGTACAATCAAGTTTTCACCTAAAGTTTTCTGACAAGAAAGTTCAATATCGCAGAACTCCGTATGTAACAAACCATCTCCCATTCAAACAAGTTACAAAATTTTATGGAATTCGCAACCACAGTCTTAAAGTCATGTCGTTTATATCTCTAGACAGAACTCAGGCGTATTGTGTCTTTATAAGCTGTAGTTACTACAAATGTCCTTGAATCGAAACTACCTTTACGGGATAGTATAGTTCGAGACTGCAATGTGGGACGTTATCCATGAACTGGCCAAAGGACGGGATTCCATGTCGAGAATCGTGAATCTGAAAGGAATCTCGATATGCAAATCTCTGCGCTTCATTTTCACGGGGCTGTGAGCAAATGAATAACTGTGGCATGTATTTGTTACTGATAAATTACTGTTGTTTTTTTTTTTGTATAATCACAAAGGAAAAATGCTACATTATTAAGACTGAAGGTACGAGTGTGTAAACGCCTGACAAAATAGTTTGGTCAAAATGTTGCTTACATAAAATACATTGCTATTTTTTAGCTATAGGCGTAAGTAACCGAGGTCACAATAAAGATCAAGACCATAATTTTTAATGTATCTGAAACCATAAAGCCATTTCTTTTAATATTTTATTACAACCTTCCTATGAAAGAGTCCGAAATATAAAATTTGAGTTTCCTCAAAGCACAATCACGATGTAGATCGTATAAAAGTCGGGGGTCGCTTGAATTAAGTCTAAGAGTAACAGAAGTACTGAAATAGTGATGTCCTGTATATCTTTTGTCCCTGTATGTTGAGAGTAAAGTGGACTTTAATATATACAATTAAGAAGTGACATTTTATAAATGAAAACTTTGCAACATCGTTTGATCATGTGCTTCGCCTGCCTTTTCTGATTACTTTTTTATTAATCATAAGATACCTCTCTCTAGCTACTAAACGATAAAACAAACATGGTTCCTAATAAATCAACAGCATTCTTCCGCCTATTAAAAAAATGCGTCTATCAAACCAGATTCGATGAAAATGAAAAGGAAGCCCTACCCAATACCAATCCTATCAAAAAGGAAGCACTTTATTAAAATTACAAAATGGTAAATTCAATTTCACGGAAGCTTAATTTACAGCTGCACTTAATTAAAGTTCCTGTTAGCAAAATATGAATTTTTGCATGAAATAAAACCGCGCTTTTTATTGTGTAAGTAAAGAGTTGGAATAATTAACCTTACAGTTTTCACGATTTAATATTTCTTGGCAAAATTTAAATATTTTAATTGGTTCGTCTATAGTAGGTACAAAATTTCACACTTAAGAAATTGCTGTGTTCATTTAAACGCTTGTTTCGTAACCAAGACACTCCTCCTTAATGGCTTCTTTTTACCCGGCTGCAAGAAAAGGGTTATGTTTTTCCCACGTATCTTGTAGTATGTATGTAATATTCTTTATACTACACCTGCTCGGAAAGTACCTTGATACTTTATCAAATTTACGGTAGAAAGTACGTCATTGCATATCGAACAAATATGCGGCGAGAAAACGCATCTGAGCGGGAGAGAAAAGTGTATGAAAATCCATTTCTTACGTGGTTTTTCTTTTTTAATTTTGGGTAAGACTATGCGCTGGTAACCTAAATATCAAAAGCCAAAAAGTTTTTACAGTGAGTTTTATCTCCAAGTTCGCAAAATGACACTGGCCACTAGCTGTGTGTTGGATGGTGTCAAACAATTTGAAAAAAGAACCTGTGAAAATTGCAGACGCCATTGGCGCCATTTTCAATTTGTGTGTTGTTTGAGGATTCAGTTTTCGTAGAAAAGTAAAATAAAACAATCAAAATGATAAGTAGTGATAGTGATGATGAAGATTTTTTAACTCCGCCGCAGTTGAAGGAAACAGCAAAAATACTGATTGATAACCTTTTACCAAAGAAATCAATTAAAAAATATAATAAAACTTATGACGAGTTTTTGCAATGGAAAATTGAAAAAAATGCGGCATCTTTTTTTGAAACTGTGTTGCTAGCTTATTTCAGTGGAAAAGCGCAAACATACAAACCAAGTACGTTATGGTCTATGTACTCAATGTTGAAAAGTACTATATTGACAAGAAACGACATAAATATTCAAGAATACAAAAAACTTACAGCATTTCTGAAAAGAAAGTCACCTGAAAATTTATAAGTCAAATCAAGAGTCATAATTACGTGGTGAAACGCAAGTATTCTATTTAGTAAATAGTACAAAAAGTGGGAACAGAAGATTTCGAATCAACGTTGTTAAAAATATCCTAGAATCAGCGAAAGAATTTTTGATTGCCACACATTGCCCGAATTTCTCAACACTCACGTCGAACGAAAAAAATAAGTAGCGTCATCAGAAACCTGTGTAC
This sequence comes from Orthosia gothica, assembly GCA_949775005.1. Taxonomy (NCBI): domain Eukaryota; kingdom Metazoa; phylum Arthropoda; class Insecta; order Lepidoptera; family Noctuidae; genus Orthosia; species Orthosia gothica. The sequence goes on along the minus strand of OX459047.1, from coordinate 10,637,257 downwards.
TCTCGTAACGGCATCTAAAACAGGGGAACACGCAATACCGTGCTATTAATGCGGGAGCTCAGTGACAATGGGAGCTGAACAATGTACGCATTGAAAGCTTTTATACTCACTACCAGGTGGACACACAGATGTGACTTTTGGGGAACTTTGTGTTTTATTTCAGTTGTTTCCTCTGCGTTATATTCGTGTATTAACAAATGGGACAGTGCAGTGTAATGATATATGAACACTTTCCACAAAGTGGACTATTCTAAAAAGTTCCAGTGCCTCGTTGAAAAACATAGGTGTTAGATGTTATACTTTAATGTAATTTTGTGAGGGTTTAAGTTAAAGACATCTCCTCTCAATTTTCCTGCAAACACCTCCCTGAGAGAATTCTGCCAGAAACATTATTTAAAATTTCGTTAAATATAAACTAAACCATATCGTGTGACATTATTTTATTAAATATTCTTCTCATCCTTTTAATAAAGGTTAGTCAACCATAAAATTGCATTTTTGTCTCCTTGTTCTTTGCAAGGTGAAACAAGGTATAGGTAAATATGTAGTATATGAAGTTGTCTTAAGCTGGTACCTGCTGCCATTGACAACTAATGCACTTGAACATTCCCTTTGCAAATACGTACAATCAAGTTTTCACCTAAAGTTTTCTGACAAGAAAGTTCAATATCGCAGAACTCCGTAAGTAACAAACCATCTCCCATTCAAACAAGATACAAAATTTTATGGAATTCGCAACCACAGTCTTAAAGTCATGTCGTTTATATCTCTAGACAGAACTGAGGCGTATTGTGTCTTTATAAGCTGTAGTTACTACAAATGTCCTTGAATCGAAACTACCTTTACGGGATAGTATAGTTCGAGACTGCAATGTGGGACGTTATCCATGAACTGGCCAAAGGACGGGATTCCATGTCGAGAATCGTGAATCTGAAAGGAATCTCGATATGAAAATCTCTGCGCTTAATATTCACGGGGCTGTGAGCAAATAAATAACTTTCGCATGTATTTGTTACTGATAAATCACTGTTTTTTTTTTTTGTATAATCACAAAGGCAAAATGCTACATTATTAAGACTGAAGTTACGAGTGTGTAAACGCCTGACAAAATAGTTTGGTCAACATGTTGCTTACATGAAATACATTGCTATTTTTTAGCTACAGGCGTAAGTAACCGAGGTCACAATAAAGATCAAGACCATAATTTTTAATGTATCTGACACCATAAAGCCATTTCTTTTAATATTTTATTACAACCTTCCTATGAAAGAGTCCGAAATATAAAATTTGAGTTTCCTCAAAGCACAATCACGTTTTAGATCGTATAAAAGTCGGGGGTCGCTTGAATTAAGTCTTAAAGTAACAGAAGTACTGAAATAGTGATGTCCTGTGTATTTTTGTCCCGGTATGTTGAGAGTAAAGTGGACTTTAATTTATACAATTAAGAAGTGACATTTTATAAATGAAAACTTTGCAACATCGTTTGATCATGTGCTTCGCCTGCCTTTTCTGATTACTTTTTTATTAATCATAAGGTACCTCTCTCTAGCTACTTAACGATAAAACAAACATGGTTCCTAATAAATCAGCAGCATCCTTCCGCCTATTAAAAAAATGCGTCTATCAAACCAGATTCGATGAAAATGAAAAGGAAGCCCTACCCAATACCAATCCTATCAAAAAGGAAGCACTTTATTAAAATTACAAAATGGTAAATTCAATTTCACGGAAGCTTAATTTACAGCTGCACTTAATTAAAGTTCCTGTTAGCAAAATGTGAATTTTTGCATGAAATAAAACATAACAAAATGGCTACCCGCGCTATTTATATGACTTTTCTTATTCAACAAAAGAATATCGACATTCCAAACACAGCATCACAGAATAAGACCTATTAAGCTGTCATTTTCGTCAACTGAACAACCATTTATCTTTCATCCAACAATTCACAACAAGAGATCCTCTACGTTCATGCGAGAATATTGTTATTAAATTGTCTAATGAATTCCCGCATTCCCGTCAATCCCGTGTCCCAGAAATTTGTGTCAAATCACTAGCCTCGAGTGGTCACTCGAGACACATTTTGATGTTTTTATAGGGTGATAAACATCACTATATTTTTAGCACCGCAAACTTTATTTTCTTCAGCAGTATGAGTGTAAAGTTCTATGTTTCTGTTTGAGATTTAAAGTTCGTCGCAGCTGTGATGTTAAAAATAAAGTTTTCGCATATAAATAAAGATTTCTAGAGAAAAGCGTTATAGATCCATGTTCCTACGTAAGCTTTTCAAAGGAGATTTCCTTGTTAGTTTCTATATTTATAATACCTCGATGACAATAGGTGAATCTTTCTTTGTATCTTGACGGGTGAAGAACAATATAAACATAGAGTTATAAATAACAATAATTACGAATTACTAAACCGATTTGTTGGTGTATTATTCGTAAGCGAAGTTGTTAAGATTCTTTTAAATTTGATCGCCTGTTCGGGCAGTGTAATTAGGTTTTTACATCATTATATTATTTTCTATACAACTCTGATTCTGCATAAGTGAACTGCTGTGTAGGAGGTAAACCTATCCCCGCCGCTGCCAGAAGCAGTGACATCTAAGGCAGCATCACGAACTTGCTGATAGTTGCTGAGGTTGCTATTCGGGCATATAATTGCAATTGTTAACTAGCGATCTTTACAAATGATTGAAATTATCCATTCAATCCCAGAAAAATATACGTTTCGTGCAGCTTAGACTATGAAAGTTAAGCCGCATGAAAACACACACAGTAGGTATACTAATAATAGGTAATCTACTAGTCTATCAGTAGATAAAGATCTAATCTACTGTGAACAAAAATTTCCAAGAAGATATATTTTCTCAAATTAACTTTCACAGCCTGCATTATGTTATTCTTCAATTTCAACAAGAGTAAGTCGTAAGCCGACCGAAGGGCCCGGAAAATGTCGCGACAAAATGAGTTATTGTACTTTTTACGGCTCAAATTGAAACGGAAGTGGCTTCTGAAATAAAGCCTTCAGTTTTATGTCGAGTCTTTAATTATGAGAAGTAAAGAGTTGGAATAATTAATCTTACAGTTTTCACGATTTCATATATCTTGGGAAAATTTAAATATTTTAATTGGTTCGTCTATAGTAGGTACAAAATTTCACACTTAAGAAATTGCTGTGTTCATTTAAACGCTTGTTTCGTAACCAAGACACTCCTCCTTAATGCTGATCAAAGGCTTTTAGAAGTTATAACCAAAATATAAACCATTTATATGTTTAGAGATAGAATAGAATAGAATATACTTTATTGTACACCAAAAAAGAAAGATATACATCTTTCTTACAAGAAAACTTACTTTCACGGTTATAAATGTGGCGTTATCGCTGACAGTGATATCTACGAGACAACCTTTGGATGGACCTAAAGAACTTAGAATAAAACAGGGGGATGTCTATAAGTTATTCGAAAAAGAAAATATAACCGAAAAGTTTTGATTTTATTAACTTTTTTATCATTTGTACCTATTCTATTACAACAATGATATTATGCATCTGCAATGTTAATGGTTATGGCAACGCCATCTAGTTCACTCGTTCTGAACCTTCTAGATCATTACATCGATCTTTGCTCGAAATCGTTCCTTCCTCCTTCACAGTTACATTTCTAAACTTTCCTTCATTAATTTACTACACTTACACAAAAGATTACTTGAATTAAGCTACACGGACACTGAAAAACTGATTGCGATGATTTCTTGATTTTTGCAATTTTATTAATAAATTTATTTATTATTATTTAAAAGTAATTCAATATTTATACATACATACAAACACTCATTTATAAATTTTATATACATAAACAGCTATAAGGTAGTATTGTATTTCAAATCACACAAGCTCGTACTCACACGTATACACACCCACACACACATACACACACACAAACACACATGCGCACTTATTAGCTCATTCATCCACTCACATATCTGCTTACTCACGACGTCCGACAGTCTGAGCAACATAATTTAATGGGGGGCCTGGAGTTCTAAAATACAGGCCTAGGCTTAGTTTGGACTCCAGATCTCCCACAAATTACACACTTTGCCAATATTTCTGTGTCTGACTGTAATTTATTTTATTTTTTTTCAATTTATTGATGGGCAATTTGTAGAGATAAGTAATTTTTTTTTATTATTATTATTACACTAATCAATCACTCATTCGTTCGCCGTTGTCATTTAATTTTATCGTAATCGTTTCGCCTAAAGTACTAAATAATTTAATTTTGTTTAAATTTTTTTTTTAATTTTTTATGTTAGTTGTCTTTTTCTATTATTGTTTTAAATTAGTGTACCAATACCATTTGTTTTTGCATGTCCTGCCCTACTGAAGTTAAACTGACGATATTTACTGACTGATATTGACCTATGCTTTATGCACATTAGGGGCGCTAAGAAAAGTACTCAATACCTTGAAGTATCGATACTTTTGTTTCGATACTTTTATGAGTACGATTTTTTTTTGGATACTGCTCATGAGAACAGTATCGATACTTTCTATTCGATACTGTGTCCCTTCTCACTAATCTGTCTACAAACGATAACTACCTAACAAGCAGTCACCTGAAAATTTATAAGTCAAATCAAGAGTCATAATTACGTGGTGAAACGCGAGTATTCTATTAAGTAAATAGTACAAAAAGTGGGAACACAAGAATTCGAGTCAACGTTGTTAAAAATATCCTAGAATCAGCGAAAGAATTTTTGATTGCCACACATTGCCCGAATTTCTCAACACTCACGTCGAACGAAAAAATAAGTAGCGTCATCAGAAACCTGTGTACTCTCGTAACGGCATCTAAAACAGGGGAACACGCAATACCGCGCTATTACTGCGGGAGCTCAGTGACAATGGGAGCTGAACAATGTACGCATTGAAAGCTTTTATACTCACTACCAGGTGGACATACAGATGTGACTGTTGGGGAACATTGTGTTTTATTTCAGTTGTTTCCTCTGCGTTATATTCGTGTATTAACAAATGGGACAGTGCAGTGTAATGATATAAGAACACTTTCCACAAAGTGGACTATTCTAAAAAGTTCCAGTGCCTCGTTGAAAAACATAGGTGTTAGATGTTATACTTTAATGTAATTTTGTGAGGGTTTAAGTTAAAGACATCTCCTCTCAATTTTCCTGCAAACACCTCCCTGAGAGAATTCTGCCAGAAACATTATTTAAAATTTTATTTAATATAAACTAAACCATATCGTGTGGCATTATTTTATTAAATATTCTTCTCATCCTTTTAATAAAGGTTAGCCAACCATAAAATTGCATTGTTTTCTCCTTGTTCTTTGCAAGGTGAAACAAGGTATAGGTAAATATGTTTTTTATGAAGTTGTCTTAACCTGGTACCTACCTGCCATTGACAACTAATGCACTTGAACATTCCCTTTGCAAATATGTACAATCAAGTTTTCACCTAAAGTTTTCTGACAAGAAAGTTCAATATCGCAGAACTCCGTATGTAACAAACCATCTCCCATTCAAACAAGATACAAAATTTTATGGAATTCGCAACCACAGTCTTAAAGTCATGTCGTTTATATCTCTAGACAGAACTCAGGCGTATTGTGTCTTTATAAACTGTAGTTACTACAAATGTCCTTGAATCGAAACTACCTTTACGGGATAGTATAGTTCGAGACTGCAATGTGGGACGTTATCCATGAACTGGCCAAAGGACGGGATTCCATGTCGAGAATCGTGAATCTGAAAGGAATCTCGATATGAAAATCTCTGCGCTTAATTTTCACGGGGCTGTGAGCAAATAAATAACTTTCGCATGTATTTGTTACTGATAAATCACAGCTGTTTTTTTTTTTTGTATAATCACAAAGGCAAAATGATATATTATTAAGACTGAAGTTACGAGTGTGTAAACGCCTGACAAAATAGTTTGGTCAACATGTTGCTTACATAAAATACATTGCTATTTTTTAGCTACAGGCGTAAGTAACCGATGTCACAATAAAGTTCAAGACCATAATTTTTAATGTATCTGACACCATAAAGCCATTTCTTTTAATATTTTATTACAACCTTCCTATGAAAGAGTCCGAAATATAAAATTTGAGTTTCCTCAAAGCACAATCACGTTTTAGATCGTATAAAAGTCGGGGGTCGCTTGAATTAAGTCTTAAAGTAACAGAAGTACTGAAATAGTGATGTCCTGTGTATTTTCTGTCCCGGTATGTTGAGAGTAAAGTGGACTTTAATTTATACAATTAAGAAGTGACATTTTATAAATGAAAACTTTGCAACATCGTTTGATCATGTGCTTCGCCTGCCTTTTCTGATTACTTTTTTATTAATCATAAGGTATCTCTCTCTAGCTACTAAACGATAAAACAAACATGGTTCCTAATAAATCAGCAGCATTCTTCCGCCTATTAAAAAAATGCGTCTATCAAACCAGATTCGATGAAAATGAAAAGGAAGCCCTACCCAATACCAATCCTATCAAAAAGGAAGCACTTTATTAAAATTACAAAATGGTAAATTTAATTTCACGGAAGCTTAATTTACAGCTGCACTTAATTAGAGTTCCTGTTAGCAAAATGTGAATTTTTGCATGAAATAAAACATAACAAAATGGCTACCCGCGCTATTTATATGACTTTTCTTATTCAACAAAAGAATATCGACATCCCAAACACAGCATCACAGAATAAGACCTATTAAGCTGTCATTTTCGTCAACTGAACAACCATTTATCTTTCATCCAACAATTCACTACAAGAGATCCTCTACGTTCATGCGAGAATATTGTTGTTAAATTGTCTAATGAATTCCCGCATTCCCGTCAATCCCGTGTCCCAGAAATTTGTGTCAAATCACTAGCCTCGAGTGGTCACTCGAGACACATTTTGATGTTTTTATAGGGTGATAAACATCACTATATTTTTAGTACCGAAAACTTTATTTTCTTCAGCAGTATGAGTGTAAAGTTCTATGTTTCTGAAAGTTCGTCGCAGCTGTGATGTTAAAAATAAAGTTTTCGCATACAAATAAAGATTTCTAGAGAAAAGCGTTATAGATCCATGTTCCTACGTAAGCTTTTCAAAGGAGATTTCCTTGTTAGTTTCTATATTTATAATACCTCGATGACAATAGGTGAATCTATCTTTGTATCTTGACGGGTCAAGAACAATATAAACATAGAGTTATAAATAACAATAATTACGAATTACAAAACCGATTTGTTGGTGAATTTTTCGTAAGCGAAGTTGTTAAGATTCTTTTAAATTTGATCCCCTGTTCGGGCAGTGTAATTGGGTTTTTACATCATTATATTATTTTCTATACAACTCTGATTCTGCATAAGTGAACTTCTGCGTAGGAGGTAAACCTATCCCCGACGCTGCCAGAAGCAGTGACATCTAAGGCAGTATCACGAACTTGCTGATAGTTGCTGAGGTTGCTATTCGGGCATATAATTGCAATTGTTAACTAGCGATCTTTACAAATGATTGAAATTATCCATTCAATCCCAGAAAAATATACGTTTGGTGCAGGTTAGACTATGAAAGTTAAGCCGCATGAAAACACACACAGTAGGTATACTAATAATAGGTAATCTACTAGTCTATCAGTAGGTATAGATCTAATCTACTGTGAACAAAAATTTCCAAGAAGATATATTTTCTCAAATTAACTTTCACAGCCTGCATTCTGTTATTCTTCAATTTCAACAAGAGTAAGTCGTAAGCCGACCGAAGGGCCCGGAAAATGTCGCGACAAAATGAGTTATTGTACTTTTTACGGCTCAAATTGAAACGGAAGTGGCTTCTGAAATAAAGCCTTCAGTTTTATGTCGAGTCTTTAATTATGAGAAGTAAAGAGTTGGAATAATTAATCTTACAGTTTTCACGATTTAATATTTCTTGGCAAAATTTAAATATTTTAATTGGTTCGTCTATAGCAGGTACAAAATTTCACACTTAAGAAATTGCTGTGTTCATTTAAACGCTTGTTTCGTAACCAAGACACTCCTCCTTAATGGCTTCTTTTTACTCGGCTGCAAGGAAAGGGTTATGTTTTTCCCACGTATCTTGTAGTATGTATGTAATATACTTTATTACCTTATATCTTTCAATCCGCTGGACGGATCGCTATCGGCGTCTCCGTAACCTTGAGGACCCAAGATTTTCGACGCTGTGGGCTCTAGTGGACACAGGTCTGGATAAAATTATCTACGCCTGTGTCTACCGCTCGCACAGTGGAGATCAGGAGGCAACCAGGCTCACAGAGTACCTCAGTGAGGCGGCTGATGCGGCACAGCAGCGGTACCCTTCCGCCCAATTAGTGTTACTGGGGGACTTTAATGCCCACCACCAGGAGTGGCTCTTCCCATACCAGTGCACTGACCATGCTGGACGGGAGATGCGTAAGCTTGCGCTTGCGCTTAACCTTACCCAGCTGGTCCAGGGGGCAACGAGGGTGCCGGATGTTGATTCGCACACGGCCAATTGCTTGGACCTTCTGCTGACAACAGAGCCAGACCGATACTCTGTGTCGATAACTTCACCTTTGGGTAGTTCCGACCATTGTCTGGTGAAGTCTGTGTCCGTCTACTCCCCGCCCGATCCCAGCCCAAGAGGCACGCGGCGGGTTTGGCGGTACAGGTCAGCAAATTGGGATGGCATGCGATCTTTCTTCGCATGTTATCCTTGGCAGCCTACTTGCTTTTCTTCGGATGATCCTACGGCGTGCGCGGACAACGTGACGGATGTGTTGCGTCAGGGAATGGAGTACTACATTCCGTTTTCTGACGTAACAATGACCAATGTTGACCGGCCATGGTTTGGCGCTGAATGTCATCGCGCCGACGCGCTTAAACATGAGGCGTACCTGGCATGGGTTGACGCTCGTTCGCGCAAAGCGAGTGACGTGGGTCAAAGGAAGAAAGCCTATAACAGGGCTGCCAAGTCCTGCAAGAAGGTGTTGAGAAGGGCTCGGTTCGACCACATTGGCCGAATAGGGGCCAAACTTGCTTCTTACCCAGCAGGTAGTAAAGCGTTTTGGTCCCTGGCTAAGTCGGTCGAGTCCAACTTCAGCCGTCCCTCACTACCACCACTGCTGAAACCCGACGGGTCGCTGGCCCACTCTGCTGAGGAGAAGGCAAATTTATTTGCCTCTCTTTTTGCGGAATCTTCACGTCTGAACCCTGGTGACGCGCGGCCCCCTTCTTATCCTGATGGATGCGAGACGAGTATGTCGGACATTCGTATCCATCAAAAGGACGTCCGTAAGGTACTGCGCAACCTCGACGTGAACAAGGCTAGTGGCCCGGACGGAATACCAGCAATAGTTCTCAGAACCTGTGCGCCTGAACTGTCTCCGATCTTGACACGCCTATTCCGCCTTTCGTATGAGACTGGAAAAGTGCCGAATGCTTGGAAGCTAGCTAACGTACAGCCCGTGCCCAAGAAGGGTAGTCGAGCTGACCCGGCCAACTACAGACCCATCTCTGTAACGTCCATACTCTGTAAGAGTATGGAGCGTGTACTTAACACGAAGCTCCTGGCATACCTAGAAGCTAACGATATCCTTAGTGACCGCCAATACGGCTTCCGCCGAAATCGGTCTACTGGGGATCTTCTAGCGTATGCCATTCACATCTGGAGTGAGGCCATCGAGAGACACGGGGAAGCGCTTGCCGTCTCCCTCGACATCTCGAAGGCTTTTGATAGGGTCTGGCACGAAAGCCTTATTGGTAAGCTTCCTTCATTCGGTTTGCCCGGTGGTCTGTGTGATTGGATTGCAGACTTCCTGAGAGATCGGTCCATTCGAGTGGTTATCGATGGCTGCTCGTCGGACCAATTGGATATCAATGCCGGGGTCCCTCAGGGGTCGGTACTCTCAGCAACTTTATTCTTGCTGCATATTAACGATCTGCTTAAACCCGGCACCTTTGGGTATGCAGACGACAGCACTGTTGCTGAGAGATACTTGTCCAACGCTCGTGCTACCGGGCCTCAGATCCGGTCTCTCCGGGAGGCCATGGTGGAGCGCTTGAACCTGTCCTTGCAGGCAGTCTCCGAATGGGGCGATGCCAATCTGGTCAGGTTTAATGCCGCTAAAACCCAGGCGTGTCTTTTTTCCGCTAAAAAGAGCCAATTTTACCCAGATCCAACTTTCCGAGATGCGACTGTGCCAATAACTGACCATCTTGAGCTTCTTGGCGTTACGTTGACATCTACTCTCAATTTTGGCCCTTACATTGAGGCAAAGGCTCAGCTGGCTGCCAAAAATCTGGGGATCCTTGCAAAGGTGAGACGGTACTTCACGCCGGAACAGCTCCTCAACTTGTATCAAGCGCAAGTTCGATCATGCATGGAGTACTGTTCTCATCTCTGGGACGGATCAGCCAAATACCAGCTTGACGCACTAGAGTCGATCGAAAAGCGAGCCAAGAGGCTCATCGGCGATGAGGCGCTGGTCAAGTCAAAGCTCCAGAGTCTTGAACATCGTCGCCGAGTTGCCAGCCTGTCGGTTTTTTATCGGTTACATTTCGGGGAGTGTGCGATGGAATTGCACGATATAATTCCACCTAGCCCGTTCCATCATCGGACTACCAGACGTACGGCGATGCGCCATCGATACATGGTAGACATCCCACCCATACGCACAAAACGTTTTGGGAACACTTTTATTATGCGTACAGCTAAGGAGTGGAATTCCCTGCCGGAGTCTGTGTTTCCCGATAGCTACAATCTAGGGGTCTTTAAGTCAAGAGTGAATAGGTTATTTCTAGGCAAGCGTGTTTCACCGTCGACCACATCATCGCTTACCATCAGGTGAGATTGTGGTCAAGCGCGAGCCTATAGGTTATAAAAAAAAAAAAAAAAAAAAAGGATTTCCATAATTAAGTCGTCGTCAGATAGGTCTTAACCGCCCAATTGTTTTCAGATAAGTGTCGTTAAAAAAAAGAAACATGGCAGCTTTTAGGCGCCATTATTGTGGGAGACCAAAGGCTTTTAGAAGTGATAACCAAAATATAAACCATTTATATATTTAGAGATAGAATAGAATAGAATATACTTTATTGTACACCAAAAAAGAAAGATATACATCTTTCTTACAAGAAAACTTACTTTCACGGTTATAAATGTGGCCTTATCGCTGACAGTGATATCTACGAGACAACCTTTGGATGAACCTAAATAACTTAGAATAAAACAGGGGGATGTATAAAAGTTATTCGAAAAAGAAAATATAACCGAAAAGTTTTAATTTTATTAACTTTTTTATCATTTGTACCTATTCTATTCCAACAATGATATTATGCATCTGCAATGTAAACTGGTAACTGCACAGTTTACATGGCACACAATTTAATTCTAAACTCCCTTTTTATTTCATACCTCAATCCACATGGGAATTATATGTTTGTGTAAAACTTTCTGTCTGTCTGTTCGGACCACTTAACACATTACATTTTTCAAAAAAATCTCTCGTTGTCTTTACCTGTTATCCAATAATTATTTGTCATATTTTTCCTCAGAACCCAGTGTCTGTTGCCAAACAAATACACAAATTGTTTATTCCGCTTCTGCAAGCGCAATTCTTGACAGATTGTGAATGTTTATATCGAACCTTCCTGACAGATTATATTATTTTTGTAGGAAAGTACCTATCTATGTAAGAGTGACACTTGTATTAAATGTTTATTTATTAACAAGCGTCCCGCCCCGGCTTCGCACGGGTAGTAGAGCATTTAATTTATGCCTACATGTTTTTTCAGTCGTAGAGTCCTTTCATTCGGTGTGAGATCCACGCTCTATTTATTTTCGCGCCTATCAGTTTTTATTTTGCGATAACTCCTTAAGACATTCATTTAAATTACCTATAAAGTGTAAACGATAATCATTACGTACATTACATGCATAAGGTAACTATCGTATTTAAGTTGATAAGGATTAATATTGTTTCCGTCTAAATAGCTTTTCAATTACCGCATTGTACGTGATATTTTTTTTAAATTAAATTTAGTTTTTTTTTATTTTACCTTTGTATACATTATTTTACCGATTGTTTTGTACATGTGTAAACATCTTTCATCATCTTTCATTTTATTTTCTTTTGTTAATTTATTATATAATCTTTTTTTTGTTTTTCTTACGACTTATTCTCGGGCCTACGTCGTCCCCTCATATCTAAGTACTAATGCTGTAACATGGACATTCACGCGACAGACATGCAACCTTCACCAGGTCATCGGTCCAGGTCTATAGGAGTCCTTCCAACGCAACGGCTTCTGGTTCGCGGTCACCACTCTAGAACTCTTCTGCCCCATCGGCCATCCGTTCTGGGGGCAATGTGCCCTGCCCACTGCCATTTAAGTTTGGCAATTCTTCGCCTATGCCAAACCCTGGTTCTCTTGCGGATCTTTACATTTCTGATTCAATCACGCAAGTGTACACCAAGCATAGCCCTCTCCATTGCCCTTTGTGTGAACTTTCTGATGAGGCCCATTGTGAACGACCACCTCTCAGAGCCATAGGTCATAACTGGCATGCAAACTGGTTTTCTTCTGGTCTTCAACTTTCGTCTTGAGACACTGTGGTAAGTTGGACGAGAAGATACCGCGTAACTTCGCAAACGCTGCCCAGCCGAGTCGTATTCGACGGTTGACCTCATTCTCGAAGTTGGCACTACCCAACTGGATCGTTTGTCCCAGGTAGACATATTCGTCCACCACTAGTGGAGTGGGTATAACATGGGCGATCAACATCACCTTGGTTTTGTCCATGTTTATTTTAAGACCCACTCTTTCGAAAGCTCTACTGAGGTCATCGAGCATTATCCTGAGGTCCTCCATGGTCTGAGCCATGACCAATGCGACACAGGGATTTTCAACTACATCTAGTTTGACCCGAAACAGACTCTATTATAGCTGGAAAAACTTCATCCCAATGACGACCTGGAAGCTCTATACAAGTGGCATGCTATCATCGAAAGCGTTGCGATAGCGATTGGTAAAATATAAGGGTTGGCCAAACGCTTTCAAAATGTCATGTGACCAATCGCTTACATTTTGGCATTTCAGCCATCGCCATTGCTTATAGAATGACATGTTCCAATGCCTCAGGTCTTAATATGGTATATCAAGGTTTAAAAGAAGTGCGCCGTTCTAAAGTGTGTATATCATTCAGTAGCTGAACTGTCTCTTAAAGGGCAAACTGCAGGTGTTAACGTTCCCAATAATGCTTAAATAAAGTAAAAGATTATTCTGAAGCTACCAAGAGTACCAAGCATTCATAAAAGAGAGCAAGTGGTAGTAAACTTGAGGACACTCCGTTTTATTTATTGGTTGACAGAATGTGCAGTAAAGTAAAGGTTTATGGTGCCGAACGGAACTCGCGATGCATACAGTGCGTTTATGAGGTCTTAGAACTCTGGTGTTAAGTTTTGAGTGTGGACTGTGTAACGTTACGTATAGCGCCGGAGAGCTATACGTAAGCCACGTTAATAAAAATAAATAATTAAAAATTAAGAAAAAGGATAAAGAATATAAAACTATAGTAGTAATAAGAATATCAAAGAATACTTATAATAGAGTTACAAAAATTGATACAATATCAAAAGACATGAAGATGGTTTGTGGAGTGTTATGAAACGTAAGTAGATCTTGAATAAATACCACAACTGTTAGAATCTTGTGCTCATTAAGAAGTTCACAAGTTCTTGAACGTGAGGAAATGGTTTAGGAATAGATAGTATTGATACTGATCTTATATTTTTACGCTCCAAGTATTGCAAGTAAGTTCTATATTTCTGAACGTGTTGTAAGATTTTAAATGGTTATAACTACCAGGCTATCAATGCTTAGAAATGGTTGAAATGGTTGAAGATGTAAAAGATAGGTAGTATTTACAAAAAAAAAATACGTTTTATCTTGCCATATGTAGTCAGACTGCTTCAGAGTAGGTACAGGCGCTGTTTTCAAAAACATTTAAAATATTACAAGATTCAATTACTAGTATGAAGATAATTTCTTTTATATTTCTAAAAAGGCGTGAGTTTATGTATGTATGTATTTCTAAACATCTCAATTACTATAAAATAACTAAGACTTACTTTCAAACCACACATATAGAAATGGTTATGTCTGAGTGACACACACAAGATGTCCACAAACTTAACTTTAATCGAACAATACAACAAAAAGGAAGCATCAGATTAGTTTCAAACATCCGAAGGGTCAATTCCACCAAAACAGTAAAAGTTTTTACAGTCCCAGTAAACGGTTCGAGTTTTGCCCAAAAGCATTTCGCCCTCAGGGTTTCCTGTATACAGGAAAAGTTTTCATATTATTTGTTTGTTTTCTAAACTATCAAGAACTTATGATTACAAAGCTGTTTATCTAAGACACATAAGTTTTGTATTGTTCGATCCGCCTGCTCGGTTAAAAAAATATTTTCTGGTTAAATATAGTTTCTGGTAAAGTTGCAAGTGTTACTGTTGAACATGAGGCAAAGGTATTGGATTTTACATCTAGAATTTTTATGGTAATAGGCTCCCCAACTTATTTTATGGCACTTTAACATAACTGGTAAAATGTAGGTTTACACTTCTGCCTGAACCTTTGGAGAAAGCAGACGCATTGTTAGACGTTATTATGTGACAGATTAAATTAAAAATACTCATTAACAATTTTAAAAATTTTAATAAGAAAAAACTTTGTACACTTTTTGTAATAAATTAAATAATGAACATTATCTTAAACCTTATCATATTAAAATTATATGAATAAATTATTTACTTAAACTTTAAATAACAGTCATAATAATCTTAAATAAATAAATGCATTATTAGAAACTGATTAATACATCAACTTATAGTTGTTAAAAACTTACGTTGTTATTTATACATTCTAATTTTAAAACATTTTATCAGTTTTCCTGACCTTTTTGAAAAAAACCTTTTAACAGAATAAGTCACAAGGTTACCTCCTCCCCTCATCCCCTTCTATACGCACTTAATTACAGTTGGCTTATAGATACGCTATTTATTATTTTAAATTATGAGATTTAAGATACATGAAGGTTGAATTTTATGAAAATAATGATAAAAAAATCAAAGTTACAATGTTTTTTTTTAATGTACGTGTATTCGTTATGTTGGTATTTACGAAAAAAAAAATGAAGATACAAAAATAAATCTTTCAGCACAAAACAGGGTAGTATTACACGAGAGGACCGCATGCTGCGTTGACGTGCACGTGTGACCGTGGTAGAAAATGATGTAATCACTTATCAGTGCTAAATAAATATATTGTATCAGAGCAATGTTGTGGTAGCCAGCTGACGTCACTTACTCAAGCCTGGTATCCAGGTAATAAACGGAGTAGACCTGTGTGATAGTCCAATTTTCTTTGTAAAAATTAATAGCTGGGTATTGAAAGTTGTTTTACCTCAGAAGATGAGTGATGATTATAAAAGCCTTTAAGGGCGTTTGTGCACTGAATTGTATTCCTGTTTTTAACGAACATCATAAAACTGGATCTGAATACTCAAATATCCTTAGAAATAATCACGAATACGATCGAGTGCACAAATACCCTGACTCTCCAAATTATACAAAATCACTTTTAATTTATTGACAGTACATATGAATAGCAGATGCAGAGCAGTGGTGGCCCAGTGGTATTGGCCGCGACTTACAAGTTGTAGGTCGTGGGTTCGAGCCCAAGCAGGCGCTTTACTTTGTGTAAATTATTTCTTCACCACTGCTCTCAAAAACGGTGAAGGAAAACGTCGTGAGGAAACCGGCATGTCCTAGAACCAAAAATTCGAAGATATGTGACATCCACCAACCCGCACTGGGCCCGTGTGGTGGATTACGGCCCATTCCCTCTCTCAGAGAGGAGGCCTGAGTCCCAGCAGTGGGAAAATTTATATGCTGTTGATGTGATATGAATACAAACAACTTAAATACGGGGACTCCTCTAAAATTGAAAATAATATAGCCGCACCACACGTTTTGTCGAGTTACTTATAAGAAAATATAATAAAGTTAGGGACTGAAGAACTCCTTTTTTTATATTACGTAATTACGCAACTTCTTCTCCTATTAGTTGATAAAAACTCACAGTAACACAAAATGTGAAATGTGTTTGTTTCGAACAATTTACGTAAGCTTTCGAGGGAGATACAGAGTAATGAAGTATCTCCTGTGGTGAAATACTCGAATGCTGCAGTGTTACGTCACGAAATTGCACGTAAATTAACGATCTGAGCACGTGCCTCTTTGGTGGATAGTGATATACATTACAAAGGGAACATGACGAAGCAATGTACAATGTAATTATTATAGAACGTTTGTGGAATATACATATTAATCAGTGGCAATCGATGACGAAAATTGGAGTGAAATGGTTTGTATTTGTGGATTGCAACTGGAATGGTTGCCTGATATCTAGATTGTTAACATTTTATCTCGTTTTACATTGTTTTATCTTTTGTTTATTTATTATATAATCATTTTTTGTTTTAGTATCTTACGACTTATTATCGGGCCTGCGTTGTCCCCCCATCTAAGTACTGCTGTTAACTGCTGTAACATGGAAATATTGTAAAACCAAACAATTTTTTAAAAGAGTTACCATGGAGTTTCTTGCCGGTTCTTCTCCATAAGAATCGACCAACCCGAACCGTGCACATTGTCGACGTTTTATAAGTGCCCATGTAGGCCTATGTGAAATAAAAATTATTGATTTTGATTTTGATTGCATCTGTTTTTGAGCGATAGGCTTTTGAACTTAATTAAAAACGGACCAATTTTGGAATAATTACTCTTTCGAACAAAAAAAAATTTTCAAAATCAGTCACACAAAAAAAAAAGAAAAGCAAATATGAAGTCGAACATATAACCTACTCCTTTTTGGCAAGTCGGTTTAAAAGTGGGAACACAAGATTTCGAGTCAACGTTGTTAAAATAGCCGGGAATCAGCGAAAGAATTTTGAATTGCCATACATTGCCCGATTGTTCAACACTCACGTCCTACGAAAAAATTAGTAGCATCATCAGAAACCTGTGTACTCCTGTAACGGGCTCTAAGACAGGGGAACACGCAATACCGGGCTATTACTGCGGGAACTAAGTGACAATGGGAGCCGAACAATGTACTTACTTACGCATTGAAAGATTTTATGCTCACAACCCGGTAGTGCACATACGGAGAGATCATTTTATGTACGTTTAATTTGTGTTATATAGTGTAGCAATCAGCTGCCTAACCTTTTCCTAGTTATGTTGGAGTCAGCTTCTAGATTAATGAGACGCAGCATTTTTTACATAGAATGACTGCGAATCTAACCTCACAACCCAGTAATTGAGTAACGCTAGTAACCTAGGAACACTATAATTGGTTACTGGGTTGGGTTAAAATGACAGCCGAGACCGAAGGAGCACCGTGCGTAAAAAATGGTCACAAATACACGAACTGATCTCGGCAAGTGTTGCTTAAGCTTGAAGATCGACCCGTGCAGATGTTATTGAAAGAAAGGAAAAAACACTCGCTTTCTATGGTGAAAATAAGTAGCGTCATCAGAAACCTCTGTACTTTCGTAACGGCATCTAAAACAAGGAACACGTAATACCAGGCTATTACTGCGGCAGCTAATTGATAATGGGAGCCAAACAATGTACGCATTGAATGCTTTTATAGTCACAACCTGGTGGACATACAGATGTGACTGTTGGGGAACTATGTGTTTTATGTCAGTTGTTTCCTCTACGTTATATTCATAAATTAAAAAATAGAGAAGTGCAGTGTAATGGTAAATGAACACTTTCCACAAAGCGGGCGGTTCAAAAAAGTCCCAATGCCCCTTTGATAAACAGAGAACAAACATATGTGTTGTACGTTATTCTTTAATGTCATTTTGTTAGAGGTCGAGACATCTTCTCTCAATTTGCCCGCAAGCACCTCCCAGTGAGAATCTGCAAGACACATTCTTTAAATTTTTTATTTAATATTTACCAAACCATATCATGTGGCATTATTTTATTAAATCTTCTCATCCTTTTAATAAAGGTTGGCCAACCATAAAATTGCATCGTTTTCTCCTTATTCTTTGCAAGGTGAAACAAGATATAGGTAAATATATACGTAGTATATGAAGTTGTCTTAATCTGGTACCTACCTGCCATTGACAACTAAGGCACTTGTCCCACCGCCAACGATCAGCGAACAGCGAGTAGAGCTAGAACCTATTACGAGGTTGCAAGCAGCAAGAAGTAAGTGTGAGTGCCGATTTACCGCTCAGCTATGAGCGAATATTTATGTGCGATGGGTGATTACTGGCATCACTCGCTCGGGCTCAGTTGGTTGATCAGCGAAGCGAGCATCGTCGAGCGAGTATGATCTTTTATAGCTCTTGCCGCTGCGACAAACTTGTGGTGAGAGAGTACTCGCCGGCAGTGTGAACAGCCAGCGATAAACTATTTAATATAATATGTGTATCTTTTCAGCGAGCAAATAGACTTGTTTTCTATTAAAGTGTGTTTTATTTTTATTTTTATTGTATATGAACATGCCAACAAATATGTAAAATCAAGTTTTTACCTAAAGTTTTCTGATAAGAAAGTTCAATATCCCAGAACTCCGTATG
Source organism: Orthosia gothica (assembly GCA_949775005.1). Taxonomy (NCBI): domain Eukaryota; kingdom Metazoa; phylum Arthropoda; class Insecta; order Lepidoptera; family Noctuidae; genus Orthosia; species Orthosia gothica. The sequence goes on along the minus strand of OX459047.1, from coordinate 10,618,569 downwards.
TCACAAACCATCTTCCATTCAAACAAGATACAAAATTTTATGGAATTCGCAATCACAGTCTTAAAGTTATTCGTTTATATCTCTAGACAGAACTCAGGCGTATTGTGTCTTTATAAATTGTAGTTACTACAAACGCCCTTGAAGCAAAACTACATTCACGGGATATAGTTCGAGACTGCAATGTGGAACTTTATCCATGCATGGACCAAAGTACAGGATTCCATGTGGAGAATCGTGAATGAGAAAGGAATGTCGATATGAAAATCTCTGCGCTTCATTTTCATGGGGCTGTGAGCACATAAATAACTGACGAACTGTCGTATATATTGGTTACTGATAAATTAATAATGAATCTTATTTTTTGTCACAAAGAAAAATGCTACAGGATTAAGATTGAAGTAACGAGTATATAAACGCCTAACAAAATAGTTAGGTCAAAATGTTGCCTATATAAAATACCTTGATATTCTTTAGCTACAGGCTTAAGTAACCGAGGTCACAATAAAGTTCAAGACCATAATTTTAAGTGTATCTGAAACCATAAAACCATTTCTTTTAATATTTTATTACAACCTTCCTATGAAAGAGTCCGAAATATAAAATTTGAGTTTCCTCAAAGCACAATCACGTTGTAGATCGTATAAAAGTTGGGGGTCGCTTGAATAAAGTCGTAAAGTAACAGAAGTACTGAAATAGTGATGTCCTGTATATCTTTTGTCCCGGTATGTTGAGAGTAAAGTGGACTTTAATATATACAATTCAGAAGTGACATTTTATCAATGAAAACTTTGCTACATCGTTTGATCATGTGCTTCTCCCGCATTTTCTGATTTCTTTTTTTATTAATCATAAGGTATATATATATAGATAACACAAACATGGCGCCTAATAAATAAGCAGCGTCATGCCGCCTATAAAAAAATTGCGTCCATCAAAACAGATTCGATGAAAATGAAAAGGAAGCCTTACCCAATATTGGCACTTTATTAAAATTACAAAATGGTAAATTCAATTTCACGGAAGCTTAATTAACAGCTGCAATCAATTTAAGTTCCTGTTAACAAAATGTGATAATGTTTGCATGAAATAAAACAGAACAAAATGGATATCCACGCTAATTATTATGAGGACTAACCAACCGTGATTATGTATAATTTTGAATGGGCCAGTTGGCAATGGTATGCACGATAATATTATTATGATTAATTTATGTCATTATTGTGTTAATGACATTGGATTTAATTTCATGCAAAAGCATATTCATAGTAGTATACGAGTATGAAAGGTATTTAGATGAGAAGTTCATCATTTCAGCCGAAAGACGACCACTGCTGAACTTTATCCAAGAGTCGCCACAAAGACCTATCCCGTGCGTTTTGCAATCAGTGGTTTCCCGCAACCTTAAAGAGGTCACCTAAACAATAATATTGAGGTGAGAAGATGTTCAAAGCGCCGCTGAAAGAAAATAATAACCGCCGCACGGGCGATCTTCAAGGTTAGGCAACTCTTGCCGAGGCCTAAGTAACTGAACGTTTTTCTGCTGAAATTATGATGATAATAACATCTACGTCAGAAGCAACGATCGTTTGCCCAGATTACTTTACCAAAAAACCGGTCAAGTGCGAGTCGGACTCGCGCACGAAGTGTTCCGTTCCATTATAGCAAAAAACAGCAAAAGTATCACGTTTATTGTATGTGAGCCCCACTTAAATATTCATTTTATACTGTTTTTAGTATTTGTAGCGGCTGCTTGCAGCAATATAAATACATCATCTGTGAAAATTTCAACTGTCTAGCTATCACTGTTCATGAGATACAGCCTGATGACAGACGGACAGACAGACAGACAGATAATAGGGTCCCATTTTTTTACCCTTTGTGTACGGAAACTTAAAAAGGTATAACTTTTTTTATTTAACAAAAGAATATCGACAACCCAAACACAGCATTTCTCAACCTACTAAGCTGTCATTTTTGTGAACTGAAAAACCATCGAACAATAATTCACTACAAGAGATCCTCTACGTTCATGCCAGCATAATGTTGTCACATTGTCTAATGAATTCCCGCATTCCTGGAAATCCCGTATCCCGGCAATTTTTGTCACAACACTAGCCTCGAGTGGTCACTCGAGACACATTTTGATGTTCTTATAGGGTGATAAACATCACTATATTTTTATTACCGCAAACTTTATTTTCTTCAGCACTTTGGGTGTAAAGTTCCATGTTTCTGTTTGAGATTTAAAGTCCGTCGCAGCTGTGGAGTTAAAAATAAAGTTTTCGCATACAAATAAATATTTCTAGAGAAAAGCGTTTTAGATCCATGTTCTCAAGTAAGCTTTTCAAAGGAGATTTCCTTGTTAGTTTCTATATTTATAACATCTCGATAGCAATAGGTGAATCTATCTTTGTATCTTTCCGGGTCAAGAACAATATAAACATAGAGTTATACTCGTAAATAACAATTATTACGAATAACTAAACCGATTTTTTGGTCTATTATTCGTAAGTGAATTTGCTGAGATACTACTAAGTTTGATCCTCTGTTTAGGAAGTGTAATTCAGTTTTTCCATCATTATATTTCCTATACCATTCTGGTTTTATTTTACATAAGTGAACTCCAGTGTAGGCGATAAACCGATCTCGGACGCTACCACAAGCATTAACATCTAATGGAGCATGCCAAACTTGCTTCTGGTTGCAACCAATTTTCGAGGTCGCCTCTTTTACATTAAGCCACTTAATTGCAATACATGTATTTAACTAGCGAACTTGACGATTCATCGAAATTATTCATGCCGTAGTCAAATCCCATAAGAATATACGTTTCCTGCGCTTTTGACCATCGAAGTGAAGCCGCGTGGTATTGGGTACGCAGATGACAGTACTGTTTCAAAGAGATACTTGTCCAGCGCAAAAACCAGCGTGGATGAAGTTCGTTCCTTGAGAGAGGCTATGGTGGAGCGGTTTACCGCTAAAAGGAGTTGTTTCGATCAAACTCCTTTTTTTCGGGGTACGTCTGTTCCTGTAACTGATTGGCTCGAGCTCCTAGGCATGGGTTTGACATCCGATTTCAACTTCGGCGCTCCCATTGAGTACTAAGTCCAAATTGCGGCCAAAAAAACTGGGCATCCTAAACAGAATGAAGTGATATTTTACGCCTGGACAGTTTTAACTGAATACACAGCGCAAGTCCGATCCTGCATGGAGTATTGCAGCCACATTTGGGACGGCTCAGCTAAATATCAACTTGCTGCGCTTGACTCGGTGGAACGCAGAGCACATTGGCGACGTTGAACTGGTGAATGCCAAGCTTCACAGCTTGGGTCATCGCCGCAAGGTTACGTACTTGTCAGTCTTGTACTGATTGTGCTTCGGTGAGTGTGCTCAAGTACTCCACGGCCTCATCCTTCCGGCCCCCTTCTACCATCGGACATCTAGACGCAAGATTTCATCTTTATCTGGTTGCCATGCCACCAATTCAAACCAATAAGCGCTTCCAACATCCCTCAAAATACGCAAAGCGACTGATTGGATTTCACTGCCTGCGTCTGTGTCTCCGAACGCATTCAACCTGAATCTCTCCATAGTTAGAGTAAACAGGCTCCTTCTGGGTAAGCTCACTCCATCGTAAACTCTGTCTTTGTTACCTCTGACCTAAACTCGAGTCAAGAGCTAAGCAAACACAATAAAATTAAACACACAGTATTACAATAATCTACTGTGACCAACAATTTGTAAGAAGATTTATTTTCTCTAATTAACTTTCACAACCTGCATTCTGTTTTTCTTCAATTTCAACAAAAGTAATTCGTAAGTCGACAGAAGGACCCGGAAAAGGTCGCGCCAAAATGAGTTATTGTACTTTTTACGGCACTAATTGAAACAGAAGTGGCTGCTGAAAAAAAGCCTTCAATTTTATGTTGAGTCTTTAATTATGGGAAGTAAAGAGTTGGAATAATTAATCTTACAGATTTCACGATTTTATGTTTCTTGGCAAAGTTTAAAATATTTAAATTGCTTTGTCTATAGTAGGTACACAATTTCACACTTTAAGAAATTGCTATGTTCTTTTTATAAACGGTTGTTTTGAAATCAAGACACATCCTTTTTACCCGGCAGGGAAAGGGTTATGTTTTTCGCGCGTATCTGTATAGTATGTATGTAGTATTCTTTTCATCCCACCATCTGTATATCAGTATTTTTAATCTTCAATACCTGAGTGGAAAAGCCGTTTTTATTCACTAGAGGATAAAGTAAATTGAATTTAGAACATCGTGTGCACTAAGTTTGTGAATTAAAAAAAACATTAAACCTATTTACTGCTACCTCTATGGTGCCGAATATATCATACAACTTTTTTTAAATTTTTTAAAAACTCAGACTCGGAACCTTCTTGGTGATCTTTTTTCAATTTGCTTTGTACGCGGTTCTAACCATCTCCCTCTCTCTCCAACGTTCACGCCAAGGGAATCCGATGAATCGGTACAACTATTAAGTATGACAGATAGTTTACCGAAAAACAGTACACAAGTGACTAACACCAATATTACAGTACCAAACAAAAATATTACACTCAATTTAAATAACTGTAGCAACGTTACTTTAAAATTTTCTTAATTATACCTTAGTATTATTTTGTTATAATTTAAAGATTATTCTGTAATACTTACCTGTCATAATGTAGTAATTAATACGTAAACGTTTTTTTTTTGCATTTAGTCATTTCCTCGCTGAGGTGGAATGGAAAGTTACGTGTTGCACTCGAGTGCAAAGATTTTTCACCTCGTGCTCTTTTGATTCCCTCGCTAACGCTCAGGATTCTAATTTTGAATCACTCGCTGTGCTCGTGATTCAATTTTAGAATCCTTCGCTTGCTCGGTCATCAAAATTGAACACGCGGTTAAAAAGCAACTTTGCACTCTTGTATAACAAATAACTATTATAACCTCATATCTTTCAATCCGCTAGACGGATTTTCATAATTAAGACGACGTCTGTTAGAAAGGTATTGACCGCCGAAGTGTTTTTAAATAAGTAACGTTAAGAAAAAGAAACATGGCGGCTTTTGGGTACCATTTTGTGGGGATTCCAATTTTACTTTATTCCAAACCCATCAAGTGGGGTATCAAAATTAAGGCGTTTTAGAGGTGATTACAAATATATATACCACTTATAGGTCATACAAAAAAAAAAAGTTGTAAATAAAAAAGTTATTAAAATCAAAACATCCGATTAAGCAATTGGGTTTTTGCGAACTAAAAGATGTAAACAAGAAAATATCACGCTGTGCAGTCGTAGGATACATATTTGCTAGCAAACTGACTAAACTTTAAATATCCTCCGCAGCAGTCAGTTTTTTTTTTATTTTGTTTTTTTTTTATTATTTGTACCAGTTCTGTTCCAACAATGATATTATGCACCTGCTATTTAAACTGGTACACAGTTTCCATGGCAGGTGCATAGGTTGCATCGATTTTTTTTTTTTTTTTGAGCTTGGAGAAATGCTCATGCATACTGCGCATGAAGTCTTTGTTGGTATATGTTACATCAAGTTTTAATAAATAAATTCAGGTATCAATTTCATCCTAAACTTCATTTTATTTCAAACCTAAATCCACATGGGAATTTTATGTTTGTGTAAAACTTTCTATCTGTCTTTTCGGACCACCTAACACATTTTATTTTTCAGAAAAACTCTTGTTGTCTTTACCTGTTATCCAATAATTATTTGTCAAAATTTTCCTCAGAACCCAGTGTCTGTTGCCGGATAAATATACAAATTGTTTATTCCGCTTCTGCAAGCGCGATTCTTGAAAAATGTTTACATCGAACCTTTCTGACCGATCATATTATTTTTGTAGGAAAGTAGCTATCTATGTAACAGTGAGACTCGTATTAATTGTTTATTTATTTACTAGCGTACCGCCTCTGCTTCGCACGGGTAGTAGAGCATATTAGTTCATACCTACATGCTTTTTTTGTCATAGAGTCCCGTCATCGGTGTGAGATCCACGCTCTATATATTTTCGCGCGCGTTACATTTTTAATTTGTGATAAATCCTAAGACATTCATTTAAATTGTATGGTGTAAACGATAATCATAACGTACATGACATGCTTAAGCAAACTAAAGTATTTAAGTTGAAAAGAATTAACACTGTTTCCATGACCATGTGACCATTTTTTTGGAAGTTCGAATGGGTATCCAGTAAGTTATCATTAGAACAAAGACATATGACTTCGCAGACTTTTCTGTAGTAATTTAAAGCCGATAGAATACCTTCATACATTGTTAAGTTATATCTTAAAGGGATTAGGCAGCGTTTTAGATAAAAAGCTCCCAGGCAGCTTGACTTTTTCCGACAGTTTCATTAATTACCATAAAGTTTCAACCAATTTACACAAAACCTGAACCACTCTCTATTGGTGAAAACCGCATGAAAATCCGTTGAGTAGTTTTTAAGTTTATCATCAGACAGACAGACGTGGCAGGGGACTTGGTTATGTGATATGTAGTGATTTCATCATCATCATTTCAGCCAAAAGTCGGCCACTGCTGGACATAAACCTCCTCGAACCGTCGCCACATTTGTCGTCCAGCGGATCCCCGCAATCTTTCACCAGGTCATCGGTCCACCCGGTGAGAGGCCTTCAAACGCAATTTCTTCCGGTTCGGGGTCGCCACTACAAAACTTTTCTGCCCCATCGGCCATTCGTTCTGCGAGAAATATGCCCTTGCACTGCAATATGCAATGCCACTTTAGTTGGACAATATTCGTACGACTATGTCGGTAACCCAACCAGGGTTACCGACATAGTCGTACGAATATTGTGCTGTTCTAGCGGATCCCTACATTTCTGATCACGCAAGGATACGCCGAAAATAGCCCTCTCCATTGCCCTTTGGGTGATCTTTCTGATGAGGCTCACTGTGAGCGACCACGTCTCAGAGTCATAGGTCATAACTGGCAACACAAAATGGTCATAGACTTTTGTCTTGAGACACTGTGGTAATTTGGACGAGAAGATAACGCGCAACTTCACAAACGTCGCGCAGCCGAGTCGGATTCGTCGGTTGACCTCTTTCTCGAAATTGGCCCTATCCAACTGGATCGTTTGTGCCAGGTAGACATAGTCGTCTCCGACCTTGATAGGAGTGGGTGTGACATGGGCATTCAAAATCACCTCGGTTTTGTCCATGTTCATTTTAAGATCCACTCTTTCGGAAACTTTACTGAGATCATCGAGCATTGTACTGAGGTTCACCATGTTCTCAGCAATGACCAATGTGATATAGAGATTTTCAACTACATGTAGTTAGACTGGAAGCAGAATCCATTATAGCTGGAAAAAAAACCTTCCAAATGACGATCTAAAAGCTCTAGACAAGTGGCATGCTGTCATCGAAAGCGTTGCGATGGTGTGGTATATGGGATCGCCAAGTGCTCTCAAAATGTCACGCCATCGCCATCGCTTATAGAATGTCATTTTCCAATGCCTCAGGTGTTAATATGGTACATCGAGATTTAGAAGAAGTTCGCCTTTCTAAAGTGTGTATATCATTCAGCTGCTGAACAGTCACTTAAAGGGCAAACTGCAGGTGTTAACGTTCTCAATAATGCTTAAATAAAATAAAAGATTATTCTGAAGCTACCAGGAGTACCAAGCATTCATAAAAGAGAGCAATTGGTGCTAAACTTGAGGACACCCCGTTTTATTTATTGGTTGACAGAATGTGCAGTAAAAGTTTATGGTGGTGAACGGCACTCGCGATGCATACAGTGCGTTTATGAGCTCTTAGTACTCCTGTGTTTTGAGTGTGGACTGTAAGAATATTTTGCTCTTTAACAGGTTCACAAGTTCTTGAAAGTGAAGAAAAATTTTGGGAATAGATAGTCTTGATAAGCCGAGCTTATTTTTTTTCACGTGAAAACGTCTTTACGCTTTAAGTATTGCAAGTAAGGTCAATAATTCTAAACGGCAAAATATTGTAAGATTTCAATTGATTGTAACTAGTCTATCAATGCTAGAGAAATGGTTGAAGATGTAAAATATTGGTAGTATTTAAATCAATTTTTTAATAATTTGTCTTTCCATAAGTAGTCAAACCGTTTCAGAGGAATAATAGGCGCCGTTTTCAAACACATTTAAAATATTACAAGATTCAATTACTAGTATGACGATACTATCTTGTACATTTCTAAACTTAAATAACTACACATGGTGGCGCCAAATTATCAATTACTATAAAATAACTAAGATTACTTAAAAACCACACATATAGTATGGTTGTCTGAGTGAGATACCAAGATAATGGCATCTCGGTTTGCTCGAACTATCACACACAAGATGTTCACAAACTTTACTTTAATCAAACAATACAACAGAAAGGAAACATCAGATTAGTTTCAAACATCAGAAGGGTCAATTCCACCAAAACAGTAAAAGTTTTTACAGTCCCAGTAAACGGTTCGAGTTTTGCCCAAAAGCATTTTGCCCTCAGGGTTTCCTGTATACAGGAAAAGTTTTCATATTATTTGTTTGTTTTCTAAACTATCAAGAACTTATGATTACAAAGTTGTTTATCTAAGACACATAAGTTTTGTATTGTTCGATCCGCCTGCTCGGTTAAAAAAATATTTTCTGGTTAAATATAGTTTCTGGTAAAGTTGCAAGTGTTACTGTTGAACATGGGCAAAGGCATGAGGCAAAGGTATTGGATTTTTACATCTGGAATTTTTAAGGTAATAGGCTCGCCAACTTATTTTATGGCAGTTTAACATAACTGGTGAAATGTAGGTTTACACTTCTGCCTGAACCTTTGGGGAAAGAAGACTTTGTAAAATTAAAAATACTCATTAACAATTTTAATTTTTTTAATAAGAAAAACTTTGTACACTTTTTATAATAAATTAAATAATGAACATTCTCTTAAACCTAATCATGTTAAAATTATATGAATAAATTATTTACTTAAACTTTAAATAACAGTTATTATAATCTAAAATAAATAAATTCATTATTAGAAAGTGCTTAAAACATCAACTAATAGTTGTTAAAAACTTACGTTGTTATTTATACATTCTAATTTTAAAACATTTTATCAGTTTTCCTGACCTTTTTGAAAAAAACCTTTTAACAGAATAAGTCACAAGGTTACCTCCTCCCCTCATCCCCTTCTATACGCACTTTTTTACAGTTGGCTTATAGATACGCTATTTATTATTTCAAATTATGAGATTTAAGATACATGAAGGTTGAATTTTATGAAAATAATGATAAAAAAATCAAAGTTACAATGTTTTTTTTTTAAATGTACGTGTATTCGTAATCTACGAAAAAATAAATGAAGATACAAAAATAAATCATTCAGCACAAAAAAAGGTAGTATTACATGAGAGGACCGCATGCTGCGTTGACGTGCACGTGTGACCGTGGTAGAAAATGATGTAATCACTTATCAGTGCAAAATAAATATATTGTATCAGAGCAATGTTGTGGTAGCCAGCTGACGTCACTAACTCAAGCCTGGTATCGAGGTAATAAACGGAGTTGACCTGTGTGATAGTACAATTCTCTTTGTAAAAATTAATAGCAGTGTATTGAAAGTTTTTTACCTCAGAAGATGAGTGATGATTATTAAAGCCTTTAAGGGCGTTTGTGAACTGAATTGTATTCCTGTTTTTTTTACAAACATTATAAAAACTGAACTGAATATATTCTTAAAAATAATCACGAATACAATCGAGTGCACAAATGCCCTGATTCTCTAAATTATACAAAATCAATTTTGATTTATTGTCAATTTTTCAGTGGGTAAGTACATATGAATACAAACAACTTTTAATACAGGGACGCCTCTAAAATTGCAAAAAAAATAGCCGCACCACACGTTTTGTTGAGTTACTTATAAGAAAATAAAATAAAGTAAGGGACTGAAGGACACCTGAATTATTTTTCATATTATGTAATTACGCAACTTCTTCTCCTATTACATGAGAATTACTCACAGTTACACAAAATATGAAATGTGTTTGTTCCGAACAATTTGTATCAGCTTTCGAGGGGAGATACAGAGCAGTGAATTATTTACTGAGGTGAAATACTCGAATACTGCAGTGTTACGTCACGAAATTGCACGTTAATTAACGATCTGAGCACGTGCCTCTTTGGTGGATAATGATATACATTACAAAGGGAACATGACGAAGCAATGTACAATGTAATTATTATAGAACGTTTGTGGAATATACATATTAATCAGTGGCAATCGATGACGAAAATTGGAGTAAAATGGTTTGTATTTGTGGATTGCAACTGGAATGGTTGCCTGATTGCGTCTGTTGTTGAGCGATAGGCTTTTGAACTTAATTAAAAACGGACCAATTTTGGAATAATTACTCTTTCGAACAAAAAAGAATTTTCAAAATCGGTCACACAAAAAAAAAGAAAAGCAAATATGAAGTCAAACATAAAACCTACTCCTTTTTGGAAAGTCGGTTTAAAAGTGGGAACACAAGATTTCGAGTCAAAGTTGTTAAAAATAGCCGGGAATCAGCGAAAGAATTTTGGATTGCCACACATTGCCCGATTGTTCAACACTCACGTCCTACGAAAAAATTAGTAGCATTATCAGAAACGTCTGTACTTTCGTAACGGCATCTAAAACAAGGAACACGTAATACAGGCTATTACTGCGGCAGCTAATTGACAATGGGAGCCAAACAATGTACGCATTGAAAGCTTTTATAGTCACAACCTGGTGGACATACAGATGTGACTGTTGGGGAACTTTGTGTTTTATGTCAGTTGTTTCCTCTACGTTATATTCATAAATTAAAAAATAGAGAAGTGCAGTGTAATGGTAAATGAACACTTTCCACAAAGCGGGCGGTTCAAAAAAGTCCCAATGCCCCTTTGATAAACAGAGAACAAACATATGTGTTGTACGTTATTCTTTAATGTCATTTTGTTAGAGTTTAAGGTCGAGATATCTTCTCTCAATTTGCCCGCAAGCACCTCCCAGTGAGAATCTGCAAGACACATTCTTTAAAATTTTATTTAATATTTACCAAACCATATCATGTGGCATTATTTTATTAAATCTTCTCATCCTTTTAATAAAGGTTGGCCAACCATAAAATTGCATCGTTTTCTCCTTATTCTTTGCAAGGTGAAACAAGATATAGGTAAATATATACGTAGTATATGAAGTGGTCTTAATCTGGTACCTACCTGCCATTGACAACTAAGGCACTTGTCCCACCGCCAACGATCAGCGAACAGCGAGTAGAGCTAGAACCTATTACGAGGTGGCAAGCAGCAAGAAGTAAGTGTGAGTGCCGATTTACCGCTCAGCTATGAGCGAATATTTATGTGCGATGGGTGATTACTGGCACCACTCGCTCGGGCTCAGTTAGTTGGTCAGCGAAGCGAGTATCGTCGAGCGAGTATCACTGAGCGAGTATTATCTTTTATAGCTCTTGCCGCTGCGACAAACTTGTGGTGAGAGAGTACTCGCCGGCAGTGTGAACAGCCAGCGATAAACTATTTAATATAAGATGTGTATCTTTTCAGCGAGCAAATAGATAATACTTGTTTTCTATTAAAGTGTGTTTTATTTTTATTTTTATTGTATATGAACATGCCAACAAATATGTAAAATCAAGTTTTTACCTAAAGTTTTCTGATAAGAAAGTTCAATATCCCAGAACTCCGTATGTTACAAACCATCTTCCATTCAAACAAGATACAAAATTTTATGAAATTCGCAATCACAGTCTCAAAGTTATTCGTTTATATCTCTAGACAGAACTCAGGCGTATTGTGTCTTTATAAATTGTAGTTACTACAAACGCCCTTGAAGCAAAACTAAATTCACGGGATATAGTTCGAGACTGCAATGTGGAACTTTGAGAATCGTGAATGAGAAAGGAATGTCGATATGAAAATCTCTGCGCTTCATTTTCATGGGGCTGTGAGCACATAAATAACTGACGAACTGTCGTATATATTGGTTACTGATAAATTAATAATGAATCTTATTTTTTGTATAATCACAAAGACAAAAATCCTACAGGATTAAGATTGAAGTAACGAGTATATAAACGCCTAACAAAATAGTTAGGTCAAAATGTTGCCTATATAAAATATTCTTTAGCTACAGGCGTAAGTAACCGAGGTCACAATAAAGTTCAAGACCATAATTTTAAGTGTATCTGAAACCATAAAACCATTTCTTTTAATATTTTATTACAACCTTCCTATGAAAGAGTCCGAAATATAAAATTTGAGTTTCCTCAAAGCACAATCACGTTGTAGATCGTATAAAAGTCGGGGGTCGCTTGAATAAAGTCGTAAAGTAACAGAAGTACTGAAATAGTGATGTCCTGTATATCTTTTGTCCCGGTATGTTGAGAGTAAAGTGGACTTTAATATATACAATTCAGAAGTGACATTTTATCAATGAAAACTTTGCTACATCGTTTGATCATGTGCTTCTCCCGCATTTTCTGATTACTTTTTTTATTAATCATAAGATAGCCACATCTCTCTAGGTACTAAACGATAACACAAACATGGCGCCTAATAAATAAGCAGCGTCATGCCGCCTATAAAAAAATTGCGTCCATCAAAACAGATTCGATGAAAATAAAAAGGAAGCCCTACCCAATATTGGCACTTTATTAAAATTACAAAATGGTAAATACAATTTCACGGAAGCTTAATTAACAGCTGCAATCAATTTAAGTTCCTGTTAACAAAATGTGATAATGTTTGCATGAAATAAAACAGAACAAAATGGATATCCACGCTAATTATTATGAGGACTAACCAACCGTGATTATGTATAATTTTGAATGGGATAGTTGGCAATGGTATGCACGATAATATTATTATGATTAATTTATGTCATTATTGTGTTAATGACATTGGATTTAATTTCATGCAAAAGCATATTCATAGTAGTATACTAGTATGAAAGGTATTTAGATGAGAAGTTCATCATTTCAGCCGAAAGACGTCCACTGCTGAACCTTATCCAAGAGTCGCCACAAAGACCTATCCCGTGCGTTTTGCATACAGCGGTTTCCCGCAACCTTAAAGAGGTCACCTAAACAATAATATTGAGGTGAGAAGATGTTCAAAGCGCCGCTGAAAGAAAATAATAACCGCCGCACGGCTCGATCTTCAAGGTTAGGCAACTCTTGCCGAGGCCTAAGTCCAGAACTGAACGTTTTTCTGCTGAAATTATGATGATAATAACATCTACGTCAGAAGCAACGATCGTTTGCCCAGATTACTTTACCAAAAAACCGGCCAAGTGCGAGTCGGACTCGCGCACGAAGTGTTCCGTTTCATTATAGCAAAAAACTGCAAAAGTATCACGTTTATTGTATGTGAGCCCCACTTAAATATTTATTTTATACTGTTTTTAGTATTTGTTGCGGCTGTTTGCAGCAATAGAAATACATCATCTGTGAATTTCAACTGTCTAGCTATCACTGTTCATGAGATACAGCCTGATGACAGACGGACAGACAGACAGACAGATAATAGGGTCCCGTTTTTTTACCCTTTGTGTACGGAAACTTAAAAAGTTATAACCTTTTTTATTTAACAAAAGAATATCGACAACCCAAACATTTCTCATCCTACTAAGCTGTCATTTTTGTGAACTGAACAACCATCAAACAATAATTCACTACAAGAGATCCTCTACGTTCATGCCAGAATATTGTTGTCACGTACATACATACATACATAAACTCACGCCTTTTTCCCATGGGGGTAGGCAGAAACTACAGAACGCCACCTGCTACGATCCTTACATACTTCTTTTGCTTCACACACATTCATACATCTAGTCATACACACACGCCGGTTATGGGTACTGCGCACTTGGCCTTTCTGAAGAACATCACCTATAAGGTCTATATATGTCTTTCTAGGGCGTCCCCTCCCGGCGTTTCCATTCACGTCTGCCTTGTAAATACCTTTCGTTAGTCGCATTTCATTCATCCTCTCAACATGGCCAAACCATCTTAACATACTCTTTTCAATTTTAATCACTACATCACAAATCATCAATCATTGTTGTCACATTGTCTAATGAATGCCCGCATTCCTGGAAATCCCGTATCTCGGCAATTTTTGTCACAACACTAGCCTCGAGTGGTCACTCGAGACACATTTTGATGTTCTTATAGGGTGATAAACATCACTATATTTTTATTACCGCAAACTTTATTTTCTTCAGCACTTTTGTGTAAAGTTCCATGTTTCTGTTTGAGATTTTAAGTCCGTCGCAGCTGTGGAGTTAAAAATAAAGTATTCGCATACAAATAAATATTTCTAGAGAAAAGCGTTTTAGATCCATGTTCTCAAGTAAGCTTTTCAAAGGAGAGAGAAGGAGAGCGCAAAAACCAGCGTGGATGAAGTTCGTTCCTTGAGAGAGGCTATGGTGGAGCGGTTTACCGCTAAAAGAATTGTTTCGATCAAACTCCTTTTTTTCGGGGTACGTCTGTTCCTGTAACTGATTGGCTCTAGCTCCTAGGCATGGGGTTGACATCCGATCTCAACTTCGCGCCCCCATTGAGTACTAAGTCCAAATTGTGGCCAAAAAAACTGGGCATCCTAAATAGAATGAAGTGATACTTTACGCCTGGACAGTTTTAACTGAATACACAGCGCAAGTCCGATCCTGCATGGAGTATTGCAGCCACATTTGGGATGGCTCAGCTAAATATCAACTTGCCGCGCTTGACTCGGTGGAACGCAGAGCACATTGGCGACGTTGAACTGGTGAATGCCAAGCTTCACAGCTTGGCTCATCGCCGCAAGGTTACCTACTTGTCAGTCTTCTACTGATTGTGCTTCGGTGAGTGTGCTCAAGAACTCCACGACCTCATCCTTCCGGCCCCCTTCTACCATCGGACATCTAGACGCAAGTTTTCATCTTTACCTGGTTGCCATTCCACCAATTCGAACCAATAAGCGCTTCCAACATCCTCAAAATACGCAAAGCGACTGATTGGATCTCACTGCCTGCGTCTGTGTCTCCTAACGCATTCAACCTGAATCTCTCCATAGTTAGAGTGAACAGGCTCCTTCTGGGTAAGCTCACTCCATCGTCAACTCTGTCTTTGTTACCTCTGACCTAAACTCGAGTCAAGAGCTAAGCAAACAATAAAATTAAACACACAGTATTACAATAATCTACTGTGACCAACAATTTGTAAGAAGATTTATTTTCTCTAATTAACTTTCACAACCTGCATTCTGTTTTTCTTCAATTTCAACAAAAGTAATTCGTAAGTCGACAGAAGGACCCGGAAAAGGTCGCGCCAAAATGAGTTATTGCACTTTTTTACGGCACTAATTGAAACAGAAGTGGCAGCTGAAAAAAAGCCTTCAATTTTATGTTGAGTCTTTAATTATGGGAAGTAAAGAGTTGGAATAATTAATCTTACAGATTTCACGATTTTATGTTTCTTGGCAAAGATTTAAATATTTAAATTGCTTTGTCTATAGTAGGTACACAATTTCGCACTTTAAGAAATTGCTCTGTTCATTTTATAAACGGTTGTTTTGAAATCAAGACACATCCTTTTACCCAGCAGCAAGGAAAGGGTTATGTTTTTCGCACGTATCTGTATAGTATGTCTGTAATATTCTTTATAACCTCATATCTTTCAATCCGCTAGACGGATTTTCATAATTAAGAAGTGTCTTTAAATAAGTAACGGTAAGAAAAAAAAAACTTGGCGGATTTTGGGTGCCATTTTGTGGGGATTCCAATTTTATTTTATTCCAAACCCATCAAGTGGGGTATCAAAATTAAGGCGTTTTAGAGGTGATTACAAATAAATATACCACTTATTGGTCATACAAAATAAAAAAAAATAAAAAAAAGTTGTAAATAAAAAAGTTAGTAAAATCAAAACATCCGATTAAGCTATTGGGTTTTTGCGAACTAAAAGATGTAAACAAGAAAATATCACGCTGTACAGTCGTAGGATACATATTTGCTAGCAAACTGACTAAACTTTAAATATCCTCCGCAGCAGTCAGTATTTTTTTTATTTTGTTTTTTTTTATTTTTTGTACCAGTTCTGTTCCAACAATGATATTATGCACCTGCTATTTAAACTGGTACACAGTTTCCATGGCAGGTGCATAGGTTGCATCCTTGGTTAACTTGTAAACTTCTAAAGCATGAAATCTTTGTTGGTATATGTTACATCAAGTTTTAATTATCAATTTCATCCTAAACTTCATTTTATTTCAAACCTAAATCCACATGGGAATTTTATGTTTGTGTAAAACTTTCTATCTGTCTTTTCGGACCACCTAACACATTTTATTTTTCAGAAAAACTCTTGTTGTCTTAAAAAAAAAACCCAGTGTCTGTTGCCGGATAAATATACAAATTGTTTATTCCGCTTCTGCATGCGCGATTCTTGACTATGTTTACATCGAACCTTTCAGACCGATTATATTATTTTTGTAGGAAAGTACCTATCTATGTAACAGTGAGACTTGTATTAATTGTTTATTTATTTACTAGCGTACCGCCTCTGCTTCGCACGGGTAGTAGAGCATATTAGTTCATACCTACATGCTTTTTTTGTCGTTGAGTCCCGTCATCGGTGTGAGATCCACGCTCTATATATTTTCGCGCGCGTTACTTTTAATTTTGCGATAAATCCTAAGACATTCATTTAAATTGTATGGTGTAAACGATAATCATAACGTACATGACATGTTTAAGCAAACTAAAGTATTTAAGTTGAAAAGAATTAACACTGTTTCCGTCCAAATAGCTTTCCAATTACCGCATTGTATGTGACCAATTTTTTTGGAAGTTCGAATGGGTATCTAGTATGTTATCATTACAACATAGACATATGCCTTCGCAGACTTTTCTGTAGTAATTTAAAACCGATAGAATACCATTATACATTGTTAAGTTATATCTTAAAGGGATTAGGCAGCGTTTTAGATAAAAAGCTCCCAGGCGGCTTGAGTTTTTCCGACATTTTCATTAATTACCATCAAATTTCAACCAATTTACACAAAACCTTAATACATTATACACTTAAACTTTTCTCATGAACCACTCTCTATTGGTGAAAACCGCATGAAAATCCGTTGAGTAGTTTTTGAGTTTATCATGAACATACAGACAGACGTGGCAGGGGACTTGGTTATGTGATATGTAGTGATTTCATCATCATCATTTCAGCCAAAAGACGTCCACTGCTGGACATAGGCCTCCTCGAAGCGTCGCCACATTTGCCGGTCCCGTGCGTCCCACATCCAGCGGATCCCCGCAACCTTTCACCAGGTCATCGGTCCACCCGGTGAGAGGCCTTCAAACGCAATTTCTTCACCGCCGTCGCCACTCCAAAACTTTTCTGCCCCATCGGCCATTCGATCTGCGAGAAATATGCCCTTGCACTGCAATATGCAATGCCACTTAAGTTGGACAATATTCGTACGACTATGTCGGTAACCCTGGTTTTCTAGCGGATCCCTACATTTCTGGTCACGCAAGGATACGCCGAGAATAGCCCTCTCTATTGCCCTTTGGGTGATCTTTCTGATGAGGCTCATAGTGAGCGACCACGTCTCAGAGTCATAGGTCATAACTGACAACACAATGTGGTCATAGACTTTTGTCTTGAGACACTGTGGTAATTTGGACGAGAAGATAACGCGTAACTTCACAAAACGTTGCGCAGCCGAGTCGGATTCGTCGGATGACCTCTTTCTCGAAATTGGCCCTATCCAACTGGATCGTTTGTGCCAGGTAGACATGGTCGTCTCCGACCTTGATAGGAAAGGGTGTGACATGGGCATTCAATATCACCTCGGTTTTGTCCATGTTCATTTTAAGACCCACTCTTTCGGAAACTTTACTGAGATCATCGAGCATTTATTTATTTATTTTATTTATTTATTTAATAATTAATGTACACACACAATATAATACATAAAGACAACACATCAAGACAAAAGAGTACAAGGGCACTGCTTATTTCTTAAGAAATTTCTGCCAGCAGACCCGCGAAAAGGAAAAATTAAAAAGAAATGTAGACAATAGTGTGTGAGAACAGGAAAATAAGAAAAGTGAACGTCATAAACTAAGATATAAAAATTAGCGCACCTACACAAATAGTGTGATGGTGGACATATACAAATATAAATACATAACTGCAAAATATATAGATACTTATGTATAATATATATATATATACATACACATATATATAAATAAAGATCAGACTTGAGAGGATAGATAATGCTCTTTTAAACGTTTTTTGAAGATTGAGATAGTGTTTAAATCTCTGATGCTAGGCGGAAGTGAGTTCCACAATCTTACAGCATGGACAGAGAAGGAATAGGAATAGTAACTGGTTTTATGTGGATGGGATTTAAGGAGAGATTTGAGATGTGATCTACATAGTGCATCTCTGGGGCGAGCGTAAGAGAATCGCTCACGCAGGTAGGAAGGATAAGAGGGGTTATGCAAGATGTTGAACAGGAGACATAAAATCCGAGTGTTCCTACGAAGACGGATTGGGAGCCACTTGAGTTCCTTGCGAAGATGAGAAACATGATCATACTTACGTAGACCAAAAACAAAGCGAATACACAAGTTTTGCAAGCGCTCAAGCTTATTTAATAGCTCCTCTGTGGCATCCAGGTAGCAGGCGTCGGCATAATCTATAATCGGCTGAATAAGTGTTTGCGCTAAGGATATTTTTGTCGTTAAGGGCAAGATACTCTGAAGGCATTTCAGCGAATGGAAAGAGAAATGTACCTTACGACTGACCTCGTTGACCTGAGCACGCCATGAAAGATTAGAGTCAATGATGACCCCCAAATCTTTTGCCGTTTCGGTATAGTCAATGTGAACACCGTCGAGGTATAAAGGCATCAGGGAAGTGACGTCAGCCGCATTGCGAACAAATTTGCTGCCTATGACCATGGCCTGAGATTTGCTAGGGTTTATTTGCAAACCAAATGACTTAGCCCATATGCTGATATTTGCCAGGTCCTGGTTCATTGCTGCAATAGCCGCACCAGCGTCATTTATAAAGAAATGCCGATATAGCTGCAAGTCATCTGCGTAAAGATGGAAACTAGAAGAGATTACTCTGGTAACAAAGTTAATGAAGATTGAGAAAAGCAGAGGTGATAGTACGCTACCCTGAGGAACACCCTCAGTGAGGCTACACCAATCAGAGAATGACTCATCAAGGCGAACACACTGAGAGCGTCCCCGAAGATAAGAGTTGAACCAAGCTAAAGCGGAAGAAGAGAAATTGATAGATTTAAGAATACCTAGTAAAATGTCGAAATCCACTGAGTTGAAGGCGCTACTAAAGTCAAGCAGTACAAGCACCGTAAGGGACTTACTCTCCATAGCCCAGCGGATATCGTCAGTTACTTTTAACAGTGCAGAGACAGTGCTGTGACCCGCGCGAAAACCGGATTGAAAGGGAGAAGTGATCGAGTTAGACGCCAAGAAAAAGGATAACTGTCTATGAACTAAGTGTTCACAAACTTTAGATAGAAACGGAAGTATAGAGATAGGTCTAAAGTGAGTTAATAGAGATGGATTATTAGTTTTAGGTAAAGGTATGATGTGAGCCTGCTTCCAAACCGACGGAAAAGAGCAAGAGGTGAATGAATGGTTAAAGATATGAGTTAGGACAGGGAGCAATGAGGGAAGTATAAGAGTAATCATTCTGGAACACAACATATCATCACCGACTGCTGAAGAAGTTATTGCAAGTATAGATTTCTTAACGTCCTCCTCAGTAACATCGCTAAGGCTAAAGGTTGAATATTGTGGCAACGGCATACTAGAAAGACTATCTAAAGTAGCGGCTTTGACGCGCGGATCAAGAGAAAAAGGAAGAAGAGAGAAATGTTTGTTGAGATCATTGAGGTTCAAATCCTTGCACTGGTTAGTAGGTGATTTGCCTATGCCTACAGATTTAAGAAATTTCCATATATCGGACGAACTGCGGTTAATGAGTTGTTCATGGAAGTAGCGCCTCTTTGCATCCTGACACAGATGATTGCAACGGTTACGTAGACATTTGTAGTAAGCGAGATTTAAGTCTGAAGGTCGGCGCTTATATCTGCTCTTAGCTTTGTCCCTACGGGCCATATGCTCTTTAATATGTGGTGTAATCCATGGCGCAGGATTATGTCGCACTTTGACACGTCGAATAGGGGCATGCTGGTCATACAAGTCGAGTATGGTTGAGTTAAAGCATTTCACCTTACCATCGATGTCATCGTTCTCGAGCAGAGGAGACCAATCGATATCGCCGGCATCACGCTGCAATGCCTCCAAGTCAATGCCCTTGTAATTACGTAGATGTAAAAGCTGGGGTTTACGCTTGGGAACACGGATACGATATGAAAGATAAATAAGATCGTGGTAAGAGAAAGTAGCAGTAAGCTGGCCATGTGTAGAAACATTAGTAGGAGAGGAAACGATCATTAGATCAAGTAAAGAAGGCGTACAATTAGGAAAATAGTGAGTTGCAGAGAGGGGCAAGACTTGAAGATTGAACGAAGACAAGAGTGAAAGGAGTTTAAGGGAGCGAGAGTCATTTTTGATCAAGCAAGTATTAAAATCACCCATCAAAATGATGTGCTCATACATGGGGCATAGATTGCTGAGAGTGGTGTCAAGAGAATTGAAGTAGTCAATATGAAGATTAGGACTGTAGAACACTGCAAGCAAGACTTTCGTGTGATGAATACATATTTCGACAAACAAGTATTCAGCCGACTCAGAATAAAGGGAAGGAGATGAACTAACCACCCTGAAGGGCAAATCAGCACGTAGGTACATAGCTACACCTCCTCCACCCTTGCCAGTCCTGTCGTTGCGTATTAAGACGAAGCCGGGGAGTGAATAGTGAGTCGAGAGGAGAGAAGGCTTCAGGAAAGATTCCGATATCAATACTGCATCCAGGTTGGCACTGCTAAAGGATGCCAGAAGTTCAGAATAGTGACCAGGAACACTTTGGGCGTTTATGTGCACAATATGCAGATTTTTAGGATCATTAGAGAAAACAGAATATAATTTATCATGTAAAGTGAGTGGCAAGGTAGTGTCACTGTCCGCACTAGCAAAACTATCAGAAGAAGAGCATGAGAAGAAGCTGTCATTAAAATCATTCATAATGTATAAAATAAATATATACCCAAATAATAATACAATTATATAAATAATATAAGTAAAATCTATAAAAGTACTAAATATAAAGTTTCCTTGCAATTAGAAAACCACCCCAACTCGCTAGTATATTGGCAGAAATTTTACAAATTTAACTATAAAATAAACACTAAAATAAATCTAAACAACAACCAAAAGAATGAAAAATGTATACAGTGAGAAACGTAAACAAACGAGTTCAATCGACTTACGCGTCGCATTTTATGCAGAAACAAAACGCAATACGACCAACTGACAGATGCTATCTGACAGATCAACAGATGCCTACTGTCAATCAATATCATGATGACATTCTGTCAAGTCAAAGCAAAGTAAATAATAAAAACATAACACCGGCGGTTAATAAATTAAAATTAAAAGTTTTAAGGTGAGACAGCTAAAAACTACTTTATGAACTACCGGCGGCCTAGGAATAGAAATATTGAGTCGCTCGTGCTATACGGCTAAATTAGGGAGTGACGAGAATGGACTGACAATAAAAACAAAATTGAATAAAGTTACTTGCGCAGACGCGACTTCCTCAAATTCTTAGCGGTCGCAGCCGATGTTGCAACCACAGCAGATCCAGGTCCCACAGTTTGCGCAGAGCCTCCAGAATCAACCAAGCAGGACGGAAATTTGACCATCAGATCTTGAAGTTCGCCTGCCGTATCGATCCTTCTTCGGGATTTGTCTGGGCAAATAAGGACAATCTTTTCCTCCGTGGACCAGCAATTAAGCAAGCCAAAGTGCTTGCGAGCCGTCACAAACAAACGGTGCCTCGCTTGCGTTAAAAACTCGGAGATGGTTATCCCGGTGCCCTTGAGTGCTTTCTTGCTATCCCACACTAGCTGACGGCTCTCCATATTAAAAAAACGTACCAGTATGGGACGGGCCTTCTGCTTTGAGGATCCGAGTCTATGACAGACATGGATAACATTCTTATCCTTAACCAACTCTGTCAGTTTTATTTGGTTGGACAAGATGCTATGGACCACTTCACTCAACTTTTCACTGTCCCTCTCCGGAACACCATGGAATAACAGGACCTTCCTTCTCATCGCAGTCTCATGCCGGTCAAACCCAACAGCAAGCAGCTCAATTTGAGATTTTAATTTAGATAGTGCTTGATACACAAACTGCTTGAAGTCTGAGAACTCACTTGCAATTGTTGAAATGTCAGGTGAAGCCGATGGAGTACCAGAGATAGCCTTCTGCAATTTTGCTTCATAATCCTGCATTCTTGATCCAAACAACTTCTCAAGGTCCTCGAGGCTGGTAGTAAGTTTTGAGTACATTATTGTGACTGGATATTACTTTAAATATTAAATTTGTATCTCAGTGCTACAAACTTGATAGCAATAGATAGCGGGTGTAGGGTGGCTTAAAATGAAATTGATTTGTTTATTTCATTAAATAATAGTATTATATAATTTAAAACTTAATGTAACTAAGAGCACAAAAAATATATATGTTGATGCTTTGTCTACCCACATAAGAAAAAAACATTGTACTGAGGTCCTCCATGTTCTCAGCTATGATCAATGTGATATAGAGATTTTCAACTACATCTATTTAGACTGGAAGCAGAATCCATTATAACCGGCAAAAGACCATCCAAATGACGACCTAGAAACTCTAGACAAGTGGCGTGCTGTCATCGAAAGCGTCGCGATAGTGATGGGTATATCGCCAAGTGCTCTCAAAATGTCACGTGATCAATCGCTTTCATTTTGGCCATCGCCATCGCTTATAGAATGTAATTTTCCAATGCATCAGGTGTTAATATGGTGCATTGAGGTTTAGAAGAAGTTCGCCTTTCTAAAGTGTGTATATCATTCAGATGCCGAACAGTCTTTGAAAGGGCAAACTGCAGGTGTTAACGATCCCAATATTGCTTAAATAAAATAAAAGATTATTCTGAAGCTACCAGGAGTACCAAGCATTCATAAAAGAGAGCAAGTGGTAGTAAACTTGAGGACACTCCGTTTTATTTATTGGTTGACAGAATGTGCAGTAAAGGTTTATGGTGGTGAACGGAACTCGCGATGCATACAGTGCGCTTATGAGCTCTAAGTACTTCTCTGTTAAGTTTTGAGTGTGGACTGTGAGAATGTTGTGGTTTTAAGAGGATCACAAGTTCTTGAACGTAAATAATTTTTTTAGGAATTGATAGTCTTGATAAGCCGAACTTATTTTTTCTTCACGTAAAAACGTATTTACGCTCCAAGTGTAACAAGTAAGGTCAATACTTCTAAACGGCAATAGTTATTTATGCTACAAGTGCGGAAGGTAGGTGATTTCCGATGAGTGGCATTTTTATTCACGAGCGAGCGAAGCGAGTGAGTGGATAAATCGACACAAGTCGGAAATCATCTTACGTACGTGTATCATACAACATTTTACTATGCATTGTGCGAGGAAACAAATAAATTAATAAAATGAAATTAGTAAAATGGCTGGCTTATTCAAGCGCGTTCAGCATATCCACAGATTAACTAATAGTTCCTCGGGCATATCTACTGCGCATGTGCGAATAGCTATCACATCGTAACGCAATAAGGCACGAGCAAAATATACGTTCTGCCAAACATATTTAATGAATATTTAAAATTAATTTATTGATCAAAATCTAAATCTAGAGTAATTAAAAACGCCTAAAATAAAGTATTAGTTTTATTTTACCTTTTATATGAATGATAATCTTTAAATAACTATTTTTTTAAACTTTTCTCAAATAATAAAAACTCTATGCGTCAGGCTGACGTTGGAGTTAAAAATTAAAAAAATACAGGAAAGTAAAAAGCACTAATGAAAAAAAGTGACACTTTCCGCACAGTTTGGCTGCTTGGAAAACCGCTCTTTTCGAGGAAATGCATTGTAAAATATTTTAAGGTTTTAATTGCTTGTAACTAGGTTTTCAATGCTAGAGACATGGTTGAAGATGTAAAATATAGGTAGTATTTAAAACAATTTTTTAATAATTTGTCTTTCCATAAGTAGTCAAACCATTTCAGAGGAGATATAGGCGCTGTTTTCAAACACATTTAAAATATTACAAGATTCAATTACTAGTATGACGATACTATCTTGTACATTTCTAAACTTAAATAACTACACATGGTGGCGCCAAATTATCAATTACTATAAAATAACTAAGATTACTTAAAAACCACACATATAGTATGGTTGTCTGAGTGAGATACCAAGATAATGGCATCTCGGTTTGCTCGAACTATCACACATAAGATGTTCACAAACTTTACTTTAATCAAACAATACAACAGAAAGGAAACATCAGATTAGTTTCAAACATTAGAAGGGTCAATTCCACCAAAACAGTAAAAGTTTTTACAGTCCCAGTAAACGGTTTGAGTTTTGCCCAAAAGCATTTTAGCCCTCAGGGTTTCCTGTATATAGGAAAAGTTTTCATATTATTTGTTTGTTTTCTAAACTATCAAGAACTTATGATTACGAAGCTGTTTATCTAAGACACATAAGTTTTGTATTGTTCGATCCGCCTGCTCGGATTAAAATATTTTCTGCTTAAATATAGTTTCTGGTAAGGTTGCAAGTGTTACTGTTGATGCAAAGGTATAGGATTTTACATCTAGAATTTTTATGGTAATAGGCTCGCCAACTTATTTTATGGCACTTTAACATAACTGGTGAAATGTAGGTTTACACTTCTGCCTGAACCTTTGGAGAAAGCAGACGCATTGTTAGACGTTATTATGTGACAGATTAAATTATTGAGATTCTTTGTGAAATTAAAAATACTCATTAACAATTTTAAAAATTTTAATAAGAAAAAACTTTGTACACTTTTTGTAATAAATTAAATAATGAACATTATCTTAAACCTTATCATATTAAAATTATATGAATAAATTATTTACTTAAACTTTAAATAACAGTCATAATAATCTTAAATAAATAAATGCATTATTAGAAAGTGCTTAAAACATCAACTAATAGTTGTTAAAAACTTACGTTGTTATTTATACATTCTAATTTTAAAACATTTTATCAGTTTTCCTGACCTTTTTGAAAAAAAACTTTTAACAGAATAAGTCACAAGGTTACCTCCTCCCCTAATCCCCACCTATACGCACTTGTTTACAGTTGGCTTATAGATACGCTATTTATTATTTTAAATTTTGAGATTGAAGATACACGAAGGTTGAATTTTATGAAAATAATGATAAAAAAATCAAAGTTACAATGTTTTTTTTTTAATGTACGTGTATTCGTTATTTACGAAAAAATTAATGAAGATACAAAAATAAATCATTCAGCACAAAAAAGGGTAGTATTACATGAGAGGACCGCATGCTGCGTTGACGTGCACGTGTGACCGTGGTAGGAAATGATGTAATCAGGGCAAAATAAATATATTTTGTATCAGAGCAATGTTGTGGTAGCCAGCTGACGTCACTTCCTCAAGCCTGGTTTCAAATATTAAACGGAGTTTACCTGTGTGATAGACCAATTCTCTTTGTAAAAATTTATAGCTGGATATTGAAAGTTTTATTACCTCAGAAGAAGAGTGATGATTTATAAAGCCTTTAAGGGCGTTTGTGCACTGAATTGTATGCCTGCTTTTTACGAACATCATAAAAACTGACCTGAATACTAATATATTCTTATAAATAATCACGAATACGACCGAGTGCGCAAACACACTGATTCTCTAAATTATACAAAATCACTTTTAATTAATTGCGAATATTTCAGTGAGTTAAAGTGCATAAGCATACAAACAACTTTTAATACACTCTAAAATTGCAAAAAAAGCTGTACTACACTTTTTGTCGAGTTACTTATAAGAAAATAAAATGTAGTTAGGGAACGCCTGTTTTTTTTTCATATAATGTAAAATTACGCAACTTATTCTCCTATTAGATACGAAATTACTCACAGTAACACAAAATGTGAAATATGTTTGTTCTGAACCATTTACGTATCGGTGGTACGTGTCGGTGTCTTTGGTAGTTACCAATCTTTTACGTTAAGGACACTGACTTCCAAAAACAAAGTTTTTATTCAATTTGTAGTGCTTTTTTTGGAAGACGGTAGTATTTTGTTGTTAAAAAGATATTTTTTTTTCTTTTTTTAGTTGTACCTAGATAGATTACCCGAATATCATGAAACCTAAACATAACCAGTAAAATGAGATTGTACCAAGGTGAAGTGTACACATCTGCATACCCCTTTAGAGCGTACTTGCATGTCATAACATATGAAATGGTATAAACAATAAACAGACATGTGATTGGGGACATTTTTATTATGCGTATAGCTAAGGAGTGGAATTCCCTGCCGGAGTCTGTGTTTCCCGATAACTACAATCAGGGGTCTTTAAGATAAATTGAATGGGTTTTTTCTAGACAAGCGTCCTTCACGGTCGACCACATCATCGCTTACCATCAGGTGAGATAGTGGCCACGCGCGAGACCTTTGATAATAATAAAAAAAAAATGCATAATTCCCTAGAGATTTGCCGTCATTTACCGAAGAGTTCTGTTGTTATATCTCGAAGTTCTTCATCAGGTCTTCATCAAATGGGACCAATTTGAGAATATACTCTTTCAGACAAAACACAATTTTCAAAATCGATCCATAATTGACGGAGAAATCGACCAAAAAAAACAAAAAAAAAGAAAAACAAATATGTAGTCGAACATAGAACTCCTCCTTTTTGGAAAATCGGTTAAAAAATGGAAACACAAGATTTCGAGTCAATGAATTTTCGATTGCCACACATTGCCCGATTGTTCAACACTCACGTCCTACGAAAAAAATAAGTAGCGTCATCAGAAACCTGTGTACTCCTGTAACGGGATCTAAAACAGGGGAACACGCAATACCGGGCTATTACTGCGGTAATTAAGTGACAATGGGAGCCGAACAATGTACGCATTGAAAGCTTTTATACTCACTACCCGTTGGTGCACATACGGATGAGACCGTTGGGAAACTTTTTGTTTACGAAACGTTGCAAGGTGAAACAAGGTATAGGTAATGTAGTGCCAATTTACCGCTCAGCTATGAGCGAATATTTATGTGCGATGGGTGATTACTCGCACCAGTCGCTCGGGCTCGGTTGGTTGGTCAGCGAAGCGAGCGTCGTCGAGCGCGTATCGCTGAGCAACTATTATCTTTGATAGCTCTTGCCGCTGCGACAAACCTGTGGTGAGGGAGTACTCGCCGGCAGTGTGAACAGCCAGCGATCAACTATTGAACTTTGATTGACACGGGATATGTATCTTTTTTTATTTTTTTTCAGCAAGAAAATAGACTTGTTTTCTATTAAAGCGTGTTTTTTTATTGTTTATGAACATTCCAGCAAATATGTACAATCAAGTTTTTACCTAAAATTTTCTGATAAGAAAGATCAATATCCCAGAACTCCGTATGTAACAAACCATCTCCCATTCAAACAAGATACAAAATTTTATGGAATTCGCAATCACAGTCTCAAAGTCATGTCGTTTATATCTCTAGACAGAACTCAGACGTATTGTGTCTTTATAAACTGTAGTTACTACAAACGCCCTTGAAGCAAAACTAAATTCACGGGATATAGTTCGAGACTGCAATATGGAACTTTATACATGCATGGGCCAAAGTACAGGATTCCATGTCGAGAATCGTGAATGAGAAAGGAATGTCGATATGAAAATCTCTGCGCTTCATTTTCATGGGGCTGTGAGCACATAAATAACTGACGAACTGTCGTATATATTGGTTACTGGTAAATTAATGATGAATCTTATTTTTTGTATAATCACAAAGGAAAAATGCTACAGGATTAAGATTGAAGTAACGAGTATATAAACGCCTAACAAAATAGTTAGGTCAAAATGTTGTCTACATAAAATACCTTGATATTCTTTAGCTACAGGCGTAAGTAATCGAGGTCACAATAAAGTTCAAGACCATAATTTTAAGTGTATCTGACACCATAAAACCATTTCTTTTAATATTTAATAACAACCTTCCTATGAAAGAGTCCGAAATATAAAATTTGAGTTTCCTCAAAGCACAATCACGTTGTAGATCGTATAAAAGTCGTAAAGTAACAGAAGTACTGAAATAGTGATGTCCTGTATATCTTTTGTCCCGGTATGTTGAGAGTAAAGTGGACTTTAATATATACAATTCAGAAGTGACATTTTATCAATGAAAACTTTGCTACATCGTTTGATCGAGGTATTCCTCGAAGCGCCACAGTTTTGAGGCGCACCTAATGAGGCGCACCATTTTTATTCCTCGGAGCGCACCTTTTTGTAGCGCTCCCGATAACAATTAAAAATATTAAATTTTTATTCCTCGAAGCGCACCTACGTTTAAAAATAGGGAAGAGCATGAAGTAAACGTAATAAATTATATCGATAATTTTTAAATACTCATTTGTGCATCATCATCATCGAAGTTGCTTAACCAAAAGTACGAAATTGAGAGAAAAATGTGTTTTTGCTTTCGGCACTATAATGTGTATTCAAAGACCAATGTTATTGTGCATTCAAAGAGTAAAGTGTATTCAAAGAGGATGTTATTAATAAATAAAAAGCACAGATATAATTTAAATGATATGCGTATAATAATCACATTACAGCAGGACCTACATAATAATATTACAAGATTACTCATTAAAAAAATATATAAATGAATTTAAAGTTACGAAAATTCGAACGTGTGTTAGCACTATTAAACACAACAAAACAAAACTATGCAATTTTAAGTAAACAAGTTCCGGAAATGCTCGGCTGGATTCGTGTGAACTCGGCGAACGCGCCTTTGACGCGACTATCTAGAATACAATGGGGAGACGGGGCTGCGGCTTATGTGTGCAGTGCTCCCGCGCCGCATCGCCAGAGGTTAAAGTACGTACTGATTGATACAGTTGTCTTTGTCCATACTAACTAGGATAACTTTTTTTTTTTTTAAACCAATCTTTGGTCTAGGAGTATAGAGTTTTTGCAAATTGTATAAAATAACGTGTTTTACTTTTTATCGATAGTTTCAGTTAGTATCCTATCTCTATTCGAAAATTAATAATAGGTGCGCTTCGAGGAATAAAAAGTTAATATTTTTAATTTTTATCGGGAGCGCTACAAAAAGGTGCGCTCCGAGGAATAAAAATGGTGCGCCTCATTAGGTGCGCCTCAAAACTGTAGCGCTTCGAGGAATACCTCGTTTGATCATGTGCTTCGCCCGCATTTTCTGATTACTTTTTTTACTAATCATAAGTTAGCCACCTCTCTCTAGCTACTAAACGATAACACAAATATGGTCCCTAATAAATAAGCAGCGTCATGCCGCCTATAAAAAAATTGCGTCCATCAAAAAAGATTCGATGAAAATGAAAAGGAAGCCCTACCCAATATTGGCACTTTATTAAAATCATAAAATGGTAAATTCAATTTCACGGAAGCTTAATTAACAGCTGCAATTAATTTAAGTTCCTGTTAACAAAATGTGATAATGTTTGCATGAAATAAAACAGAACAAAATGGATATCCACGCTAATTATTATGAGGACTAACCAACCGTGATTATGTATAACTTTGAATGGGCCAGTTGGCAATGGTATACATGATAATATTATTATGATTAATTTATGTCATTATTGTGTAATAACATTAGATTTAATTTCATGCAAAAGCATATTTATAGTAGTATACGAGTATGAAAGGTATTTAGATGAGAAGTTCATCATTTCAGCCGAAAGACGTCCACTGCTGAACCTTATCCAAGAGTCGCCACAAAGACCTATCCCATGCGTTTTGCATACAGCGGTTTCCCGCAACCTTAAAGAGGTCACCTAAACAATAATATTGAGGTGAGAAGATGTTCAAAGCGCCGCTGAAAGAAAATAATAACCGCCGCACGGCTCGATCTTCAAGGTTAGGCAACTCTTGCCGAGGCCTAAGTCAAGCACTGAACGTTTTTCTGCTGAAATTATGATGATAATAACATCTACGTCAGAAGCAACGATCGTTTGCCTAGATTACTTTACCAAAAAACCGGCCAAGTGCGAGTCGGACTCGCGCACGAAGTGTTCCGTTCCATTATAGCAAAAAACAGCAAAAGTATCTCGTTTATTGTATGTGAGCCCCACTTAAATATTTCTTTTAATACTGTTTTTAGTATTTGTTGCGGCTGTTTGCAACAATAGAAATACATCATCTGTGAAAATTTTGAACTGTCTAGCTATCACTGTTCATGAGATACAGCCTGATGACAGACGGACAGACAGACAGACAGATAATAGGGTCCCGTTTTTTACCCTTTGTGTACGGAAACTTAAAAAGGTATAACTTTTTTTATTTAACAAAAGAATATCGGCAACCTAAACACAGCATTTCTCATCCTACTAAGCTGTCATTTTTGTGAACTGAACAACCATCGAACAATAATTCACTACAACAATATTCTGGCATGAACGTAGAGGATCTCTCTCTACGTTCATGCCAGAATATTGTTGTCACATTGTCTAATGAATTCCCGCATTCCTGGAAATCCCGTATCCCGGCAATTTTTGTCACAACACTAGCCTCGAGTGGTCACTCGAGACACATTTTGATGTTCTTATAGGGTGATAAACATCACTATATTTTTATTACCGCAAACTTTATTTTCTTCAGCACTTTGGGTGTAAAGTTCCATGTTTCTGTTTGAGATTTAAAGTCCGTCGCAGCTGTGGAGTTAAAAATAAAGTTTTCGCATACAAATAAATATTTCTAGAGAAAAGCGTTTTAGATCCATGTTTCAAGTAAGCTTTTCAAAGGAGATTTCCTTGTTAGTTTCTATATTTATAACATCGCGATAGCAATAGGTGAATCTATCTTTGTATCTTTCCGGGTCAAGAACAATATAAACATAGAGTTATACTCGTTAATAACAATTATTACGAATAACTAAACCGATTTTTTGGTCTATTATTCGTAAGTGAATTTGCTGAGATACTACTAAGTTTGATCCTCTGTTTAGGAAGTGTAATTCAGTTTTTCCATCATTATATTTCCTATGCCACTCTGGTTTTACATAAATGAACTTCAGTGTAAGCGATAAACCGATCTCGGACGCTACCACAAGCATTGACATCTAATGGAGCATGCCAAACTTGCTTCTGGTTGCAAGAAATTTTGGAGGTCGCCACTTTTACATTAAGCCACATTTAGCCACTTAATTGCAATACATGTATTTAACTAGCGAACTTGACGATTCATCGAAATTATTCATGCCGTAGTCAAATCCCATAAGAATATACGTTTCCTGCGTGTTAGCCCATCGAAGTGAAGCCGCGTGGTATTGTTGGGTACGCAGATGACAGTACTGTTTCAAAGAGATACTTGTCCAGCGCAAAAACCAGCGTGGATGAAGTTCGTTCCTTAAGAGAGGCTATGGTGGAGCGGTGTACCGCTAAAAGGAGTTGTTTCGATCAAACTCCTTTTTTTCGGGGTACGTCTGTTCCTGTAACTGATTGGCTCGAGCTCCTAGGCATGGGGTTGACATCCGATCTCAACTTCGGCGCCCCCATTGAGTACTAAGTCCAAATTGCGGCCAAAAAAACTGGGCACCCTTAATAGAATGAAGTGATACTTTACGCCTGGACAGTTTTAACTGAATACACAGCGCAAATCCGATCCTGCATGGAGTATTGCAGCCACATTTGGGATGGCTCAGCTAAATATCAACTTGCCGCGCTTGACTCGGTGGAACGCAGAGCACATTGGCGACGTTGAACTGGTGAATGCCAAGCTTCACAGCTTGGCTCATCGCCGCAAGGTTACCTACTTGTCAGTCTTCGACTGATTGTGCTTCGGTGAGTGTGCTCAAGAACTCCACGACCTCTTCCTTCCGGCCCCCTTCTACCATCGGACATCTAGACGCAAGTTTTCATCTTTACCTGGTTGCCATTCCACCAATTCGAACATCCCTCAAAACACGCAAAGCGACTGATTGGATCTCACTGCCTGCGTCTGTCTCCGAACGCATTCAACCTGAATCTCTCCATAGTTAGAGTGAACAGGCTCCTTCTGGGTAAGCTCACTCCATCGTCAACTCTGTCTTTGTTACCTCTGACCTAAACTCGAGTCAAGAGCTAAGCAAACACAATAAAATTAAACACACAGTATTACAATAATCTACTGTGACCAACAATTTGTAAGAAGATTTATTTTCTCTAATTAACTTTCACAACCTGCATTCTGTTTTTCTTCAATTTCAACAAAAGTAAGAATCTCTCCATAGTTAGAGTGAACAGGCTCCTTCTGGGTAAGCTCACTCCATCGTCAACTCTGTCTTTGTTACCTCTGACCTAAACTCGAGTCAAGAGCTAAGCAAACACAATAAAATTAAACACACAGTATTACAATAATCTACTGTGACCAACAATTTGTAAGAAGATTTATTTTCTCTAATTAACTTTCACAACCTGCATTCTGTTTTTCTTCAATTTCAACAAAAGTAAGTAATGTAAGTCGACAGAAGGACCCGGAAAAGGTCGCGCCAAAATGAGTTATTGTACTTTTTACGGCACTAATTGAAACAGAAGTAGCTGCTGAAAAAAAGCCTTCAATTTTATGTTGACTCTTTAGTAAAGAGTAGGGATAATTAATCTTACAGATTTGACGATTTTATGATTCTTGGCAAAGATTTAAATATTTAAATTGCTTTGTCTATAGTAGGTACAAAATTTCACACTTAAAGAAATTGCTCTGTTCATTTTATAAACGGTTGTTTTGAAATCAAGACACATCCTTTTTACCCGGCAGCAAGGAAAGGGTTATATTTTTCGCGCGTATCTGTATAGTATGTATGTAATATTCTTTATAACCTCATATCTTTCAATGCGCTAGACGGATTTTCATAACTAAGACGTCTGTTAGAAAGATCTTGACCGCCGAAGTGTTTTTAAATAAGTAACGTTAAGAAAAAGAAACATGGCGGCTTTTGGGTGCCATTTTGTTGGTATTCCAATTTTATTTTATTCCAAACCCATCAAGTGGGGTATCAAAATTTAGGCGTTTTAGAGGTGATTACAAATATATATACCACTTATAGGTCATACAAAATAAAAAAAATAAAAAAAAGTTGTAAATAAAAAAGTTTGTAAAATCAAAACATCCGATTAAGCAATTGGGTTTTTGCGAACTAAAAGATGTAAACAGGAAAATATCACGCTGTGCAGTCGTAAGATACATATTTGCTAGCAAACTGACTAAACTTTAAATATCCTCCGCAGCAGTCAGTTTTTTTTTATTATTTGTACCAGTTCTGTTCCAACAATGATATTATGCACCTGCTATTTAAACTGGTACACAGTTTCCATGGCAGGTGCATAGGTTGCATCCTTGGTTAACTTGTAAACTCCTAAAGCATGAAGACTTTGTTGGTATATGTTACATCAAGTTTTTAACCGACTTACAAAAAAGGAGGAGGTTCTATGTTCGACTTCTTGTATGTTTTTTTTTTTTTTTTTTTTTTTTTTTTTTTTTTATGTATGTTCACCGATATCTCCGTCAATTGTTGACCGATTTTGAAAATTTTTTTTTCGTTTGATAGAGTATGTTTCGAAATTGGTCCCATTTTAATTTGGTGAAGATCTGATGAAGAACTTCGGAGATATACAACAGAACTCTTCAATAAATAACGGCAAATCATTCGGCATTGCTGCAATCGCATGTCTGTTTATTGTATATACCATTTCATAACATAACATCACGCCAGTACGTACTAAAGGGGTACGCAGATCTCTCATTTCACTGGTTATGTTCAAGTATCATGTTATTCGGGTGATCTATTCTAGCGTTATAGGTACCTTACTAAACAACTTGCCTATTTTAGGTAGATATCTACAACTAAAAAGGGAAAAATAAAAATCTTTTTTGCAAAAAAATACTACCGACTTCCAAATGAAAAACTACAAAGTGAAAAATAACTTAACTTTTGGAAGTCGGTGTCCATATCGCAAAAAAATGGTACCTACGAAAGACACCGACTTCCAAAAGTTAAGTTATTTTTCACTTTGTAGTTTTTCATTTGGAAGTCGGTAGTATTTTTTTGCAAAAAAGATTTTTATAATAAATAAATTCAGGTATAAATTTCATCCTAAACTTCATTTTATTTCAAACCTTAATCCACATGGGATTTTTATGTTTGTGTAAAACTTTCTATCTGTCTTTTCGGACCACCTAACACATTTTATTTTTCAGAAAAACTCTTGTTGTCTTTACCTGTTATCCAATAATTATTTGTCAAAATTTTCCTCAGAACCCAGTGTCTGTTGCCGGATAAATATACAAATTGTTTATTCCGCTTCTGCAAGCGCGATTCTTGACAAATGTTAACATTGAACCTTTCTGACCGATTATATTATTTTTGTAGGAAAGTAGCTATCTATGTAACAGTGAGACTTGTATTAATTGTTTATTTATTTACTAGCGTACCGCCTCTGCTTCGCACGGGTAGTAGAGCATATTAGTTCATACCTACATGCTTTTTTTGTCATAGAGTCCCGTCATCGGTGTGAGATCACGCTCCATATATTTTCACGCGCGTTACTTTTTATTTTGCGATAAATCCTAAGACATTCATTTAAATTGTATGGTGTAAACGATAATCATAACGTACATGACATGCTTAAGCAAACTAAAGTATTTAAGTTGAAAAGAATTAACACTGTTTCCGTCCAAATAGCTTTCCAATTACCGCATTGTATGTGACCATTTTTTTGGAAGTTCGAATGGGTATCTAGTAAGTAATCATTAGAACATAGACATATGCCTTCGCAGACTTTTCTGTAGTAATTTAAAGCCGATAGAATACCATCATACATTGTTAAGTTATATCTTAAAGGGATTAGGCAGCGTTTTAGATAAAAAGCTCCCAGGCGGCTTGAATTTTTCCGACATTTTCATTAATTACCATCAAATTTCAACCAATTTACACAAAACCTTAATACATTATACACTTAAACTTGAGCCCTCGCAGACCACAGACTTTTTATCGGCCGATAGTTTGGTCGGGCTCTTAATCAGTACGCAGATGTAAGCAAGTGCGCACACTATGACGATTTGGTATCGGCCGATAAACAAGTTTGATGGGCTTCCCGATTCAATTCAAACTATACTGTCGGCAAACTATCGGCCGACCGTATAATCAGTATTGGCTCCCTACCACACGCGCACACACGACGTTTTTTTAGTCGGCCGACTAAGCCGATAGTTCAGTTCGCTCCGAGCTTTGACAGCGAATGGTCGGCCGCGCGTGTTTTGTAAAATGGCGTCGCCCAATTCTCAGTCGCTTATTTCGGAATCTTTGATCGTAAACTTGATCGAGGAAGTCGAAAAACGCCCTGCACTTTATAAGAAAAACTTAAAAGAGTACTCTGACGTAAATGTGAAGAAAAAACTGTGGGAGGAAGTTTGTGAAGCTGTTGTTCCTGATTGGAATGAGCTTAGTGCCCAAGAAAAAACAAATCAAGGTACGATACATTTTTATTTATTTACATTACACTTTATTATATTGACACGGAATTGAGCCTGCAGGAGATATAAAGTATGACGACATGTATTGCCGCACATTATTCATATTATTTCTTCCTCGGTTATTTCCATTTGTATTGAAGTTATTCATGGTACAACTGTAGAGAGTGTCTTTAAAATGTATTCCATCTTTGATTCGTACATAATTGTGTAGGACACAGCAAGCTTTAATAATTTTAACACAAAAATTAATATTTACGTCAATTGGACGGTGAAAAATGCGCCATTTGTTAGCTAGAATCCCGAAAGTACATTCAACCATGCGTCGAGCTCTTGTATGTCTATAGTTGAAAATTCGCTTGGTGTAGTTTAAATTTCTTTTTGCATAAGGGCGTAATATATTATTTCCAAGTCCAAACGCTTCATCGCCTACGACAGAGAATGGAATAACATCTCCAACATCATCATTAGGCAATTGCCTTCCAGAAGGAATATTTAGTCGATTCTCGGAAAGCCGTTTACCCATTTCTGATGTTTTAAATATTTCCGAATCACTAGCTGTTCCATAAGAACCAACATCAATGTACACAAATTTATTTATTTATATTTATAATTTATAATTTATTTATAATATTTTTAAGTCGGGGCAGGCTTCGGTCAAGAGGCGTAAATACGTATACTTTGAACAATTATTATTTTTACTTCCATGCATGGAAAATCGTCAAACGGAAGGTAACCTGAACCTGGCCCAGGATACTACAGAAAATGAGGAAGATGATGAAGAAACTGCTCCATCCGCTTCCGCACCTCCTCGCCAGAAGAAAACTCGTGTTTCGAAGAATACGGATTTGGATGAAGCAATATTAAAAGCATTAAATGAGACTAATGTTGATGAAGATGTAAACTTTGCATTGTCTCTTGTCCCATCACTCAAAAATTTAACCGCAGATGAAAAACTCGATGCTAAGATTAGTATTCTTAACGTATTTAAACAGATAAGACTTGGTAGGAGTGTTCAGCCTCATTCTCAACCAACATACACCATACTGCAACAACCCATGAACTCTTTTCCTGTTTACCAACGAGGGACTAACATCTTGCCGCCACAACAACAATCACAGGCTTATACATCCGGTTCTACACCATCCCCCACTTTACCACAAACAACCATTCAAAATGTTTCATCACCAGCTGATTCCAACATGTCAACCCAGTCATATTATTCAAATTTTTCAGAAGATTCCCAAATATACGACTTGTAAACTTGGCATTTGAATTATAATAAAAAATTTAAAGTATGTTTTGTGGTTTATCTTACCTTATCGTAACGCTCAATCTCTCCTCCACAGGTATAGATAGTCTTAAATTTGTATCCTCCTTCGCTATTCCTGGTCCAATTAATTTGACAAGTTGGTTGAAGCTAGTTATGCTCATTCGATAAAAGGCGAAAAATTTTTTCGGGTAATCGAGTAATTTGGAATGCATAGTGTAAAATTTTCCATTTAATAATCTATCACTAAAGATAGGATGCACCCAATACTCTCGGGCTCTCTTTTTAATTTTCCTCCTCCGGTGTATGAGAGCAATAATAACAATTCTATACAATGTTTTATTAATTTTCATTGTGCGGTGCGACCACTCTTTTCACCAGTTGGTTAGAAACTAGCAAATAGAGAATAGTCGGCAGACTGTTGGATAGTTTGCGCACTCATCACCGACTGAACTGTTTAGTTGGCTCGGTGTGCGTACTAGCAGGCCAACCCGACTAAACTATCGGCCGATAAAAAGTCTGTGGTCTGCGAGGGCTCTTTGAGTTTATCATGAACGGACAGACAGACGTGGCAGGAGACTTGAATATGTGATATGTAGTGATTTCATCATCATCATTTCAGCAAAAAGACGTCCACTGCTGGACATAGGCCTCCTCGAAGCGTCGCCACATTTGCCGGTCCCGTGCGTCCCACATCCAGCGGATCCCCGCAACCTTTCACCAGGTCATCGGACCACCTGGTGAGAGGCCTTCAAACGCAATTTCTTTTCTGAAACAATTTCTTTTCAAAACTTTTCTGCCCCATCGGCCATTCGTTCTGCGAGAAATAATCGGCAATTCGTTGTGCCCTTGCACAGCAATATGCAATGCCACTTTAGTTGCACAATATTCGTACGGCTATGTCGGTAACCCTGGTTTTCTAGCGGATCCCTACATTTCTGATCACGCAAGGATACTCCGAGAATAGCCCTCTCCATTGCCCTTTGGGTGATCTTTCTGATGAAACTCATTGTGAGCGACCACGTCTCAGAGTCATAGGTCATAACTGCCAACACAAAATGGTCATAGACTTTTGTCTTGAGACACTGGTAATTTGGACGAGAAGATAACGCGCAACTTCACAAACGTTGCGCAGCCGAGTCGGATTCGTCGGTTGACCTCTTTCTCGAAATTGGCCCTATCCAACTGGAACGTTTGTGCCAGGTAGACATAGTCGTCTCCGACCTTGATAGGAGTGGGTGTGACATGGGCATTCAAAATCACTTCGGTTTTGTCCATGTTCATTTTAAGATCCACTCTTTCGGAAACTTTACTGAGATCATCGAGCATTGTACTGAGGTCCTCCATGTTCTCAGCAATGACCAATGTGATATAGAGATTTTCAACTACATCTAGTTAGACTGGAAGCAGAATCCATTATAGCTGGAAAAAGACCTTCCAAATGACGACCTAGAAGCTCTAGACAAGTGGCATGCTATCATCGAAAGCGTCGCGATGGTGATTGGTATATGGGATCGCCAAGTGCTCTCAAAATGTCACGCCATCGCCATCGCTTATAGAATGTCATTTTCCAATGCCTCAGGTGTTCAAAATCAAAATCAATAATTTTTATTTCACATAGGCCTACATGGGCACTTATAAAACGTCGACAATGTGCACGGTTCGGGTTGGTCGATTCCTATGGAGAAGAACCGGCAAGAAACTCCATGGTTACTCTTTTAAAAAATTGTTTGGTTTTACAATATTTCCATGTTACAGCAGTACTTAGATGGGGGGACAACGCAGGCCCGATAATAAGTCGCAAGAAACTTAAACAAGAAGTGATTATATAATAAATAAACAAAAGATTAAAAAAAAGTATAACGAGATAAAATGTTAACAATCTAGAAGGCCTACAATGTTCACACATTTACAAACCAATCGGTAAAATAATCTATACAAATTATAACACGACTAAATTTAACATGTGGCACAAATGTTGTTATCAGTGCTGTAACTATTCTTAGCAAAGGGCTATAAAGATAATTGAAAACCATTGTAAAAAGTCTTATTAAATGAAGAAAAATTATATTGAGAATAGTTAGAGACATCCACATATTTGTGCCGTTTATGAGTTACCAGGGAAGCCGCATGTGCAGAAGGAGCTAAAACCTCCTAAATATTTCCAAAAATATTTGTATCTTCAACGTAGTCCTTGATTCTGTAATATGCTTTTTTAATAAGGACACGTTTGATGTGATTTTTGAACTTTCCGTCGGTCAGTTCTATAACTGACTTTGGCAACTTGTTATAAAAGCGTATACTGTTTATAAGAAAAGACTTGCTAGTTTTCGTTAATCTGAATTTGGGTAATACAATTTCGTGTTTACTGCGTGTATTTAAATTATGGAAGTAGATTCTAGTTTTGAAAAGCCCTCGATTTTTGCGGACATACAAAATACATTCTAAAATATAAAGTGAAGGTAGAGTCAGTATATCGTTCATATGGTACATCGAGGTTTAGAAGAAGTTCGCCTTTCTAAAGTGTGTATATCATTCAGCTGCTGAACAGTCTCTTAAAGGGCAAACTGCAGGTGTTAACGTTCTCAATAATGCTTAAATAAAATAAAAGATTATTCTGAAGCTACCAGGAGAACCAAGCATTCGTAAAAGAGAGCAATTGGTACTAAACTTGAGGATACTCCGTTTTATTTTTTGGTTGACAGAATGTGCAGTAAAGGTTTATGGTGCTGAACGGACTCGCGATGCAAGCAGTGCGTTTATGAGCTCTTAGTACTCCTGTGTTAAAATTTGTGTGTGGACTGTAAGAATCTTGTGCCCTTGAGGATCACAAGTTCCTGAACGTGAAAAAAATGATTAGACAAAGACAAAAGATATTTATTTTAACTAGGCCACCAAGCGGCACTTTTGAATGTCACAATTTAATTTTACATGGAGTAAAAGTTGATTCTACCGTGCATTCGGAACCTAGCTTGTTATGGAGAAGAATGCACAAGAAACTCCATACTTACTCTTTAAAAAAATATTTAGGTACATTTTTTACTATATTTAGGTACAAAAGTACCTACATACATTAATAAATTCACATATGAGAGGACAATGCACCCATAATAGCACTACACACTATACAACGTAAAGGTTTAAAGTATTAAAAGTACTCACACATGTACTGTGCAGTTATATAATAGGTACTAGAAAAACCTTAACATCCGAAGCAGTTAAGTTATGACCAATCCCAACTGACGGCGCCCGTTCACGAACATGACGCATGAATCGGCACCACCCAGCTCAACCATCATGAAGGGAATCGAATGATCCAACACACGCGCCACCATCAGAGAGACATTTGAGAGAGCATGACACACTCAACAGCCAGGGCACACACAAGTCAACGGACGACACATCGGTATATCAAATGGTAAATTTACAGTTGGGTACATACGATTAGTACCCACACACGTGCTGTGCAGCTATACAATACTAAAAGAAATGGAGTCTATACAACACAAACATATTCATACAGTCTTCAGCAGTTCCAACAATACTTAAAAACAATAATGTTCTACATATGATTTGTTTTTGCGCCCTAGTGGTTATGGAGCAGGACTAGCAATGATCCAAGCATTTTTATTAGTGATGTAATCCCCCAACTTATAATATGCATGCCTGCATAACAAATTACATGGAGACGAAATTTAAAAATTGTATAAAACGCACACGTTTTATACAATTTTTAAATTTCGTCTGAATGTGGGGAGGAATTTTATTGTAACATTTTGTACAGTACCCCATGAAAGATGAGGCCACTTTTGCCATTCTGAAACCTGGTTGAACTAATTGGTCCCTATTTCTAGTAATGTAATTATGTCTGTCTCAGTTTTTACTAAAACT
This sequence comes from Orthosia gothica, assembly GCA_949775005.1. Taxonomy (NCBI): domain Eukaryota; kingdom Metazoa; phylum Arthropoda; class Insecta; order Lepidoptera; family Noctuidae; genus Orthosia; species Orthosia gothica. The sequence continues at coordinate 10,577,654 of OX459047.1, read as the reverse complement.
ATGTAAATTCTTTCTCACGAACATGATTATTTCATAAATATATTGACAAGGAACCGTCATGATGTTAATGTCCTTAAACAGTTCCCTAAGAGAACCGCGCCAGCGAAGATTGTTGTTTGTTTCTTTTCGTGGGGTCCTCAGCTGCAGGAAGTTAGGCGCAAGATGTTTGAGTCTGCTGGGTCTTTGCGCAGACTGCGGAATTTCCTTCCGACTGCCACCAAAACTGCACTTGCCCAATAGGGATTGGGCGAGTGCAGTTTTGGTGGCAGTCTTCTCCCAATCCTCGATTATGCCGATGTCAGCTATTTAGATCTAACTGAAGTGCAGCTAGATAAGCTTGAGCGACTACAGAACTTTTGTATTAGTTTCATATTTGGTTTACACAAATATGACCATGTTTCCGAATTTCGAATTAAGCTCAAGTGGCAGCCAATCCGCTTTCGCCGGAATGTCCATATTTTATCATTACTCTACAGTATTTTGTTTATTCCTACAACCCCCATTTATCTCAAAGAACGCTTTAAGTTCCTTCATGACACACATTCTAGACACTTGAGATCATCTTAGAATTTGAAGCTTTTGATGCTTGCCGATTCCGCTAAGTTTTACGACAAATCGTTTACAGTCCAGGCTGTGCGATTGTGGAATAAGTTGCCGTTGTCAGTTAGACAAGCCCAGTCACTGGTTTCTTTCAAAAACCTGGGTAAAAACCATTTCCTTTCTCTGTAACGCTTTTCTATCTTATCTCTGTCATCATTATTTAAAGCTTTTTCTTTTTTGTTTTTCTCTCTTTCTATAAATTTCATGTTATGTATTATGTATGTATGTTTGTATAATAGGTTTAGGTATTTATTATAGTAGTATACCAATATCCAACCCTCTTTTTTATTCTAACTTTTTTTTCAGTCCACCCAAAGGTTGTCTGGTAGATATCGCTGTCAGCGATAAGACCGCCTTTATACCCATTCATATAAGTTTTTCTTGTAAATGTGTATAATATTATGGTGTAAAATAAAGTATATACTATTCTATTCTATTGTTTATCGCTCTGATGGCTCGTTTAACAGAATAAAAATATACTCATTGTCTGCAGCCCTTCCCCATAGTAAGATACCGTAAGACATTATACTACGAAAGTAACTAAAATAGACTAGCCTAGCGGTATCTACATCAGTAAATTGACGAATCTTTCTAACAGTATAAGCTGCCGAACTCAGCCGCCCCGCAAGTGATACTAAATGAGGACTCCATTGCAACCTTGAGTCTAGCGTGATCCCCAGGAAAACCGTTTTATCGACGAATTCGAGCTTCTCCTTGTTTAATATAATGTCACAATCAGTACTTTTGACATTTAGCAAGGAACATTTTACGCATTTGGATTTTTTAACATTTTAAACTAAATTATTGGCAGTGAACCAATCCTGAACCTGCCGTAGCTCGTTATTTACGTCGTCAACCTTACAAGTACGTCTATTTATTTTAAAAATTAAAGATGTGTCATCAGCAAATAACACCATGTTTAGTTTGTTTTCCAATAAACGGGGTAAATCGTTTATGTATATTAAAAATAAGAAAGGACCTAAAATTGAGCCCTGGGGTACCCCCAATTTCAAGTTTAACCCCGACGAATTTACACCGTTTATTTGAACTAATTGCTGTCTATCATTCAAATAAGATTTAACCAAACTTAACGCTGATTGAACTAGCCCGTAATGTTCAAGTTTCAGAAGTAATGTTTCATGATTAACGCAATCAAACGCCTTCGACAGGTCGCGGAAGATACCTATGGCATCTTGTACCTCTTCTCACGCATTAAATATGTGTTTTATTATGGTGACACCAGTGTCAGTTGTACAACGTCCTTTGGTGAAACCATACTGTTTATCATGCAAGATGTTATTCGTATTAAAATGAATGAGCATTTGATTTAGCATTAATTTTTCAAATACCTTGCTGAAACAGGCAACACGGACACTGGTCTATAATTATTAGTGTCTTTACTGTCCCCGGATTTAAAAAGTGGTATAACCTTACTATATTTTATTAGATCCGGAAAGACTCCTTGATCCGCACACAAATTGAAAATCAAAGCTAAGTACGGCGCTATAGTCTGAATAACGGAGGTACAAGCTTTGATGGACATTCCCCATAGATCTTCGGTCGGTTTTATCTTGATTTGCTTAAAATCTTTTATTACTGTTATGGGGTTTATATGTGAAAAGTTAAATTCATTAGGACAGGCTGAAACGTTCGCGTTTAATAATCCAAAAGCGAGCGAGGGCGAAGAATTTAAGGTTTCAGTAGTTTTAATTGATATGTTGGTAATGAAATTTACAAATTCTTGAGCAACTGTTTTGCTATCTCTAATAAGTCCGTGTGTGGTCTCAAGCGTGTAATCAGTATTATTTATTTTATTCCTGTTCAACCGTCTTGATTTTATTTTCTGCTAATTTAACCTTATTGCTAATGTACAAGGCCTTAGCTGCCTTACATGTATTTTTCAAAATTCTTGAGTACGTAGCAACATACTTATTAAACGTTTCAGTAGTAGTCTTTCTCTACTTTTTCTAAATCCTGTAGACGCCCAGTCACTGAATAAAAACTTAGGGCATATAGTTTTAGTTTTCTTCGTAAAAATTGAATTGAAAACTTTTTGAACCACTGAAAAAACATCATACAAAATATTATCATCATTCACTGTGAGGTCCTGATCTCTTAACTTATTGATTAAAGTGCTGTTAAATTTATTTAATTTACCGGATGTTATTGGTCTGGATTGAATCTGCACTTGTTGTTTTAGCATAATGGACTCAAAGGCCACCCGTAGGCCACTATGAGCTGAAGGCAAATAATTAATAATGGCCTTGTCAAAGTAGTTGCAGCAACAAAAAACATTATCAATACATGTAGCAGAAGTCAATGTAGTTCGGGTTGGTTCCATAAACACATGTGACAAATTAAATGATTTAAATAGATTTAATAACCTACTGCTATCTGAATTATCTTCTAGAATATTAATATTTAAGTCACCACAGACAATTACTTGTTTATTACAAATTGCAAGTTTAGCCAAAACATCTTCCATCACTGACTCGAATATAGAGTAGTTTTTATAATAAGGGGGGTCTGTAAACGCACACTATGACATGCTTATCCAGCTCAACACAGGACAGTTCAACACTATGTTCAACTGATAGGTCTACTATATCTTAACGGGGTTTTGATTTAATACCATTTTTAATTAATATAAGTGAAACCTCATGCAACATAATATTTCTGTTAAAACAGCTGCCCACAGTATAATTTTCATAATTGATTAGCATTGCATAATTTTTCAGCCAATGATCAGTAAAACAAACAATTTCGAACCTTGTTAATCCAAAAACAGTACGATTACTAATTGCTTCGAAGAAAAGCCCTGAATATTCTGATGGAATAATTTCAGAGAATTCTGCTCACACCTTTTCTTTAAATTATATTTATGCGAGCAACAGGTACCTTCTTGATGGTGGATATATAACTCTTAACTATTCCGTTATTGGTACCCTCCCTTGTCCTTTCAACTAGTTTAAAGAATAAATATTAATAGCATCTTTGCTAACGTTATTCAAGGTATTGACAACCTTTAAATTAGTACTTTTACTAATATCAATTATTATTGGATACTTCGACATACTACTTATGTCTGAGTTTATTGTATAAGATAATAGCCGAGCTATTTGATGTCTTACCCTAAGAGGCAGATACAAAGTATTGCTTTAATTTATCAATAAAAATGTTGATGTCAAAAAAAACTAGTTTGTCACTATAGTGACTCTCAAGAAAGTGCAGATGCTTATTAAGCATGTGAATGTGATTATTTTATCTATTTGACAATTTATCTAAGTAAGGGAAGGCACACAAAATAATTTTATTACAATTTAACTTTAACATCTCTTTTACACACTCATTGATGTCATCTTTTTTACATTTTTACTATTACCTACAAATACAGTTATATTGGTATCTAGTTTATATAAATTCCTTGTCACATATTCCATTATTTGCTTGTAAGATGACCCGGGCATGCAGTAATTAAAAGTGGAATGACGCTGACTGCCATTTATTAATTTACCTAAACCTCTTCCAACACCAATTAGATTAGGAATAGATAGACTTGATAAGCCGAACTTATATTTTCTTCACGTTAAAACGTATTTACGCTCCAAGTATAACAAGTAAGGTCAATACTTCTGAACGGCCAAATATAGTGAGATTTTAATTGCTTATAACTACGAGGCTATCAATGCTAGAGAAATGGTTGAAGATGTCAAAGATAGTTAGTATTTAAAACCAAATTTTGATATATTTTTTTCCATAAGTAGTCAAACCGTTTCAGAGTAGAAATAGGCGCTGTTTTCAAACACATTTAAAATATTACAAGATTCGATTACTAGTATGAAGATAGGTATATATTTCGTTAGGTTTTAATTGAGCTATATTTCTAAAATTTAATTAATAACTACCCAAAGTGGCGCCAAATTATCAATTACTATAAAATAACTAAGACTTGCTTTAAAACCACACATGTAGAAATAGTTATGTCTGAGTAAGATACCAAGATAATGGCATTCATGGCGATTTGATCAAACTACCACACACAAGATGTCCACAAACTTTACTTTAATCAAACAATACAACACAATGGAAACATCAAATTAGTTTCAAACATCGGAAGGGTCAATTCAACCAAGACAGTAAAAGTTTTTACAGTCCCAGTAAACGGATTGAGTATTGCCCAAAAGCATTTTGCCCTCATAGTTGCCTGTAAACAGGAAAAGTTTTCGTATTATTTGTTTGTTTTCTAAACTATCAAGAACTTATGATTACGAAGCTGTTGATCTAAGAGACATAAGTTTTGTATTGTTCGATACATATGCTCAGTAAAAAAAAAACTGTTTAGTGACCTGTCGCTGCCGGCCATACTCAAGTCTATGGACGGCAGCGAGGAGTCCTTTGACGCGGTGTGAGTCTTCTGCGAAAAATTCGTCTCGCAGAAGGAGGCTGCGGAGAGGAAGAGGGAGATTTCATTCGCTCACCCGATCCACAGCAAACGCGTCGGGCGTCGGCGAAGGGCGGACCACGCCCTCTTCCAGCCACCCTAAATGGGTCCCGGGTCGACGGACTCGGCGTCTCCGAGTCCGTCGAGCCTGGACCCATTTAGGTTTCGTCACACCTCATACATCAAGACCCGAGGCGCACGTAGTGTTCCATGCGCGTCCCTCTTAGACGTCGTGCGAGGAATCTAACACCTCACTCCCCCTCAAAACCCGAGACCGAGGACCACAGAGGCGGGCCGGCACTAGCCAAGGGTTGTGAAAGTAACATTGTGCCCGCGACACCCAGCGTAGGTGTGAGATGAAACACCAAGGTGGTCTTTTAGTCAGTGCGAGTCTGACAGACCCCTCCGCCCTCCCCAGGGCAGAGGACATCCAACGAGGATATTCCAGCCCGGCAAAATAAGTAAAAAAGGGTTGCAAGCGCTACTGTTGAACATGAGATAAAGGTATTGTATTTTTCCATCTGGAATTTCAAACTAGTGGAACCTAAATTTGGTCCCGTTTTAAGGTAGTAAGCTCGCCATCTTATTTTATCGGACTTTAACATAACTAGCGAAATGTGGGTGCACACTTTTGCTTAAACCTTTAGGAAATGCAGGCATGATTTTAAGCGTTATTATGTGACATTAAATTATTGAGATTCTTTGTAAGATTAAAAATGCAGATTAACATTTTTGAAATCTTTAATAAAAAAAACTTTGTACACTTTTACTAATTAATTAAATATTAAACATTCTCTTAAACCTAATCATATTAAAATTATTTGAATAAATTATTTACTTAAACTTAAAATAACAGTCATAATAATATAAAATAAATAAATGCATTATTAGAAAGTGCTTAAAACATCAACTAATAATTGTTAAAAACTTTCGATATATTTATACATGCTAACTTTTAAACATTTTCTCAATTTTACTGATGTTTTAGAAAAAAAAAGCCTTTAACAGGATAAGTCACAAGGTTACGTCCTCCCCTCACCCCTTCTTATACGCACTTATTTACAGTTGGCATATAGATACGCTATTATTTATTAAATTATGAGATTTAAGATCGAATTTTATGAAAATAATGATAAAAAAATCAAAGTTGCACTGTTTTTTTTAATAAAATTAACGTATATTACTTTTGTTAGTATTTACGAAATAATAAATGAGGATACAAAAATAAATCATTTAGCACAAAAAAGGTAGTATTACATGAGAGGACCGCATGCTGCGTTGACGTGCACGTGTGACCGTGGTAGGAAATGATGTAATCACTAATCAGGGCAAAATAAATGTATTGTAACGAGCGATGTTGTGGTAGCCAGCTGACGTCACTTACTAAAGCCTGGTATCGAGGTAATAAACGGAGTAGACCTGTGTATAGTACAATTTTCTTTGTGAAAATTAATAGCTGGGTATTGAAAGTTTTATTACCTCAGAAGACGAGTGATGATTTAAAAAGCCTTTAAGGGCGTATGTGCACTGAATTGTATTCCTGTTTTTTTACGAATTTCATAAAAACTGAACTGAATACTAATATATCCATAGAAATAATCACGAATACGATCGAGTGCACAGATGCCCTGATTCTCTAAATTATACAAAATAACTTTTAATTCATTGATAATCTTTCAATGGGTTAGTTGTATGAATACAAACAACTTAAATACGGGGACGCCTCTAAAATTGCAAATAATATAGCCGCACCACACGTTTTTTCGAGTTACTTATAAGAAAATAAAATAAAGTTTGGGACTGAAGAACTCCTTTTTTCATATTACGTAATTACACAACTTCTTCTCCTATTAGTTGATAATTACTCACAGTAACACAAAATGTGAAATGTGTTTGTTCCGAACAATTTACGTAAGCTTTCAAGGGAGATACAGAGTAATGAAGTATCTACTGTGGTGAAATACTCGAATACTGCAGTGTTACGTCACCAAATTGCACGTAAATTAACGATCTGAGCACTTGCCTCTTTGGTGGATAATGATATACATTACAAAGGGAACATGACGAAGCAATGTACAATGTAATTATTATAGTACGTTTGTGGAATAAACTGGATATTAATCAGTGGAAATCGAAGACGCAAATTGCAGTGGAGTGGTTTGCATTTGTGGTTTGCAACTGGCATGGTTGCCTGATTGCGTCTGTTGCTGAGCGATGGACTTTTGAAGTTTAGGTAGACTTCCGAGCAAAGCGGCTCCGGTTTCAAATTAATGCAACGACTCAGTGTCGTCATTTTATTTTTTTATAAGTAACTCGACAAAACGTGGGGTACAGCTGTTTTTTTGCAATTATAGTGTGTTCCCCGTATTAAAAGTTGTATGTATTTATATGTACTTTCACCCACTGAAAGATTATCAATGAATTAAAAGTGATTTTGTATAATTTAGAGAATCAGGGCATTTGTGCTCTCGATCGTATTCGTGATTATTTCTAAGGATATATTAGTATTCAGTTCAGTTTTTATGAAATTCGTAAAAAACAGTAATACAATTCAGTGCAATAGAGAGACAGTATTATAGACTATGGAAATCTATAGGAACAATTCTGAGCATAGCGGTTTCGGCATCACTAAAACGCAGCGTAGTTTAAATCTAAATACTATTTATAAGGCTCTAAAGTTAGATTACCGTACACAGCGACACCAGCAACAGCCGTCAGTGAAGTCGCGTCAGTGTCGTTTAGTGATGCCGGAGCAGGTTTTCCCGGTAGTCCAGCTTCAAAGTCATTTTATGGGTGAAAATGATTAAGTTACCAAAGGCGTTGTTTTCAACTGAAAATAAGCTCGTTTTTACTGTATATTTTTTAAAAGTATGAGAGAATTGGCTTTGTAAAATCATACTTACATAGACAATTTTTGTATACTGCTTGTAATGTATTAAAAGAAGTTGTTTTCACTTATAATTGTTTCAGGTAAAAGTGTAGGTATGTTCATAGATCGTATAACATTAGAAATAAATCTTTGTTATTGCAGTTTTAAATTACTTAAGTCTAGATTTAGAATTGAGAATTTAAATTTAGGAACGTGTCAAACCCAGTAGTTTGTTGACAGATTTTCATGATAAAATAGAGTTTGACAATTTAAAATATCAATTTATAAATCAGATACTGGATTATAGGACCACAATCATCGCTAGGCCAATTAAAGACCATACAAGTTTCATAATTTAATATGTGCCGTTTGACTCAACTATTACTAATCATAGTTAGGCAAAGTATATAAACATTTTGTTTAAGTATGTAGGTGCTGTTGACTCAACTAAAAATTTTACATATAAACCTAAGAAAAAACTTATTCTTATTCTTATTTTAATAAATAAATAAAATCTAACATGGCCTCTATGCCTTACGCCACAGCACCGGGCGCAGTAATATAACTCGGAGACGGAGTGGGTCTATGTTTGAGCATGTTATAAGCCCTGTTAGAGGCCCAGTCCTTGCCGTAGCCTCCACTGGCAGAGTACGCGTAGTTGTTGTTGTAATCAGCAGCCGAGTAGTCGCTGCTATCACTGGCTCCAAAGTATGAGTAGGACATCGGGTGGTGAGCATGCTGGAAAGAGAGAAAGAAGAAAATTATGGAAAGCTCATTGTATAGGTACAGAAGTTAAATCCTATTTTGTTTTGCTATATTTGATACCAAATGAAACCACGGATCGTGTTAGCTCGTGGATGACAAATAAGTGGACTGTATACTTTAGGCAAATGGTTTTAATGCTGTTATGTTCGAAATACAAATTGTCCTGGACAAACAATACAGATGTGATAGTGAGGTGTCGGCTGTCCCGGTGGAGTCCGTGGAAGCGAGTGATTTACCGATGCCGTGTTTTATTGTCACGCAGATGTATGTGCAGTGTAGACGGCGCACTCCGGCCGCCCGAAGTTTTGCGTACAATTTCCAACAAATCTACTTTTAAGGTATATTCGTTCGACTTGCAGTGCGAGGATAAATGTAATAAATTCGAAAAATATTTTTTTTTTTTTTTTTATATTTTATTCGTACTATGCCTTAAGACAAGCATGCTGCTCTAGACAAAAACAATGCGTTCTAAAATATTTCAGGAACCTTATAAAAACAGCAGCATGTCGCGACAGTATAATCTCAAGATTCGGATCTCACGCAACGTCAAGCTAATATTGATAGAGACACAACAAAATGAAGAAAAATACTGTCACACAAGTAAACATAATTGTGTGATTGTTGTGTAGCCCACAAAACAACTTTACTGAAAAACGATGTTTATTTTTGAGTTTGATGTAAGATTGACATTTGGTACCTGTCGTGTACCTTTAGTCTATTGGGCTATCACTTGGCTAAGGCTCGCTTTAGTGCTGTATGTGGGTGCTATTAATACGCTTTAGAGTTATACTGTTCATTTTGTAGAGGGAACGTGCAATGGTGTTGTTATTCCAAATATTAAATCCCTCCAATGCCCTTTTGCACTAATATTTTCTGTAGTTTTAACGTCACAGAGATTGACATCTCTTTTTGAATGACATTTAAACGTGAACACACCCAAACATGACACGTCCTGGCGTGGGTTACATGAAATATGCCATACACCTACACATACAGAGTAAAACATGGATTCAGTGAAGCAAAAAGCAATTGATTTTGACACCACGGGACCCCTTTAGTGAAAGGGTGTAAAAAAATATATATATTGATTTTCAGACTAGCTTCTGCCAGCGGCTTCGCCCGCGTGAAAGTCGAAAATTTGCCCGAGGGAACATGATCCCGGGATGAAAATCCTATGTGCTATTCCTGACTATAATCTATCTCTGCGCCAAATTTCATCCAGATCCGTCCAGCCGTTTGCGCGTGAAGAAGTAACAAACACACACACACACACACACACTCACAAGCTTTTGTCTTTACAATATTAGTGTGATTGATCATGAATATAAATGTACGCACGGTCCACATTTTTAGATGTTTTTGCCTTCTCTACATAATTTTACAAATATTTGTAAACAATGGGCAAACACGAAGACGACATAAAACATTGCATAGTTATTATGTTTGGGATAAGTCAACCACACTATTTCCAAAATACTGTAACGAGCTACACAAAACCCCAAGACAGTGAAACTTGGCATCAAAATTAATTGCAAAGTTTGAGAAAACTTAATTTCCGCTTCCCTTTATTACAAGCAGAACAGCGCTAGGTAAATAGGCTCAAAGGGACTAAAAAATAGAATAAAGCTAGTAGCCAGGCATGGTGATAAGTCTTGTTCAAGTTTAGGACCCATTCATATTTAATTTTCACACTCGAGGAAACTGTGAGGAGTCAGACTATAGTTTTGATTCAAAATAATAATAGCAATGGACAGTTTAAAGTACGAAAGTATGATTACACCGCAAATCAACCATAGATTACCATACACAAATCAAATTGATATAGACAAATCTTATTGATTACAAAACAGGTGCTAAAATCCGTATAATATTTTCTGTTTTGACTAGGGTATAAAGCAACATACATATAGTTTCAGATGATGAAATTTTTGAACTATAACATCATAAATCAGTGACACTTTACAACAATGAGTCATAATAATGATAAATCATAGTTGCACAATGCATACAAACTACTTGTAAACGTGTAAAACATTAAATAAGTTGCTTATCATTGAATTGGCAAGTGCTAAGCTCAATAAATATATTTTTATGTGAAACTAGCGTCATTTTATGGTTTTACTCGAATACAATGCCTTTTATTTTAAGTAAGAAAAGTACCTACAACAGCACTTAAACAGGCATACGATTTTTTTTATTGAAAGTGTATTTTATCCAGCAGCCTCAGCCAATGATAAACTATCCATGAGGAGTATTCAATAACAAGAAATGCATTTAACGCAAAACTTATTTGGAACATCATTATGTTATAGAACCTTTAAAAGATGGACAGGAATAGTACGAAGATTTTAAGCTTAGAGCTTAGTCGATTTTTTTACTTATGGTGCAAAGGCTGTTGACAGATAAAATCAGTTTGTGGACCTTAAACCAAAATTATCTTTATTGTAAAGGTCTTGTCTTCATGATGATTATAGAATAATTGATCATACAAATAATGCTCCAGTTGCATTTTGAATTCTAACGAACAAACTCTCCTACAACGTAACGCGGTACTACATAAACAATTTCGTCCCAAGGACATTGGTATCTGTAAAAGCTCATATAGAGTGGCTATAGATAAATTTATTTATTTTGATGCGTTTGTTCCGCGAGTGCTTGATAAAGAGCTGGGATTGCGTTTAGATCCTCTATGAGTAACAGCTGGTACTATATAAAATCATAAGGTTGTTTTTGCAACACAAATCAGTCTGTATCTTTTGATAGATACTAATTTCATGGTATAGGAATGTGATATAGAGGAATGTGTCATCAGTAATGTTAAAATGGTTGAGCATAAATGTAGATGGATTATAACAGTAGGAAAATACCAAAGAAACAATTAATAAACTGTGTGAAGATGACGTCTAGCAAAAAAAATGACAACTGAAATAATAACAAATTGAGATGTTGGAAGCAAAAAGGCACTTTGATAAAATAAAATAAGGAAAAGAACATAATAATGAGGATATAGAAACTTTACATTAGATTCGGTATTATTATGTGAAGTTAGAAAGTCACGAAGAAAAACCGTTAAAATTATTGGGCAAAAAATCTTTAAGCAAGCTCAGTCACTGGCCTGAGATGATTTTCAAAACGAAAAAGATTGTTGGGCAATGACGCTTTTTTGCATATTTTTTTTTATTATTATATTATATATTTGAAAGACAGAATGATTGGGTATAAAATATTAAAATTTTAAAAGATTTGGGTAAAAAACAAAGAAAATTAATATAAATAAAAGAAAGTATGCATTTAAAAAGAAAACATACAAGCAAATCACAAATAATACTACTAAATATTCTACAGAATAATAACTTAGCTTTCAATATTCCCTAAGATCAAAGACAAAAGTGGAATAGCTAAACAAAGCAATTCTAACTTCTAATTAATAACTTTGAATCTCAAACTAATTTCAACCAATACAATATTCATTACTATCGCTTTCCTTACAAAATTGACGATATTGTATTCTTCAATAAAGATTGATTAAAACTGCAATGCGCCTTCGTAATGATTGCTCTGCTAATTGCTTCGGCCTGAACAGTTTAACCGAAAATGAAACAACATTTTGGGCCGACAGACCTCAATATACGAATCAGCTTTGTTAACCAAACACATTTCATTTTAATTGAATTCTGATCGAACGAATTTTGATTGACACTCTTTAATATAGACTTCACATTTTTTTGGCACTATTGTGAAAATCACTACACCATTTGCCAGTTCTATCTAATTTTTTACTTTCCACTAGTCATTCGGTAGTCCGATTGCAGGTACCATCTCTTTAATCCATCAGCATCATCTGCCTAGCCTTTTCCCAACTATGTTGGGGACGGCTTCCAGTCTAACCGGATTCAGCTGAGTACCAGTGTTTTACATGGAGCGACTGCCTATCTGACCCCCACAACCCAGTAACTGGGAAACACGGTACCTCTTGGCTAGACTGGTGTCAGATCTCAAGCTTCTGACTACTCGTAACGACTGACAAAGATTTTCAAATGACAGCCGGGACCAACGGCTTAACGTGCTTTTCCGAGTTACGGAGGTCATCCATCCACGGACCGACCTCGTCAAGCGTTGCTTAACCTTGAAGATCGACCCGCGTGGTTAATAGAATAGACTTAGTGTCCTATGTTCCCTGGATGGGGCACACGGCATCCATAGCAGTCTTCCATCGTGAACTATCTTGAACTTTACGCTTCACCTCACTCCACTTAATTCCTGTGCTCGTCGCTTTTAACAACACAGTGTGAAGCTAGGTTATTTTTTGATGGTCGTCTCACAGTTCAATCAGAGTGATTGGCTGCTGCTTAGCGAGGCGATCCTGTGGAAACTAAATTAGAGCCTTCAGCCAGGCACAAAAAGCTAAACTTAAGTTTCCACGCTAAAGACCGTGGGGTTGAACCTCGGCTCAAGGCGTCGCTGGGGCGACAACTACGGCTGGATCATGCTTAAGTGATTCTACCATCCGTTCGGAAAACCTACGTGGAGAAAAACGGACAAGGCGATGCTAGATTAGACGGGTGCGGCCACGGTTTCTTTTGGGTTGGAGATTCCAATCCAACGCTTGTTTGGGTATGTGATCAAGATCCCTTCTGAGCGTGTGGCTAATCGATATCTACCTGCAAATATTTAATTTTACTTGCTAAAGCTAAAACTCATAATTTCTGCTTCGTCAGAGTTTTTTTTAGTTTCATCGTCATAATTATCATGCATTTTTCTTGTGACCCATAGGAAATAACTTATTGTTTATTAATACTGATTGTATCCCAACAGAACATTATTCTACATTTCCTGTGTTAAAAACCTCATATTTTCGGAGTGACCCAAAAATAATTGCAAATAATCTCGCCTAAAATGACCACAATATTGCCTGCGCACGGGAAAACCTCCATTTTGTGGCCGGGGACCATTTTGTGGTTACGGTATGTCATAAAATATGGCGATAAGCCTCGATTTTAGTGAAAAACTGATCCAATATGCAATAAGTTATTTCTTGTGACAATGTATTTTTGGCACCCGTTCCTAATAATTATTTAGATATTCTGTGTTGGTACAAAAAACTTAAAAAAAAATCTGAACTTTTGTTTGCATATTTTTTTTATTTTGATTAACGATTTTTTTCAAGTTCGGTGGCTTGACCTTAAATTTTGTGGCGAACAAAGGTATTTTGTTCATTGTATTGGTTTTATTGATTATGAGACAAAATAGTACAATAGAGTTTAACTTGAATGAATTAAACACTATTGAAGTCAAGCAGGGCTTGAAACTTAAACCATAGTTGTGTTATGTTAACATGACGATAGCGTTCGTTGTCCTTTTTACCCGACTGCCGAAGGAGGGTAATGTGTTTATCAGTCTATGTATGTAAGTATGTATGTATGTTTCTTCCTATATGGCGTTCCAGAGACCAAACGCGTTGGCCGATTTTGATGATTCATACGTCAATCGATTCGTCTTAAGCCTGCGAGTGTCATAGGCTACATTAAAATTGGTCAATAGAAAAATTGCGGATTTTGGGCGCCATATTGTGAGGGCCCAAATTTTTTTTTGCTTCGAAACCTATCAGGTGGGGTATCAAAATGAAGGGTTTTAAGAGGAGATTTCAAAAATATATAACACTTATATGTTTAAATGTATCTAATTAGAAAAAACTTTTTTTATTTAGACTTTTTAGTTAAGTTAAATCAAAAAATCAAAAAACCCGACTGCTTCAAAAGCGAACTAAAAAGTCGTAAACAAGGAAAAAATCATGCTGTGCAGGCGGAGGATACACCAGATTTTGGTCAACCAGCCCGCGAATATGTGGGAAATAAAAAAAAAATATCTTTTCATTAGTAAAAATGTTCAGGATCACGACAGATTCAGGATGGCTTTTTATCTTGATTTGCAACCAGCTTCTGCCTGTGGCTTCATATGCGGTAACATTGTTTTATATTCCCAAAAGATCACTAGTGATACAGGGGTAAAAAGTATCATAATATGTATGTGTTAATCCAGGTTACAAACTAACGATAACAAAATTAATTTCACCTAAATGCATTGAACCGTTTCCGTGTGATTGAAACACAAACTTACATATTTATAATATTAGTGGGATAGTATGATGACAATATGCACCTTTTGTCGACGTTTTATAAGTGCCCATATGAAATTAAAAAACCGGCAAAGTGCGAGTCCGACTCGCGCACGAAGGGTTCCGTACCATTATCGCAGAAAAACGGCACAAAAATCACGTTTGTTGTATGGGAGACCCACTTAAATATTTATTTTATTCTGTTTTTAGTATTTGTTGTTATAGCGGCAACAGAAATACATCATCTGTGAATATTTCAACTCTCTAGCTATCACGGTTGATTTTGAATAGCGGACAGTGATCTTTCCCTAATATTGGTTCGCGGAAACCCAAATATTTTTTAAAGTAAAATACTTTGAGGTCAACGACAGAGTCAGGACGGTTTTTATCTTCATTTCCAATTTACGTAAGGTGGGTCAATGACCGTTATTGCCGTGCAAAAACAAAAATAGATAAATGACAACACAATGGAAATTCAAGAGGGTTTAGAAAAGAAAAAGTTGAATCATCGTCTTTTGAAAGACCATTTGGACGGAGAAAAGGGAAATAATCCAGTCTATTCTTTCAAATCAAAATAAATTTAGTACAGTTTTGAAACTATCTGATCTTATAATTAAAGTTCAAAATGTGTATGTATTTACAACGACACAATGGATATCTAAGAGGGAAAATTATAGAAAAAACTGGCCAAGTGCGAGTCGGTCTCGCGCACGAAGGGTTCCGTACCATTTTCGTAAAAACGGCAAAAAAAACACGTTTGTTGTATGGGAGCCCCACTTATTTTTTTTTTTTTTTTAGTATTTTGTTGTAGCGGCAACAGATATACATCACCTGTGAAAATTTCAACTGTCTAGCTATCACGGTTCATAAGATACAGCCTGGTGACAGACAGACAGACAGACAGACAGACGGACCGCGGAATCTCAGTAATAGGGTCCCGTTTTTACCCTTTGGTTACGGAACCCTAAAAACGTCGATAGACATGAAATAAGTACCGCGTGGTTGAAGAAAAAGAAAATGCTATTCCAGACCATACCTTTTTGAAACAAAAATATATATTTTTTTATTAAATAAATGTAATATTTTCTTTCATTCTGATGAAAATAGAGTTCTCTTAGAAAGTCACGTGTAGAAAGAGCATTGTTAAATTAAATTTTTTTCCGGGACCAGTGCTAATGAATTGGACGTGTGTCAAGGGGATTTTGAAAAGGGTTCCTATCAGACTGTTGCAAGAAGATTTATTTTTACTTAAATTAGTAGTAGTATGTCCTTGGGGAATCTGTTCGCTGTAATTATTTTAAGTGAGCTATAAATCAACCTGAATGCAAATTAATTGTTCGAAGACTAATATATCAAAAGGATATTAAACTGTTTTTTTTTCAGTTACATTATTAGAACATCGTGATCAGTCAATATTTTAACTTATAATTAATTAATAAAATATTACGTTTTATATTATTTTTTATTCCATAATCATCATGTTAAACAAGATAGTTATTATAGAGATTCGACCTTCTTTTAAGTATAGAGATACCTGTATCAGAAGACCTCAGTCTTCCATATCCATTAGTGTATTTAGAGCCTGTTTATAACATAAAGATAAATCATCTATGATTGAGAGATATATTAAACGTTTTTTTATTTGTATACCCACCGATGCACCTATTTCTAAAACTCCAGTAATAACCATTGCCATATCAGCTAATATTATAAAAAGGTTAAATTGTTTGAAAGGTTGATGAGTTCAACATTTCAATTATTTGTTCAACCGTTCATCATTATTTCAATTGAACCATTTAAATATACTTTGAGTTAGAAGTACTTATCACTTTACTTATATTTTTTCTTACAGAATATACCTATAGAAATAAGAAAGAAAAAGTTTTTATTGTCACAGAAGACATGTCTGTAAATTATATAAGCTACTTTTTCCCCAAAAAAAACACGGATCTTGTACGATATCCACAACCGAATCGATATCAATGAAAACTGTTATCTTGAAATTTATCTTGACAATAGTAATATTAAATACATACCTTGCAAGCCTTTAAAGTGCTGAGGACACTCGGCAGCAGCAAGGCAGCGATGAGCAGCAACTTCTTGATCAGCAATACTGATAATAGGATGGGGATCAGCAGTAGCTTTAACTTGAGGACTGCGAACAGGGTCAGCAGGGGTATGATGACTGCTAGCTTCTTCTTCTTGCCTCGGGCTGGAAATGAGAGGAATGGTTTTAAGTTTTTATGGTTTCTTAAACATTAATAAACATTAAACAAACTGGATTTATATTGGCATTCAAATTGTAAATAATATAGTGAAGTTTATTAAACACAAAAGTAATTTGAGAATCTAGGGAAAATACTCTGACTCATAGAAATATTTCTATAGAAAGTGGTCACGAAGATTGCGAATTCAAGTAATCGACATGCTTGACCAACTGCTAAGTGATCATCAACAAAAAGTATCTCATCAACTTGACTGCTGGGTATTTTGAAAAAAAAAATGTATTTTAACAAAATTAGAACAATTAATAATTATCCGGTTTCAAAGCCTTAGTGGATTGTTTTCTGTACTTCCAAAGTAGTGAGTTACTAGTAAACTATCATATTCCATTTCTATCTAAGCTTGAAGATCTAAAAGCAGTATAGCTCTTCTGGAACTACAAATCTTCTAGTGAATAGCTCTGAATGCGATTACACTAAGCATAGTTACTTGAACGATACAATCTATTAGTTACAGCTCTTGATTTATAATCTCAATAAAGCCTACGCAGGTTTAATTTCTAACAATTTTATTCCCATCATTCTCAAGACAATATTACCGTATTCATTGAACCATTAAGCTGGTCACAATCGTGCAAAACCAATCAAATAATTACAAAAATCAAACATTTACTAGTAATCGCTAAACATTTTACATCTTTAACTTCACGCCTTAATTTCAAACTGAATCTTAAAATCCCATTACACAGTCACTTAGTTTGGGTCAAAACATCGGACGGATCGGGTGAATTCGTGGGAATTAACCTCAATACTTATGACCCCGACGATCTATGACAACTTTGATGATATGGTCATTATTTACGACTGTTAATTGATCTTCTTTATGGTCTACATTGAAAGACAGGTCAATTTGTTTTTGTGGAAATGGGTTGTTGGTTATGAGAATAATTATTAGCGTTACGGGTTGATTCGATGATTTATCTGTTGGTAAAAACAAACTTAGTCATAATCACTTCATCTTTCCGAATTTGCTAACTATAAAGATTTGTACCTATGTATCCCTTAGGTCTACCTAATATATGATAGTAGTTACTTTTCAACTCTTTTTCCTCCGCAGTTCACGAATACACGAATATTCCGATATATTCGCGAACTGCGGAGGAATGACAAGAATGCCGTGAGAAAAGTTTTAAGTATAAATACGGAAAAGTAGAAAACCAATGTAACGGTGGATGAACTTTGTTAAAGATAACATGGCAAGAGAGGGGATGACATAATCTGTGAAGAGTGTGAAGTATGGGGTAAGAAGACAATCATGTTGCGTCGATTAATATATTCGCGGACGCCTCGCGGTTTCACCCGCGGAATACAGGATAAAAAAGTATGCCTATGTCACCCGGGGATAGTGTAGCTTCCCAACGGTGAAAGAATTTTTGAAATCGGTCGAGTACTTTTTAAGATTATTCGTTACATACAAAAATAAAAATCTTTCCTCTTTATAATATTAGTATAGATTTGGAAAACTATAAAATAATGATGTTTTTTCTTTACTATTATTAGTATCTCGTTTGACTACTATCTCAACGTATTGTAAGATACGATAAAGCACGCTTGCCTAGAAGTAACTTATTTATTCAAGACTTTAAGGGTATTACTGATCCATCCTTTCACGATTGGTAAGTCTCAAAACAATCAATTTACATAATATTTCGATTCAAAGAACACTACAACCAAATACACATGTAAGATGCAATGTTAGATTCTGCAGCATTACTTAAAGCAATATTCCTTGCCAACAGTTTTGCGGTACAAACATGAACATTTTGTATTCCCTGCAGAAATAAAGTTAAGAAATAGCTGACAACTACTTGGCTATGATACAAACGAATGATGTGCCAAAAGTTAAAAAACTCTATGTTGATGTATGATTGCTGGTTTTGAAAAAAAACGAAGGCAAAAATAAAGTGATCCATATAAAACCTGGGTTAAAGAACAGACTAAGATTAATGGATAATTGAATAAGTACTGGTAAATTATTATTAAGCATCAAAACTGAGTAAAGAGAAATACAATGTCTCGGTAAACAGTAATGAAATTATGTCGAAGTTACTACAATAAGGACTCTCACAACTCGTTCGTAAAACTAAAAGGTTTTTTAATTTAAATTTACAAACTAAGCTGAAAAGGTTCAGCAAAATAAATAAATAACGAGTAATAAATTGATCTAATGAATCACAGATAACGAATCACAAACCACCACAAACTTACTTCTAGTGAAAATAGAAGTGACTTTACTAGAGGCACTAGACAAATGACATTCAATCATCAACCGTTCAAAACCCCCATATCTTTTGAACGGCTGAATTAAACTGATTGTCATCAAACATAGCTTTAAGAACACTCCCGAATGTCACCTTTCAAAGAAAAAAACTTAATCAAAATCGGTTCATCCATTCAGGAGCTATGATGCCACAGACAGATAAATAAATATACAAACACACAAGAACATACGTCAAACTTATAACACCAAGTGTATGGAAAATCACGTGATAAATCCTGTACCTAAATTATTTCGCCCATCGTCATCGCTGCCGTCGAATGATACTTGTCTAATATTAATACTAAAAAGATTCTAAGGCTGGTCGAGGTTTAGACAGAGTTTATATTGCGGAATTTATTATAAAAGTTCGTTGCAATAATAGATGGGAATTTCGAGCTGACAAAATGTTCAATGTTAGTTTTCAAACATTTAATTTATATAGTTTTTAAATAATTTAATTCGGAAATTTTATTTACCCTCCAAGGGTTTCTTTAACGAATGGTTAGTACACACCTGATTTCGAACTGATCTCACGTTTCTGGATACTTCTAGCCTGAGTTACATTCCCCTCATTGTATTCAACATCTGGGAATCAAAGAAAAACAATAATATATGAGCTGCTTTTTTGTGCTTAAAAATACTACAAGCGTGTGACTCCGCGCCCCGAACTTCTAGTGGGGTTAGACCACTGGGAAGGTATTGAGTCCCGCGAGTTAACGATTCAAAAACCTTATTAAGGTCTCGCGACCATTGATTGTATGGTTATTTCATCCTTTAATCGTTATGCAGCTAAATAATATGTCGGCAGAGAGCAATGGTGTCGCATCGTTAGGCAAATTATGACAGTCTAGCTGCAACATGATGACCAAGACTGCTCTTAAGAGGGGACTCTAGTGAGACATTCTCCATACAAACACATTCTGCTGTTTTCTTCGTGGATAATGCCTCTAGAGCAATGATTTTTTTCCATTAAAATCTAGGTCTAATTAATACGTGCCTGTATCATTTCCTTTTTTCCAAAACATAATCACAAAAAGAAATATGACAATCCAAAAATCCGAAAAAAATGCCCGTTTTTACCGCCATGTTCAGAAGACTTTCAGACAAAATTTATAAGTTTTTAACAAAAAAGGAAATGATAGGAGCATAGATATACTTTTCCTCTAAATTTTGGTATAAGAATTTTTTAGATCAGACCAGTTTTCATGAAGAAAACAGCAGAATACGAAACGTTTTTTAGTCAAAGTTTTTGTAGGTAAAATCAGCCTGAGCTGCAGTTGTCCCTTTCGCACTTTACGGGGAAAGGACGACGTAACGGAGGTTGGAGGTGACGCGAAGAGCGTTCCGACGAAGAAGAATCAGAATAAATACACAGTTTCGTTGCGAGGAAATTTTAATCTAATTCACTTTATAAATAAAGTATTTTTGATACAAAAGAAAATCCAGTGTATAAAATCTCTAAATAATCTTCTACTCACAGATGAATAACATCACCAAACAAGTTACGCACGTAACCTATGTAAACAACTTTACCCTCCTTAACAGCCACAATCGGTTAAACACAAACAAACGTGTACTAGTCTACGCCAAATCTAAACATTGCCAAGGAGGGCGAACGACATCATTATCGGTCTAGTAACTGTCCTCTGTTTGTCTTCGTGGGCTACCGCAAATTGTGCTCTTAACCTATACTATCGGAGGTGGAAAACTATTTGACATTTATAAATAAAAATGTGGGTAGATAATTTTATGGTTGATATATTTTGCTGTTGCCACGACCACCAGTGTTAGAAGAAATCCGGGCCAAATTGGTGTGTTGTGTGCAACTTGCTCCACTCAACCACAAGGATTCTTTCATCCCTCCGTACGGGTGGCGCACGGCACAAACACGCGGGAGTTCATAACTATCCACAATCTGCTCTTGTTCGTTGATGGACACCCAGGGCAACGACCTCATCACCCTTGTGCTAATTCACCAATCCGGTGGTTTCTGTTTCGTCTATTTTTTAGTAAAGTATGTGGTAAAGTATTGTTCTGCATTAAAATGCAGATGACACTCGTATTCTACATAAAGCTGAGAAAATACTGCATCATATCTATCTGAGTGGCAATGCCTATGTTCGCAATCAAATTTCAATCTGAATCTGTCAAAATCACCTCTATTTTCTACAATCGTGTATTAAATACGAGTACTGGCTCTCTGCAGCAATGTCGCAACGAAACAGTCTAATAGTATTTACAAAAACTTGCTTTGGTACAAAGTTAGAGTGTTTTGTTTTCTAGCGTCCGCACTCTCGCACAGACCGGCACAATGCAACACCGGTGCGTCACTCTACCTATAAATAATCTATCTATAGAACAATTTCAATGAAAACACATTGCCTTTTTGCCTTAATGAATCTCCCACACAAATAAATGCATGTGCTAGGACTAGACAATTAATTAATATCATTGTACCACAGATATAACTTGTCATTGTCTTAATAGCATGACCAAGTCAGAGTTATTTGAATTATTTCTTTGCAACAACCTACGCCCACTTCCAAGCTTTCTCAGTACTTACTAAAAGATTCGCCCACGTAACGTAAGTTTTCTTTAATACCCTTAATTTATCTGTTAGGTCCCTGAGACTCTGCGCAAAATTGGCCTAAAATCTTATGTATCTCAGTTTTGTTTTCTGGCTTCGTAGTACCTAACTGAAGTAAAGTGCCAGACGTGCCAGAGTGGAGACGAGGGATGCGCCGCGTTTTACCGATCGGTGAGTAATAATGCCCAAGAAATCCACTGGACTCATATTTATGTGACAAATATTTAACTGATCTAATTATTAATATTTTATAATTTTATAAAATTTTCAGTGTTTTTGTTTGGATTTTAGTGTATAAGATGGCTTCATAATATAATGGTTGGTTCGTCAATCCACTGCAACAAAATCCTGTGTCTGTACTACAAGACTGGCTCAGATATGATGATAAGGCATGAATAGTTACCAAGACGGTTACGTTAATAATACAAAATTTAATTTGTAAGCCTATTAGTACAATGTTCTTAAGCATAATAAACCATATACCATAAGTTTTTGCTTTTATTTTAAACAATATCAATGATTTATGTTATAACTCAACGATAGATTCAGTGGGGTAAATTGTGTGATTTGGGTTACCAGGTAAACTAAGCGTTAAGTAAAAACATAAGCACTATTGAAACGGGATATATAACACAATCGGAACGTGCTGACCTGAAAACTGAAGAATTGTGTCACTCCAGCGATGTCAATTATAAAATGTTACGGAAGAGAGAACACGACTTTATATCAGCCAACGCTTTATTTAGTTGAAGGCTTCAAGATTTTCAAGAGCTAAACTTTAAAGCATTTGCTGCCAAAGAGACCTTGTACAAAAGTTAGTTCGGAGAAGAACTGAACTGAAAGTGCCTGTTCTTGTCGCTATACAGCTGTGTTTTAATTCAAAGGCTTTGATATAACTGCTAAAAATCGAAGTAGGTATGGGTGTCAGTGATATTTACAGTAATTTAATTTGTAATGAGAGTGCCTCGTTGGTTTTATGGGTGCAAAACATAATGATAATCAAGAGGTCTTACGGTTGATTCTCAGTTTGAGCAAAAAGTGGTATCGGTAGTGTGCAGGATGACAAATATTGATACCATTCTACTTAACTCTTTGGGAGATACAAGCGTAATTCTATGTTTATATTTAATTTGCCTCATTTAGCAAAAAATTGCCCAAAATAAATAAATAAATCTACTAGCCTAAACAAAACCGAAGTAAAATTATTGTATCCGAAACTTTCTAAAGCTAAATTGTTTGAATAAGTCTTAAACAATCTAGATAAGTCTGACAGCTTTAATACTTTAAAACAATGGAAGTCCTAAAAATTTGTACAAATTAATACCTGCAAAACATTACAAAGGAATATTCTAGGTATTCTTCCTCTTAAGTATAGTGTACGCAAGTGCGGATCATGACGGTCAAGACTGAAATTTGCTTCATCATTGTCGTTTAACTATTCGAGATATCTTATACCCATGACATATTTAGCATTAAGGAGTTCCATTGGGAAGTATACCCTTTCAAACAAAAGAAGATTTTTTCAAATCGGTCTGGGCGTCTTTGAGTAATCGGGGAACATACATAAAAACAAAAGAAGCTGACGAATTGACAACCTCCTCAACTTTTTTAAGTCGTTTAAAAATGACAAACGTTTGTGTTACTACCAATAATACAGAGGGTGGCTGCCCACCCTCTCTATAAACAGTAAAAACCTTTCAGGCTAAATATATAAAATGTTCACAGAAATCTCTTTGAGAAATGATTACTTCATGTAATTTTGTTTAAAGGGATTTAATTTCCGATATCTTCCAACCTGCTAACCTTGTAGCAAAAGCTTGGATAAATGAATATTGTTCTAAGAAAATGTTGCGTGGGCGTGGGTGTTAGAAATGCTACCTTTTGACCTTATGAAGGTAACAAAGGTCGTCGTGGATTTTCTTTATTTACGATCTGTTCAGTGGTTTAGTCGTATCATAATTAATGTTTTATTATCAAACTAGCTGTCCCTGCGGCTTCGCTCCCATCAATCAAATGGCTACCTACCTACCCACCTTGTCCGCCTGCCAGCGCCTTGCACGTCATGCGCACGTGGACCCGAACATCTTACTTATGTTGTTGCGGAGTAATTTTATAATTATGATATCATCTAAGATGTTGATTGAAATCAAGTAATGTCAAGGACAATTTTGTTCACATTTAAATACTTGTGATTTATCAAATATTTATTTGGATAAGGATTAATATTATGTTGATAAAACTCTTTCGCAAATAATGCATTAATTTCGAAAAGTTTGATTACCATAAAAAAAGGTTATAGTGATATGGTTAAAAGATAGACATATGCTGCCGTGGTTTTTTTTTAGAACTTTTAAAGAGGAATTATTCCGTCATACATGATATTTGCGTTACTTAAACCGTTTAAGCAGCGCACGCAACGAAAGCTTTCAAAAAGGAATAATTTTGCCCGTTTTGCAACTTTTTTCGTTTATGCTCCGCTCCTATTAGTCGTAGCGTGATGTTATATAGCCTTAAACCTTTCTCGATAAACGGACTATCCAACAAAAGAAGATTTTTTAATTCCAAGCAGTAGTTCCTGAGATTAGCGCGTTCAAACAAACAAACAAACGCTTCAGCTTTATAATATTATTATTAGTATAGATAGATAGATAAAGTGGCATGAATAGTTCGTGGTTTTGTAGACAAGAACAATATTAGGCTAGTTCCAACTCAGGATTGACTTATTAGTAATGAGAAATCCACGATATATTCACACTCTACCGTAAAACTGTCCTTTTAGAATTTGAAGCAAGTAGGAAATACATATATTTTAATAAAGAGTTAAAATTATTTGCAAGTTTTGCCTTCTGTGTTAGTGGGAGGGCACTGAATGCGAGGAGCATAAGACTATGTCCAGTTATTAGTGAACAAATCTCTCGGCTGAAATTATGATATTTGGTAAAGGTAATCTCTGTTACCTATCCGATTACAAAAACATTTCCACTGATGTACTGTGGTACAAGAACGCGTCTACCATAAAACATTACAAGACAGGCGCTTCTATCGCTAAAATATAATCCGACCAAGTGAAATTGCTCGTTAGTTTCGTATAACGCCTATGTTACATTGAGTTGAATGAATTTGGGATTATTTGTTGTTGATTGAATTGTCGCTACGGAACCTAGTAGAATTCTTTATTTATAAAATTTATAGCTTCTTGTGAAGGGGACTTTACACTATTGGTTAAAAAGATAAAATATGTTAAAACACTTGAACGAAGTCGCAGATAAAAGCTATGAGGTATTTATAACCCCATGAATGTGTCCTGGCAGGCGTTGCACAGGTGTTCCGGAGTAGTCCTTTAAGAAAAATACGGGTTTAATATTATTTGATAATCTCACTGAAGGACTAAATAACATGAAACATCCCTATTGGTTGATTTAGTCATCAATAGGTAAAAAGGTAAAAACGCTTCTTTACCCCTCCCATGAGTCTTAAGTCTGTGGTTTGCCATAAAGATATAATAATAATCAATATTTTAGGAAGAGAAAACGAGCATATCCTCAATAAATTTTGGTTTTCAATATTGGGTTTATCCCACAACGAATGCGAAGAGTTCAAATACAGATTATTCACAGAAGCCAAAGTAAATTTACTGATTTCCTGTGACTCGAAAAACGCATATATATTATTTTTTTAACCGACTTACCAAAAAGGAGGAGGTTCTATGTTCGACTTCTTGTATGTTTTTTTTATTTATTTTTTTTTTATTTTTTTTTATGTATGTTCACCGATATCTCCGTCAATTGTGGACCGATTTTGAAAATTTTTTTTTCGTTTGGTTGAGTATGTTTCGAAATTGGTCCCATTTTAATTTAGTGAAGATCTGAAGAAGAACTTCGGAGATATACAACAGAACTCTTCAATAAATAACGGCAAATCATTCGGAATTGCTGCAATCGCATGTCTGTTTATTGTATATACCATTTCATAACATAACATCACGCCAGTACGTACTAAAGGGGTACGCAGATCTCTCATTTCACTGGTTATGTTCAAGTATCATGTTATTCGGGTGATCTATTCTAGCGTTATAGGTACCTTACTAAACAACTTGCCTATTTTAGGTAGATACAACTAAAAAGGGAAAAATAAAAATCTTTTTTGCAAAAAAATACTACCGACTTCCAAATGAAAAACTACAAAGTGAAAAATAACTTAACTTTTGGAAGTCGGTGTCCATATCGCAAAAAAATGGTACCTACGAAAGACACCGACTTCCAAAAGTTAAGTTATTTTTCACTTTGTAGTTTTTCATTTGGAAGTCGGTAGTATTTTTTTTGCAAAAAAGATTTTTTTGTTTATTCTTTCTCTATGTTTATTTATTTTTGAACACACAAAACTCTTAAAACCAAAAAAACATAATATATACAGGATAGAAGAGCTTTTTCTTTCTGTAAATATAGGTGACAGGTGAACAGGTGATATTTACAGTTTTTGTTTTTTTTTATTTTTTTTTATTTATAATCGATTTAAAGAAATAACTAAGATGGAACACGGAAACTATGGTCCATTTTTTTGCGAAGTTATTGCCTTATCAATAAGTTTTTTATAAATCCATGAAGTTGTTAGTCCAGCTAGATCCTTGAGATTATGATGTTTAGTGAACTTTCTGCATCTTACTAAATCGTGGCTCAAGCATCAAACCGCAAGCCATCGGATCACGTAGGCTAACTTTTTATTAGGGTCCCGTTGGTAAATAACCGCGAACCCTTATAAATTGCTTCACTCCATTAGTTTGTGCATCAGTCTGAACCAGCCTAATTTTGTTCCCGAAACGTTCTGGCTTAATATTTGATATATTGATGTTAAAAGTAGTTTTATTATTGCTGAAGTTGGATATTTTCGAAATTTTATGTAGTTAACCCTTGGCTTGAATAAGGCCCGATATCCACCAAAGCGAAGAGGAGAGGAGACGAGAGGAGATGTGTTTTGAATAACCAATCAAATTTCGTTATTGCCACATCTCCTCTCCGCTAAGCTTCGGTGGAAATTGATCAAGCGGAGAGGACAGGAGATGTCTCATTGTTCAATAGAATTATGTGCCGCGAGCGAGCAAGCGGCGCGGCAGAGCGGAGATGTGTGTAATCGGGCGTCCGGGGAGCGCCCGCGCTCGCGCGCCCCGTTCCCCTTATGGCGTCTTCCTTTCGTAAACAGCACTTGACTGATTTCGAGCTCTCACAGCTCACATCTCTCCGCTACGCATCTACTTTCCGTTTTGGTGGAAATAACCTGCCAGCTTCGCAGCACATCTCGTCTCGTCTCCTCTCCTCTCCGCTTTGGTGGATACTGGTCCTAAACCTTTTAAATTATTTTTTTCACAGTCACTTAGTCACAACAAGTTAAGTGACTAGACAGGGTACTGACATGGAGCCATTACCTATCTGACTTCCATATCCCAAGACTTGGGTAACTCGGCACCATTTGGCATGACTGGTTCTATTGCTTGGCATCTGACTATCCGTAACGACTCTCAGACATCCACCAATGACAGTCATGACCTACCGGCTTAAAGTGCTTGTCAAGGCATGTAGGAATCTCGGTATGTTAAGATATGGCCACCCATTCACGGACCGACCTCACTATATTATTAGGTCAACTTGCATATTAATTGAACGCTTAGCATGACAATAAACTTAGTCGTACCCAAAATACAAAGAAAATTCCCTAAATATAATAACCCACACACAATGTTGACAAACTACACATACATGTCAACAAATAATGAGACATAATTTTCTTCGTAGTTACCCATTTGGTTAAGGTCATTAGGTTAGATTTGGACAGGACAAAGGAGGGTGCTATTAGTGCTGTCTATCAAATCTTTTGTGATAGTTCTGCATGTTTGATATGTAAAATGGATGGACTCATTTTCGTGCTCATTGTAAATGTCATGTACTTTTCTATTTCAAATTGTATTCTTTGTCTGTTTCTTTAGGTAAAGACTATCTATATGGACTCTAAGTTTAATTTTTCATTTTTGTTAAGCTCGCGTTTGATTATTATCTCACTTCATGGTAAGCGAGGGTGAGGTTGAAAGTAAAGAACGCTTGCCTAAAAGTAGCCTATTCACTATTAACTTAAATATCAACTTAAAGACGGACAAGTTGTATAGCAAAAGCTACCTATCATTAAATTTTAGTCAAAATAAATCTAAAATTACGAATGCTTTGCTTGTTTTATTGTAAGTTTAACTTGTGATTTTAAACTCTAAATGATCTTATAATTCACATGAACAAACTATTAAGTTTATTGTTAGTAATTAATCAAAAGAAAATGAAACTGTTTTGCAATTTCTGAAGTTATTAAACAAATCAAACTAACTTTACGACTGCTTAATAATAAAGATCTCTCAAGGAGACTTATTACTCCGCACCAAAATTACTTGAGATAAGGGCAGAAAGATGATGTTTGCCTTAGGCGCTACACACACATTTCCGGATCAGAAGCGCTAGAAAAAAAATATTTCGATGCCAGCGATGGTGATGCTCAAAATACAAAAATGTAAGAGATCGATCTAACTCTCAGACAACTGACACACTATAATCGATAGCGTGGCAAAAGCGTAAAATTTATGGGATTGACAAGCGCTATCGAAATATAATGAGATCAATCCCTTACATTTTGGCGTTTCAACAATCGCGTTTACGATCATTGATCGTAATATAACTCCTTTTTTAGACACGCCAAGTACATACAATCGCGTCATCTAGTTAGATTTATATCTATGATCGCTACTTATGATAAAATGAGCCTTTTGTGACATTTCGATAGCACTTTGCAATTCCATAAACTTTTGACTTTGTTTTCCAATTTTGTCGCTTTTGTAGTCCATAGCCTGCAGAGAATGCTTGTTCAGGGCCTCAGGGCCTTGCAAGTTCTGTACGACCGTTTTAGCATGCTCAGGGACTCTGATAGCAAGGATGTGTCTGACACGGAACTGTGTGGACAACTTCAAACCAAATGTACAGAGCCATATTTTTCCGTCCCTAACTGAACACTGATGGAATCCTAAATCGAAAATTAGTAGATAGTTCCTAAAATAACCCAAGACAGAAATATTTGGCGCATGAAACTGAGAAGACCCAACCCCAAATAATGGGGCCATGGAAAAGAAGGGTTCCTAAAATAACAAAACTCCAAACTCACCACTATCATCTTCTTCTACCTCCACGGTTCTCGCCCCCTCCGGCAGATTCACTTTCAGCCCCTTCATCTTGAAAAACTCTTGAACCATCTTCATGAAATACTTCGCCAACTCTGCCCACTCTGATAAGAAACTCCTGGCTTCATTTGTTTGTACCACATTAGCTTCTTTTGTCTCCTTGATTCCTAATTTCTCTATAGTTTCATCATCTAAAGGTACCAAGCTGACTATGTTATTGGCTTTGATGGTCTCGTTCTTGTTCAAACTGTCTCCGAATATAGCTTTCTTGGCTACTTTTAAGGCTTTGTATTTGACACAGGATAAGGCTTCGCCTCGCAGAAAGCAGCCATCTTTGACGTAGTGGAGGTAGCCATCTTCTAGTGTGTTGATGTGATGTAGAGTGGCTAGGAGGAGGAAGGTTTGGAGAAGAAGTGCTGGCTTGAGTGAGATCATAGTGGTATCTGGAATCAAGAAGAAGAAAAAATATGAAGATATAAATAGAGTTCATACCGAAGATGAAGCTTTGTAAGTACCAGTCTACACCAAAAAGAACACAGTTCAATTTATGATAAAGTTTTGAATACAATGGCTTTTTTGAGAAATATAAGAGCACAGTCAACTGTCTACTGTAAGAGAAAATACTTTTTCTGCTACGTATTTCAAATGATTACCACGCATATTCGTTCGCCTATACCATTATTACCATTGTTATACTGATTAGGGCTCCTGCTAACAGATGCGACACTGCGAAAACAAAATTACTCTTTAGATTTCTATAAAAAAGTTCTTCAACCTTATTGTAATTATAGCATTGCTAGCTGTTTTCCTTAACGTAATTTCACCTGTATGTCAAAAAGTGTTAAGTAGAAATGTACCTAAAGAAAACGCCTTAACAAATGATGAATACTCAGATTCACCTTAATATAATAAGGCTAGCAGTTGGCATAAACCAAGATTTCCATTACGTCGACAAAGGCCGCAAGCTTCTGTTTCAATTTACTTATAGACCATTAAACAGACTGAAAGTCTTCGTGATTGTAAAGTTTTACGATAAGCGAAATTTAATGTGTGTTTGTCTGTTCTTTCTTAGTAAGTTAAGTTGTGTTTTCATTTGGAATATTAGGCGTCACTACAATTTATAAATTGTTTCATTATTTTGTACACTTAAGGAACTTTCAGGGAAATTAGTTTTTACTATTTTTACCAACAATTCCCTGTAAATTAAAACTTAAATAAGGTTCCATGTCTAACTGTCACATAGACAAAATACACGACAGAATCCAGACAATAGAAAGAGGTGAGAAAGTGGTCAAGCGCGAGCCTATAGGTTATAAAAAAAAAATTGAACCTGTATCAGTGATAACAATTGTTAAAATGAAAAAAAATTTGGATATAACAAGCGTTGTCGAAATGGAAAAATGCAAGGGCTTTCTTCTCTGTTTAGCAATTGATTAGCAGATTTTAATTCGAAATTTCTATACAGATTTTTTTTGGTAATACGGCCCTTGATATTTTAAAGGTTTAATTACATTTATTTAATAAATGAGTATTACAGTTATTTACATATTCAAGTTACTTAAATGTACATAAATAAAACCATTAGGTTAGGTTAGGTTAGTTGTACCCTCAGATAAATTTACAATTCCCATGTTTATATAATATTCATATAATTATGTACCCAGATACTTAATATCAAAATCTCTATAAGCACCTACTAAAAGAACATAGTGTACTAATTAACGTCTGTTAAGTCTAAAGTCTTCTTGTTAATTAACAGGTTTCAAAGCGGCTTTGTGTTTCCTTAAGAGCTGAATGAAACTTGAAAAGTAGCTGGCATTCATGTCTGGTTTACAAGGTAAAATATATATGTACTTAAAATAAATACGTCTTTGTTGGTGTTTAACATAATTATTTCGAAGAAAATATAATATTTCAAACTTGAAAGCCAGTCAAGCTTCACTTGGAAATTCTAGTATTATTTTTATGAAAAATGTGAAAACTTTTGTAGTTTTTTTCGCGTCTATGTTTTTTTTGTAATTCCATGAAACTCGTGATAAAATAAATGGTTTGTGTTTATTCGTAGAAGGTAATATATAAGTAAAAATCCGATTATGAAAATAGCTATTTAGATGGGGGTACTCCAATGACTCACAGTGTCAGGCAAATGACAACGCTCTTGGCGTGGCTGAATTCTGGTCAAACTATCTTTCATTTTGGAATTTATAAATCATCGATACAACGAAAAATTTAGTAAAATTATTTTAGTGATTGGAAGTGAAACTACCGCTTAGTGTCTTAAAGCTACATGTGGTTTAAAGCTCGGCGAAAAACGGGTCACTGACCACAGCCACCGGTGCGGTGACACGCGCCAATGTCGCGCTGCTCCACCCCCCGTGCAGTTAGGCGTTAAGCATCCTACGCATCGCACGCGTCACCATGGAGCACAACGACGCCTCAATGGATATCGATACTTTCATATCGGAAATCCAATCACGTCCCGCTATTTGGGATTCACATTTTGATCTATGCAGTAATAGAAACCTGGCTGCTGAACACCGGTGGCTATCGCGCACTTCTACCACTGTGGCAAAAGCGCGCGACAGCCACCAGTGGCATGTGGTCGGTAGCCCGTTTGCGCCCAGTCTAAGTTACGACAATAAAGCCGCAAAGAATATCTAAATGTACAATAAAGTATATAGGTAATGAAAGAATTTAAAAATAAACTGATAAAAGAATCTGCGAAAAACCTTTTTAAATTAAGTAAAAAACAATGTTTATCTAAATATTTTCAAAAATATTTTAGGTTAAACAAACCAATAGATCATTACTTCATAAGTTTCGACTTCAAAAACTTTCAGTAATGAATACCGAAGTTTAAAACAACTGAAGTTTGATTGTCTTCTGAAAGTTTCGTGGTTTTGTTATTATTTTCGTGGCTTACGATAGATTTAAAAGTATCTTCATTTCTTAGTTTAGATATGGATCAATGGGTTAATATTTTACCTATTCAGTGCTCCTTGGTTTTGAACTGATATAGCATAGTAATTGTTTGGTTAATAACTTCTTATTACTAAAACTTATTTGGAAAAATAATTTGAAGGGTCTACTGCAATAGTGATGATTCATGTCTTTTGGTTTTTGTATTAGGATAATTGGGTTTTAAAAGTTTATGAACGGTGGAAAAAAAAAGCTCTGATCTGAAAATAAGAAAATATTTTTTATTTAACTTTGAGAACATTATTATCGTATTATTTCTTTGTACAATAATCATTATTTAAGCTTATTTCTTTCATACTTTTTTAAGAAAAGGTTTTTCCCGACCCCAAGTAACATGGGATCAGGGCAGGAAGAAGATGAGTGTTCTAGCCTTGTAGCCACATATTAAAAATATATTGATCTCGGGGCTGCAAGCGAAATTGCTAAGTTTGTAAACAAGATTACTAACTGCATAACATTAATTCTAGGTAGATGATTTTAATACTTTTGATATTCATCTTTATTGCAGTGAACCCTTCTTTTGTTAATGTTTTAATTAAAGGTACTAATATTAATTATAGGTACTAATCTCTCAATTTATTATTCCCATCCTATTGATCACAAAACTTCTTTTACAGCAAAAAATGTTGCTACTTTGGGTTACATTATTGCAATTTTGATAAGGATCTAATTTATTTTTAATAAATTAAAGCTTATATTATTTCGGAATAATGTAGCTTGCCATAGGTAAAAGATTTTTCTAATCGGTCCAGTAGTTTCGGAGCCTATACGGTACAAACAAACAAACAAAAAAATCGTTACTCTTTATAATATAACAGATAAAATAAAATAAATACATACAATACAAAAACATAAACGAAGGAATATCTAATGTTTTTAAAGAGAAAGGAGAAGAATAATTACAGTAAATATATAATTGTTTCTGTTGGTTTGAACTTTGATTTTACCATAAAAAGTAAATTTGTGACAAAGAGAAAATAAGTTTTGCCGTCAGAAAATATGGCGGAAGGCTTGGGAAATGTGGAAGGTATGCAGTTCGTCTGTGTTCGTGTGTGGGATAGAATTGAATAGAAAAGAAAGAAAAGGAAATAAACACACGAAAACTAAGCATCGAAAATACATCGCTTCTTAGTTGTAACTACTGTGAAGCTTCTAAAATACGGAAACCTAAAACTCACGACAAAATAATCATAATATAGCTGTGTATTACTACGATGTAAATGATATACCTACGAGAAGACTGATTAACCTAAACCTAAAATAAAATATAAAAGTTCAACGTGTCCCAATTACAACTTCGAATAAACAAATTCATCTTTACTATTTTATAATCATCCTAATAGTGCTTTTCACAAGCCTAGTAAATTGCTAATCAGAAACTTATTAAAACTAGCTCCACTCTACATTTTTGGCTGGCTACTAATTTAGCGAACTCTCGTTATGTGGGGTCAACCGGCGATCAATTAGAACTTTCGGTTGAAACACATGTTTGATAATAACATAGATCAACTTGTGGTGCGGTAGTTTGGGTATCATAACTCATTTAAAACAAATGACAGTTTGGTATCAACCAAAAGTACAGTCAAATTGTTTGATTCATGATCTATTCAGCCGATCATAACTCGTTTGAAAACTTTGAAAAATTAAATCTTTCGTAATTATAAAACTTGATTTTACAAAAAAAAAAACATCATAAAATTAACCGACGTCCTAAGTAAAACACTCCGAAGTGAAAAATCTTTAAAAAAAGATATCACCCATACAAATTTTGGTCAGCTGACGACCACTTTACATGGAAAGTCAATTTTATTTTGGGAATCACCTATGAATTCCTTGGTTGTTCAATAACAAGGGCAGAAGCAGTTTTTAAAATTATGATCACACCTTTCCGTTACAACCTGTATTATCTGGCTTGCGAAATTCACATCGATCCTCATTAGGGCAATCCCGCATCAAAATCGCGATCCTGCAAGGCTGCGGGATTGAGTTGATCGCACCCGCGGATCCCGCGGAATTTGCGGGATTCTCTCATGGGAAAATGGCGTGAGTTTATGTATGTACGTAAATGAAGATAACGATTTTTAAATTTTTCATGGGTTTTTTTCATGACTAATTATCAATTGAATATAATGATGTTTAAGAGGATTAAATAATCAGCTTCTTTTAAGGAACGATATCGGATTGGCAAGTGGATTACGGTCCGTTCCAATGAATCCTGAATTCACACACATTCACAAAATAGAAGTTCAAAATGTATTTAACTGTAAGTTTAAAACTGAAAACCAAATTATATTCCATAAAATTTCTAAAGAAAATCAAATTTCCATGGGAAAGCTGAGCAATAATCACATAGAACGTCGTCTGAGCCAATATCTCTTGAATATTTTTTTATCCAAAACAAACGTGCGGGATCTACGTTTACGGGATTGGACTCCCTAATCCCCATTAACGAAAGATAAATTTAAAAAATACGGTGAACATTTAGTTTGGGATCAGCTTGTGAGTGCGTTAATAGTTACTGGAAAACTACTTGCCCAAACATGTCACATTTTTATTATTTCGAAAAAAATAGACAGTTTAGTAATACCGTAATATTATATAAATAACTCCACGCCTGTAATATAGAACATCGAATATCTTGAACATTTATGAATATCTTCCTACCAAGCAAAATTAACTATTTCATTAGATTTTGGTGCTATTTGGAAACGGTTGCTTCGTAGAAACGCCTACCACATGCAAAACTACGGATGGTTAATTTCAGCCGTTTCCATTCTGCAATCAACCGTTCATATTTGGCTCAATTCTGAGTTTATTTCGTTACAAACATATTGACTAACTAGTTGTATATAATGTTAATGCATATAGATGTTTGAAAGAAAGAAAGAAAGAAAAATTTTTATTTGTGACCCGCACAGGAGACACGAGAAAATAAGCATACACTTAAACAATAATAAAATAAAAAACCCTGTGCGAGACCAAAAAGGCTCCTATCTCAGCATGTGCAGCGATATCCAAAAAAGGTAATAACGCTGCGCTGATATTCTGATAGGGCCTACTGTTGATGCCACGGACACACTTACGGAAACAGGACTTATAAAATAAAATAAAATAGAAGAATATGTATATAAATAACAAACAAAATAGAATAAAACACTGAAGGTGGGTCAAAGTAAGTGTAAGTATAATACAAATATATAAACGCGATGCTCAATGATCATTTGTCGAAACCATAGACAAACGACAGAGCGCGCGGACCAAATAGTGGTTAGTGTTTACGTTTATTAACTAATGTAGCCATTAGCGGTGACTTAAAATTCCATCCTATAGAAAAAGGATTGTCGCATTGTCGTGTCATGCCTCTCTACTGGGGCCTTAACATTTACTACATTATTTTCTCTCTGCAAATGTTTAGCTCCCAGGTTTTAATTTCACATGTAACACGCCAAAATAATTTCAAAATTATGAACTTAATTAACAACATTTTTAATGAGACGATAGTCTATTCTTTAGATAGTTATATCTCCAAAAACACAGGATTCTGTGGTACACATTATAAGCTCTTTGTTAATTAGAAAGTAATTATTTAACGAGTGTTTATCACAGCCAAACCCGCGTAAACATCAGATTGTAATCCAAAAATTTTACAGAATTTGGCCTTTTCTATTCAAATAAAAAACTGTGTTCATCCCTATGACAAAAACTTTAATTGCAACAGATAACTGATCATCATTTTCCAATTTTAGATTGAAAACCGGAACCGCATTAAATCTACAATTTATATTACAACAATACACATTCAGCAAGAGTGATAATTGGTATAGGCATTGAATATCACTTTGTGTTGAGGATTTCCGTCTCCTATGTCTAAAAGTACTTCTCTATCGAAGAAAAATTCCTTAAATTAAGTGCCCAAGAACCCATACTACTTAATATTATAAATCTGGAAATAACTCCGACTGTCTCTCGAACAGTTTAACAGATTTTGATCAAACTTGGCACACGGGTCCACCATATCCAAGATTACGGCATTGTATACTTTTTATCCCGGGAGTATGGTCGCTTGGATGACTGAAGCTACTAACAGAATATAGTCATCTATAAATTCAATTGTTATTAAAGTCACATTAATTATAGGTATATTTGTGAGCTTTGAATTTTACAACCTGGTATAAAATCGGTTAATCAGCCAACTAAGCCTACAGCAGTACTCTGTGGGACAAAGGCTTCATCCAAGTTAAGCCACAACACCCGGTTATCTACGTTCCACGTGCAGATTATCTTGGCCACTTTTTCAAGGCCATCTCAGTCCATCCCACATTCCAGTTACACATCACTCAATATGTATTCATCGAACTCACAACAACTATCCACCAAGTAAATAAGCACTTGTTCTAAATACACGACAATTTTCTTGAAAGTACTAAAACTGCTCCCATACTTTCAACCGCAGTGCAAATTATAGAAATTATTTGTACAAACACGCAAACTCACCGTGCAATTTGAAAGAAAATTTTGCTTGGAAAGAAGTGAAATTATAATTATGTGCGTTTTACTAGTGGTCTAGAAATTAACATCAAATAGGATGACTAGAATGACCTAAATGTAAATTACATTAATTTTGAAAACATTTCGAATGTTCCGCATATGTGTAGCACTTTAAATTGAAATATAGAGAAAAAATACTGTTGGATATCCAATTAACCATAGTGTGAAAGGGATACATCGAACGGTCCTCTGTACTTTAAATATTCAATACCCTATTTTAATGACTGGTAGGACAGGCCTAAAACATGATCTAAATTTGAAAAATATAACTACGAGACTTGGCTTATGGCAAAAAAAAATCGCAAGTATAAAACAATTTTACTGTCAAACGCGTGGTGGCTGCTATGATTATTTTTTAGGAACCAGGTTAAACGAGGAACGAAAACGCACTGTTAATCGAGAGGTTACCCAAAATCATTTCATTTGCCATTTTTCCCCTCTGAAACCTAATTTTAAAACCTTTTCTTTCCATGAGGCGTCAAAACTCCATTAAACACTGTAATAACTACCTTATTTTTAAATAATAGTTATTATACTTTTCAGATTATCCGAATCTAATTGCCCCATCAGTCTAATTAGCCAGTTATCCTAACTACGACAAGATTGCAATTTCGTGGCAGCCACCGTGAAACTAAGCGGAGTTTAAATTTTCACCTGGCGAAACGAGGCATTTAGTCATTATGTGGTGTGCGATGGTAATCAGGGGTTTACACACACAGGTAGAGACAATGTTTTACCTAATCATGACGCATTAACTAGAGAATATTTCCAACATTGAACACAATCATAATATTAACACAGACGTTTTTATAATAATTAGATTTCAATTTGGCAGCTAAGGGGTGAAATTCCACCCAGGTTCATTAATTAATATGTAATTATTTTATTGAATTATGTTACATGTCAATCTAGGGGTCTAGGGGGTAGAAGTCATGAGTAAATTGGCTATTTCTGGGCAAGCGTGGTTCACCGTCAACCACATCATCGCATACTATCAGGTGATATAGTAGTCAAGCGTGAGCCCATCAGTAATAAAAACCTGCCAAGTGCGAGTTGGACTCTCGCACGAAGGATTCCGTAGCATTATCGCAAAAAACGGCAAAATATTCACGTTTTTTGCATTGGAGCCCCACTTAAATATTAATTTCATTCTGTTTTTATTATTTGTAGTTATAGCGGCAACCAAAATACCTCATCTGTGTGTTACAAATTTCAACAGTCTAGCTATCACTGTTCATGAGATGCAGCCTGATGACAGACGGGCATTTAGTCTTAGTAATAGGCTCCCGTTTTTACCCTTTAGGTACGGAATCCTAAAAAGAAAGGACTCAGCAAATATACAGAGTGGCAACACGCAAACACTGGTCAAGACATTATTATTAGTTATTATCAAAAAAACTAACAAGATTTTTTCCACTTCGTTGGGCTTGATTTTCAGTCAAACCTTTGATGGATCACTAGAAGTTTTAACGGGGCTTCTTTATTCAAGGATTAGCGTGTTATTTTTCCCCGCAGAAATCTAATTACTTAAGTCTGACTGTCAATCAGAATTAAAAGAAAATGGATGTATCATTCTGTCACCCCCATGCTCCGAGCTATCATAAAATAAAAGAAAGACTGTGTTGCCATCGGTCATGCTCCAACGCCTGCCTCTTATTAGAACCAATGGTGTGTGTAGATCTGTCTGGCCATCAATATAACTGTATTTGGATTTAAATTTGACTGTAAAGGCATTTATCTAAAGTGGTTTTACGAGAAGACTTTAGTTTCATCTGAATTAAATTGGGCATCTAAATTGGTAGTTGGAGTACAATATTTTATATTCAAAGTAATGACATTATTTTTTCTACTATAGTTCTAAACAGGCTTTATTTAAAAAAAAATAGATAAATATAAAAAAAAAAAAACTATGTTCCAAGAAAACAACGTGTGTCACAATCAAAGTGGGTTAAATATATCTTGCAAGCTTTGATAATACACAGACACCGAGACAAATTAAACTAAATAAAACCTTAT
The DNA here is from genome assembly GCA_949775005.1 of Orthosia gothica. Taxonomy (NCBI): domain Eukaryota; kingdom Metazoa; phylum Arthropoda; class Insecta; order Lepidoptera; family Noctuidae; genus Orthosia; species Orthosia gothica. The sequence goes on along the minus strand of OX459047.1, from coordinate 10,538,988 downwards.
AAAAATATATTTTTTTCAAATTTCCGAATTAAAGGAGACAAAGTTAGGTAGTACTAACAGGTACCCTATTTCTGGTCCTTTCAAAATATCATTTTCAAAGGACCAAATGTGTGTTTTGAAAGGACCAAAAATAATATGTATTTTATGAGAACACTAGGATTTTGCTACTTTTTTTTTGCTTTGCTTTTTTTTGCTTGTAACCATTTTTTTAAATATTTACTAGTTGTTTTAATACGTTGGTCAACAAAATTTAATATTGCTTCATAAAGCATTAATTATGTCATGGACCAAGTGATTAATCAGGGCACTATGTATCTAGTCTAGTCAAATCAGGCAATGTAATCGATACTAATTAAAAATTCTATATTTATCACATTGTCTGGTCATTATGTGTATTGCTACGTAACGGTTGGGCAATTTGATAATGATGGTCAATGAAATCAGTCCAAGAGCGAGCGAAGCGAGCTCGGGAGCTTAGGGCACCATGACACGGATAAAAATTAAAGCGAGCGAACTCAGCTCCCGTCATCTCTTTCATGTTAGGGTACTTTAGACCCTGCAGATAAAAAGCCCCGCAGCGGAGCTCCGTAAACTATGTTGCTTAAATACTAATTGTATATGTTAAATACTATGTTGCTTAAATAAATTAAAGAAACACATATTTTTATTACCCAGCCCAATAAGTGATTGGTATTATTCAAAAAGCCCGTTCAATTTGATTATGATTATGATAATTACATAAGCCCTACATTTCACTAAAAAGTAAGTTTGTTCTGTTATAAGCCGAATCCGCACGAGTTTGAATGTGCTGTATTTCGGAGCGGGGCGCACATAAATTGCGTTATCAAATTCGTATGCAGCGATATTAGGGATGATGCTTAATAGAAATGGGTTCGAAAATTATATTGAATGATACTTTTCCATGTGTCTAACAATAAAAAAAAACGACATGGTTGGCGTAGTGGTTGAGCGATCGGCTGCTGCGCTGTGTGTCACGGGTTCAATTTCCGCACGGGACAATTATTTGTATGACCTACAGATATATGTTTTGGATCTGGGTGTCTTGTGTATGTTAATATAAATGTTTGTAAACGCTCCCACGATACAGGAAGAAGTTTCTAGTGTGGGGCAAAGATTAAAAAAAAACTATAAGAACGCCAACACACACTGGCCCAAAGTGCGGCGGGTTATAGTCGAAACTCGCCACAAATATAGAAGGCATAGGCGATTGGCTGGAGAAAGCAAAACATCGGGTAGAGTGGAAGATTATGCTTTGCTTTTTGTAATTAAAAAAAACGGAAAATCTTTGACCGTAATAGCTTTGATAAATTGGTGCATTAACAAGGTTTTCCTCTGAAACGTCGCTAGAGTAAGACCAATGTAATTCTATAATACTCATTTTTGTGACCTTCCTCAGTGTCATAAATATTTGGACTACATAATATGCAATGTGCAAATCTATCTTAAATTAACGATGCATCAATGTGTTTAACACCGGTAAATAAATAAAATAAAATTCTGTGCCAGCCCTGGAATTCTACCAATACGGAGCGTCTCAAGTCATACTCAGATTGAAATTCAATTTGTGCTTACACCGCAATACCGCGAGCAAAGGATGAAGATGAAATACAGTTTGAAATTCGGAGGCTTTAATGATTTATATGTGTTTAACACCAACAGAACATTGAAGTGACTAGAGGCGCCATTAATAATCCTACAACTGTAATATTGTTAACGCGAAAGTTTTTTAGGATGTATGAATAGATGAATGTTTGTTACTTTTTTACGCAAAACCTGCTGAACGGATTTTGATAAAACTTTACATTAATGTAGCTTATACATCAGGATAACAAATCTATACCAATATTATAAAGATGAAAGATTTTTTTGTTTGTTTGTATTGAATAGGCTCCGAAACTATTGGTCCGATTTAAAAAATTCTTTCACCAATAGAAAGCTACATTATTCCTGAGTGACATAGGCTATTTTTAAGGCCGAAAACGAGTAATTTGGGGTGGTCCACGGGAGCGAAGACGCGGGGAATATCTAGTATGAAAGTATAAAGGTATTGGGGATGTCATTTAAAGAAGCGTAGCCGCGGGCGGCAGCTAGTGTTACTTCTTCGTGCTGCATTTATGTGCGCTGAGTACAAATATCAGTTTTCATATCTAGAATTTTCACAGGGCGCCAATGTCTAGAAGGAATTGGTGACATTGTCTGAGTCTTGATTTTTGTAAAAAAATTGACAGTGCCGTCTTTAGCCGTGGCCGCAAAGGCTTCTCAAAGCTCTGTGACAATACCCTTAGATTTCAGAGATCCAATGGAAGTGTAAAAAAGGATTATTTTGAAATCTTCTTTCAAGGGATTACTGATTTACGAAATAGGTTTAAAAGGAATGATTTCTTTTTGCACATGTGTGGTGAAAAGCTGTTAATGTTTTCATTCAATTATTAAAAGAAGGTTTAGAATGTTTTATGAAGAGGTTTGGAAAAGGAATAATTTGATGAAAGTTGTTTAAAAGGATTATAATTGCTCTGTAAGAGCAGTGGTGGCCCAGTGGTAACGGCGCCGACTTACGTGTACGAAGGTCATGGTATGTATAAATATTTCATCACTGCTAAACGGTAAAGGGAATTATCGTTAAGAAACCGGCATGTCCTAGAACCAAAAAATCGAAGACATGTAACATCTATCAACCCGCATTGTGCCTGTGTGGTGGATTACGGGGCATTCCCTCTCAAATAGAGGAGGCCTGTGGGCTGCGTCCCAGCAGTGGCAAAGTTAAAAGGCTAGTAATGATGGTGATGTTGAAGAGAAATGTTTAGTAGGAAAAAGCTGGTTTTTACCCAGCTGTGGGATAGCTCGGCCTGGTAATCTTAACTTATATTACAAAGAGGTACAATTGCATGTTTTTAAGGTTCGTACTCAAAGGGTAAAAACGGGACCCTATCACTAAGAGTACACGATCCGCCTGTCTGTCCGTCTGTCCCCAGGCTGTATCTCATGAACCGTGATAGCTACACAGTTGAAAATTTCACAGATGACGTATTTCTGTTGCTGCTATAACAACAAATAAAATTAATGTTTAAGTGGGGCTACCATACAACAAACGTGTTATCTTTCCGTTTTTTGCGATAATGGTACGGAACCCTTCATGTGCGAGTCCAACTCGCGCTTGGCCAGTTTTTTGTAAAAGAAAATCTCCGAAAGCACAAATCCGATTACTAAAATTCTTCTACTTGTAGAAATATATGCTAGGTCTATCTATATATCTAATCTAAACAAATTTTTCTGTCACAGGCATCCTTAGGTTCCAAAAAAGTAACCTATCCTTTTCCGCGGGATAAGCAGCAAGTAAAAGATAGTAAATAATAAAAACAACAACGACTTTCCTCGAAAATATTAAAAAAGCTACTTACTTTTAATTCAAATATTCACGTGAACACCACAAAAACACAACACTTCACTTTGGCAACAAGAAAAAAAATACAAAATTAAATAAATAAATAAAAATAAAATGGATGTCTGTTTGCGTTGCGCGTGCGACGGTAGCCACAAGATCAATGTCAACCGAACGCTCCTGATTCGCTATTTAAGTGATCTAGAATCGAAGCTATAATATGATCCGCGCAAATTGAAACCGAATAGCAGAGATTGTCAACTTTTGACCTGTGAGAGTCTGGGAAATTTCTATTGATTGATTTTGATTTTAGTAATAGTAGTACAAGTTTTAGGCTGAATAGGTACAAATATTCTGCCTAGTACGTTGTTAAACTGTGCTCGTGTCTGGGTCTACTGGTAGTAACACAACTACTGAGCAAGGTACTGGGTTCGATACCCGGGTCGGGTTATTATTTTTAGGATTTTCCGTTTGAAATGCAACAGTAAAAGCCTGGCGTCAGGGTTTGTGTTCGGTTAATGGGAACAGGCTTTCCCTCAGTTATATGAACAGCGGTCACTGTGCATGCAGCTGACGTGGCACACCCAATCTCATTTTAGCCTGGCAGCCTTTTTTCGCACGTCTATTATCCCCATTTTAGAGCGGTGCGTGGCGTTATTTATAACAGAGTAAATAACGCTACGCTACGCTCTACTGCTCTTTGACAAACCCTAAGGCGAAACTTTTGCGACTCGGTAAGCGACCAGTTCTGAGCATTGTATGAGTACTTAAATTAATGAATATAAATAGGAGTACCAGTACTTTTGCAACAATAGATTTATCCATTGTTTCAGTTTAGTCGACGCTTTCAATACTTTGAAATTCTAAGGATTTCAAGTAAATATTAAACCTTTGTGTTAAGAACGGTTGTTAGGAACTTAATAAAGGATATTATAGATAGAAAGGTAGCACGTTTTAGCTTATTTCCGTTCCACGTCGACATAGGAACGATAATACAAAACCAACGCCGTCTAGTCACTATCTTAATTTCACAATACTATTTTTTTAACTATTTTGGACACGCCTACTCGGAAACGGGAACAAGTTATTGCAGAAATAAATGAGGAGCCCTATATTCAGCTGACTTCAGGCAGAAATGATTATAAAATAATAAATGATAATTACTAAAATGGCTTCAGTCAAAGCAATGAAAAGTAGGTACCTACATACATACGTATATGCTACAAGTTGAAATTCCAACTCGCACTTTCCTGGCTTTTCTTTTATTTTCCCTCGCATTGATGTTTTCAAAAAGGTTCATTATCTCTGCCGTATAACTCACAGATCTACAAGCTCGTGGTTTCGCTTACTTTTTCTTTTGATTTTATTAATATTGTGTAATGTTTGAAGTTGATCGTTTCCCTTCGAATTGATAGTAAAAGTGAGGTTATGGGGTGTGAATCAGAGCATTTTAGGCCTATGGTGAATAAAGGTTGTGGTTTACCATGGTTATGATAAATTTCTATGGGTAATACGGCAAATATCAATGTGACTTTTTCAATTCACAATACCTATGTACTTTCTAAGTTTATCTAGAACATCGTTGACATCGGTGAAGGACAACATCGAGAAGAAACCCAAAACTTATAATTAATATAAGTTTGAAATCGCCAACCCGCATCACGGAACGTGGACACTCACGGTTCGGCTGGTTCATCAGCTCAAGGTCGCTCAGTAAGCTATGAAGAGGGCTATGCTTGGAGACTCTCTGACAGATCGAATCTGGAACGAGGTGATCAGGCAGAGAACCAAAGTTGTCGACATAACTCAGAGAATAAGCAAGCTGAAATGGCATTGGGCTGGTCATATTAGCCTTAGTGGATACCGCTGGTAAACGTAAGGTAGGACTCCCTCAGGCTATGCGGAGTGACGATCTTCGCAGGGTGGCTGGTAGCAGCTGAATGAGGGTTGCTGAAAATCTAAGAAAATGGCGTGCAATTGGAGAGGCCTTTGTCCAGCAATGGACTGCTATAGGCTGATGATGATGATAATGATAAGTGGAACAGTAACAGGTCGATATTATTATAGATATCAAAATAATATTATGAAAAGGCAAAACGTGTTTCTTTGAGATCTCTGGAAATAATGATCCGGTTCCGAAAATTCATTTACTACTATAAAACTGCTGTAAAGCCGTGTCTAAAGCTTACTATCCAGCAAAAAATTACGAATCCTGTAAGCCCCTGGAGCTGAGCCAGAAGAAAACTAGTAATTTAAGTATACGTCGATATTGCTTAGAGTTTTCAATTTTTAATTCAGCAGGTAACTTTTGTGAAATTTAAAGCACACTGTGTTTCTGTGGTGGAAAAGTTATATAAACAAGTGTGAGGATCCAGGTAATTATAATTCAGTTAATTATTTCTTTGGGTACCGGAATTCAATACAAATATTACTGATTGTTACAATTTAATACAGGGGTCACCAAATGGCGGTCCGCGGTCCAGATCCGGACCGCCGAACTATTTTGTGCAGACCTTAAGTAAACAAGCAACAAGTATGTCGTCGAAATCCTTAGCATCCTCAGCACTCTCTGTATCCTGATGGTGAATGGAGCAATGAAGCTGCAAAATCTTCTGCATTTGGGAGTAATAAAGCTACTCTTGAGATGGAAATGATCGATTCCAAGAAAATATAGCATTAGAACAAAACATACGGCAATTCCTTGTCAGAGTTATGAAGAAAAGGTTTGTACCTAGCTTTCATTTGATTTATATTAACATATTTAAATTTATTATTCGATTTATAACAAAGTAAATAGACGTGGCGTTGAAAGGGAAGGAGGAGGGGTTGTTTGCTTTAAACCTTACGGACCGCGACGGGCACATTATTATTAAGAAACGGACCCAAAATGACAGTAATTGGTGACCCCTGCTCTAACATATATTTGTTTGTGCATAATGTTGTTCCTAAGTATTTGACTGCACAATATTTTAAGTCCAATAAAAAATTATAATAAGTTATTATTATATTTTCTGAGATTCAGCTAAACTCCATTTGAAATAACATTAGTCATGTTTCCAAATCTTTTTACAGTCCGTTCAACCGATTTTGAATTCTATCCCGAAAACATAAGGATGACATAAAAATCATAAACATGTTACCAAAACCCTACAGCTACCATTTGTCTTATCACCAACGCAATAGAAGTCAAAATCGGTAGAACATGTGGTGGACGCGGGGTGAACGAGTAGAGAGCAAGCATTGTGATAAATGCTAGTTTCCTTCTCCGTACATACGTGAAAAACACATACCCACATGATACACAACTTTGAATAGGTAATTGCCTTAGTGTTGCGAGTTTTTAAAAGATTGTTAGATGTTGTGCGTTGGCAATAATAAAACGAAAAAATAAGTTCAAAAACTAAAACCCGACTTCTGAAAAATGACGCTCTAAAAAGCATGAAACAAGAAAATATTCTCATCTGATATTGTTATGTTATTTAATAATTGTATTTAATACACGTATCGGGTATTAAATAAGTAACTTACATGTAATAAATAATTTATTGTATTTCATACATATTAATAGTGGTGTTCAGAGGATAACCGTGGTCGTATACACCTACTTACAAAACATTCTGCAAGGTAGCATACGACCACGGTTATACTATGAACACCACTATCATACCTCCTAAAACCCTTAATTTTGATACCACACTTGGCTGTGGAAGAAAAAAAATTGGGATCCCTATAATATGGCGCCCGAAAACCGCCATGTTGTTTTTTTTAACGTCACTTATCTGAGAACACGTGGGCGGTCAAGACGTATCTAACGATGTCTTAATTACATAAATCCGTCTAGAGGTTTGTAAGATATATGAGGTTCTAAAGAATATAACAAAAATACAAGATACGCGACAATAACATAACCCTTTCCTCTCAGCTAAAAACCTCTCAGGTAAAAAGGCTAAAGCAGATAAATTAAACTCTTTTAATCATAATATCATCGAGTAGATTTCAGCTATCAATATTTCTTTGGGTCGGTTTGCTAAAAATATATTAGGATTAGGATCCGTGCCCGTGTTTTTGTATTGTCTCACTTGACAGCAAACTAAGTTAGGTTGACGACCTAACGGACGCTGTGACGACGTCTGATTTGATTTGACGGGTGGTCCAATTTCGTACGAACAAAGAGACTTATTTCCGGAGTAGGACAAATTCTGTCACTCAGATTATTATGTTTGCTTAGTTCTTGAGCTTGAGGAGTAGAGAATAAATATCAAAGTCGAAATATCTGAAAGGTTATTGCACTGTTGTTATATTTAAGACAGAGCAAGATACTTTGATATTACTTAACTTTGAAAAACAAATTAATTCTATGATAGTGGATAAGTTTGGTTTATGAATATAACCTGAACTGGTATTTAACTGATAATTTTCTGGATAAAACCCAAAATAAGTTCGAAGTTTTCAGACAGTTTTTGTTCAAGGTAAACCTCGTATAATTTTATTCAAGCAATCTAAACTGGAAAAATTCTGAAAGTACCTATCTTACACAATTATGAAATGTTTCACTCAGAAAAGTCTACTTTTATCACGAAAAGAAGATGGGAATTCCAATCGAAACCGCTGGATAAATCTAGTCATTAATACATACAATAAATCCGTAAAAAAATCGTTTTTGTACATCGAAAATATTGCCAAAAGAACCGGCCCAGTGCGTGTTCGACTTCGTACATTTAGAATTCCGTACCAACCCGCAAAATTAGGTTGGTTGTAATAGGAAAAATGAGGGAATTTTTACAGAAATAATCTGATCTATCAATATATTGGTATTTGTTAGTAAAATATACGCATTATTGAACATTATCACCAAATTTCAAGTGCAATAGTGCAGTTCAATCAGAAGTAAAAAAAATCATCGGAACAAAGGGTTGCTGTGCCCGCGGTTTCTCTCCCGTCAACTGCTTACAGTTGACGGGAGATACCGCGGGCACAGAAGTGTAAAATAAAATAGAAACAACTTTTACTCCCTCACAGCTGCAATATAATCCGTAGATTTTCCCCGTATCGCGTTGCACTTGCGTTTTCTACGTAACACGCACTAAAAGGTCAATGTACGTAGGTCATTGCCGACTACAGGGTCAGAGAGTATGAATGAGCTATAGAACTTGCTATTTGGAGCTGTAATGGTTTGGAAGTCTGGTCATTACTAAATCAAAAGAAAAGTGGTTCCACCTTAGTCCTTCCTGTTTTGGGAGTAAAAATATCGGTATATTTTGAGTAAATAATACCCCTCCATATAGAGTTATGAGTGATTATTGAAAATGGGGTAGATAATAAATCGGCATTAAAATAATATTAGATGCATAAGTAAGCTATCTATAACGAAAGTTATTTTTTATCGAATGGTGAGAATCGTTCAGCATCGCAATCGTTCGCTAAATGCAATACTAATGTTTCAAATCTTTATATATAAAACAAAATCAGGTTAGTTACACAATTTATAACTCGAGAACGGCTGGACCAATTTACATAATTTTTCATTGGTTCGATTTATATCCATCCAGAATAACTATTAAAACATCGTTTTCTTTTTTTGTACATTTTCCATATATGACAGAATACAGGGAAGGTTTAAAAGATAAAAAAGGTAGAGGTAGGGTAGGGTAAGGTAGGAAGAGTAGGGTAGAGTAGGAGAAAGGTAGGGTAGGTAGGTAGGGTATTGTGGGTAGGTAGGTAGGCTAGGGCTTGTTGGTTGTCTGGCATTTTGCTGAACTGGACCTTTTTGGCGCAGCCGCGGGGCACACTATGTATGTAATTGTTTTTATTAAATTCTTTTTCCTTATATTTGTACATTGTGTGTATCTGTGTGTGCCAAATAAACAAGTTTTCTTTCTTTTCTTTTTTAGGGTAGGTAGGTAGATAGGGTAGGGAAGGTAGGTAGATAGGGTAGGGAAGGTAGGTAGATAGGGTAGGGAAGGTAGGTAGCCAGTTGACTGGAGTGAAGCCGCGGGAATATCGAGCCGGGATGCATAGCTTAACTTGCTTTCCAGGGCACGGAGGGATTTCAGTATGTCATAAATGGCCCCACCATTCATGAACCGACTTCGGCTAGCTTTGCTTAACCTTGAAGATGAGCCAGTACGGCTGTTATTATCTAGCTACTATAGTAAGTATCACTAAAAGATGGTGGATGGGAAAATATTGCAAGGCGAAGGGAATAAATGAATGGAAATGGAATGAATGAATGACAATCGCAGTCCTGACTACAAAGAGATAGCTAGTCGACCTTCCTGTATTGTGCTGCATATTGCGTTCTATTTCTTATTCATACTCTCAAGCCTTCTATGGATCTTTTAAATTGTTTTATCTATACAAATCTGTATAAATACTTAAATAAAATTGGAGTGTCTGTTTATAGCTTTTTACTAAATGAATATGAAAGTATTTTATCATCATCATCATCAGCCTTTTAATGTGCCTACTGTGCTATCCGTCTGTTTGTTCGGGCTCATCTTCAAAACGGCTGAACCTATTTTGGCGTGATTTTCACTAGCTGATGTTATAAAAAGTAACTTAGGCTTACTTTTGTTTTTGAAAACAATTATGACACAAAATAAAAACTGTTATTTTTTTGTTATACGAAGTTGCGGCAACATCTATTCCACCTAATTGATATACGAAGGGCATACAGAAAGTGGATTGGCTAGAATTTAGAGTCGTGACAATTTTATATAGTTATTGGTCTGGAATGGAATTGGGTCTAGAATTCTAGATAGGAATGGAAAATAGGATGTACGAGTTTGTTGTCGTTCCAAGACGTCGTAACATTGGGTTAGAGATATGAATTATGAAATGAGTTGAAATAATAAACCAGTTGAAGTTATATAACCTAGCAAACAAATAAATAATAATGTACTCCCTACCCAATTTCGCAGTAGATAATTTTATAGAGCACAACTGTGAAAAAATACAGGGGACTCTCTTAGTACAATGACAACATAATTTGACAAGACCAGGCGAGATAGATCAGGCGAAGGACCAACGGCTTCCTGAGGCTTTGGGGTGTTACAAATTCTGAACTTCCAGCTTTCGGTTTTCATAGTGGAAAACCGAATAATACTTTTCCTGATCTAGAAATCAAACCAAGGCCTCGCCTCGAAGCTCAGAACTCGAGCTTGGCAACACTAGACCCACCGTCCTTCTTTTTATAGTCTATAATCGCTTGGCATAGTGGTCAACGGCCAACCTCGAATACTATGTTGAGCGACGAGGTACATTATAACCTCAGTCAGCAGTAGACAAAAATGTCTTTGGATTCTTTGAAAATTAATTAACAAATCTTACGTTTAATACATATATGTTTTAGACTAATGTGACCTTTCATAATCTCATGATTCGTTGCTTTTATTGCTTAAGGTCGTGCCCGACTTGGAAAGCTTTGACGGGGTCACTGACGAGCTGCTTCCATGCCACTCTATCATCGGCTCTTCTCAGAAAAGTGGTCGCCCTGATCTAATATAACCAGCGAATAGGTGAGCGTCCTCGCTGTCTTTTTCCATCCACTTTTAACACTAAAACCAGTTTTTCCAGGTTGTCTGGTTGTCTCCGGGCGATGTGACCAAAGAACGTATCACAGAACTGTGACGTTGAAAATATCGTGATCAGTATAACTTCATTACGTAAAATATCAATGATCCTACAGTACGAGACTTCAATGCACATAACTTCGACAGTTTGTTATTGTGGCAAAATTTACTTCGAATGTTTTCCATCTCGAAGTTTTTCTTCATAAACATGAAGGTAAACCAATCTAAGAAATAACAGGGAAAATATTCTAATTGGTAAAGTAAAACAATATGTAACGATTATTACAAACATAAATTTGTTGAGTTCGGTACCCATAATTGCAGTTTTTCCTTATGCTGAAAGTAATATTGGCAAGAATCAAATAACCAGGAACCATATTGGCGGCAAATAAATTTCTGTTTGCCATGGTGGCCATAAAATATACTAAGGTATTTCGTTAAACAACAGCCAGCCTTATTTATAAATTAATCTAACCCGATAAGTTTAAATGCTGAATAGCTGGTTCTAAATTCGAATGCTCCTTAGAAAATTTAATATAAAATCTACACTTTTTTATTGTTAATTTTTGTTATGAATACGGCCACATATCATTATGGTTTTCCTGGTTTTGTTTCTTCAGAATTATAAATTTTCAATCAAACTGCATAGTCTTTTCTCAATTACGAGTATGTTAGGATCGGATGCCAGTCTTACTGAACGCATCTGAATACCAGTCTTTTTTAAGTAGGGCCTGTCTATTTATTTATTTATTTATTTAATACTTTATGCACACTAACGTACAGAGGCGGACTTAATGCCTAAGGCATTTTCTACCAGTCGACCTTTGGGTGATGCAGAGAAAATCTGAATCTGATCTTCCTTACAACTCAATGAGTTATACGAAACGACACCCCTTAGTAAGGCTGATTGTTAGTCGAGTGGGCTGCTGACTACACATTAGGATTCTCAAAGATCTACGAACGGCAGCCGTCTGGCGCTTATCCAGTTTCAATACAAATTGGCGTTTACGTTAACGTGATCCAGCATGAGACAAAACTGGCACTAAAGCCTAACATAGTAATTTGAACGCCTACCTCTTATTTTTTTCACTAGTACTATTCAACTCTTATTCTTAGAAAGCGATCAACTGAAAGCCAGCATCCGAATGCCGGCATTCCAATAGCATCTGTTAATCGTCAAAACACAAAATAAATCTATTAAATCATTGATTCACACTTTCCTACGAAGTGATTATTCAGTAGAACTACACTTAATAAATCTATCAATCTTCGATCATTATTAGACTCACGCACTTGCCCGCATTTTCCAAGCTTCTCCACCAATCAGTTTCAGAACACTAACCTTGAATTTAGAGGTAAACCTAACTCGGTAGACGGTAAACAAAATCTAAATATAATACCAATTTCAGATGGTACAACTCTAAATTATACATGCCGTAATGTGGGTGAGTGAAAAATGTGTGTTACCGAAACGGAAACTTTCATGAGTACAGGTAAACAGTGTAGCTAGGTTAGGTAGTTGGTTTAGAGATGGACTGTGATTTATGTGCGGATATTTGGTGCGGTTAATTACGGATACTTTTAGATGAAAAACCTATATGAACTAATCGCCAAGACGACGCCGTCACCCGTCGCGACGGGTGTAGTAATTAATAAACTGGTGTGATAAGTTTTTATAGAGATTTTTTGAAAGATAGAGACAAAATTATAGTGACTATTATTGGCATATTCCCTAGTATTGTTAACCTTTAAATAGGTTTAAAAAGTTAAAACATTATTCCACACCTTCATTTAAGAAGAAGTGACTATTAATCTGAAAGTGAAAATAGAGCATAAAATATACATTATTACAAACTCGTTGTAAAAGTCAACCAGGGAATGAGAACGGAAATAATTACAAAGACATGCCGAGACGTTGGCAGGCGATGTTCCGCTAGGAATAAGAGTTAAAGTAATGTTTAACATTGCTTAAGTCTTGACCCATTACTTAACTACTTGTTCATGAAATAAAAAAACATTTTGGAATTTATGTCAGAATATCGCTGTATTTGTTAGTAAAATATTTAGTAGTGTGAGAGTTTGTCAAATTATTTTGTTAATAGTAGGCATAATTGATTTTACTACATAATAATTATAATATAGTTATTAACAAATAGTATATAATATATTTTTTTGCCAAGTTAGGAAAAATAAATGAGTCTACTAATTTAGTAAATGTGTGTGTTTAAAAAAACACGACGTATTTAAAATGTCAAAAAGGTGAAGGAAAACATCGTGAGGAAACTGGTATGTCCTAACAACAAAAATTCGAATACATGTGACATCTACCAACCCGAATTAGGCCCGCGTGGTGGATTACGGCCCATTCCCTCTCACAGAGAGACGAAAAACTGATGATGATGACTCAAAATCTATCAGATTTTATATTTAGATAACGTCTTACATAATACCAAGTTATCACTAACCTACATAATAATATTTAACCTAAAAAACGAAAACACATTTTACATACCAATACCCAATTTGTTTATTCAATTTCCCACTCCAAAATATACGATTTTCGGATATTAAACAACTTTGCACGTATCATTTTCGGATACTTTATTATATATTTTTCGGATATTAGATTTAGCACATCGCTAGTAATCGCATTATAGTATCAACACATGTTTCAATGTTCAGAATTTCACGAACATTTTGATATTTTTTGTTACGGATTTTATGGATTTTTTCTCATGTGAGAAAACTAAGAAATATAAAATGTTTTACAGGTTCTCATAACAATAAATTGTGTAGATACGTCGTTTTGAAATGATTTATGTGTTCCTTGTTGTTCCTGGTGGCGCTAGATTCTTAAATCAGTAAATATAATACCTTATGGGAGCTCAAGGAAGATGAATAAGCTAGTTTGAGTCTTGAAGCAATACCCAAAAAGGCTAGAAGAGGTTTGGAACTTCATTATTTTTCTTACAAATCTTTATCCAATTTTTTTATATTTTGGGCACAATAGGTAGCCATGTTTATGATATGTTAGCGGCATCAGTGGAAGTTTTATCACAAAAGTATTATATGGGTACATATTTTTTAATGTTTTTAAGGACCCTACCTAAAGACGTTAGATAATATAGGTACATCTCATAATAATTTTACTTCTAACTTATAATATACCTATCACACTAGTAGACCTTCAACTGTCCATTTCCAGACACAATAGAAATTACCATTGTTCTAATCCGATTCGGTCTGGTGGACAGATGACCGGTAAAGGTAGAGTTTGTGTGTGTGTGTGTTTGTTATTTCTTCACGCTCAAACGGCTGAACCGATCTGGATGTAATTTGGCACAGAGATAGATTATAGTCTGGAATAGCACATAGGTTGCTTTTATTATTGTTCATTTATTAATGTTATTAAACGTTTAATGTTCCCTTGTGATGATATAACACTTATCAAGCGGGCGAAGCCGCTGGCAAAAACTAGTCTAACTAATATTATAAATGCGAAAGTGTGGATGGATGTATGTTTATTAACGACAATCACGATAGAATGGCTAAACGGATATGGGTGAAATTCGGCATAAAGATAGATTATAGTCTGGAATAGCTCATAGGCTTTTAATCCCGGTATTCCCTTAGGATAAAAAACACCGTTCACGCGGGCAAAGCCTCTGACAGAACCTAGTAATAATAAAATTAATATTAAACAGTTTCATCAAAAGTATTATGAAGATGAAACTTATAAATGAAGATACTTATCCAGTCTTCGCATTGTACTCATAATACAGCATTGTCTTTCTCATAATACTATATAATAGCATTTATCTTTACATGATAATTAAGAATGAGAAAGCCTATTTCGTGAAAGAGATTATCAAGGTTTATAACACAGACATCAATATAACTAGATGACGCGATTGTATGTACTTCGCGTGCCAAAAAACGGAGTAAAGTTACGATTTATGATCGTAATCTGAGCTTTTCATTCAGCATTATCGGCACCAGAAATCCATAGAAATCTTTGTAAAATGCTTTTTTATGCCATATTGTGCTGTGAAGAATGTATAGAAAAAGTTGTACGAGGCATTGGAATTTTTTCTTTCATTGGTAAGTAAATTTGTTTATAAATTGTTTTTGAAAAAGTGGCACGATTGCTTTTCATACAGATGGAAGGACTTGCGTTATCTAGTTAGATTTATGTCTGTGATTTATACACACAGAAATTGTAGTACAATTTGTACGTCATCACCGACACTTCGCTTCGCTGATCAACCACGTGAAAACATATTAAAATGAGAGCTACCAAACCCATCGAGTAACGGTGTTCATGTAAGACTAGAAATTGTTTTAGAGATTAGTACGGTATGAGTAACATGTTAAGAACGGTAAACATGACGTAATAGGCATCAGCCCTGCACGTCATCAGCTATGATATTTTGAAACTGTAAAAAATATAGTTTAGTAAAAGCCGTAGGGCCAATTGGGCCTCAAACGTTAGTCATGAACCTATAAAGTTCTAACTGTTGAGAGTCATATTTATTACTATTATCTATTTTCTGTATGAGAGGGGAGAAGGTTTTAGTCCAACAAACGGGTCTTGTGCGGATGCCGATCGGGGTTTATCCACCGTATTTCGAGCAGTAGTAAAATAAGTTACAAAAAGTTAATAAGTGATTAACTTTCAGTTATTTATTGCCTAAGTTACTTTCAACCACTAAATTGGGGCCGTAACGAATGGACCACCATATATGTTATTCATACTATTATATATCATACTATTTCATAGTGATTACAAAGAATGAACATTTTCTATTTGCACGGACAGATGTTTATGAATGTTGATGCCATTAATTAAAGTTGAGGAATGTTTTTAAAACATGACAGCATTGTTTATAAATATTGCTTGTTTTACAACACTGTCAGAGCATTTTTTGTATAGTTACCAAGGTTGGCGGTTGGCTGTAAGGCAGACTGATCACCCCAGATGATGAGAACATTACGCCTATATGATCCGATTGGTGAGGGCCGTTAAGCACTAAATCCGATCCGTGTCCGTGAAATGCCGGCTCAGAAGTAGCCGTAGTACTCTTGTAGGGAAGCTAACGTACTACATCCGAACTCTATCCGTCATAATCTATCACAATACAGCAACATTCTGAACTTAGAACTCAAATCACAGTTTCGGATCACGGATACGGACGTAGGAGCGACCTCACTGGGAGCATTCTTTCGTGAGTATTAGTAAACAAGATATCGTATTCGAGCAACGAATGCGTCTCAGCGAGCCTAGCATTCATTTTCGAGCAAAACTAGGAACTTTCGAGTCGAACATTCCCTTGTGAGCTTGGAGCATTCGAATACGGTCTAGTTAAATGTCATTCATTCGATAATACGATTGTCCAAAAAGGTCACAAACACTTAAGATCAAGGAACTGTTCCTTGCTTTACAAGTGGTCAGTAGCATTCCTACATACATACTCATTGATTTTATTGTCTGAGTACTCGCTTTCGAGCGTTTTATTTGCGTGAACATTCGAATGCGAGCCGTTTCCGCGCGAATCGTTGCGACGTCCACGCCGGCCGTAGTTCGCGCTTGCGTGTAAGCTTTGTAACGCTCGGGTCAACGTCCACACCACTCGAATATTTGACTTCGAATGCTCATTACATGTGAATGCTCTCAGTGAGGACCTTAGCACGTTACTACATAGATTAAAGAACTAAATTAATAAATATCAATAGCACTGTCTTGACCTAGGATTCGAAGTTTAGAAGTCGCTCTAACGATCACAGAAATAAATGAGCAACAGTAAAAAATAATCATGTCAAACGCAGTTTAATTTACACAAATTACGGATCTACTTCTGAAGTGCCAAAGGGCATGATAACCGTCAGGGCATGGCATGCTAAACGCGATTAGAACATTAACCGTTTACCATTTATAACTGACGGTTAAATGTAAACCTGTGCGTGAAAAGTGACCGACATTGTCGTGTGACCTTGCTATTGAAATGAAGGTTTGGTACCAGGGCGACCTGATTGGTGGGTCGAAATTTGGCACGTGGCAGTTTCCTGCTTTGTTTGGTTAAATATTGGGACGATTTTCTTCACGAGCTTACCCAGAAGAAGCCTGTTCACTCTAACTTTGAAGAGATTCGGGTTGAATGCGTTCGGAAACACAGACGCATGTAGTGAGTTCCATTCATTCGCTGTGCGCATTATGAAGGATGTTTGGAAGCGCTTGGTGCGAATCAAATATGGTAGGTAAAATGGTAAAGGGCCACAGACAAGAGCTTGTAGCCTGTGTGACTGTGGCTGTGTGTGTTTGTGTTCACGAATTTATCATTTTACCGTCTAAACAGTAATGTATTTAATTACTAAAGACCCGCCCCAGCTTCGCACGGGAGCAATTATATATTTATTAAAACTTCATGCAACGTACAGGTATATAGGCGGACTTAATGCCTGAGGCATTCTCTACCAGTCTACTAAGGGTGGTGGAGAGATAACATGGCAGGTGCATAAAAAATTGAAATAATTATTCAAGAAAAAATTGTAGACTAAATATATATATAGTTAAAACAAATATACATTTCCTATAATAAATATATATATATATACATATAAAAAGTAATAGAAAGGTGATTGAGACGACTCTGCTATTGGTGTAGAAAGTAGTGCCGTAACTTCAGCTTAAATGCATATTGACTGGTGGCCATCCTGATATCGAGAGGTAGTGCATTCCAGAGAAGAATGGACTGAATATGAATTGAAGAGTGAATAAAATCAGAAGTATGACAAGGACAAAGCAAAAGAACAAAAGAAGATTGTTAGACGAACGCAGATTCCTGGCGTGTGAAGTACACAAATATTGAAAGTGAGATGTGAGATAAGAAGGAGGAGTGGGAGAGTTGAGTATGGAGAAAAGCGTGGTCAAAGCGCGCAAATTTCGCCTCTGCCTAATGGGCATCCATTTGAGTTCAGATCAGCAGCTCGACACATGGTCATATTTTCTCAGGTTGAATATGAACCGGATGCAGTTGTTTAGGAGCCTATCAAGCTTGTCGAGAAATACCGCATTCAGGTCAAAGTAGCACACGTCACCATAGTCTATTATAGGGAAAATTAAATATTTATATCAGATAGATTTGCCAAATGTTTCTCTCATAAAACCCTAAGCTAATTATGAACAAGAAAATCAGTCAAAATGGTCGAGCTGTTCTCAAGTATTTGCAAGAAATTGACTATTGACTTATATTTTGATATAGAGAGAAGAAAGAACCAGCTGGATTTTCAAAAAGGTTAATAGGCTCATTTATGTTTTTGTATTAGAGGGTATTTTATTGAAGGGTTTAAGAAATTCTAAAACTACAGTTGCAAACACTTGCTGAACATCTTGCGAACAGATGTTTATCAATATTTGTAAGTTGAAAATGTGAGAGACATAACTCAGCGAGCTATAAATCATAAGAAGAAATTACTTTGAAATCTTGTATTTTAGCAAAAACGTGTTGAATTGAATTGATAATCAAAACTTATCAAAAACATCTTTACTTATTTATATAAGTTCGAATTTCAATTACCTTCCAAAACTAAGTAGTTATCTGTTGCCAGTCTTATTATAGGCAAGGAGTTCGCCTCTAAATAGGCAGAGAGTCCTCACATGGTTGAAGTTTTTTTTTTTGAAGGCGGTTATTAGTTTATGAATGGCCATTTGCGTGGGCATTGTAGTTGTGAAATTGCCTTTCCTACTTTGTAAGATAAAGTTAGTTAGTAGTATGCCTGCAAGTAATTAAGCTGGGTTGACGGATGCAGGTAAAGACGAGATGTCTGCAGGCTTATTACGTAAGAAACAGCAATCAGCAATCATCGCGCGATCAAACGCTTTTTGTCATAACTGTTTTTGGAATTACCTACAGTGTAGGTATGATAGCTCCTATAAAATCGTTTGCTAATCGCTCGGTGTTTGTCAAATGCACTTTTTCTCAAAAAAACCGCCAAAAACTTTAAAACTTCTGTTTTTAAAAGCAATTATTGCCCAAACATCGCTATCGTTTTGCTCTTGCAAGATTCGTTATAAGCCTGCCGGTTGTAATATGTTTAAACAGTAAACGAGAATTAATGTAAGACAGACTTCTGTTCATCAATAAAGATCTTATATATTTATATTAATTCCTTGCCCTATGATATATTTTACTGTATCTTAAAGTTGCCCTGGTCGATCATTCTTCCACACAAACGAAGTATGGCTATTACTCCACTGTTTAAAGGTGGACGTACAAAAAAAACTAATTTGTCTCATTATTGTCTAGCCCTGTATGGAAACAAAAAAGTATAATATATATATATATGTATATTTGAAAGCTATAAACGTTGAATCTTCCATATTTCAACACTTATTTTAACGCATATTTGGACGGCAATAAATCCCATATTTAGAACAAAATTGCAAATCAGTCACCATACAGGGATAGATTAGTAATTCGAGAATGCAAATAACTTTATTTTGAACAGATACATTTAGTAGTTTTTTCATGATATTCCCCAAGGTCTATTTATAAAATTTTGCGCGCTATTTAGCTTCCTAAATCGTCATCCATTTCGTTACAAATTTGCAAAAGTGTCTATTCGTACGCGAACTAGCCTCTTACTGCTCATCACAGCATATATCTCTTTCGCACGTGTTGTGTGAGATGAGATAGCGTTAATTTTAACCTCGCGCACAAATTAGTTCGTGCCGTCGACTACGGCAACCTTAACATCCCGATACTACACTTATTTTTTTTTTGTCCATCTGTTTGTTTTCGTTCGGTTATTTTCATAGATATTCACCTAAATTCTTTCAGTACAGGAAAACGTATCCAAAATACGAATACAGAAGTTAATCCATCAATCTTTACGCCACTATATATCTGTAGGTAGGTACTGTCTATTCAATGGTTCCGTATAAGTATGGTTGCCAAACCCTTCTACCCTGTAAAAGAAATAAACAACATAATTCACCCATTTTTATATGCCGTTTACTCTGATTTAGCACTCGTATGTTATTCCGGGTACAGTAAACACGTTAATTTGAAAAATGTGCTATTAGCATGATAACTGAAGTAAGGCATACTTTTGTAACAAATGGATAGGATTTGCATTTTATTGTGACAAATGAGAATGTTTTGAAGGTATTCGGGCAAATTCAGGCCACCAGTTTGCGCCACTTATGACATCAACGTCAAATGTGTAAAGTAACTAACTGATGATATGGAGTTTTCTTGTGATGATTATGTTAATTTGTTGAATAAATAAATCTTTCGAGTTCATGGTAAATTCAGAAAACTAAATACAAACTAGGATGACAGGATGATTAGAAAACGCATCTCATCTACGGAGTTACGCTAGCTAATCTAATTCAGCATCTTCTGTATTATTTTGTAATGATATTTTATTTGGGTAATGACATTATATTTTTTCACCGCTTATCATAAATTTCATTGCGAACATCAACTATACAAATATTTGAAGACAATTTTATTAATGGTACAGTATAGATTTCTCCGTAACAACCAAATCCGGTATAAACCTCAAATCTCATAACCGCAGGGCACTTAAAAAAAGGCAACATCGCTCCACTTTAGGTACCAACCTTTCAATATAGAAAACCAATTCATAATCTACATTATTTTACTTAAAAATTTCTCCCACTTTAACCAGTAACTTTCTACTGTCTCCAGCCAAGACTTGGATTCCATCAAATGACTGCAGATCACGTATTGCTAGAGATACGTAAATACAGCAATTTTGATGATAATCGCTTATCTACGTGAGTGATCGTGGAGTTTAGAAAACTATGCGTTTCGTTTTCTATATGAACGTTTGTCGTTTTGTTTTATTTTGGTGGATTTGAAAAACAGGTATTGAGATTTTTGTTTTAGTAAATTCACAAAATAACTCAGTCTAGTATGAACTATACTAATATACCATAGATACATATGTTGCTGGGGAGATAAAAAGTAATGAAGGCTTTTGGGACACTATTATACTACTTTGTCATTCAAAAAGTGATGCCTAACATGACGATAATTCTGATAACATAAACGATTATTGAAACTTTGGCAATTTCACAAAATAGTATAAGTACCGTATTTGATTTTCTGGGCCTCCCCCAGACTTTACCACACTCATCGGTCCTGTGCGACTCGCATCCACCGGACTCCCGCAGCCTTGACCAGGTCGTCGCTCCACTTAGTGGGAGGACTTCCAACGCAATGTCTTCCGGTTCGCGGTCGTCACTCCAGAACTTTTCAGCCCCAACGGCCGTTCTGTTTTGCGAGTAATGTGATCTGCCCACTGCCACTTAAGTTTGGCAATACGACGAGCTATGTCGGTAACCTTGGTTCTCTTGCGGATGTCTTCATTTCTGATTCATTAACGCAAGCATAGCGCTCTCGATTGCTCTTTGGGTAACTTTAAGCCTTCTAATGAGGCCCATTGTGAGCGATCACGTTTTGGTTCAATACATCATGACTGGCCATAGATTTTCGTCTTGAGACACCGTGGTAAGTTGGACGAGAAGATACCGCGCGAAGATACTAGACGAGAAGATACTAGACGTAATCATCCACAACTTCTAGTGTAGAGTCTTCGACCTTGATGATAGGAGTGGGTGCAACATGGGCATTCAATATCATGTTGGTTTTGTCCATGTTAATTTTAAGACCCACTCTTTCGGAGGCTCCACTACTTCTAAAACACGCTGAAATATTCGACAGTTCTTAACATTTAATATTTTTTATTTCAATGATTGAAAACGTGGGTAGGTACTAAGTAACACATTTTCATAAAACTAAAATGGGTACCGCCCATAATAGAATTTTACGTACCTAAAGCATATTCTAGTTTGTTATTTCTCTTTTGATTATGAAATATCGTTCCGATAAACTGGAGAATTTGATTTAGAACCAGGTTTATTTTATTAAAATAGTAAAATTTATAGCATAGGGCTTCGGCGGGTGGCACACTGTTGTGCGAAGCGATATTTAGAAATATATTCTTGATATTTAGGATTTTTTTTTAAAATGTAAAGACCCACGGTAGAGCATAATAATTATTATTTTCTCTGCTGTTGTTCCCGGCTGTCATTTATAGATTTTCAAAGTTTATATGGCTATTCAGTAGCCAGAAAAACTGAAACCAGTCATGCCAAGAGGTATCATGTAACAGTTATTGGGTTGTGGAAGTCGGATAGGAAGACGTGCCATATAAAATACGGGTGCTTAGCTGCATCTGATTTGTTTAAATGTCGAATCTAACATAGTTGGGATAAATCTAAGCAAACTGACGATGGTCTAAAGCATTAAAAATCTTTCGCTGAGCTAAAACTACACGACTAACCTAACATTACCACACTGATTTAAAAATAAGCTAACAAAAATTTATGTTTCCCTTCAAACAGTTTTCTTTATATTACAGTATATACATATTATACACCTACTAAGAGCACATACAATGTCTGGCTGGGTGGTGGGTAATGTATTAACTTATTAATGTACTTTTAAAAGTTCTTGAGCAACCAGAGACTCTACACAAGTGACATTCTAAAATGACAAAATTGTATGGTAATCCCTTACAAATTGGCATTTCGAAGATCACCTTCGCCACGTGATTCCGTTGTGATAAATGGATAGTGATCTGTTTTTGTATAGCTCCGTCTCTTTCTAACAAGTTCCTGAGGCTCTAGACAAGTGGCGTTCGATGTCAGCGAAGGCGATAGTCGAAATGTCAAAATATAGGGAATTCATCACGTGATTTTTCAATATCGAGATAGTGGTCAAACGCTAACCTACCGCTAAATAAAACAATAAAAAATAATATCACTTGTCAAAGTCAAAGTCAAATATATTTATTCAATTAGGCCAATAAACGGCACTTTTGAACGTCACATAAATTAAAATTAAAAGTAATAAAAAAAAAAAAAAAAAAGATTCTACCGTCTCGATTCGTCGTACTTGTCAATGCCCATTCTATTTTTTTCTTTTTGACAATCGCTATCGCCACACTTTCGATGATAGAATGTCACTTGTCTATACTCGGCTTTTAAATTTCGTAGACTAAACTGATATTTGGGAGGTTTCCACTTTGTCTTCACATAACAATAGTGTCGTATACTGACAAATCGAAGTAGATCGAAAATGAAACTATTTCAAGGCAAAAAGGTAATTTTTTTATGAAACTATACTTCTCAAAAGATAGCTAGATCTCTGCGACATATGTCAAACTGACGTATACGTTATTGTTAGCCTGTCAAGCGCTATTGTTACTGTATTGATACTGACAGCTGTCGCAGAGATCAAGCTATATTTTATGAAGTATAGCGACACTTATTTAATTTCTACTCATTTATGTCAGACTTAATTCTATCGATCATATTAATTTTATTATTGTTTTCTTATTTGTTATGTTAAAAGTTTATATACCATGTGTATTAATTAGTTATGTTTAGAATTTGTATAATCAAATTGAGTAGTCATGTCATATCGATGCGATGAATCACTTATGATTGAACCTTACCTACAACACTATACTCAGCGCTTGCAACATTTAAAAAAAAATAGGAACTTTGCATCAGTCAGTTTAGGCTACGAAATTAAAAAATCAATTTAAATTGTACAAAACAAAGTCGCTTTCTGCCTCTGTCTGTTTAGTTACTTCTTCTGATCAACGATATTATTGCAACAGTTTTCACTAATAACAAGAACCATAAATCGAAGGTTTGTGTATATAACTTGTCCCGTGCAAAGCGAACTAAAATAATATTTTGAAGTATAATTTTTCACAAGTTACCAAAATCAAACAAAAAGGAAAATTATTCTGTTATAGCTTTTAGACGAAAACTTGGTTAATGGAATCTGTCCTATGCGTGTCATGAATATGTACGCAAGTACGTAGAATGGGTTCCGCATCACCACGCATGTCTGTAAAACAACTAGCCATGAAAAAATATATTTTAGTTTTTTAGCTCCGAGATAGTATTAATTTATAGATATAAGGCATAAACTTGGTATCAAATTGTTTCCCTAAAACAAAATTGTTGAACCCTAAAACAGACAGATATAATAGTTTGTTATACGAGAACAATTTCGTTTTCACGGCTCAGTATAAAAACTATCAAGTGTTCGAGGCAATCCCGATATTTTTTATAGTTTCCAATAAAAGTATGTATGGAAAAATAAACGAATCGAAAGCAAGTGCGTCACATGTATTCTGTAAAATTTTGGCTTGCAATACCTCCTGTATTTAATACGTAGATTTTCGATAAGTGTCCCTAAACATAGCAAAATTCTATCAAGGATCTTTTTGGTGGTGCGAAGAATAACATATCGTTTATTTATAATAACAATATGCCGTTTAATATTGGGCGGATAGCATGTACGCAAATTTTCAGAGAAAATTTCAAGTGCAAAAGTCGAATCACATCACATTTCATAGGCATGTACTGGCAATTTAAACTGCTCATCGGTATGACATACATCAAATCAAATTCAAATCGCATTTTATGCAAACATTTGCATTAAATGCGTTATAAAAGAAAGTACAAAAAAAAAATTGCACGAATACATATTTCGCCATAAGTTAGGATGCAAAATATTAAGATAGGAGGCTGCTTACAATAAGCAGTTCTCTATACAATGTAATACGTTATTTAATCTACTATTAAATACATTATTTTTTCTAGCTGGTTAAATTTAATAAACTCATCACAAAATTTAATGTACCTACTTACTATGATGAAATTATATGGTTTACAACAAATAAAATCACTTTGAGCCATCAGAAAGGGCGCATCATCGCTGAGCGCCCATCAGCGATGATGATCTATTCATCATAATCATCAGAATTTTTAATGTTCCCACTGCTGGGACAAAGGTCTCCTCTCTGTGAGAGGGAATGGACCGTTATCCACCTCGCGGACCCAATGCGGGTTGATGGATGTCACATGTATTCAAATTTTCATTTCTAGGACATGCCGGTTTCCTCACGATGTTTTCCTTCACCGTTTTGAGAGCAGTGTTAATGCCTACCTGAGTTTGACCCCACGAACTACAACCTAGAACTTATAAGTCTCGGTCATGGATCAAATGATTAATCAGTGCACTATGTATAATGTCCGGACATTATGAATCAAATCAAGTCAAATCGGGCAATTTAATGAATTTTGATTATAACTTCTATATTTTTCACATTGTCTGGTCATTATGAATATTGATACGTAACGGTTAGGAAATTTGATAATTATGGTCAATGAATTAGTTACAAGAGTGAGCGAATTGAGCTCGAGAGCTACACCCCGACACAGATAGGTTAGGTTTTACGGGTTTGACGCAGACGAAGTTGAGGGCAACAGCAAAAAAGAACAAAATTGTATGATAGAAACATGCGCTCCTAAATAAATCACGTCGTGCTCAATCTTATACGTTTTGACAATCATAGTATTTGCTAGTATGTCGCTTTGTTTGTTTTGTATGCCCTCTTGTTTCCTATTTTCATCAAATCATACTTTTTGTTCAGGTATTTTCTTCGGTATCTTCGTGATATTACCTGCCATTGAAGCCAAGTACAGGAAGGCAGTCATCCATTACCCTGAAGACACACAGTTCTTCGCCACAGACTTCTTCGTGAAGGGATGCAAGAACTTCATAGATCGTTGTCCTAAGGCTTACAAGTACGTTACTTGAAATTTATTCCGTGGTTCTATTATTATCTGAAATTTCCCAATCCGCAACCCGGAGACTGCAATAGGCTCCCCGTCTAATACATGGGTCTTTTTTTTATTAAAGATAGGCTTGCACTTGACCACTATCTCACAGGACATGGTAACTTTAAAAGTATTTTTTCCTTCAAGCTCGTTGCCTCGCCTTTATGTCAGAGTTCTACTTCTGACTGCGAATATGTACAATCTGCACATCATATCTTATAGGAGTGTTTTCTTTCAGAGAATGAACGCAATATTATCTTGAATAATGTACAGGTTGCATCAGGAATTGTTTACTATACGGACCTTGTGGAAACTAGAACAAATTTCCATACGTTCAAGCGTTTTTGCCATAGCCATTATTGGAATCAAATATAAGGGCTCACAATGTTAGGACCCATTCATACTTATGCTAATTTTTATCCGTGGTGCTAGGCAGCTGAGCTTAGCCCAGTTGTCTGACTGTTTGTGCCTATTGACCTTGTTTGTTTTGTTTCCTGCTTGATATGGAAGGAAGTGGAAATTTGTATTTGTTCCTAGTCCTCCGTTATTCTTTTCTGATTAATTTCGGTGCGGGATCCAAGACAGTTAAATTCATTCTCCGGGACTTCGTCAAGCTTCATTGCCTCGGTGCTTTTCTGGTCGCCACTGTTAATTCTTACTTTCAGGAGTTGCAGTAGTTTTGGGAATAGTGCGGTGGGATTGACCACAATCTCGACTGAAGGTAAGCGATGATGCTGCTAACTGATGTCTGATGTGGTAACTTAAACATAGCTGGCAAAATGTGGGTGTTCTGTAGGTGCAACTCTGTATAACCCTTAAGTGTCGTGGCGTGATAACACAGGTGTGATATAATGTTATGTGACAGACGTGTTTTTTGGAATTTTGTGCTGCAAGTTTTGCCTACGTAAAATATATATTATTGTTTCTTTCGACGTTCAAAAGATCGAAGATTATTCGGCAGTTTGAAAAACCAGCCGAGAGTGACTCGCACACGAAGGGTTCCGTATCATTATCGCAAAAAACGGTAAAAAAAATCACGTTTGTTGTATGGGAGCCCCACTTAATTATTTTTTTTGTTCTTTTTTTTATTTGTTGTTATAGCGGCAACAGAAATACATCATCTGTGAAAATTTCGACTGTCTATCTATCACGGTTCATGAGATACAGCCTGTTGACGGACATACAGACAGACGGACAGTCGAGTGGTGCCCGACTGCCCGTTTTTACCCTCTAGGGATCCTAAAAACGAATAAACTCGTAATTAGTTCATCTTTTAACAGAAGGCAATATTTTATTTTCAGAACACAGCTAATCTGTGCACGTAGTTACGATGGGGATTTCAAAGACTTCGCAAATTACTGTGAGATGCAATATGAGAACTGTAACACTTGGAAGAGTAAGTTTGAATTTATAATTAAAAACATATTAAGTATACAGAGTAAACACCCACTGGTGCGAATCTAAAGGATTAGTAAAATAAGGCATGCCTTGATCGATCTATAAAAGCCACGCCGCTGGCGATGGACAACTTGTAGATGGGTGACCGTTTACCCACGGCGTGAAGTTAGATGACTAACCATCAGTAAGTAGGTGTTGATCTGTAAAGTTAAACCGTATGACTGCTATAGGTTAGTGACAAGTTGTACGTTTCTACAGAAGAGAAGATAATTTGTCGATTTCTGCCATCATACAAATTCGTTTAAAGGTACAAGTTTGTAGCCGACTGCAGACAGCAGCATCAGGTGGCGTGTCGCCGCGTTACGATGCAGTGACATGTCGTGGTGTCATTTCGCTGCAGTCATGATTCCAAACCCGACTGTAGACGACAGCGCCTTATTCCTATTGGTTCGGAGTGTTCCGTGAGGCAAGAGGTCTGACTACACTAAATTATTCACTACTGGTCACTACTGCTCTGCGGTTGGGCGACACGTCGTCTGCGATCGTGCGACGTGTAGTCGGGTGACATGTCGCTAGCTGCGGAAGGTATATCATAGAAATAAATAAAAACCATTAGTGTCGCAGCAACACGTCGTCCGCTGCTGCTGTCTGCAATCGGCTACGAACTCGTACCTTAATAGACACTATACTCTAATAGTCATATAACCATCGCAATAGAAGTTAAATTGGTTGAACAGGCTGTAAAAAGAGGATTTTTTACTGACTTACCAAAAAGGAGGAAGTTCTCAATTCAGATGTTTCCATTTTTTTTTTATGTATCTTCGAGCATATCTTCGTCATATACAAAAGATGGATTTGCAAAGTTCTTTTTTTGTTGGAAATGATATACTATCAGGTGGTCATTATATCGCCAAATCAGAATCTGATGACGGGATCCCATGGAAATCGAGCGAAATCTCCTCAAATATTATAGGCAAACATATAGCAATTGTAGTATTTTCAATATGGCAAGCATTTGCATTCAGAAAGTATCATTTGGTCAGTGTAACTGATGAAGAAGAAGACAAATGGTTACTGTCACTCCTTAAAAAGTACGTCATGTGTATAAGATACCTCGAATAGTTAAGCGACTTTGATGAAGCAAATACATATAAACAAATTTTACTGATGATAATGGAACCATAGAACTAATCTCATGATGAAGCCGGAAGGTAGGCATTGGAACTGATCAGTAATAAAACAATGTATCCTAGTCGTGTTAAGGCTTATTGGAATTGAAATGAGATTACCCTGGCTATAAATGATTTTCATGGTAATATAAGGTACCAAAACTAAAAAGAGTAAAATAAAACTTTTTAAGAAAAAAATAAACTACTTCTAAAGCAACACACTACAAAGCGAAGTCTGCGTCGAAAATCTAAAAACAATAGGTACTTTCCAAAGACACCGACTTTGGAAAACAAAGTTATTTTTCGCTTTGCATTGTTTTGCTTTAGAAGTCGCTTTAATATTTTTGTTAAAAAGTTGTTTTTTTATTTCTAATGTCATTCCAAATGGAGTATAGGTACCAACTACTGAAAAGGTAGTAACAAGGTAGGACACTAGGTACTACTGAATAACCATGAAAAAGCCATCTTGAAGCCGTTAATAATGTAATTATGTTAATAATGTTAGTACACCCCAAAAACATTATCAATCCTAATGACATAAACCACATTCTAGCCACGCTATGTCGAGATAATCAAAATAAAAATAATTTCCCATTTACAACAATGAAAACTCATTCAAATAAATATAAATTTACTTAAAATTGGAGCAGGAAGCAACTGGAGTGAATTTACACGGTGCAATATGTTAACATTATGATATAATTTTGCTGGGTTTACAGTCGTCGTGTGTAAATAAGCTTTTGTTTTCGTATTATATCTTGAAATCTATCTTGAAATGACAAGACACCGTATTTTGCAGTTCGTGATTTGTGGAAGGTACTTATGAATGTGTTAGTTGCGATGATTGCATAAGATGGCATTTCAATATCTTTCTTTGTCTATACTTTTATACTAATATTATAAAGAGGAAAGATTTGTATTTTTAATAAATAATAAACATATAAACTACTGGACCGATTTCAAAAATTCTTTCGCCGTTGGCAAACTACACTATCTCCGGGTGACATAGACTTTTTCCCTGTATTCACACGGGAACGGGAAGTACGCGGGTGAAACCGCGAGGAGTCCGCTAGTTCTATCTGTTTTTCCTTCTTTCTATGTACTCGAACTTCCAGCTTAACTCCTATGATAATAAATTCTGAAATTTCAAAATTTGATGTCACATGGAGTAACTACTGGCACCAGTAGTGTATTTCTGGGTGCCCGACCGTAGTTTAGAAGTCTAAACTTTTATATCGATCCAAATCTTCTAACAATATTTAGATATAATCAAGAGCTCATCATGAATATAATCTGTCTCTAGCCTGTGCATGCAATGCAAATGCTAGCAGATTAGCGATTTGGGGAATGGATGGAGAGGAGATCTCTCAAGTTTTTACGTATCTGCTCGGTATTGCGTAGCACAATCAGCCACAATATTCCCACAGCTGGGACACCGGCCTCCTCTCTATGAGAGTGAATCTACTGTGGACTATTTTATCTATAATATCTAACAGAATTGCTTAAATCAGCTTCTCAACAAAATTGTTTTAGCCGCTAAGAGTTTCCCAACGATAATATTATTCTTAAATTTTCAATACTAATTCTAAAATCTTCATGAAATGCCAGACAGATTTCAACTTAAGTTTCTGAACATTCAAAGGAGGCCTTTTAAGCATTCGAAATTCAGTACTTCTCATTGACTTATAAGTAGGCATGGGGAAATAAAAAGCTTTTACTGTCTCAGAAACTAACGCACGTGCGTTTTTCTGACGCTACAATTAAATCATATTTGGAGGAAGGTGGAACAGGGTGAAAAGTACCACAAACCTCCATAGAAAAAGGAGGATCCTCCGACCAGATGGGTGTTGTGTCTGGTTCGGGCAACTGCCCAATGGTTATTGTCGGACTGTTGTATGCGTTCAAATCGCGCCGAAAACTTTGCGCGATGCATGATTTGAGTAACGTCATGTCATTAGTTCGTAAGTGGCGGCCACTACACATACATGGGTCAAAAAGACCAAAGCACACTGTCGGAAGTGGTCATGTGAAAAATAACTTCAATTTCGGAAGTCAGTGTTCTTATTTCTTCGATTTTTTGACATCGACATCCGAAATTAAAGTAATTTTTCACTTTGTAGTGGTTTTTTTTGGAAGTCGGTTGTATTTTTTTAGTAAAAGAATGTTTTATTTTTCATTTTTTATTGGTATGTAGTGGACAAGTGTTCTATAGTAAATTACCTGTGACGCCCACAGTGATGCCAGAGCAGATTAACCTAACAAAATGTAACTTGAACATAACCCGTGAAATGCGAGTGTACCAAGTCAAACACATCTGCGTACCCTTTTAGAACATACTTGTGTGATGGTTTGTTATGAAATGGTGTAAACAATAAACAGACATGCGATAACAGCAAACCTCAGAGATTTGCCGTCATTTATTGAAAAGAGTTCTTTTGTATATATCCGAAGTTCTTCATTAGAATTTTACCAAATTAAAATGAGACCATTTCGGAATAAACATCCTTCGAACAAAAAAAAGAATTAAACATCCGTATTGAGAACCTCCTCGTTTAAAATCCGTAAAATAATATTTCATAACTGATATGAATCCTCTCTCTGCTGCCGAAGAGACTTTCAGCGCTCAGATGCTCTAATCGTGAAGCTTCTTTATGACTTTAGCGGACGGTATTTCCCTCGTTTTACTGTGCAATTTTTAATATTAATAAAAATGCATTATAATTCAGCTGCATAAAGGTCAAATTCACATTAAACGTCAAACTAATCTCAAAAATATTATAAGTTCTCTTATGCGACTGAAGTATTTCCCACCCGCTTTAATTCAGCTGACTATTTTTATGTGTATATCTCAAAAATCATATGATTGAAGTGTTGACGTGGTACGTGTGGTGTTCACTAATTAGGGGTTGGGGTTTATAATAAACCACTCAAATTATCAGTAGGCACAGAGCTCTACATGGATACGTCCAGTCACCGCTATGGGTGACAATTATATGGTTTAAGACATTTATTTCTCAAAAACAGAATAAATACATTCACTTACAATGAGAAACAATAGTTACACTAAAAATTTAAAAAACGGGTAGCGGAAACAGTCCGTTATCAATTATTATGTACAAAATAATACAGCAAACAAACAATGTTAGTGATTAGCTTAATACTATGTTAGTAACACAAGACTATCTCGGAAGGATAACAAGTTTAGTACATTACTCGTATTTAAATTCATTAATTTAGTTATAAGTACACGCAGGCACGTATTGCTCTGTCGTTTATTATAGGATACCACATCTCTTCCTTTTTATAATAATAATTATTTTGCAAGTACAATTACATTATTTTGCATGTAGACAATAATTAAGTTTTAAGTAGGTCTAATAACCTAATTTTGATTATAGAAATACTCAGCATTTAGTATTTGCATTAAATTTTAATTTGCACTAAACTAACATATTAAATAATATGTTTTAATCAATAAAGTGTTTTATTTAAAGTCTTACGAAACATCACTTCTTGATCGATAACTTTCCGGCCTATGTGGCCTTTTTTTTTTTTTTTTTTTTTTAGCGTGGAGAAATGCTCATGCATACTGCGCTACCACGGGGAGATAGCGCAGTTATGTGGGACTCTAAGCCACTAAAACTCCACGGTGTCCTCCTGTGCCGCTTATGGCGGGAACACGGGTACGCGTTAGCACTCACCGCGAACCCGCCGCGGCTGTCCGTCACCGGACCCTCCTCTGGGGAGTATCCCCCATCACCGGCGCACTAGAACACACTGTGCGCCGTGACCACCCCAGGGACCAAACTAGCACGTGGGTGCCAGACGACCCCGTGTATGGCACCCTTGGTCCCCTTGTGACGGGTCAGGGTCAATGGCCCCGCCACCTACCATTTTTCGGCCGCAGGGGATAGGGAGAGCGGCCAACGCTATACCGGCACTCCTCTTTCCCTGCGGCCCCACCGCGTCCGCCATCAGACGGTGGCGACCCCGTCTAGGCCGCGGAAGGTAGGGAGAGCGGCGCACCGCAATACCGGCACTCCTCTCCTGCCGCGGCCTCCAACCCTCAGCCGCGATATCGTATGGGTATGGGAGACCCCATACGACATCGCGGCCCGCCTCAGTTGCGATGTCGCCTAGGCAACACCGCAACCTACATGTTGGCCGCTACGTCGTCGGCTTAACGGCAAAAGCCCTGACGAGCGGCCCCTCCTCGGGTTCCTCTTCGCTTCACCGTGGGTGACCAAGCCACGGTTACTGAGCCCCCCCGCATCGACAAAGCGGGAACCCACCGGGGGGGGGCCTATGTGGCCTGCAGGTTTTTTTTTATGATTCAAGTTATTTTTGTAAATTGGATAAAAATAACACAAATAGTGATCGAAGCTTTTAGATGACCATTTTATTATTTTGTATTTAAACTAGATGAGGCCGGTATTTCCTAGCGGACTACTCTGAGAAGAAACACCGAAACAAATTCAGAGGTCACAGTCACTTTTAAAGTCCATAATGATTAATAGAATGGTCAAATCATATGAGAATTGAGAACCCTGTAGGTTTATGTCTGATCAAATCATTTAGATTTTAAGAGAACTACGTTGCGTCGTAGGTTAATTAGTCTGAGGTGGTCTTCATTCACTAATTATCAGTATGCTTTTCGTATTGACTGGTGACTGACTCGTACAAAAATGCCTGTTTTTTCTGAGGCCATTAGTGAAAAACATTATGCCTCGTATGATACAGCATGTATTGAATAACTAATAACAGTATTATCTGCCGTTGTTAGATGTTATTTGAATAACTGATTACAGAATTATCTGTCGTTGTTAGATGTTATTTGAATAACTAATAACATAAATTATCTGCGGTTGTTAGATGTTTTAATTTTACGATTTACGGCTTTTGAAATATATTTCATAACACTATTATTGTGTTTTGTCTAGAAATTTCACAATTTCGATCTTGTGCAAAATATTTAGATTTTATAATAGTAGTCCTTATGGAAGTAAACATATTTCATATTTAAATACTCTGGATTCATAATTAAACTGGCGTTTGTTTTTATTTGGCCAAAGAACCAGTTTAAGAGTTCGTTTCTCTTTTTATTTCTTTTTTGTACAAAGACTAATATCGTCTCGTTATATATATATATATATTTTTTATTCTGACAGTACACTGTCAAACTTTAGTTTCCACATGAGTGAAATTAATTGTTTTTGTTTGTCGAACTGAACTAGTACAGTCACTAAAGTAACAGAACTGGTGTCAGCGACTACTTGGGTGCAATACAAACTTTTGTGTCATTGTAGCCAAGGGTAGGCAATATAGGGACACTGTAAGGGGGGGGTATGTGTAGAGAGATAAAGTAAACCCACAGTTCATGTAACAACAATTATTTATTTAAATTATCGTAGGCAGAATTACAATAACAAGACTAAACGTTAGATAATAAGACTAATACAGTATGTACAATAAAGTTATCTACAAGATTTATTACTAACTAACAGGGGAATGTTGAAATTATCTAATGAGTCCCTACGCGCGTTGTATATTACTTGAATGGTGTGCGGACCGCTAACGATACCAACACAGCCAAACAACCAATATACGCCGCTAGCCCAAGTCCAGCAAGAGGCGAGGTAATCTTGACCGACCTAAGTCGATACTGAGAGTAAACTCGAAGCGTGCCGAACTCGAACTACCGCTGCTGGCTTCTGGGAGGAGCTTTATAGGCGGTTCTGGCCACGGCGGGGACGCGTTGCGCGGGGCGGAGGTGATGACTCGTAGGCTCGGCCGAACGGCGCGGTAGCAGTGATGACGCGTTGATATTTTCGTCGCGTTACAGTCTCCCCCTCTGGTCCCGAAGACACCCCGGCGAGGAGACCAGTTGCTGCTTCTGGAACTAGCTTCTGCTTCCTCAGTCTACCGTGTCTGCGCAAATGATTTTAGATTAGATAGGTTAAGGTTTGAGCCCTTGTATGGACTCAGTGCTGATGAGTGGTAAATACCCAGAGGAAGGTTACGCTCTGCCGGGTGTACCACTTTATAATGATGATAAGAAGAAAGATGTACGACCAGTCGCGACGTGGCGCCAGCTTCGCTGTTTGATAGCGAGCTGCGTTGCTTTGAACGTTGGCCGCAACCATGACGAGGACGCTAGTCTGGTAGGCATGGATACTTGCCACTATACTACCGGAGAATCTCCTATGCAGCCTCTAAACTTTGATGCAGCCCATATGGCTGCCAAAATGCTTCGCGCTTGGTGGTGGAATAATTTCGTTCCACCTTAGTCAACAAGCGACTTGTATATTTATTCCACGGGGTACTCAGTTGTGCCCTCCCCCTGCACCAAATAGCTGTTGGCTGTGTGGGGAGAGTGTTCTACTTCTGCTCTATTAATGTTGGATTGTGCATCCCGGAACAATGATCCGACAAATCTTGGCGAGTAGCCAGATAGCTTGGGTTCTGGTCGCGTCGGCGATTGCGGTGGAGTGCAGAACTCAATTAATGGAGGTGGTCCATACCAATCTGCCATATCACATTCCTCAGGAGTATGTGTAATTTGGGATGGTGTCGTGGGCAATGGGCTAAGCATTGGTTCCAGAACCGTGATTTTGGCTAACCTAGAAATCACTGACTCGGTTTTCTCAGGTTCCGTTTGCACCGTGGAAACGGATGCATCAGTTTCTTCCTCATTGTACAGATCGAACTTCCTGCCAGGCTCATCCAAGAAATGGAATAGTAGCTGAGGTAGGTTAAGCACGATGCCTGCATCTTGGATGAAATCTA
Organism: Orthosia gothica; assembly: GCA_949775005.1. Classification (NCBI taxonomy): domain Eukaryota; kingdom Metazoa; phylum Arthropoda; class Insecta; order Lepidoptera; family Noctuidae; genus Orthosia; species Orthosia gothica. Next base: position 10,503,930 of record OX459047.1, on the reverse strand, counting down.
CTCCTAGGAGCGTTCGGTTATCGTGTGACTCAGGCAACACGATAAAACTTGTGGGGATCCTCCAACCACATAATGTGACTGTCACTGTAGCTGTCTTGACAGGTTGTCTCCGCCGTAAGCCATCAGCTAGGGTAATCGTTGCATTTTCAGTTCTGAATTCAACTCCCTTTCGCTTTAACATACTGTACAATGACATGGATGCGACACTTAGCTTGGCCCCAGAATCGATGTGAGCTTGTCCGTTGACATCAGCTATACAAATCTTGACAGTTGGCCTATGACGTGCTTTGGATACCAGGGTGGAGTTGAGGGAATAAAACCCGACGTCCACTGCGCCAACTTTGTCTTTGTTGCACTTTGCACATTTGCTCCTGATCACGCCGGGCTCACCACAACCGTAGCAGGTGATTTTGTGACTAGGCATTGGCCTGGCTGCGACTGGAACTGCTGCGACATCCACCGTTGGAGTCTTGCCTTTGATGTCTTTCTTGCGACACTCCTGTTCGTTGTGGCCAAATGCACGGCAAAAGGTACACCTGGGTCGTTTCCCTGATGGAGTGGCAAAGGTGTTGCTTGAGTTGGGTCCTGATCGTGCAGCGACTGACTCTTCAATTTGACGTACCTTTGTCAAGAATTCATCAAAGGTCACAACAGAATCTCTTGGTATTCTATCTCTTATACTTATATGTAGGGAAGTATACAAGAGGTCCAGGCCTTGCGATGGAGTAAGGCTTGGGCAACTCAGCCATAAGGGCTCGCTTCTTAGCAACAAATAATTCAGTGCCCGAAGGACTCTGCTGCTTATCGCAAACAATTTCATCATACACCAGATAAGCTGGTCTCTTCGGCGCAAACGTTGTCCTTATCAGGGACACAGCTTCATGCCAGTTCGCGATTGTGTCTTTTACTCCTAGCCACCAGATGGATGCCTCGTCAACCAGCAGCAATGTTAGCCCCTCAATGGCGTTGTCATCACTTATTGCCTCTATTTTCTTATACGTGCTGATGGTTGATAGAAATGCCTCCACTATCGCCGTATTTCGAGATCCGTTGAAGCGAGCAGTGCATGACGCAAAGCTACCAGTTTTTTGTGGGACCTGATCATTCCGTTTGGCTAAGACCCCTAATAGATCGCGGAACTGGTCGTCAGAGAAGCTGACGTTCGACATATTATTGCCTAAATTTCTACGGCTACGCCTAGGTAATATTTTATAAAACTGAATATTCTTAACTATTTCACCCCACTTAGTAAAATTCTACCTACTCCGATAGGGACCTAACGTGGAGATAACAAAAAAATATAACAAAATAGATAGTGGCTACAAAATTACCGAAAAAGAGGGTAGTCTCATAAGACGATAATAAAATATACAGCTAGTTTGGGAAAAAACTAGTGGGTACTTTAATAAAGTCAGTTAACGAAAAATAAAAATAAAATAAAAAATTGTGGGTATTACGAAAAATTGCCCGAGGTGAGAAGCTAATTGTAATGACAATTGGCAATAAAAATGTGGAAAAAGAGCCTGAGTTGGGACGCCAGTTGTAAGGGGGGTATGTGTAGAGAGATAAAGTAAACCCACAGTTCATGTAACAACAATTATTTATTTAAATTATCGTAGGCAGAATTACAATAACAAGACTAAACGTTGGATAATAAGACTAATACAGTATGTACAATAAAGTTATCTACAAGATTTAATACTAACTAACAGGGGAATGTTGAAATTATCTAATGAGTCCCTACGCGCGTTGTATATTACTTGAATGGTGTGCGGACCGCAAACGATACCAAAACAGCCAAACAACCAATATACGCCGCTAGCCCAAGTCCAGCAAGAGGCGAGGTAATCTTGACCGACCTAAGTCGATACTGAGAGTACACTCGAAGCGTGCCGAACTCGAACTACCGCTGCTGGCTTCTGGGAGGAGCTTTATAGGCGGTTCTGGCCACGGCGGGGACGCGTTGCGCGGGGCGGAGGTGATGACTCGTAGGCTCGGCCGAACGGCGCGGTAGCAGTGATGACGCGTTGATATTTTCGTCGCGTTACAACACAATATTTTAGTTTCAAAACTATAGATTCATTTTATAGTTGTGAAATTAAGGATCCACTTGCCAACAAAATTGAACCAGAAAACTGGATTACTTTTATACTTTCCAAGTACTTGAGCGTTTGTGTTTAACCGTCGATTTCACCAACCGGTTAAATTATTATAAACGCATCACAATTTAAACGTCAGTCAAGTGATGCAAATTTTGGATTCGATCAATCGCAGTTGCAGACGCGTGCGTTTGACAATTCCCTTTTTTTTCATCGTTTTTATTACATTTGTTGTTTATAAGTTTTAGCACTCCTTCGCCAATCAATATATATATATATATATATGTATATTCTATATTTAATATGCATGAACAAAAGCATTTTTGATTTTTACTTTATAGTAAAATATTGCTGTGCGGAATTTAGAAGTGATAATCATGTGTGGTTTTCTTAGCAACACTACCTTAGTATTATATATTATCTAAGGCTATATGCATGTCCAAATTATAAGAATATAAGAATATCATTATCAGGCTTTAAGACTTGGGGAAACCCTAGATTATGGTTTTATTTACAGGTTCCATGATGTCTTTAGCTCGTATTGTGTTTTTACCTTTGATTCCAGGAATTGGGACTTAACTATGAGGTTGTCAAATTGTTTTGAAAAAAGAGATCTCTAGATTTAATTTTGCGAAATTGAACATTTGTTTATTTTCAGTGGCATTCAGATCAAGTGTTTGTTTTAGTACATTAACGAAAATGGTAGCTTTCATCCACAAGATTCGTTGACCAAATTGATTGAATTGTTTTGAAAATAGAAATCTCTAGATAAACCTTTTCGAATTTGGAAATTTGTTTATTTTTAGTGGAATTCAGACCAAAACCTATTGTAGTAGGTACATTAAGGTCAATGGCAGCTTTTACCCAAAATATTAGTTTTACCACTAATCATTTAGAGCCAGTTTTACTGTCTTAACTGTTCATCCAATAAGCTTTGCACATGCAAATTTGTAATCAATTGTTGCATCGTCATTGACTTGAAAAATATAGTCTAGAAAAGTGGACCTTTTAAGCTTCTCATTTAAGCTTTTATTATCTTGTCATTCGACAAGAGGTTGAGTCTCTAAAGTGGACATTTTTAGCTTCTTTTTTTTAGCTTTTTGTAACTTGTCATTTGACTAGAGGTTGAGTCTCTAAAGTGGACATTTTTAGCTTTTTATTTAAGCTTTTATTATCTTGTCATTTGACAAGAGGTTGAATCTAGAAAAGTGGACCTTTCTAGCTTCTTATTTAAGCTTTTTGTATCTCCTTCTTATTTAAGCTTTTTCTTATTTAAGCTTTTATCATCTTGTCATTTGACAGGATTTTGAGTTAAGAAAAGTGGACCTTTTTAGCTTCTTTTTTGAGATTTTGTATCTTGTCATTTGACAAAAAGTTGGGACTTTTTCTTTTATTGGCCCTTGTTTTGTAGTGTTTTTGGAAATAACATTAGAAAACTCCTTTTATTCTGTTCTCATTCATTGTACTAGGATTTGGTAACTGAGCATTATCTTTGTAACTCAGGAGCAGTTTACTGCATTAAGTTTTAAGTGCCAAAGTGCTCATCTCTACATTGGCATAAATACGGCAGAAACCGTTAGTTATCACGTATGTGATTGTATTGCCATATCGACAAAAGAGGTTATACCTCTTGTTCATGTATCAATTTTAATAACGCAAGTACTTGTTGCATTTTGGCTCTGACATTGTTATGCTGACTCTAGTGTTTGCTTTTGCTACTTACATTTAAATTGACAGTGCATGTTGCATTAGCTCCATTCAAATTAACTTCTTGCAATAATTATAACATTTTTAAAATAACCATAATGCTAATTATAAAATTAACAATTGAGTTTCTATTTAAACTGATTGTGCTCTATTCATAACAAGAGTTCAGTGTGGTGAGCAAGCCGCACAAAAGTCCCTCAAGTACCTGTTAAGTGCCAGACTGCCAGTTAACTCGAGTCCCAGTCTATCACCTCAGGAAACGGTTCTTTTTTTTCTTATTTGAATATAATAGTCAGTACAAAATGCATTCGATTTGATTCTTATTTAGCCTTAACAAATTTCATGATACTTTTTTAATTTTATCATTCAATAAAATAACTGAATGAATGAATTTACGATTCATCGCTGAAACATCTTGTTTTGACCCAATAATTCGTTTCGATTAATTGGCATCAATTAACGGTTCACCGTTCAAATATTTTGTTTTAGATCCAATAATATCTTTCGATATGATTGACATCATTTATTTCGGCCTTTCATTTTAGATCCAATAATATCTTTCGATATGATTGACATCATTTATTTCGACCTTTCATTTTAGATCCAATAATATCTTTCGATATGATTGACATCATTTATTTCGACCTTTCATTTTAGATCCAATAATATCTTTCGATATGATTGACAATTGATGTGTCGTTATCGTTTTTCAAACAACGTAACGACACCGTTGATCATTGGTCAACCTTTGACAAAACTATCTATTTTGGCAACTATCTAATTCTAAATGTTTAATGTGTTACCCTACGGTTTAACTTAAACACGTTTACCAAACGATTTTTATAGTATTCGATGAACTTCCCTTAGTACATTACCAAGCTTAGGACTGGCTGGATTCCACGTCCTGCTATTAACATTGCATTTAAGTGATTGCTAGTACATATCGAGATAGTAAATCGAAATTCGAAACAATTGTGTCGCAGGTTACAATCGCAACGCATGCGACAAAGTCAAAGTTCAAAACTAAATTTTACATAATAATAATATCGTCCTAAGTTACTTAGGAATAAGCTTCATTATCGCACTGTCAAATTCAGCTGATCATCCACCTTAAAGAATATAGCTTTCTTACTCGCACGCATCAAAACGCTCTATCTGGCTTATTCTCTTCAACCAGCTACGTTGACAAATTCAAGTGGCTATGTTATAGTTTGCGGGGATTTATAGCGTTGTGACACAGCTTTGGTTTCGTTTCATAAATATCGAGTGATGTTTGAGAAATATATCGTTTTGACAATTAGACAGTTTAGAAAATAGATAGTTTTGCTTTGCTTGAATAACTAGTGATTATTGTTTTGTGCGATGGATCGTTTTATAACTATATACGTTGGCAACGCTCCATCGCCTTATTAGCAAACGGATTTGGTCAACCGGATTAAACCGGGTTTGAGTTTTTTATTGCTGTCGATGTAGTTTTTATTTTAATTTCATAACCACATTTCGGAACACGGTTTTGTTTATTTACACAAGTCAAGTAATGGTTTCAATGATTTATATAGCACATCCCTCAGCTTATCGCCGACGCGGATCGCTCATGGATAGGCAAATAATTATAAAAATAAACATTCTACTAAATTTCACTACAAATCCATTTACACATTTTATCTTTTATTTTTCCAAAACACATGCAATAAAATAATACTCTTGTTGCTGACCAATTTCCGTAAGTGGGACATTATTTGATATAATCACTTTACTCACTGCGCTTTTACTCGTCGCCAATGTGGTGTTCACTAATTAGGGGTTGGGGTTTATAATAAAACACTCAAATTATCAGTAGGCACAGAGCTCTACATGGATACGTCCAGTCACCGCTATGGGTGACAACTTAATAATAAGTAGACGCAGGCACGTATTGCTCTGTCGTTTATTATAGGATACCACAGTACGAAATTACGAAGTTTTTAAGTGTTTGTGCAGCTTTGACATACTGTAATTTTGGACTATTCCACAAGCAGCTGCCATTTATATTATCTATTTATTTAAAGATTTGCAAGTAACTACCTTTTACTTTTTTAAAGGTTGTTATCTAAGGAACTTCATATTAGACGTCTAGTTTTTCTCCGCGGCTTCGCTACCGCATGGGACCCGTTTTCGGGATATAAAATGTAGCTTTCTACTGGTGAAAGAATTTTCAAAATCAGTAAAATGTTTTTAGAGTTTACAAACAACCAAATTTACAAACAATCAAATCTTTATAATATTATTATTATTATTTTCAGTCTGTACTGTCCTACTGCGTATTATAATAGTAGAGTAAAATTAATTGTTTTACTATTGTTTTCCTAATAACAACAGATGAGTTTTGTTATATCTTTGTTTGTTAATCTACCCTTGTTTTAATAAATTATGCTATGGCATCAAGTTCCTTCGGTATATGAATGACATAATATTAACTTAAAGATACTGTTAATTTAGTTAAGTTTATCTTTAAGTGAACTGTGATTTGTTCTTTGATAAAATAAAATATCTCTAAACCGGAAGTAAATTAGTATAAGAATTGTATGATATAAAATAAAATATATGAAAAGATTTTTTTTTTTTTTTTAATAAAAATCGTTGCCCCACACTAGGAATTTCTTCCTGTATCGTGGGTGCGTTTACAAACATATAAACTCACATACACATAACACACATAATGTAAACTGTATATATAATTCTGTAATATTGAGTATGAACCATTTAAATTGCAATACCTTTACAGGCAACTTCTAAGAACCTACCTTATGTTAACATCTTAAAAATTCAGTACACTTAGTTCGCAATAAAGAATTTGAATTCAAACTGTACGGCACGTCACTACGTGCATATTCTCTCGTCTACGATCCTTACACACTCCTTTTGCTTCGTTTACGGTCATAATAAGTCATTAAAATTTCAAAAAGCAATCTGCTAAATCCAATTCCCATAATAGAAATTCAATTCGCAGAAGAATATGACAAACGTAAGTGACAAATAAGGTTATTTCAGTAGTCATAACAATAAAACGTAATGTTCCAGTCTAGACACAAATGAACATAAGTGTGGAATAATGACCCTTTATTGCTTATAAAAGAGCGATAAAAATTACTGACGATTGAACCGCTGTGAACTGGTATCGACTGGGTTGGTTTGTGTGTCTATCTTTATCATCAAGGATCATTCTTCTTTATGCGAGAATCGTAGCAGGTGCCATTCATGGGGGTAAGCAGAAACTAGGTTAGCAAAACACTTCAGCACCTCGAAGTACCGGTAGACAATTTCGCACCGTTAGAGATACCTACTGCAGTACAGCCCAAGGATCGATCGAATCGAAGGCTTTCTCGAAGTCCATAAACGCTATGCAGATGAGTTAGCGATAATCTTCAGCTTTCTGTATAACCTGCCGTAGTGTTTGTATGTGGTCTACGGTGTTGTAGCCTTTTCGGAATCCAGTCACTCAATTTAATTTCAATTATTTCATAAACAGATTTGAATAACAATAATATATATAGACATGTCCTCATTAAATCCAATTGGTTAACCACTGGACAGAAAACGAATCCTCGATGATATTGTGTTAAAACACAATATCAATTACATAACAAATACATGATATTAAAGTAATGTCCCTCATAAATTATTTACATTTTGGCATACCTACCAGGCCCCTCAGAAAGTATTGCGAAAAAAAGTTTTTATATATGGGAGACTGGCCAGTTATAATGTTTTTCGAAAATATGATTATTTATAAGTAAAAATAAGTAAGTTCCAATTTCAAAATTTCCCTCCACATTTTTTGCGAGTTAATTCAAAGTATTGTGTCTCACTGAAATATGGATCTGCGCCGGGAACATTTTAGAGCTATGATTTTATACGATTTCAAGTGTCGCCTGAAACCGGATGAATCGTACGATAGACTTCAAATGGCATTCATGGATGAAGGCCCTTCCAAGGCAACCGTGTATCGTTGGTATAACGAATTCAAGCGCGGTCGACCAACTTTGGGGGATGACGAAAGAAGCGGTCGCCCTTTGACGGCTGTTACCGAAGAAAACGTGCTAGCAGTGAAAAATTTAATCCAAGACAATAGGCGAATTACATATCAGGAGATTCAACACATATTGAAGATTGGATCGGGAAGCGTTCTCGAGATTCTACACAGCCATCTTCGCGTGAGGAGGATAGTATCACGCTGGGTGCCGCACAACCTCACCGATGCTCAGAAGCAGGCCCGGGTGGAATGGTGCCGTGATATGCTTAACAAATTTGAAGCAGGCTCGTCTCGGCGTGTTTACGACATCGTTACAGGTGATGAGTCCTGGATTTATCAATACGACCCAGAAACCAAGCGCCAGTCGACTGTTTGGGTGTTTCAAAATGAGCCAACGCCTACCAAAGTGAAGCGATCTAGAAGCGGGGGTAAGATTTTGATCGCTAGCTTTTTTAATTTGACTGGCCACTTGGTATCAATTCCCTTACGGGATCAAAGAAGCATTAATGCCGAATGGTATACTACCAAATGTTTGCCAGAAGTTTTCTCTGTTATAAGCAACAAGCGACCAAACACAGGGCTCCGCGGGCTACTGCTCCACCACGACAATGCACCTGCGCACACCGCACTCAAAACGAGGGACTTCCTGGACAGCACGCCAGTCAAACTCCTGGGTCACCCTCCTTACAGCCCTGATCTAGCACCGTGTGACTTCTTTTTATTCCCAAAAATAAAAAATCAGCTCAAAGGGATACAATTTTCGTCGCCGGAAGATGCGCTGGCTGCGTTCGAGCAGGCTGTAAACGAGGTGTCTGCGGCGGACTGGAAAAAGTGTTTTGAAAACTGGTTTAGGCGCATGAATCTTTGTATAGAGGCTGGTGGAAAGTACTTTGAAAAGATTTAATAAAAATATATGTACGTATAGAACAATTTTTTTTAGTTTCGCAAAACTTTCTGAGTGTCCCACGTATGTGGGAGAAATAACTTATTCCTATTTTTTATAATATTTGAGTATCTTTCGAGTTACTTCCTGTTTAATAAGTTAGTGTATTGACTACGCGCTCCCTGCCACTGACAAGCAAGCCGCATTATAAAAAAGTGTGCAAGAAGCCTGATCGTTCATTTTTGGTTTGACTTCGGACTTTGAACGGTCAGGTACGTTTTGATTGCTCTTGATTTATTATTAATGTGATAAATGTGATTATGTTGTGTACTGATGTTTTTCGTTATTAATGTGCGTGTAGTTTTTACGCAATAATATTGTGGCAAGTATTTTACTGAAGTTATTATGCTGCTTTGAATATAATAATTATGGTCTAATTTATGCATTGGTTTTATTCCATTTACTTTTACCCTCACATTTACTTATAACCTCACTTTTTGTTCTTTACACTCTCACATCAGAAGCGAGATCGAGCGCCCATGTACTAACACATGTTCCACTTCTCTTGAGTTTCAGTATGGTGTCAAACGTTCCGGAAACCTCTGATGCCACTTCTAACCAAGAATTAGCGTCTCCAATCCATGGCGTGCCAGTCACATGGCAGCAGAGATGCACCATGCAAGAAAATCAGGACACCCACACGGGCCTTCGAGCTCGAATACTCCGGAGAACTGGACAATCAGGGCAGTAATTCTGTTTCTCTTGATTTTATTCTTCAACTAACATGAAAGAAATGACAGTTATTTCTTCAGACTAAAACTACCACTCTGACGGTACAAATTTTGCATCCATTCATCATTCATTCATACACCCAGCGTGCAAGAAATTTTAATAACATTTATATCTACCCTCTTTTTGATCCCGATGATGCCATTAAAAGTATCATGTTGACGATTTTAAGTCGGAAAATTAAGACATGAACTCTAATCGTATTCCATCATTTGCAGATGCATCCTGATTCTATGATGACCTTACTGCTTTTATGGAGTATACGAGCAACAAGAAAAGCAGTTTGGCCGAATAGGCATCGTGTAAACGGGAGTTATCGAAGAAGGCTGTTGGCGTGAAAGTGACCGGGCTGCATTTGGTGGATGCCGTGGAATCAGGTGTGTTGGACTTTCATATTTAATCAGATTTGTGATGATTGACACCTAAAACGTTGCTTTTCTAATAACCGTAAACATCCAGTACATGATTCTGCTGATCACAATATTCATGCTGAAAGACTAAACATAACTCGCAAGGTTATAACTATAAGACATAGCGATGTCAAATGTGCTCCTCTTAAGGATTCCCCTACTAATAGTGAATCCGAAAGGATCTCTACTCCTAATGACCAAACCAAGAAAGTGCTATCTGGTCTAACCCCTAAACTCTCACTTTGAGGCAAGAGTAAACCATACAATCTGTTAAATTCTTAATTGTTGCGAATAGCCGTCTACGATTGGCAAAATCGATGGTCTCTACTTTATCTGTCTCATTGATAGTTGAGCAGAGTGCTCATTGATGCGTTAGTCTTGGAGATTCCACCAGTGGCAAAATACTTATCAAAACGATATTATGCGGCGTTGGAGAAAATACATTTAGTTCTACTCTTATCATTTGTGTTAATTACCTGAATCTGGAGCTTGAGCTCTTGTTGGTGCCTGATAACTATATTCAATACTAGCTGTTCCCCGCGGCTTCGCTCCCGTGGGCCACCCCACAGGCCCCGTTTCCGGGATTAAAAAATAGTCTATGTCACTCAGTAATAATGTAGCTTTCTATTGGTGAAAGAATTTTTAAAATCGGTCCAGTAGTTTCGGAGCCTATTCGGTACAAACAAACAAAAAAGTCTTTCCTCTTTATGATATTGGTATAGATAATGTCCTTTTGGGTGAGAATCTTTTTGACATTCCTGGCATAAAAGTAGTATTTATTATCCAATTCTAAAACAAATTTCTGAAACTACTTAAAGATACATTTTTTTGAGAATAATAATCGCAAAATGTATATTAATATTGATTCAATTTTAAAAGGTAGTTTAATTTATTGAAATCTTATTTTCACCTTTTTACTTCTGGCAATTCTGTAACAAAAATAAGTACAATACGTAAAGAACTGACCATTCATATTGTATTGATATACCTAGCGAATGTCAAAATGATTGTGCAAGTTTTGTAAGATAACGGAATCATTTTTGTCAGTAAATCTCTTTTTCTCTAACCCTATTTTGTTGGTTAAAAAAAAAAAAAGGTACCTACAGGCTCGTATGTCGATCAAAGAACTATCTATCTTCTCCAACATTTGTCCATGAAGGTCTTGATAGTTTGAGAAAAGGTATACCTAATTCTGTAAAGGGGGCTGGTTTTTAGTTTTTTTTGTCCTAATTTCTCAAAACACAAATTAAATATCTGGGTAGTATTATTTCCAATAGTATGGTTAGACGCAGTCTTGGGAAAGTAAAAACCCCTATAAAGTATCAATGTTTGTCAGTGATGGCGAAGTGTTTGCGAACTTTTCTCAAACGATGTCCCTTATATAATACTAGTGATTTTGGCTGAGCGTTGATCGATCAGTCAGTCAGTCACGTTTCTTTAAGTGGAACTAGATATCGAACATTATCTCTATTCTGAGCCAACTTTGTCTACATATGACCCAACTACGTTTTGGTGCTGTTCTATTCGAAAACGTGATCCTCTACTAGTCGTAGTGCTTCGGTGTACACACCACCAATACCGAACAGTGATACAATTAATTGTGAGTTTGATGTTTTGGCAGTGGTTAAGCCTTAAAACATTTTAAGGCTCTACCTATTCGGTAGAAGTTTTGGGCTCGATACTGGTTGTAATCCCGTGCACATTTATGGTGGGCATACTTGCAATCATTCGGCTTTGAGATCGTGTATCGTAGAGGATAGCGCATACCTCACGTTTCTAGATTTTCTCAGTAATGAACCCTGCCATTCTCAACATAATTAATGTTCTTTATTACAAAGTTTGGTTAGTAACTAAACAGGAGATTGTTTTGGAAACAAAATATTTGATAGATTCAATAAAACTGCCAGTATAGAAAAATTTGCTTCAAGCAATGATACAATAATGTACAGATTTTATAAAACAAAGAATTGTTGTTTTTTCTAAAATCTAGTTTTTCCATGCCTCCCTTAAGCACTTAGGCTGGGAGAAAAACCTAGAAAAGGTATCTAACAGTTTTTGTTTCCATTGCCAAACATTTCCAAAGATGTTCTTAGGTGTGTTGAGAATTGCCACACTTGTCCGATCAATAAGATTTAATCTGGGTTTCATTTCATCAAGTTACCCAGCATCCCATTGATAAAATACTTACGTATTTTCATACTGTACTGGCAACAAACTCTTATTCAAAGTATTGTTTGGTATAACACGAAGAGTTTGTGGCTAAATAAGCCGCACGGGTCAATCTTCACGGTTAAGCAACGCTTGCCCAGGTCGGTCCGTGGATAGGTCCATCCTAACATACCGAGATATTTCCGTGCACCGGTAAGCACGTTAAGCCGTTGGTCCCGGCTGCTATTGAGATCATTGACAGTCGTTACGGTTAGTCGGAAGCCTGAAATCTGACAAGTCTTGTCAAAAGGTATTGTGTTACACAGTTAATAGATTGTGGAGTCACATAGGCAGTCGCTCCATGTAAAATACTGGTACTCTGCTAAATCCAGTTGAACTGGAAGCCGACCTCAACAAAGTTGGGCAAAGGCTGGGCAGATTGTTTTTGCCTGATAAAACCTGTAACTAGCCCAACTGCAAATGCTTTCGTAAACTGTCTGAAAGATTTTATCTTTATTTTCGGAGCCCCCAATAGAATGATTTGTGATCAAGCGATTTCATACACTGAAAAATAATTATGGATTTTTACCAAAATAATTGATTACGTTGTATCGCAACTGGTGTCAGTCGTGAAAATGGCCATATCGAAAGGCTAATGAAAGTCCTCACTGACTGTTTCACGGTAGTCAAAAATACCTTCCCAAGAAGCTGGAAGTAAGCCATTGGGGAAGTCCAACTTGCAATTAATTGTACATTAATTAAAACCTCTGGACAAACTCCCTTTCAGCTTATGGGTCCATCGCCTCCAGTTTCTGGACTAAATTATGTTTTTATTTATTTTATAAATGATGTTAAACACTTGGACCTTATGCTTATTGAGAAGTAGTAAAACTTCGTAATCGGTGATATTGTTTTAATGAAGCAACATTCACATGCTATTATAAAACTCCTTTCATAAGGGTCCATGCGTTTTATTTAATATTCATGACAATGAATGATACTTTTTAAAAGTGCATAGTACTGGTAATGATTTGTATTATGTTTCTCACGACAATCGGAGACTTGTTTCTCCAGTGTGCTGTGAGCTGGTAGAATCACAAGATTCTGGAAATTATTGTTGACTTTAGTTAGTAACTTTTTGCCTCGTACGCGCCCGTAACATTCAGGCCAGGTGTTGGGTGAGTGCTTGGTAATAAGTATGCTATAGTTAATTTATGCCGCGCCTTATGTAAGGCTTTTTACCGAGGCAATGTTTATGATTTGTGATAAATGCCGCGCCTTATTGCAAGGCTTTTTACCGAGGCAATGTTATCACTTTATTTTATGCCGCGCCTTCTTGTAAGGCTTATTACCGAGGCAATGTTTAGGATTTGTTATAAATGCCGCGCCTTATTGCAAGGCTTATTACCGAGGCAGTGTTATCACGTTATTTTAAGCCGCGCCTTCATGAATGGCTTTTTACCGAGGCAATGTTTAGGATTTGTGATAAATGCCGCGCCTTATTGCAAGGCTTATTACCGAGGCAGTGTTATCACGTTATTTTAAGCCGCGCCTTCATGAATGGCTTTTTACCGAGGCAATGTTATGTCATTTTATGCCGCGCCTTCATGAATGGCTTTTTACCGAGGCAATGTTATGTCATTTTATGCCGCGCCTTCATGAATGGCTTTTTACCGAGGCAATGTTTATTATTTATGGTTTAAGAATCGGCCGTGCCTACATGCGAGGCTTTTACCGAGGCCATCTTGTGGTGATTATTTTTGTTGATTTATTTAAAAATTTTAGTCACCTAAGAAATTGTTGTTATAATGACCACCTACCACTAAAATTATGAGTACTTTATATATCATTAAAATTGTTATTCACGAGCCGTACCGGCTGCTCGTCAGAATGGCCGTGTGGGAGAAATAACTTATTCCTATTTTTTATAATATTTGAGTATCTTTCGAGTTACTTCCTGTTTAATAAGTTAGTGTATTGACTACGCGCTCCCTGCCACTGACAAGCAAGCCGCATTATAAAAAAGTGTGCAAGAAGCCTGATCGTTCATTTTTGGTTTGACTTCGGACTTTGAACGGTCAGGTACGTTTTGATTGCTCTTGATTTATTATTAATGTGATAAATGTGATTATGTTGTGTACTGATGTTTTTCGTTATTAATGTGCGTGTAGTTTTTACGCAATAATATTGTGGCAAGTATTTTACTGAAGTTATTATGCTGCTTTGAATATAATAATTATGGTCTAATTTATGCATTGGTTTTATTCCATTTACTTTTACCCTCACATTTACTTATAACCTCACTTTTTGTTCTTTACACTCTCACACCTACTTTAAATTTGTTTGAACGAGGCGATTGCCTATGGCAGACATGTTACGTAAATTGGCTTTTATCGTATTTTATTACGGTTTTATTTTATGAAAACATGTAACATGGACTACTAATTAGTTAATAGAATATCGTTAACTTTTTCGTTTTGTGTGAAACAATTTGTGAATGATATTTTAAAGACTATAAAACAACAATTATACTTATAACATATATCGTTCCAGTTAGATAATTGGTGTCTCTGTGCTCAGCAATAGTCAGTACCTAATGAATCGAAGTTGCAACTACAAATAGCTCGTAAAGAAGCTTTAACGACACTCTGGAGCGTGTAATATGTTTTTATTCTTACAATTTAGTTTGCTAATTGCCAGTATCAAATCTGGTTTAATAGCTATACGAAAATGTCTTCTAATAAATAATAGTTAAAAAACAAAAAAGCACGCTTTAATAGAAAACCAAATCTAAAAGTATAAAATAATTTTCAATAAATTTTAATTGAGAACAGGGTGATAAACAAAAAAAATGTTAAATGCCGTTAGGTACTTGATGTCAATTTTTATAATATTTTATTGAGAGAATTTGATAAAATTAGTCTTATTGAAAATATCTTAAAAAGCACCTCACACTTTTTTTATTTTTTTTTGTTTATCACACTGTTCTTAATTAAAATTTATTGAAAATTATTTTCTACTTTTTAGTTTGGTTTTCTATTAAAACGTGGTTTTTAGTTATTTTTTTAATCTTATTTACTTTTTAGTTTTATCTTTAATCCTGAAGATCCTGGTAAGGCTAATAGGACAAACTATTTAAATTAATGCATTGTCATCGGTCCTTGACAAGTGTGCAAAGTTTCAAATTAATCCGATGTTTTGAAGGGGGTGAAAATCACGTTCAAAGATTCCGTTACATAGATACATACATACCAAGCTAATAAAAGCGTGTTAAAAAGGAGCAACCTATTATTTTTATATGGGATAAATGAACTTGAGTGTTTCTATGTTCAATTTGGTATAATTTCTCTGAGAAAAGTTTGTTCAAGAGAATTGCCATGCTTATAATAATCCTTTTATAAATTGATTGGAGATGAAAGGGATTGGGAGATACAGTAGTCTTTAATCAATGTTTCATTCGCACGAGCTTATTTCCAATTCCAAGAAAATTTGAACTTTGACGAAAGTAATACGTAACGAATGGTTTATATTCTGCTAACTTTTGCCCCTGTATTACCAGTCATGTTCTCCATCTCGACTTTTCCACGAATTTTCTCGTTATTTATCCATATATCTCGTTAGTTTCATAGCCTTTCCTTAAACAAAGCTACAATGTACAATTCCGTCAATGAACTTAAAATAGTTTATTGTTTTCATAAACATTTAATTTTTAACTAATCATCTTGAAAAATTTAATGACTTTTATAACTTGAGCGACCGGCTGCTCCGCTCCGAGCCGCGGGTTTGATGTCCGCATGGAACAAATATTTGTATGGCCTACAGTTAGTTGTCCTGGATCTGGGTGCCTTGTGTATGTGAGTTTAAATGTTTGTCAACGCACCCGCGATACAGAGAGAAATTCCTAGTGTGATCTACGTTTTAAAAAAAATACAACTGTCCATCCATTGCCGACAATACAACCAATAAGATAAATGAAAAAAAAAATAACCAGACAAGTAAGAGTCCGGCCCTAGTGCCGTGTTCCGTAGGACTTAGGATTTTCGTTTAGGTTTTCCTGCAATTTATGAGGGCGCCCTTTAAACTCCAAAATATGAATTAATTAAAATAGTCGTTACTATTTTTAAAACAAGAAAGTGTATTTTGTTATTTTTTGTAAAAAAAACCAGCCAAGTGCGTTGCGGACTTCGCACATTTAGGGTTCCGTACCAAACCGTAAATTTAAGTTGGTTGGTTATACGAAATATGAAGGAATTTCTTAAAAAATATGATTTATATTTTATTTGATATTAGTATTTGTTAGTAAAATATACCTAATAATAAATATTATCACCAAATTACAAATTCATAGGTGTTAAAAAAAATATCGGAACTAAGTTAAAAAAAAAAAAAACTGATTTTAGCGGCTTCTCATTCCATTGTTTTCCAATATTTGTTTAAACAAAAACTACAGTATTTATCTACTCAACAAGTTCTAAACAAAGATACCAAAAACAAATAAAATAAATTAGGAACACCAACTTTTGCAAAATAAGTTATATTTGACTTTGTAGTGTTTTTATTTGGAAGTTGGTTGTATTTTTTTTTGTACAAAGTTTTTTATTTTCACTCTTTAGTTGTAGTACCTAATAGGCCAGTTCTATATGGTACCTATAATGTCAGAATAGATTACCCGAATATCATGAAACTTGAACAAAACCGATGAAATGAGAGTGTACCAAGGTGAACTATAGCTGCATTCCTCTTTAGAGCGTACTGGCATGATGTTACGTTATAAAATGGTATAAAAAAATGAACAGACATGCGATTGCAACAATCCCGAGAGATTTGCCGTCATTTATTGAAGAGTTCTGTTGTATATCTTCGAAGTTCTTCATCAGATCTTCACCAAATTGTAATTGGACCAATTTGGAAACATAATCATTCAAAAGAAAAAGACTTTTCAAAATCGGTCCAAAATTGACTGCGAAATCAGGGAATGTAAGAAACGGTAGCGGAACAAAAGTATTAAACATAAAAAATCCTCCTTTTTGGAATGTCGGTTAGAAAGTAGACAAATGTTAGGATTAAGTACCTCACAGTAATAATTTCAATGCAAAGGATGGCTGTAATTCAGCCTGCTTTTCTGCCTGGCTGACCACTAAAGGAAATTACATAGGACAAAGAGCATTCTTTCTATTTTTTCTTTGTTTTGGCCATTGTCTGTGAGCTAGCCAAAGAGGTTTATCTTAATTTATGTCTTTCTTGCTATTATACGCACATTATTATTTTATATGTATTTAACAATCTTGGGACTCTGGGGTCCCGGACCTTTGAAAGGCGTGCCAGTTGACGAAGCTAACTCGCAGAGGCCTTGTTAGATATGTACCACGATATATGTGACACCAACTGATTATTATCCCAAGATGCACTACGCAAGTGCACCCAAAGATAATCCCGGTTGGTGCAGGACTATTGTTAAATATGCAGACAGTTATTGGGCAATGGGTTTGGGACGCTTAGTGGATCAATTGCCTTAAACTATAGACTGACTATTGATGAACTTCACGGCTATAAATGGCAGGGGGTGACTTGCACACTCAATTAATGGGCCCCCATAAGCGGTTGCTAGCACTTGAGTTTGGAGCGCCAAGGGGGCAATATATACGGAATTACTTGAGGGGTGGAGAGGTTTATTACGGGTATCAGGACAATTCCAGAAGTACGATCAAGATCCCTACTGCATCTTACTGGGTTAACTTCCTTCTTCCGAGCACGTTTGCTCTTGCGAATCTCCACTCAAGCCAGTCAATTAAGGCAAGAGAGAGGTGGGAGCTCTGTTTCCTGTCAGTGTTTTTTTTTTTTTTGAGATGCTCTTGACCTAGGGCCAACTAGCAGAAGCTTTGTTAGACTTGCAGGATGAAATGTGACACCAACCGGCGATTATCCCTATATGCCCTAGTCACTACGCTAGAGCACCCAAGGACTATCTCCGGCTAGTGCAGGATTATTACAGAATATGGAGACAAAACACATTGGGCTGTGGTTTTAGGAGGTTTCGGGGATCGATTAACTAAAACTATAGAAGGACTATTGGGCTTTGCCTGACCACTGTTGATCTACACGGCTTTAAAATGGCAGGCCATAAACAGTCTCTAGCACTTTAGTGACGTAGTGCCAAGGGGGCATTTTTATTTATTACTATTATTTGCCTGTATTGTCCCACTGCAGGGCAAAGGCCTCCTTTCCCTCCTTCGACTATAAATAGTCGTCATTTTATAATTATAAAGAATAAAATACGTGACCAATATTTTGTTAAATTGTCTGACGGACACGAAAATATTTTTTATTCATTATCTCTATGAGCTAAATACAGTCAATTAGCAGACAAAAAAAACCTGTCTTGTTTGAATTCTTCTCAATAAAAAACAAATGTTTTCCTTTTCAGACTGGCACGTGTACAAACGAGAAAGGTGTTAATTAAATGAAGAAATAAAACAGTAATGGCATTAAAATACGTTTAATTTTATTTTGTGTGAAGCAGGATCCCGTTTTATCCTTGTTTTTAAAATAGACTACTTATTATATAAAAAAACTTTTTTGCAAAAAAATACTACCGACTTCCAAATGAAAAACTACAAAGTGAAAAATAACTTAACTTTTGGAAGTCGGTGTCTTTCGTAGGAACATTTTTTTTTGCGATATGGACACCGACTTCCAAAGTTAAGTTATTTTTCACTTTGTAGTTTTTCATTTGGAAGTCGGTAGTATTTTTTTGCAAAAAGTTTTTTTATTTTTCCCTTTTTAGTTTTACCTACCTAATAGCAAGTTGTTTATTAAGGTCCCTATAACTCCAGAATAGATTAACCGAATAACAAGAAACTTGAACATAACCGGTGAAATGAGAGATCTGCGTATCTCTTTAGAGCGTACTGGCGTGATGATATGTTATGAAATGGTATAAACAACAAACAGACATGCGATTGCAGCAATCCCGAGAGTTTTGCCGTTATTTATTGAAGAGTTCTGTTGTGTATCTCCGAAGTTCTTCATTTGACCTTCACCAAATTAAAATGGGACCAATTTCGAAACATACTCATCCAAACAAAAAAAGATTTTTTTAAATCGGTCAACAATAGACGGAGATATCGGTGAACATACACAAAAAAAAAAAAAAAACAAACATGAAGTCGAACATAGAACCTCCTCCTTTTTGGTAATTCGGTTAAAAACCTGCTCTTTGCGATATCTAATTCTTGGTTTTTATTTTGAAATAAAACATGACATTACAGCCTAACAATAGCAGGCCACAGCGTGGCTTTCAGTGGCCTCACTCAGCGAGTGTCCAGGCGAGCGTCTTATCTCCATTTATAAGCTTACATTGCCATGATCCCCACCCATCCTTTAATTGTCTCAATCATCATTATTATTTCAGCCGAAAGATCCACTGCTGGTCATTGGCCTCCTACAATGTCACCACATGGACCGGTCTTATGTTTCTCGCATCCAGCAGACTCGTGAAACACTCACCAGAATGTCAGTCCACCTTTAGGGAAGCATTCCATATGGTCATCTCTGTTATAAAATAATTTTCACGAATAATCACTTATCTCTTACCTAGAAAAACATACAACACGTAAGATTACTTTTTACGTGTTGCATGTTTTGCACTGTATTTATTAAAAACCTTTTCTCCGAAAAGCTATTTAGGGAGTAGCTATTAAAATTCACAAAAAACCGGACTGCTTCTGAACCAAAAATTAACCCTATTCTTTGTTCAAAATAAAGGAGTCCATTTTTCGCAATATCTCGCACTCATAACAAATTCGGAGCATGTGCAGTTTTTGAATGTGAACGCTTGCACACACGTCACGTATGCGGGCTTCACGTCTTATATTGGTGTCATTTATGGTATACAGAAGTTTTTACACTAGCCAGTCCAGTTT
The DNA here is from genome assembly GCA_949775005.1 of Orthosia gothica. Lineage (NCBI taxonomy): Eukaryota > Metazoa > Arthropoda > Insecta > Lepidoptera > Noctuidae > Orthosia > Orthosia gothica. The sequence goes on along the minus strand of OX459047.1, from coordinate 10,483,960 downwards.
TTGGATTGAATTAGTAGAAGAAACCTCCATAACCGCTTATCTGTCGAAATACACATTGTGGCGGCAGGCAATGGTAATTTCTATTATGTCTGCTAATTAGCGGGTCACTAGATAATATGCGTTATACCTCACCATAATATGCCTTTTATTTTCTCACAGTAGTGTCTCCTTCTTCTTGGCGTATCGATGACAAACAGACCCTCTTTAGTTAAATGCCATGCCTGACCCAGAATTTTACCACGGCAACTCCCTCCACTGACGTAGTCATATGCCTGCCTTCCACTGCGAGCGAGTATAAGAGTGAGCGGAGTGGACTAAACGAGTTCAAAGAGTCACGAAAGTGTTTGCAGAGTTGAGCGGATACCGTGCGGACTCGGCTCGACTCGTAACCCTGATTTTCATATGAGCACTTCCACCGCAAGCGTGGAGCGGATTTAGCGAGTTAAAATGGGTTAACTATGTCCAGTCGTCGCAAGCTTGTTTTAAACTGACTCGCACGCTCCAGCAAGACCGCTGACAGTGAATGGCAAATGCTGCAACTCTTTCTTAGTAGAAGTGTACAACTATTTTACTCCAATCCACTCAGTTCGTTAGCTCCGTTTCCGCTCATTACCCTTTTTAGTGGCAGGTGGACATAAGATCCTAATATGAACAGGCAACAGGGGGGTGACCACAAGCTCTTAGAGTAAGGTTATTTTGAGATCGAGTAAAGGACAGATGTATCTGACTTGTATACATCTGTCACTTACTCGATCTCAAAATAACCTTACTCTAAGAGCTTGTGGTTACCCCCCTGGTCATGGTCTGCGGAGAGACGCCGCACAAACACCGAATATAGGAACCATTATTCTAAACTTTTAAAATTATTACAATCAGTTTCGATGACATCTTTGGTTAGTTAAGTTTAAAGAGAATTATTAAAAAGTTACGCTTCTCCTTTACTTGAATTGACTAAGAACTGGTTTTTGTTGTTGCCAACTTTCTAAGTAAACAGTGTTTGTTGTTCAAAGTTTCGAAATAATTAAAGACTACGATGAGAAAACTTACTTGATCGATTGAGAAGAAAAGCTGATTAGGTGTCTTAACTTTATTTTAAAGTTTGCTAAAATAATGTAATACCAATTTGGCATCATTTTAGACCCATTAAACCTCGATTGCATGTTCTACTTAAAATAGTCTGACTAGAAGCATCTCTAGACCGTCACAAGATGAAATAGCTTTTATAAAGAAGTAGTTGAGGCTCTAGACGAGTGCCATTGTATCAAGAAAAGTGATCGGAATATATGAGTATGTATGCTAAGTGCTGTAAAGATATCAGATGAACAATCCCATTTTGGCATTTCGACCATATCATTCGCTGACAGAATGTAACTTTGTCTAGAATCTCTGTTCTACGAATATAATAGAATAGAAAAAAATCTATGAAACGTTTCGTCGCACACTTACCGCAGTGTCTCAAGACAAAAGTCTATGATCAGTGTCTGTTGACAGAGATAACCTATGGTATCGGGACATGGTCGCTCACAATGGGACTTATTAGAAGGCTTAAAGTTACCCAAAAGGCAATGGCGAGGGCTATGCTTGGAGTTTCGTTGCGTGATCGAATCAGAAATGAGGAGATCCACACAAGAACCAGGGTAACCGACATAGCCCGAAGAACTGCCAAACCGAAGTGGCAGTGGGTAGGGCACATTGCTCTCAGAACGGATGGTCTATGTGCAGTAGTGGACGTCTTTTGGCTGAAATTAAATGAAGATGATAGTTCTTTCTTTTTTCTTTCTTATTTTGCGGCAACTACAGTCAGATAAAATAATGTGCAAGGTTCTCAATATCTGCAAACGGATTCAGGTATGGAACAAATATACGTGTTCTCCTGCAGAGACGAAACAAAACAAGAATAAGTACATTATTTTTGTACTGTGAGTCGTGTCGTGATACAACTAGATGAAATGTTGAGATATAAATTCCGCTTGTTTCTCCTGGTATAAAATAACTTAACATCACACCTGTTTTCAAGGGTGAGGCAGGGGTTCAATTACAGTAATTGTAAAACTCTACTTTAGAATAGAGTGTATAAATTGTAATATTTAAGTGTTAACAATTATTGATGAGACTAATAAATCACAAAGTACACCCTTATTTCGCAATTTTTACTGATATCTAAAATTTTCGCAAAGCTTTGATAAAATTGATAACTCGGCCAGCGAAAAATATTGAAAGTATACAGGCAGTATTTTATGTTCGTTAGCAACTGAACATCTGATTTTTGTTGTCATAGGGAATATTGAAGCGAAAAGATTGTCACTATTGTGTGACAAATATCTATTAAATTGGTATAATTATTATTGATAGACTCGTGTTTAAACACCATCTCATCTCAAGCGCAATCTGACTGACATTCACCATAAATATAATCCTTATTGTCTTTATCATGGATGTTATGGATATGAAATTTCGGATCTAGATACGGATTCGGATATAGAAAATCTATTATACCGGTTTCGAATACGGTTACGAATAAGAAATTATTTCGGCGTAGCCAGTAGTTTCGAATAGTTTTGGTTACGGATATTAGATTTTTATAAAACGAAATGCAATTGACGTGCGTGGCTAGTATGTCGGTGGTATGTGGTGTTCCCAGATGCGGCTTAATTAAGACGGTACCCTGACCAAAAAATCTGCATGAGATATGAGCATTCCTATTGGTCTAGCGGCACTGATGGCGCATGAATTACAGTAGTGAATACGCCCAGATTTTAGAATATTTTTTTTATAAAATCGAATTTTGGACTTTTGAAAAAAAAAATTCTACTGAAATGTTCGTTATTAAATTGTCTATCCATTAGTTTTAGTACAAAAAAATAATTAATGAACACTTTACGAGGAGATGCATAATATCAATAATAATTTCTCATTTTTATGTTCGTTTGGAAGGAGATTAGTGAAATATATACAACATTTAAAAAAATACTAAATCTACCATTTTAGAATCAATATTATGTAGAAATTTAATGTATTTTTATTAATTGATATTTCTTTTTAAATAACGAGTAGATAGCTCCTAAAAACAGCATAAAAACGGCTTGCGCGGCGTTTTGCTCGGGGTACCGCCTTAACTCTGACACCAAAAGCGGCCACATCCTCACACGAAAAGAAGAAGTGTGTCGGCTCGGCCGGGCAGCAAAACACGTGTCTCACTTAGAATCCGCCACTATCCGAAATTACCCAAATCTTTAATATTGGATTCGGTTACCGTTACGGATAGATTATTATTTGGGTTATCCGATAGTTTCGGTGTTATGGAGCTCCTTAACAACCCTTCTCCATATCTAGCTTATATAACTATAATCAGCTTTAATTTTTTCTCCAACAATATCCTGAAATTTTAGGTAAAAAGTATCACCAAATTCTTTCTAATAATTCCCTACATATTCAGATGATAACGCATATTCTTACTTCAATTCATTCGTCAATAACGTCTAGACGCTTAGTACAAAAATTGAGGCTGACATGACAAATATGCCAGACTACGATTTTCTAAGTGGTTTTAGGGACGACCTATGAAGCAGATTGATCTATGATGTGCCTACTGTACTTACCATATTAACTATAATAGTATAAGTACTTTTATTATAAGCCTTTTTCACATTCCTCTGAAACTTCTACATTTTTAAATATTAAATATATATATATATATATGTATATTTAATAAACAAATAGAGGGCCACCGGTATCGGGAGCAGGGTCCAAGCTACCAGCGGTCAGGGTTCCAGAGAGAGGAACTTCCTAACAATACGAGCCGTGTCCAGAACTACTGCTTTCTAAATCACTACTACTACTTTCTAATTGACCCAATCGCCTAACGAGAGCTTCTTAAGGCGTTGGTCGAAACTCGTGGCTATAAAGCCATTGGCTGATACGACTATTGGTACAAATACAATGATCGCTGAGACCACATACCACATGTCGACAACCTCGCGTGCCAAGTCAAGACACTTCATTTGCTTATCTTTCTCGGCTTTCACAATGTTTCTATCATACGGGGCGGCAATGTCAACAATCATTGCACGCCTCTCGATTCGGTCCACCATCACAATATCAGGCTTATTGGCTACAATAGTCCTGTTAGTGATGATGTTTCGATCCCAGTACAATGTGATATTGCCATTTTCGAGAACTGCATGGGTCGGCTTATTGTCCTACTGATAAATGATAATCTAGTGAGGGCTGGTGACGGGAGTTTGCCGGATGCAAGAAGCACAAGATTGGTCGATGATGTCGGTGATGCTTGGGTGAAGTGTAGGATGACTAGTAGTGGAATTTTTCCTTTTTTTTTGGTAAATAAAATGGTGTATGTGGGTTAGTGTATAATAATAAATGCTATTGGTTAAGGCTGCGGGCATCCTGGATACGAGATGCACAGGACCGTTCAATGTGGTTTGATAGATAGATAGATAAACCATTTATTCAGTGCACACAAAAGACACAGCACAACACACAAAATCACAATTAAATAATTTTAATTTACATGTGGGTATATGGAAAAAAAAAGGTGCCAAAATACAAAAAAAAAAAAAGAAGAAGAAAAAACAACACAAGCAACATACCTATTTAAATTAAAACACATTGTAGTGTGCGTCTCAAGGTTGCACCAAATGGAAGTCCAGCTCAGCATGTGCCAGGCAAATATACCTGACGCTGATATTCTGCTGGATCCCTGCAGTGACATACGGTCGCTGAGCAGTCGTTATATTTTTTTTGTTTTGTTGTTTATGTTTGCACTTTTGATTATTTTTATTACCGAATTCACTGACTTTTACCATCTGTCAAAACATGTCCATCCGAAGTGCTGTGGCACTAAATCTTTTTTATTAAAAGCTGGTCTAGACGTTACTTTACATCGCTTTTATACTTTTATTGGAACATAAATTTTAATGTCTGGAACCTCGGACTTTAAAAGAAAACTTGACCTCTAAGTTTGTTTCACTGTTTATTTTCAGAAGACGAAAAAAAAACTAAGGTACAGTACAACAATTTTCTTAATGTTCCTCGGCAATCATCGTATTTCCGAATACAAACAAATGCTAATTTCCATGCCCATCATGTATTAGATACATACATTCATAAACTCACGCCTTTTTTACATGGTGGTAAGCAGAAACTACAGAACGCCACCTGCTACGATTCTTACATCCTTATTTATTAGATTTATAGTGTATAATAATTTTCATTCAGAACTAAGTACTTTTTTTTATTTTTTTTGTTGTTGTTTTGTTTTGATTTCCGTGTGAAATAAATTAGCTGTGAAAATAGCAGCTGTAGCAGCTTTCTTTCTATTTTTTAAATAAATTACAATATGTTAAAAGAATATTAACAACTCTATATACTTCTAAGTTGATTGAGAGCGTCCGGTCTGCCCCAAGTGAAAAGAGTAACTGATAGAAATCCGACGACTGGGTCGACTGGCGAAACACGAATTTTGCCGAGGGACATTAAGAAAACAGTAGTACTGTTTGGGTTTAATGGACACCTATAAGTATTTTCATAGTTAAAATAAAACATAATACATCTCTCAACATCACGCCTGTGTTTATCTAAGGGTTAGAAAGAGGTGTGTTGTTTGTGGACTTTTATAATTGGCATTAAATAATATTTACGTCCTATCTCATAGAGGGCAAGCCTGTTAGCACCAACTTTAGACTCCAGGTATCGACTCAGTTATAACAAATTGCACAGTTCACACATTTGACGAAAATAATTTTATGTGTACGTCACTGCCTAACATTACGGGGAAAACAGGCAAGATCCTCGTTGCGTAATGTAAATATTCATGAAAAAAATACACCACTTTTTTGTATTACTCTCAGATAAACTTTTCTCTTGATAACTACATCGATAATAATTGATTCACTCACTGTACCGTTTTTTTTGAATTAGGTAAAATTACTTAATTCAACAAAAACGGTAAATACCTATGTTTGCAATATTTGTAAGTATGTGAGAACCATGTTCCTATTTATCAAATTAATGAATTTACCTGTTGGTGCTTGTAATTCTTTATACCTATAGATAGCATAAAGAAGACCTTCGCTCAGTTATTAAAGGAATAATAAAAGAAGAATTTAGCGAGATGTTAGTAAAGATAAACGAAACTATTATTAGCACGATCAACCAAGAGCTAGAACCATTAAAGAAGGAAATGCAAGGAATTCGAGATTCAATGTCCTTTATTAATATAAAATTTGAAGACATAAAGAAAGCACAAGAGTCTTCAAATGAGAGTTCAAAAAATTGGAATTTGAAAATATAGAACTCAAGACCACAATTGAAGATATAAACGAGAGACTTGTCAACTTGGAGCAGCAGTCCCGATCTAATAATTTAGAAGTGCAATGTGTACCCAAAAATAATAATGAAAACGTAACTTGCGCGTGTGGTAAAGTGTGAGATAAATGATAAAGACATCTCACACTGCACACGAATCGCTAAGACCAATACACCCAGCGCTCGTCCTTGCTCGATAATAGTTCAGTTGGCATCACCAAGACTACGAGATCAACTACTGGCTGCAACTATAAAATATAATCAATCAAACCCGCAAGAAAAGCTTAATTGTACCCATCTTGGATATGCAGGCCCAAAATCTCCTGTGTACGTTACGGAACATCTATCACCAACCAATAGAGCTCTTCACGCAGCCACTAGGATCAAAGCCAAGGAGATGAGCTACAAGTACGTGTGGGTCAGAAACGGCCGAATATATGTGAAAAAAAAACGATGGCGCCTAATCAAGAGCAAAAGTAGCCTGAGTAAAATAGTATAGTATAGTATAGGATAAAGAGAATATTTTTCCTCTTATTAAAATTGAATGCATGGTATAGGTCTAACTTTTATAAATTTCAAGGATATTTTAATTTATTATCAAAATTGTAGAGGATTGCGAACGAAAACTAAACTTTTTTACTGTAATCTGTGTTGTATGAATTATGATATAATAATATTAACAGAAACCTGGTTAAATAGTAGCGTACTGAGCAGTGAATTATTTGATGATCGTTATGAAGTGTACAGGAGAGATAGGGATACAACTGGATTTCAGAGTGGTAAGGACGGTGGTGGATTGTTAATTGCAGTTAATAAACAAATTAACTCATCACGTATTGAACATTGGCAAAGTAATTGTGAGGATCTCTGGGTAACCATTGATATATCACCAAGACTGGAATGGACTTTTTAAAAATAGCGATAACGTAAATATCATGCTAACAATACTTTACAAACATTTATATGAAGCAATAAAAAAAATTGTGCCAGAAAGAAAACAAAAAAACTCTCGTTTTCCACCATGGTTTAACAAAACAATAATTAAATCATTAAAGGAAAAAAATAAGTTGAGAATACGCTATAAAAAATATAATAATCCCATGGATAAAATTGAATTTAATTTAATTTTCAAACGATGTGAAAAATTAGCTATGAATTTATATAATGATTATCTTAAGAATTTAGAACAAGGCATTAAAGAGAATCCTAAGCTATTTTGGAGTTATATAAAAGCTAAACGAGGTGGATCTAGTGCTTACCCACAGACTATGACTGACGGACAGATTGTAACATCTAATGGTTCTGAAATCTGCAATCTTTTCGCCAATTACTTCTCGTCCGTATACACATCTGACAGTAATAAAGAAATGAAATGCAAGACAAAGTTTCTAGAAAATCTACTTAGTAATAGTCAGTGTTTGAATACCCTGCTAATCGATCGCGACTGTTTGCTTAAGAAACTTAAAACAATTAATATTACCAAGGGTCCAGGACCTGATGGCATCCCACCTATATTCATTTCTTCCTGCGCAACAGCCCTGGTTTCTCCTTTATTGATTATTTTTAATACGTCGCTAGCCTCAGGGACTTTCCTGCAAGAATGGAAAAAGCGAAAGTGGTGCCAGTGTACAAGTCAGATAACAAAGATGCCATTTCCAACTACAGGCCTATTTCAATACTATCCGCTTTTGCAAAGATTTTTGAATCTATTATTTGTCCATACATCCAGCATCATTTTAAGATCTACCTCAGTGACCAACAACATGGTTTTGTAACTGCGAGATCTACAATTACGAACTTAGCAACGCTCACGGAGTCACTTATTCAGGCAGTAGATAAAAATAAACAATTTGACGTAATATATACGGACTTCAGTAAGGCATTTGACAAAATGTCAAATGCCATACTAATCTACAAACTTGCAGCTTACGGTGTATCAGGGTCTTTGCTGGAATGGTTCAAATCATATTTAATCGAACGCGAATTCTACGTCGTTGTGAATGGATTTAAATCGACAGAATATATAATAACCTCTGGCGCCCCTCAAGGATCGCATTTGGCTCCGATATTGTTTAATATATTTATCAATGACCTTCCCAAATGCTTCCGTTATTCGGAACACTTTTTATATGCCGATGATTTGAAGTTTGCGCGCATGATTGTCCCCAAAAGATAACGAGCTTCTTCAGAACGACCTTAACAGAGTAATTCAATGGTGACAAAATAATAGAATGCAACTGAACTCTATCAAATGTTATCACGTTAAATTTACGAGAAAAAATAACTATATAAGTACGGAATACTCCATAAACCAAGTTAAAGTAAAAAAACTCGAAATAATCAAGGACCTAGGAGTACTCTTCGATAGGAAAGTAAGCTTTATACCTCACATTGAACATATTATTAATAAATCATCTAAATGTAATAATGTTAGGCTTCTTGCTTCGTAATACTAAGGGTTTTCGTAAAAGCAACAACAAAATAATGGTGTACAATAGTCTCGTGCGAAGTATCTTGGAGTATTGCAGCAATGTATGGATACCTCACTATGCCACTGATATGCTGCGGTTAGAACGAGTGCAGAAACGTTTTGTGTGGCACCTGGCTTTTTGTGAAATGAAATCGAAGCAGCTACCCTCCTACAAAACCCGCTTGCGAATATCCAGAATGCATACTCTATCCACACGCAGACAGGTCACCAACGCCATATTTTTGTACAAAATATTAAGAAATCAAATTGATTGCTCTAAACTATTGAGTCTTATTAGATTCCATGCTCCATCAAGATATCCGAGAAATACCATTACACCACTATGCCCACCACTACGAAGGACTGTACTTGACACAAACTCACCTATACCAAGATTATGTAAAGTTTTCAATAGCTGCAGTGATTTAGTGGATATAAACCAGGACAGTATTAATAAAATTATTAAATGATTCACTCACAAAAACTTGATTCATCCAGCACAGTATTGAATTCAAGTTTCATTTGATTTAATTTATTAAATCAAACTTTAATAATGAATGAATTATACACTTTTTATGTGTTTAAATATGATGATTTTAATTCATGTTTTTTTTTATAATATAATTTATCGGCACTTTTATTGTTCGGGATTTGAATTTATGTTTGCGTTTTTGATGTGGATATGTTTTTGGAGAATTCGAATGTTACACTTAGGGCCTTGTTCACCACCTGCATTTAAAGTGTCGAATAGGCTAACCGCCAGTCAAAGTCACCCGTAACGTGTAAATTTCACGACGTTCGATTAGGACTAATTATAAGATTAACTGACACATATCTTACTTGCCACGACATCTGCCCATTAGCGAGTTTTCCCATCAGTTTTAAGTTGTCCGTTGTCATTTTGTGTAGATTATTTTACAATTTGTGAATAAAAATGGATTTATTTGACTTGATTGATCATCAATTGGATGAATTAGAACATTCTACGACGCAACGAGTACCTAGGATTGTTGTATTTAGATGCTGTGTTGATTAATTTACGGGCCTAGATGTCACTCATTTTTGCTAGAATTCGTCTGTTGAATTATGCAGTAAACCAACATAAAATAACCCATAAATCGCAATATGATTTATATTTTTTTTCAAGTGGTTTTACTAATAAACTATCAAATCTACTGAACTTCTGAACAAAAGAAAACCACATGCATACCAAACCACAATGACGAAATAACACCATAAATATAAAAAAGAAAGATAGAAAAAGTGTTTATACTACACCTGCTCGGAAAGTACCTTGATACTTTATCAAATTTACGGTAGAAAGTACGTCATTGCATATCGAACAAATATGCGGCGAGAAAACGCATCTGAGCGGGAGAGAAAAGTGTATGAAAATCCATTTCTTACGTGGTTTTTCTTTTTTAATTTTGGGTAAGACTATGCGCTGGTAACCTAAATATCAAAAGACAAAAAGTTTTTACAGTGAGTTTTTATCTCCAAGTTCGCAAAATGACACTGGCCACTAGCTGTGTGTTGGATGGTGTCAAACAATTTGAAAAAAGAACATGTGAAAATTGCAGACGCCATTGGCGCCATTTTCAATTTGTGTGTTGTTTGAGGATTCAGTTTTCGTAGAAAAGTAAAATAAAACTATCAAAATGATAAGTAGTGATAGTGATGATGAAGATTTTTTAACTCCGCCGCAGTTGAAGGAAACAGCAAAAATACTGATTGATAGTATCGCCAGAAATCAATTAAAAAATATAATAAAACTTATGACGATTTTTTGCAATGGAAAAGTGAAAAAATGCGGCATCTTTTTCTGAAACTGTTTTGCTAGCTTATTTCAGTGAAAAAGCGCAAAAATACAAACCAAGTACGTTATGGTCTATGTACTCAATGTTGAAAAGTACTATATTGACAAGAAACGACATAAATATTCAAGAATACAAAAAACTTACAGCATTTCTGAAAAGAAAGTCGGAGGGATTCCGTAGTAAGAAATCAAAAGTGCTTACTACAAAGGATGTTTATTCCTTTTTGCAGAATGCTCCAGATGACAAATATTTGTTGATGAAGGTAAGTTTATGAACAAAATGCACTGGTTTATGATTTATTACGTACCTATTTATGAGTAGAAATCTACTAGGTTTTTGGATATATTTGCTTTTGGTCAGTCAGCTGGCGAATATGTATCCTCCGACTGCACAGCATGATTTTTTTCTTGTTTACGTCTTTTTAGTTCGCTTTCTAAGCAGTCGGGTTTTTTGATTTTTTGATTTAACTTTTTTTATTTATAAGTTTTTAGTTAAGTTTTTTTCGAATTAGATACATTTAAACATATAAGTGTTATATATTTTTGAAATCACCTCTTAAAACCCTTTATTTTGATACCCCACACCCTAGGTTTGGAAGAAAAAAAAAATTGGGACCCCACAATATGGCGCCCAAAATCCGCCATTTTTCTATTGTCCAATTTTAACGTAGCCTATGACACTCGCAGGGTTAAGACGAATCGATTGACGTATGAATCATCAAAATCGGCCAACGCGTTTGGTCTCTGGAACGCCACATAGGAACAAACATACATACATACATACATACATACATACATACATACATACATACATACATACATACATACATACATACATACATACATAGACTGATAAACACATTACCCTCCTTCGGCAGTCGGGTAAAAACTTACAGCATTTCTGAAAAGAAAGTCGGAGGGATTCCGTAGTAAGAAATCAAAAGTGCTTACTACAAAGGATGTTTATTCCTTTTTGCAGAATGCTCCAGATGACAAATATTTGTTGATGAAGGTAAGTTTATGAACAAAATGCACTGGTTTATGATTTATTACGTACCTATTTATGAGTAGAAATCTACTAGGTTTTCATGTTTGATATTTTTGTTTACAGGTTATTTTGATTTTAGGAGTAAATGGGGCCTGTCGTTCGCAAGAACTTGTGGATATGACAACAGACGATATCGAAATCCTCGAAAATGGAATGATCGTCAATATTCCTAACACAAAAACCAAAATTCAGCGATCATTTGTTATATCGGGCTTATTTTATGAGATAGTGAAGAAATATAACGAAATTCGCCCCAGTGACCCCAAAACCAATCGGTTTTTACTACAATATAAAAACAAAAAATGTACGAAACAAGTAATTGGGAAAAACAAAATAAGTACTGTGCCAAGAGAAATAGCTTCCTACCTTAATTTACTCAATCCACTAGAATACACTGGCCACTGCTTTCGCAGAACTTCAGCGACTATTCTTGCCGATACTGGTGCTGATTTAACCACAATAAAACGTCACGGTGGTTGGAAATCGTCCGCTGTTGCAGAAAGCTACATAGAGAATTCCGTAGAAAACAAAACACGAATAAATAACCAAATATCGGGATCGATTAATGTGCATCAAGACTCATCTCCTCAACCATCAACGAGCGCGGCGATGCCAGATGCCCCTCAGCAGCCAGTTGCCCCTTTGGCACCACAGCCTTCTACGAGCGCAGTGCCAACAGCACAGCCAGTTATTCCTCCTACATTGTCGCAAACATCTCAAACAAACATTAATGGAAAAAGTGTTACATTAAGCTTCACTAACAGCAACAATTTCAATATAAATTTCAATTAGTAAAGATTTAGTTTTTTATTTTCCTCGTAGGTGTAGTATAAAGCACTATGTATCACTCGAGAGAAAGTGCGATTCCCGATCTCGGGTGTTTTAAAGCCCTCGCCTACGGCTCGGGCTTCAAACGACACCCTCGACGGTAATCGGTCACTTTCTCCTCTCGGTAAACAATGTACTATTATATGCGCCAGGCACGACGCATACCCTAAAAAAAAAGTACAAATGACTATTGACATCTGGCAATGGCATTTGTCGAGTAACATTGACGTATTATTGAACGAATGTAACGCAACATTTGTTAAGGCATTCACTTAACCAGTACGTTGTTACTCGAACCTATAATTTCGTTTGTGAAATTGACAAAAGATACTCGCAACTTTTACGTGCCATATAACGTTATCCTGGACATAACTAATCAACGCTTTACTTGGAGATGGTGAACGAGGCCCTTAAACTAACCTAATCTTAAGATCAAAATTAACATAAAAGTTGAAAAAAATATTTATTTAGTGTATTTATACCGTTTACTGTACATGCGGTGTTAACCTATAAGTGAATGTTACACTTGCAAATGTATGTCTGTCAATCGCAATGTATTTTATAAATAATAGTATAGTAGTGTTAGTCTGGATACATCGTCCTCAGGTATTTAAATTAATGTATGTATGTTAACCTTAAATAATGTTTTTCAAACTGACCTTTCACCCTCTAAAAGATATTAACCAAACATAACCTTTCCAAAACAGTGGGCAGGCGACAGAACATCAATTTTCACTTAATGTTTTTATAAGGAAACTTAATACTCGAACACATTCACTCAATTACCAAGAGCAGACATTTTATGGCTAAAGCTGCCAATCCTCTTATATAAAGAGCCGTGAACCAGTGGACAGGGGCATAAAACTTTTATGTTCGGACCAAAATTTAATAAAAATGTGCATATCCAAATGGATCGGTATGTTATTGTAAACCCATAGTACCTATCACATCACACTAATCTATACTTATATACTTATAATATTATAAAGCTAAAGAGTTTGTTTGTTTGAACGCGCTAATCTCAGGAACTACTGGTTGGAATTGAAAATTTCATTTTGTGTTCGATAGTCCATTTATCGAGGAAGGCTATAGGCTATATATAACATCACGCTACCAATAGGAGCGGAGCATAAATGAAAAATGTTGCAAAAACGGGCAAAATATTCATTTTTGAGAGCTTCCGTTGCGTGCGCTGCGTAAACGGTTTAAGTTACCCAACAATCTTATATGTAGGGTAGGTACGGTAGATGGGTAAGTAGGTAGCCAGTTGACGAGAGCGAAGCCGCGTGGGACAGCTAGTAATATATATTATATATAATATTATAAAGGTAAAGAGTTTGTTTGTTTGTTTGAACGCGCTAATCTCAGGAACTACTGGTTGGAATTGAAAATTTCATTTTGTGTTCGATAGTCCATTTATCGAGGAAGGCTATAGGCTATATAACATCACGCTACCAATAGGAGCGGAGCATAAATGAAAAATGTTGCAAAAACGGGCAAAATATTCATTTTTGAGAGCTTTCGTTGCGTGCGTTGCGTAGAGTACGTAGGTAGATAGGGTATGGTAGGGTAGGATAGGGTAGGTAGGTAGATTAAGTTAGGTAGCCAGTTGACGGGACTGAAGCCGCGGGGGACAGCTAGTAATATTATAAAGGCGAAAGTTTGTGAGTGTGTGTGTGTGTTTGTATGTTTATTACTTCTTCACGCTCAAAAGGCTGGACGGATCTGAATGAAATTTAGTCTGGAATAGCACAAAAGATACTTTTCGACATTCACGCTGGCGTCCGTAGAATGGAACTTCCAACGTTGGAAGGTTTCCCATAAAACAGACCAATGACCTGGTGAGGACCGTAGAGGTCAGTTGGAGGTGAGAACTGACTGGTCGATGTGCCGTCGCTTGGGCGAGGCCAGCAGCAGTCCACCAGTGTAAGTATTTCGGCGGCAATTACATTATGATGATTAAAAAAAACAATATAATAGCAAAAGTAAGGCAGGAAATCTATGGATTGTAGCAGGTGGCATTCTGTATTTTCTGCCTACCCCCATGTGAAAAAGGCGTGAGTTTATGTATGTAATTTAATAGCATAAAATATAGCATTTTTGTCAAAAACAGACATTTTTCAATAGGCTGGCCGCTAGATAATTATATGAAAGTATATCAACTAATTTACCTGTATAGTTAGATAATCGAATGACCTCTTTAAGACAGGTTGTTTACTTAAAAATAGGACGAGCACCACAATACTCTTTTGTTGGGGTTAATAAAGTGGACACCAAAGAAAAGAACTATTTTAGGGTTTGAATAATAACAGTTTAATTACCCTTTGTTTTATATATCGAAAGGTGTGTGTAGCACATGTGGTTCTAACCATGGTTGACGGAATACTGTACCGTGACCAGCTAGCATTTCAGTTTCAAGTGTTGACAAGGGCTCAAATAATAAACTATATAATTAATGGTTAGAGAGAGAGAAGGCTATAGTGTTGAATAGTATTGAATTATTTTTGATAAACTCCAACATCTTTACCCCAAAAAACTTACCAAGAAAGCTTACAATGATATATGAGATCCCACCGCTACTTTCTAACAAAGTTTTTTGAAGAACTCTCATTCAAGTCTTTCCAACTTTTTGATTTGAAAATCTACAATTTCTAGATTGCCACGTATTTTCTAATTGAGAAACTATGAAACTTAGACAAGGCACATACTTCTAAAACTTTCACTAACAAGTAAAATTTCAAAATTTAAAAACCCCCGACACATTTATCTTGCGAAAACACCCCGATTCAAACAGTAAAACGCCCATAACTTTTGAACGGCTGAACTGATTTTATTCAAACATAGCTAAGAACACTCTCGACAAAATTACATTTCAAACAAAAAAAAACTAAATCAAAATCGGTTCATCCGTTTAGGCGCTATGGTGCCACAGACAGACACACAGATACACAGCAACACACGTGAAACTTATAACACATAAATTATAAGAAACAACTCCTACACTTAACACAAACAAACATTTTAGAAAACTGTGCAAACAAATCCACAGCAAAACCGACTGAAAAATAAATCTAATTTTGCCTAAAATGTAGGGTGGCGGACAAGTTGTAAAAAAAACTGGTTTAATTAAACCTTTTTCGGACGCCAGACTACAAAAAAATAAAAACAAAAGGTTTAATGTTAAAGTGTGGGAAGTTTTTTTTATTTTTTTTATTTTGGATTGGCTCGCGTTTGACCACTACCTCACCTGATGGTAAGCGATGATGTGGCCTAAGGTGAAACACGCTTGCCTAGAAGTAACCTATTCAATCAAAGACCCCAAGGTTGTAGCTATCAGGAAACAAAGACGCCGGAAGGGAATTCCACTCCTTAGCTGTGCGCACAATGAAAGTATTAGCAAAACGCTTTGTGGGTATGGGTGGGATATCCACCATTTACCGATGGCGCATGTACGGCCATGCGCCATCGGTACATGGTGGACAGTGGACGGACAGTGGCGTTCTAGTTTTTAGTTTTAAAAGGTAACATTTTTTTTATATTTCATATTTTAATTAGGTTCAAATTAAACAAGGAATTATTTGTGCTTTCGTCACCAGGTGATTGCCTACGGTGACTTTTTGCAGCGAAATTCCGTGTCTGTATCGCAATTTTTAGGGTTCCGTACCCAAAGGGTAAAAACGGGACCCTATTACTGAGACTCCGCGGTCCGTCTGTCTGTCTGTCTGTCTGTCTGTCACCAGGCTGTATTTCATGAACCGTGATAGCTGGACAGTTGAAATTTTCACAGATGATGTATTTCTGTTGCCACTATAAAAACAAATACTAAAAACCGAATAAAATAAATATTTAAGTGCCGTTTTTCGCGATAATGGTACGCATCGCGTCTGCATCGATGCATACTCGCGACAGTATTAATTAAGCATCGCTTTTGTATGTTGAATTTTAAGAATATGAAATTCTATAACATTTTCAAAATTTTTTTTGAAAATGTTATAGAATTTTCATTAGCATTTTCATTTTCTTTATAATGTTTTTTTTTGTTTTTGAAACGTTCAAGTAAGGTAATGGGTTCACGTGACCATTCTTTACTATAGGTGTGCACCCAATATTTACTTTGTTCACGCTTACGCTTTGGCTGACTCCGTAAAAGCAGCAACAAAGAAAACGCGGCCCATATAGTCTCGACCGAGTCCATCTTACAACAGTTACAGGCATTCTTATGACATCACTAAAGTGTTTCAAATCGCGACGGTTTCGATTTAGTATCGCGTCTGCATCGGTGCTACATCGTATCTGTACCAATGTGTATTGCTTTGGTCACGATGCAGAAACAATTCTGCATCGTGCAACAATTATGTGGGCGATGGTATGTTACCTGTAACAGAACGTATAGCGACTGTATCGCGTTTATTTTGCGGCTTTATCGCGTCTGCATTGCTGGAAAAAAAACTTGTTGCATTGCATCTTTTTGCCATCTCTTTTTGTAACGTAAGTTTTTGTGATGAGAAATAAAGATTCTTAAACTGAAGTTGAAACTCTTTAATCAAACTACTCTACAATACAAAGTGACAAAACATAACAGAACAATTTCTTTAAAAACGTTGCACCGTTCTTACGAATGAGGTGTAGTCAACATTTTACGTGACTAATTGAAACTGCATACGAATTCATCATTTATTTCATCATCACAATCTGCCAGTCGGCATAGCGTCGGTTTCCAGTGTGTAACCTTATGCAGCTGGATACCAATATTTTACAAAAAGTGACAACTACTCTGAACTCCACAACCCAGTAACAGGATACGTCAGCGTAAGACTGGTTGTTAGATTTTCGGCTTCCGAATCGAATAGTAGAACGACTATTAAAAATCTATTTGAGAACTGTTTGGACTGAATCTTCTGCGTCCATTTATATTGCAGTTCAATAAAACAGGCCTAAGTCAGTGCGTCGTAAAATCATTTAATCACAGCTTCCGTTATCACTTTGGTGGTACATTACTGGGTTTTATTTACTGTAGTTAGTATTACGTTCATTTTTAGTAGTAAAAAGCTTGTGTGGTGTGCATAATAACATTTTCTAATTGGAAAAAGGGTTTTTGAAAATCGAATCTCATAGCTTTTTACTACCGACTGCGGGAGGGTCATGTTTTTTGAGTGTATGTATGTATCTATGTCCATTTCTATAGCGCGCTCTACAGCCCAAACAACTTGACGGATTATGACATATGAGGTGTCTTTGGATTCATCTCAATTGTGGCAATGACAAAAGCTATATATATTATTGTTAAATATGGCGCCCTCCCCCTAAAAAGGTGGTATTTTTTTTATTTTAACAATATGGGTATCAAATGAAAGTTACTAAATATACCATTTCAAAAATATATGTATATATAAATCGGCACTCTTTTATGTAATTATTTTGGAACAAATACAAGATAAGCGTAACTTTGATAGCAAAAACAAAAAATCTTTTACCACATTACTTATTTAGAGAAGTTGTTCATTAAAAAAACTAAAAAGTCTGAAATAAAACATATCATTATAATAACAAAAAAACCCGACTGCTTAGAAATTATGAACTGAAAAGATAAAAACAAGTACTAGGTATAATTTATAATCAAATATTATGAGATGCTGCGAGCGGGGATGATAAAAATAAGAAACCCTACCAAAACATCGTTTATCACCGCTGGCAGCACCTCAAAATTAATAAATAATACCTAGTACTTATTTTATATCTTTTCAGTTCATAATTTTTAAGCAGTCAGGCATTGAGTTTTTTTAATAATTTGTTTTATTTTTATTAAAGTTAATACGAAAATGAGACATTTTATCCAAGAGTAAAAGAAAATAATATATATAATCGAAACTACGCTTGGAACGCCAATTCGCTCAGTTTTGAACGACTATTATAAGTTAGTTGGGTTCATTGCAACAATTTTATTACTAAAAGAATCATCATCTTCATCATCATATCAGCCAAAAGACGTCCACTGCTGGACATTGGCCTCCCCCAAGCGTCGCCACATTGACCGGTCCCGTGTGTTCCGCATCCAGCGGATCCCCGCAACCAGGTCATTGGTTCACCTGGTGGGAGGCCTTCCAACGGATCGTCTTCCGGTTCGCGGTCGCCACTCCAGAACTTTTCTGCCCCATCGGCCATCCGTTCTGCGAGCAATGTGCCCTGCCCAGTGCCACTTAAGTTTGGCAATTCTTCGGGCTATGTCGGTAACCATGGTTCTTATATCTACATTTCTGATTCGATCACGCAAGGATTCTCCGAGCATAGCCCTCTCCATTGCTCTTTGGGTGACTGTAAGTTTTCTGATGAGGCCGAGTGTTAGCGACCATTTCTCAGAACTATAGGTCATCACTAGCAACACACACTGGTCATAGACCTCCGTCTTGAGACACTGTGGTAAGTTGGACGAGAAGATACCGCGCAACTAAAATAATAGTCAAGATTAAAATAACCTTTAGAAAAGCACAGCTTTCACTAATGAATCTTTTTCAGTTATTTTAACAATTACTCCTAGATGGAATTCGGTCTTATTTTCTTACAATTTCGTATCACAATACCAGGGTTAGTCTTCTAGAATAAGTTAAATTATTGTCTCAGCAATTCCCAGAACGAACCAGTATTCGCAGAACAATGTGAAGTAAATTGCACTTTCAGTCAAGAAAGGAAAGGAATTTTGTTTGTTATATTTGCAAGATAGCTTCTTGCCATTTCCTTTGAATGCATTTATTCAAAGGAAAGAGCTGGAAGATAACAACTGTTGCTGCCAGAAGAAAATTAGATGAATTTTGAGTTGTTTAATAGTATAAATCAGTCATAATATTTAATTAAGGACAAAACAATACAAAAACCATTAATTATATGTACTCTTTGTTGTTTATTCCTAGATATTACTACTTTTACCTGGCTGCCATTAGTAGATTGTAACGAGTCTGAATACTGTTGAGGAGCACAGCAATCCAATAAAGCCTAGAATTATTAGTGGGCAAAGTAGAGTCAAACAACTGTAAAGACAGATTTTTAATGTGCTTATTTTAGTGTTTATATACAGTAACTAAGAAATTGTTGAACGCCATTATGTTAGTTGAGCTAAAAACTAACTAGTAGAAACATAAAAATGCAAGTATATAACAAGGGTGTATGAGATAAGGGAAAGACAATGGAAAGTCAAAATACATAAGCAGGTACCCCTCCCGTACCCCTTGTAGCTGTTTCCGCCTCGCCCCTAGCCCCGCGCCCCTCGCTCTCGACACTCATGATTGGCAGCCAAGAGAATGGGGCCCGGCGCGACCGCGCGTCTAGTACAAAAATATAAATATGGCCGCCCCCACGGCGACCCTTCAGTCTTCATCCAACAGTCAATCGAGCAACAACGTATTAGTCGACGTTATGTAGCTCAAGTCGCGCTTCACCATGTATATAGTTTTAATAGTATTAGTTTCAGTTTTATAGTTTTAGTGGTTATGTAAATATTTGCTGCAGTTTAATAATCGTGTGTGTGTACCGAATATATAACTTTTTCCACTCTAAAGAAATCGTTTTCGTTAATAACTCACAGGCCCATTCCACCCTGCCCCTGAATCCCCTACAAAATTTGGTCCTTGTCGAGCCGGATAACCTGTGAGTATTAGCGATGAGTGGAAATAGTACGGTCACAACCAGAAGCAAGCTGCGCAGATTAGAAGCTGAAGTAATAAAACGAAGAGCCATGGAAGCCGACTCAGGGGTGCCATCGGAAATGGCACCGGGTTCACCTTCAATAGCGCCTACCATATCGTCGGTCCCTGCACCTGTGATCCCACTGGCTGGCCCAGGTCGCGTCATAGACCATAGGGAAATGGTCACGCCAGTGAGGTCGGAGAAAATACAGAAGGCAAGGTCCCGTACGAGCCACGTCTCCACGAGAAGCGGTCAGAGAAGTGCCGACTTTCTACGACGGAGGGTTGAATACGAGGCAGAGAGAGAGTTAGTGCGTTTGAAGGAAAACCTGGTAAGAAAGAAGCTCGAAGCCGATCTAGCTGAGATAGATGCAGCGGCTGATGAAGACTCATCCGACGAAGAAACAACAACACGTCGGGTAGAAGAATGGGTGACAGAAACGACGCCCGCAGTAACAAGTGAAGGGCCCGCGCCCGCTCAGTGCCGCGATCCGACGCCTCCGCGACATGTACCGACGCCCCAGGCCGCCCGTGAAGTGATAACGAACTTATCGCAGCCCGATCGTGCTACCGCGCTCCCGCAGTGTGCGCCCGCGCCCGTACAGTTCCGCGAACCCGATATCGTCACGACGCCCGCCGCGACGTTCGTTGCGCGTGCACCGAATAGAGACCGCGCCGAGTGGGACAACGCGTTCGTCGACGACACGGAAAGAAATAGGTCGCGGGACAAGAGAATCGATCAACTAGCGGACGCCATATCAAACTTAGCGCGCCCGCCGCGGCCGGTACCGAGACAAGCGTACGAGTTACCATTCTTCAACGGAGACCCAGCAGAGTGGCTGTCGTATAAAAATATGTACCACGATACGACGGCTCTGTATCAATTTAAACCGCACGAGAACCTAGCGCGTTTAAAAACATCGTTGCAAGGGGACGCCAAACTCGCAGTAGAAGACTTGCTGCGTACCTCAACCAACCCGTCGGAGATTATGAAGACGCTAGACGACGAATTTGGTCATCCTAACTTAGTGCTTGAGTGTGCCCTAAGAAAAGTTCGCGCGTTACCGAAAGTTACGGAAAGCGGGCGCGAACTGAGACAGTTTTCGACAACAGTGCGTAATTGTGTTTCGTTGCTGAGAAGTGTGCGTGCAAACGGGTACCTGAATAACCCACAGCTGGTAAGTGAGCTACTCAATAAACTTACACCTATTCAACGCGCTCAGTACGGTGATTTTGCGATGGGCATGGCGAATAATCAGGGCATCGATGTGCGGGTATCACCGAGCTTGGAGATACTCGCAGAATTCCTAAGTCATTTAGCCCGCGCCACGTCGTATTATGTTCAGATGAACATCGACACGCCCACCGCAACGAATAGCGCTAGCAAGCCTCGAGGCCAGATGCAAACAGTGAAGCAGGGAAGGAATATACAGAGATTGCACGTACACACAGAAAGTGATCAACAGGACAACACAATCGAAGAAAAATGCACAATGTGTGGGCAACAACACAAGTTGACGAAGTGCGACAAATTCAGCGGGTTGAGTGTCGACGAGAGATGGCGCCACGTAAAGCAACATAAACTATGTTTCAAGTGCATAATAAGGAAACATAACAAGAACTTCTGTCGGGCGAGTAAGTGTACAAATTGTAATTACGCGCATCATATGGCTTTCATATTTAACACTAGTGTCGAGCAAGGAGTTTTTCCGGACCTCATGAAACACAGTAAGGTAGTTCCATTGTTTAAATCTGGGGATAGCAAAGAAGCCAATAATTATAGGCCAGTGTCA
Organism: Orthosia gothica; assembly: GCA_949775005.1. NCBI lineage: Eukaryota > Metazoa > Arthropoda > Insecta > Lepidoptera > Noctuidae > Orthosia > Orthosia gothica. The sequence continues at coordinate 10,462,005 of OX459047.1, read as the reverse complement.
ATTCTGCCGGTTCTCAGTAAGGTCTTCGAAAAGTTAATGCTCAACCAATTGTTGCGTCATTTTAACAAACATTCCATCTTTTATGATCAACAATACGGTTTTACCAAAGGGCGTTGCACAACTGACGCGGGTGTCACCCTAATAAAGAACATATTTAAGGCCTGGGAGGAAGCACAGGATGCCATTGGAATCTTTTGCGACCTCTCGAAGGCGTTCGATTGCGTTAACCATGAGACACTATTGTTGAAGCTCGAGCACTATGGAATTAGACATACAGCCCTTGAGTTACTTAGATCATATTTAAAAGCCAGACAAGTTAAAGTTCAGGTAAACGGCGTAAACTCACTAGGGTCTGAAATGACAATGGGTGTGCCTCAAGGCTCGATATTGGGTCCTTTCCTCTTTTTAGTTTATATTAACGATTTACCCCAATTACTACAAAATCAACCGAAGATGGTGTTGTTTGCTGATGACACATCTTTGATATTTAAAATAGATCGGCGGTCACGAAATCTTGATGACGTGAATAACTCCATTTATCAGGTCCAAAATTGGTTCACGGCAAACAATTTAGTACTAAATGAAAAAAAAACCAAATGTATTAGATTCACATTGCCGAATGTTAGAAGTACCGAATGCGATATCATATTGAATGGCGAAAAGCTGGACTTTGTAAATCAAACAGTTTTCCTGGGAATCACTCTAGACGACAAATTGCAATGGGGTCCTCATATAACATCTCTTGCGGGTCGGCTAAGCTCAGCCGCTTATGCTGTTAGAAAGATAAGACAGTTAACGGATGTAGAAACCGCGCGTTTGGTCTATTTTAGTTACTTTCACAGCATAATGTCATACGGTATTTTACTGTGGGGTCGAGCGGCTGACATTGAATCCATATTTATATTGCAAAAGAGAGCTGTCAGAGCCATATATAAGTTAAGTCACCGTGAATCTCTTAGGGAACTGTTTAAAAATATTAATATTATGACAGTTTCTTGCCAATTTATTTATGAAAATATTATGTATGTAAGGAAAAATATACATCTCTTTAGTAAAGTCAGTGATAGACACAATTGTAATACCAGAAATAAAGATAAGTTAGATCAGCCTTCTTACAGACTAGCTAAAGTACAATCATCTTTCATGGGGTACTGTGTTAAATTCTATAACAAAATACCTTGTGATATATTAAAACTAAATGAAAGTAAATTTAAAACTTTAGTTAAAAGCACCCTTTGTAAACAAGCATATTACAAATTAGATGATTATATTCAAGATAAGAATGCTTGGAAACATGCTGGTCCTGCTCCATAGGGCAATCTTTGGTGTGGACAAAATCAAATTTGTTAATTTATATTCCCATTCATAGTTATTGTATTCATTGTTTTGTTTTTTTTTTTTTTTTTAGGAATTGACTCACACACTGTTCCGTTGTTGTTGAATTAGGTATTTTACCTATGTTTGTAATATTTGTAAGTATGTGAGAACCATGTTCCTACTTATCAAATTAATTAATTTTCCTGTTAATGCTTTTTAATACTTTATACCTGTGTGTAGAGCTATTCTGGGTGCATCGTCCTCACATATATTAATGTATGTACGTATGTTAATATTGTAAAACACCAATTTTTTTATTTTTTTTTAAAAGAGTAAGTATGGAGTTTCTTGTGCGTTCTTCTCCATAACAATCTACTTTCCGAATGCACGGTAGAATCATTTTTTTTTTTTTTTTTGTCTGTTTTTTTTTTTTTTTTTTTTTTTTTTTATTACTTTTAAATTTATTTTTTTATTACTTTTAATTTTTAATTTTAATTTATGTGACGTTCAAAAGTGCCGTTTATTGGCCTAATTGAATAAATATATTTGACTTTGACTTTGACTTTGACATATAATGTTACATGCCGACAAGAAGACTGAGAGCGTAACGAACGTCAGCGATTACACTGGAAAGGCGCTATTGAAGATTATGCCAGTATGTGTGACAGTGAACGGAACAGATAAACAGTGCTATGCCCTACTGGATGACGGGGCTACCGTTTCGCTGATCGATGAGTCGCTGGCGAAAGACGTCTCAGGCAAGCGGGTGCCACTGGTGCTACAGACGGCGTGCGGCCAGGAAATTACGGATGAAGCCTCACGTGTGATAAGTGTATCAGTGCGCGGACCGAACGGACAGACACATAAAGTGAAGTGTCGTACTTTGAAACGACTAGACTTACCCGCGCAAACAGTGCCCGCCGCAGTGATGACGGAGCACGCCCACATTCGCCACTTGGGATGCGAGGAAATGAGAGGAGCCAGGCCGCTGCTGTTGCTGGGGCAGGACAACTGGGAGTTGCTTGTCAGCCAGGAGACGCGCCGAGGAAAGTCAGGTAAGCCGGTTGCCTCTTTGACCAGTTTAGGGTGGGTTGTGCACGGGCCCATAGGTAATAGTCATTTCAATAGTAGTGAAGAGTCAGTAAGCTGTGTGATAGAATCAGATGCTGACTTGCATAACTTAGTAAAGAAACAGTTAGAATTAGAAGCAATAGGTATTTCTGAGGTGCCTCGGACGCACCAGGATGTTGAAAGGGCAAAAGTCTTATTGGATTCCACTAGCCGCCAGACCGAGAGCGGCTCCTGGGAGGTAGGTTTATTGTGGCGGCGGGACGAACCCCAGCTGCCCGACAACTACAAGTACGCATGTCAACGTCAAGCGGGAATAGAACGTCGACTCGCCAAGGACCCTACGTACGCTAGCGCCTACACAGCTCAGATAGATAGGTTGGTAGGGGAGGGATACGCTAGTAAGGTAGAGGGCAGTATAGCATCTGACCCGGTGTGGTATTTACCCCATTTCGGGGTAAAGAATCCCAACAAACCGGGAAAGTTGAGGTTAGTGTTCGACGCCGCGGCGACTTGTAATGGAACGTCACTAAACGATAACCTACTTGCAGGTCCGGACCTATTAAATTCTTTGCTAGGTGTGCTGTTTAAGTTCAGAATCGGGCCCATAGCTTATACCGGGGACATAGCCGACATGTTTCTCCGAGTTAAGATAAGGGAACAGGATAGAGGGGCCCAATTATTTTTGTGGAACGCTGAGCGTAAAAAGGAACCTGACGTATACGTCATGAACTCTATGATTTTCGGCGCTATGTCGTCCCCGACGTCAGCTATATACATTTTAAATAAGAATGCGGCTCAATATGTAGATTCGTGCCCCGATGCAGTAGCGGCGATTAATAAGAAGCATTATATGGACGATTATCTCGACAGTACGTGGTCTGTCGCGGAGGCTAGTCAGCTGATCGAGGAGGTGACTCACATCCACGCCAAGGGCGGGTTTGTGATACGGGGGTGGGTCACCAACTCTCAGGAGCTACGCGACAGACTTAAGGTGGAGATGCCCGATCGAGTGTCGCTTGATAAGGACGAAGGTGCTACGGAGCGCACATTAGGTATGATCTGGTCACCTAGTACAGACCAGTTAGCGTTCGACCTGTCATTCAAGCGGCTACCTAAAGAAATAATAGAAGGGCAAGTCATTCCTACCAAACGTGAGTTCCTACGATTCATTATGTCTATTTTCGATCCGCTGGGCTTTCTATATCCGTGTGTTATACAATCGCGCATTCTTATGAAAAGGGTATGGCACACAGGCATCCATTGGGACGAACAACTCAAAGATGCAGAGGCCAAGGTATGGTTTGAGTGGCTGCATAAGCTACAATATTTGAGGGATGTATCCATACCGCGCTGGTACGGCCTTAAGCCAGAGGGACTAGAGCTGCACGTGTTCGGAGACGCCAGTGAGTCTGCTTACGCCGCGGTGGCATATTTAGCAGGCATAAACACGGAAGGGAATAGGGACGTCGCTATCGTGATAGGAAAAGCCAGAGTAGCGCCTCAGAAGGTGGTGTCCATTCCGCGTTTAGAGCTGCAGGCCGCGGTGTTAGCTTGCAGGTTAGCCGACACAGTCGAAGAAGAGCTAGGTCTACCTATAGTTAGAAAGTACATGTGGACAGATAGCAAGACTGTGTTGAAGTGGATAAATTCAGATGCGTTAGAGTTTCAAAGGTTCGTGTCACATAGGTTAGCAGAAATAGATAGGAGGTCAAAGAGAGCCGACTGGCACTGGGTTCCCTCGGCGATGAACCCAGCTGATGAAGCCACCCGAATGGACTGGCCCAATACCAGTAACGAGTGGCTGTCGGGCCCTCCGTTTCTTCGCTGCCCACAGGAGCAGTGGCCGGCGAGCGTCGAGTTCGACGCAGTAGCAGAGTCGGAGCTGGAGAGGGTGCAGCGAGTGCACACCACGGCAACGCCACGTGAGCCGCTGCTGCGGTACGAGCGACTTTCTACGTGGTCACGTGCCCTGCGCGTGGTGGCTCGACTGCACATCTTCGTGGATCGCTGCCGCAAACGGCGCCAGTCGTCTGCCGTGACTGGTGCGGACCTGACCCAGGCAGAGGTAACCTTGTTGAGAATAGCACAGTACGAGAGCTTCGGAACCGATATAGCGGCCTTAAGGGAGGCCCAACCGCTGCCTAACAACAGCAAGTTACGCACGCTGAGCCCTATGTTATACGAAGATGGGTTGGTAAGGGTACGAGGTAGGCTGGGCGCCTGCAGTGAGCTCAGCTTTGGAGAGCGTCACCCCATAATATTGGATGGGAAACACGTGCTTGCGCGCCGCCTCATACATAGCTACCATACGGCGGCTCTTCATGCTAACCAAGAGACTGTAGTTAACAGGGTACGAGAGAAATATTGGGTAACGAACCTAAGGTCGACAGTGAAGGCAGTTACAGCCAGCTGTCAGCGGTGCCGCCTGGAGAGGGCCAAGCCAGTGGCCCCCAAGATGGGTGACCTGCCGGCCGCGAGGCTGGAGGTGACCAGGAGGGCGTTCGTCCACTGTGGCGTCGACTACTTCGGCCCCATGGAGGTCGCCATCGGTCGGCGCAGGGAGAAGAGGTGGGGCGTGTTGTTCACGTGCCTCGCCACCCGCGCCGTCCACCTGGAGCTGGCGTCATCGCTGAGCGCTGACTCGGCCATTCTGGCCCTGCGGCGCCTCATTGCGCGCCGCGGGCGACCGTCGGATATGTACTCCGACCGAGGCACCAACTTCGTCGGCGCGCACACCGAACTGCGCGCGGCTCTGCGCGACATGGACCACGACAAGGTGGAGAGCGACGCTACAGGCCGCGGGATTGCGTGGCACTTCAACCCCCCGGCGTCCCCACACATGGGTGGATGCTGGGAGCGATTAGTGCGCTCAGTGAAGAACGCCCTAAAGGCCACCCTGCGTGAGCGCGCCCCTCGCGAGGAGGTCCTCTACACCCTCCTCGCTGAGGCCGAGCTAGTCATAAACAGCCGGCCCCTTACGTACGTGAGCAGCGACATCGAGCAGCCAGTGGTGCTGACCCCCAACCATCTCCTGCTAGGCACTGCCGCGGGAGATGCACCGTGTACGCGCGGCCATGCGGTCGACGTCGACGCCAGGCGCATGTGGCGCAAGGTCAACGCGCTGGCCGACCTCTTTTGGAGGCGTTGGCTGCGCGAGTACCTGCCGACACTCCAGCAGCGCCATAAGTGGACCGAAAATGTGCCAAATGTGAAAGTGGGTGATGTGGTAGTGATCGTAGACCACAATAAACCGCGTAATCAGTGGACCAAAGGCGTGGTCAAAAGTGTGTATCCTGGTGCGGACGCTATTATAAGAGTGGTAGATGTAAGAACCAACCATGGGGTCCTGCGCCGGCCTGTTGTAAGGATTGTTGTGCTTCCTACCAACGGTGATGTAATCGGTTGAACCCTCTTACGGGGGGTGGGATTGTTGAGGAGCACAGCAATCCAATAAAGCCTAGAATTATTAGTGGGCAAAGTAGAGTCAAACAACTGTAAAGACAGATTTTTAATGTGCTTATTTTAGTGTTTATATACAGTAACTAAGAAATTGTTGAACGCCATTATGTTAGTTGAGCTAAAAACTAACTAGTAGAAACATAAAAATGCAAGTATATAACAAGGGTGTACGAGATAAGGGAAAGACAATGGAAAGTCAAAATACATAAGCAGGTACCCCTCCCGTACCCCTTGTAGCTGTTTCCGCCTCGCCCCTAGCCCCGCGCCCCTCGCTCTCGACACTCATGATTGGCAGCCAAGAGAATGGGGCCCGGCGCGACCGCGCGTCTAGTACAAAAATATAAATATGGCCGCCCCCACGGCGACCCTTCAGTCTTCATCCAACAGTCAATCGAGCAACAACGTATTAGTCGACGTTATGTAGCTCAAGTCGCGCTTCACCATGTATATAGTTTTAATAGTATTAGTTTCAGTTTTATAGTTTTAGTGGTTATGTAAATATTTGCTGCAGTTTAATAATCGTGTGTGTGTACAGAATATATAACTTTTTCCACTCTAAAGAAATCGTTTTCGTTAATAACTCACAGGCCCATTCCACCCTGCCCCTGAATCCCCTACAGAATACTGAAAGTCTTATAACCAGTGGTATATAACATGCTATCAAGTTACTGGAGAGGACAGTATAGGCAGTCAATACACTACAATAGTTTGTATTTAGTTTTACTAAAAGCCAATTCCAACGTAGTTAAATTGGGTAAGGGCTAGGCAGATATTAATTAATACATACATACTAGGCAGATGATAATTAATACATACATTTCTACATACCGAGTTTCCTCCGTGCCTCGGAAAGCACGTTAAGCCATTGGTCCCGGCTGTCATTTGAAGATCTTTGACAGTCGTTACAGGTAGTCAGAAGCTTGAGATCTGACATCAGTCTTGCCAACGGGTACCGTGTTACCCAGTTGATGAGTTGTGGAGGTCAGATAGGCAGTCGCTCTATGTAAAAACACTGGTATTCAGCTAAATCCGGTAAGACTGGAAGCCGACCCCAATATAGTTGGGAAAAGGCTAGGCAGATTGATTGATATTAAATTTAAAAAAAAACAAAATTACTTAATAACAGTTACTAAATGACTTTTGTATGGAGAACAGTTACAAAATGACTTAACCGAATAGGTTACTGTTGGTAGACGCATTCTACCACTACGCTCACCAGTTCCCTCTCGAAAACGCGCGTTGATTGTGTATATAGTCTGTGGTTTTTAATCTGAACGTTTCTAATAAATTGTTGTTGTAAATTATTTGCATTTAGTTAAGTAAGCTCAACAGGTAGTTGGTAAAGAATCGTTCGTGTCTCGCATAAAAATGATTTATTTTAACACACCCATGGGCTCACGTCGAAATTGGTTACATCGCTCGTGTTAAAATCTCGACTTTTTATGCTCGACACGAAATGTACTATTATGTTGTTAAGGCCTTTGACAATAAGGGAAAACAAATATGAAAACCCATCTTGAGCATCATGAGCTGTTGTCAGGCAAATAATATGATAGCAGCTTTTCCTCTACAAGCAGAAAAGATAGGCCCAAACAAAGATACATGAATATAAACTTTTATACCATCGTGTGGTGACAAAAGTTGTAAAAACTGATTACATGTGAAAAGGTTTACAAGGGCATTATGTAGGTATGCACGTTTCACGTTTATTTTGTAGTAAAATGTTAATAAGAACACGTCCTAGAGTTATTTTCCACTCAGAGTTTTGGGAATTAACAATTCGGAAATTCTATTGTGTGTGTTTTATATTTATACAACACAACAAATTTTCCTATAAACTTCGCAACCGAAAAGAGTATCTATGTTCAACATCTTCATCATTATTTCAGACGATAGAACTGACATATTAGTTGCTTTACGTTGAACATATTAGTTTTACCCTAGGTGTCACCAAATCAACCGGTTCTGTGCATCTTACATTTATGCCTGCTGCAGAGTAGTCTTTCAAAATACTCTTAAATTTACAGTGGATAAAAATCAACGTAAGTTCTATAATATCTCAAATCTGTCAAGACCAGCCAAGCCAAGCACAAGGGAAGTACCTACCTTTTCACAAAGCGCTTCGTCGTTGTTTGAACCCTCATATTATCTTGGGTTTGGATTATACCAGATAAACAAAATTCTCGGGATATGATGTCAATAATAGTAGACTTATTAAAAATATAAAGTTTCAATTGCATAGCTATTATACTTAACATTGTATTGATATCTAAAAAACCCCGATTTCATCACTGAATCACTCACTCACATCAAAATTTTTAAGGGAAAAGTACCCTTAAAAATTTATATATGAAGTCCTAGAATGCTTAAATTTGGTTATTAATCTAGTTTTAAAACACAAACCCCCAACCCCTTAAACTAGAGATGGATGTTTGTATGAGACTTCCGCAAATTTTGATGCTAGATGTCTGAAAATTGATATAGGGACTTCTTGTTTAAATAATAAAATACATATTTCTAAACAATAAACTAAAAAAGAAAAAAAACACAAAAACATTTTCATGTAAAATGCTGCCAAGACAAGACGATATGGCTCGCACTATCAAAAAGCTATCAGATCTCATATACTCGTAGAGCCAAGGTTTTAAGTCTACAAGGCCTAACTACACAAACTCTACACATTAGTCAAAATATGTGGGTTGGCCGTTTACTACCGTCACATGCGTAAGGTGAAAAATTTATTCACTGTTCATTACTTTACAATGCATGTTCTCAAAAAGAGAGTTTTCCAAGCAGCAAAACCGTGCGGAAAGTGTCACTTTTTTTCACTAGTGTTTTTTACTTTTCTGTATTGTTGATATGCTGAGTGCGCTTGAATAAGCCCGCCATTTTATTAATTTCTTGCTTGGTTCAGATTTTTTTTTTATTTCCTAGCACAATGCGTAGTAAAATGTTGTATGATACACGTACGTAAGATGATTCCCGACTCATGTCGATTTATTTATTCACTCACTTGCTTCGCTCGCTCGTGAATAAAAATGCCACTCATCGGGAATCACCTAACTTCCGCACTTGTAGCATAAATAACTATTTCTGTTGTAGAACATTTAACGTTCTTGTAGTAACGAAACATGGCGACGAGGAGTTGCGCATACAAAATACGTGAAACCTACGTATATAATTATTACTAGTAACAAGGAGACTTCTAGTAACGAGGCACTCCCTAACTCTACATGTCCTTTGTAAAGTCAGGTCGTGTAGACTTAGAAGCTTGGGTCTACATGAGATCTGATAACGTTTTGACCTTGTGGACCATATGGTCATCCATCCTCAAATGACCCAAATGGAGTCCTGTTGCTCTCGCTCACCCGTTTGTATCTCTGTCACTCTGTCGCAAGGGCCTAGCGGATAAACCAAGCTGCTTTATATTTTTCAAAGCTTCAAGGAGCTATAGAACACCTTTAAAACGATACGGGATTTTGAAAGAAATTGCCTTAAAAAGCAAACAGACGAACAAACAAGTTATATACAAGTTCCTCTATAACTTTTTACATGCAGAACCCTAAAAACCGTATCCAGGCACGTTTGTTGTTTATGTTTATTACAATTGTGCCACCGCTTTTTGTCCTTTTGACACTGACAAGCCACTGCCTCGTGTGTCAACTTTTGGTCATTTTTTTTCACAATTTTTACACCAACGCCAAAATTATTTATTTTTCTGCCGGTTTCCAGTTATATTCCCCTCTAAATGACGTACGTCAATCTCGGGAGGATAGTAATGGAATTACTCACGTTACGCAGTTTATAGGAGGTATGTTGTGTTTATTTACGAAACGAATACTGAAAACTCATTTTTAGAACGAATTAAAAGGTATGGTCGAGGATTGAGTTCTGTTTTTACCCGACTGCCGAAGGAGGGTAATGTGTCTATGTATGAGTAGTGTTTAAAGGAAAATTTTCGGAAGCGCACTCAATGAAACATCAAGTCCACGAACTAACTGTTTAATAGCGGCTTACCCGCAACTTATAATTATCATACAGATACCACAGTATGTATGTAAGTTTGTTTCTATGTGGCGTTCTATAGGCCAAAGCGTTGGCCGATTTTGATGATTCTTACGTCAGTCGATTTTTCTTAACCCTGCGAGTGTCACTGGCAACATTAAAATTCGAAAATAGAAAAAATACGGATATTTAGTGCCATATTGTGAGGCATATCTTCCAAACCCATCGTGTGGGGTATCAAAATAAAGGGTTTTAAGAGGTGATTTTAAAAATATATAACACTTATATGTTTAAAAGTACTTAATTCGAAAAAAAAAAACGAAAAAGTTATAAATAAAAAAGTTAATAAAAAAATCAATCCGACTGCAAAGCATGATTTTCTTCTTGTTTATGTCTTTTTAGTTCGTTTCTGAGGCCTCGGGTTTGTTGATTTTTTAAATAACTTTTTTGTTTTTTTTTATCGTTGAGTTGCGGTTAGCATTTTGTGATGAGCTTAGATTTAGAAAATTTTGAAGAGTTTTGAATGACATTAACAGCTTGCAAATACAATTTAATTATTAGTATTTTTGTAATTGCTTTTACTTGAAAATATATCCGCTGTCAATAACCTGAGTACCGGTACTCAGCTACGTCTGATTAAACTGACAGCCAACCTCAATATAGTTAGGAAAAACCTAGGGGCGTCGATCTTGATTGACTCAATAATTTTAAAAACTGGTTTGGAAGCATGCGGAATAGGGTGTAGAGTCCCAAAAACCTCCAAAGAAAAGAGAGGATCCTCCGACCAGACGGGTGTTGTGTCTGGTCCGGGCAATTGCCCAACGATTATTGTCGAACTTTTGTTTATTGTATGTGTTAAAATCGCGCCGAAAACTTTGCTTGCTCGATGCAGGATTTGTGTGACGTCATGTCATTAGTTCATAAGTGGCAGCCTTGGTGCCGCTATACTGGCAAATAGCAACGCTGTTTAAGTATGTAGGTGGTATTAAAAGAACCTTTCTACAATTTTTGAAAACCAGTTTCCCAGAAAGCTCTTGCCACAGTAAATTATTTTATTTATTTATTTTATTATTAATGTACACACAGAAAATACATATAGAAAACACATCATGACATAGGAGTACAAGGGTACTGCTTATTTCTTTAGAAATTTCTACCAGCAGACCCGCGAAAAGGAGATATGAAGAAGAAATGTAGACAAATAGTGTGTTAAATTATGGTTTCGATAGGATATACACCTACGCAAACATTTCGAAATCTAAAACAAACAAAGAACTACTTTCTTAAAATCTTCCCAATCTTGCATTCTAATGTTTTTCTAAAGAAGAACTTAGATGTCTAATGTTTTTTAAAAGAACTAAGAAGTGAAGCATTTATAACAAGAAAATTATTTTCACAGAAAACATTCAAATAAATGGAAGACTGGTTCGCGCAATGTTCGTAAAATTTCCTAAAACAATGATTGACTTGATTTCATTTTCGAAGAAATGGTATTTCTTAACCGATTTCAAAAGGAAGTTCTCAGTTTGTTATAAAGAAAAATTTAGTTTTGTCCGCCCAAATCATATTTTTCCAGTCTAGGCTTTGACTATATTATGGCATTCTCACACATCACATCATCAGCCTTTTAATGTTCCCACTGATGCGACACAGGCCTCCTCTCTGTGAGAGGGAAAAGGCCGTAATCCACCAAGAGGGTCCAGTACGGGTTGGTGGATGTCACATGCCGTCTTTTCCTTCACCGTTTTGAGAGCAGTGGTGAAGTAATAATTTACACAAAGTAAAGCGCCTGCCTGGGTACTCTGATACCAATAAATTTCCATGCCACGTTGTTCTAGTAGTTACAAGCACTGCTGCTGAGCATGAGGTCCTGGGTTCTTTTCACAGTTCGTGCAAAGTGGTATTCTTTATTTATCCTGGAATTTCTCAGTCGCAGCTCTAAGACTGGATTTTGTGCCTGTTTGATGGCAATTGGCTCGCCCCCTATTACCAATATGAGATTTAAATATAACTCAGCTAAAAGATGTCTACTAGATCAGTCTTTTGGACACTGACCTACCCCAAGAATCACCACAACGACCGGTCCTATGCGTCTTGCATCCGACGGAGCCCCAAGCGCCAGGTCATCTAATGGACTACCAGGATGGTCCCAAGCGAATGATGAACATTGGTGGACCGATTACCTGACTACATTGACTGACCTCAATAACTGAGGAAATGAGAGTAAGATAAGATAAGATATGATAATGATTTATTTCTCACCACAATATAGGTACATTTAGAGAGACATCAATACAAAATAGGTACGTAACAGCAATAATTATACTGTGGGAGACTGGTGCCTAAACTAGACGTGAGGTCTGTATTTGAGAGTGTTTTTTTTTTTTTTTTTTTTTTTTAAATAACGTTGCCCCACATTAGGAATTTCTTCTTGTATCGTGGGTGCGTTTACAAACATATAAACTCACATACACAACACCCAGAGCCGGAACAACTATCTGTAGGTCATACAAATATTTGTTCCGTGCGGGAATCGAACCCGCGACACGCAGCGCAGCAGTCAATCGCTCAACCACTGCGCCAACCGTGCGCCCAATATATTAAAGGTACTACGTACGACTTACATTAAAGGTACGACGTAATGCTCGCTCGCCATGAGCATTACGTCGAACACAGCGTCGAACATTCCCAAGCACGTTAGATTACTCTAGAAAATGCTCTAGTGTATAGGTACTCACCTTTAGCGGCAATTCCATTGCCTTATATCTTTATTTGGGAGTATTTTTGGCTTAACGTACATTTTATCGGGATTTAGGGATTAACCATGAACAATGGCTAAAAATAATACTACTGTACTGTAAAGTTCAAAGGTTTTAGGTGCAAAGCTAAGCTATGCTTATGTGAAAGTGGACCCTAAAGAGATAAACATTTTGCAGGTTCGCCGACCCGTCGTGACAGGTAAAAGGAATTACTTATTTGGGTCTTTCTTAACGACATTTTAAACAGTGTAATTGGTTTGGATTATTCATTTCAGATTGTAGCGATTTCATGTTTTATTAGTTTTCGGTTATTAAACACTCAGTAATCCAATTTTATTAATTAATTTCAGACCATGTGTCTACTACCTAATTTTCCTAATTATGAAAAAGAAAGTATTTTTATTCAGCACAACACACTCAATAGCAAAAATGGCAAGCAATAGAAAAAAATACAATAACAACTATGAGTTAAAGTCTCTCGAATATCCATAAAAAAAAGATTTGAGATTTTGATTTTCGTCAATAAAAATCTAACTTGCCAATTAGTGATGTTTTGGTTGAGGAGTTCTTAGGGCGACCTTCCAGATGCATATTATTGCACTGTCTCTAAAGTTAAAAAGGTATCTCAAGTTTTAGCTTAATCAGATGCCAAAAAATGATTAACAATGGATTTAAAAATATAATTGATAATAATACTAATAATAAACACAAATTAATAAATACAAATTGATAATTTGATATTGATAAAATAAATACTAATTGATGAATAAAATAAATACTACTTTGTAATCAGACACAAATTATAAAAGAAGTAAGCTAAAGGCAATACAAGATAAATACATGAACTCACTTCTTTTATTAAAAAAAAAATATAAAAAGTATAAAAAAAATACCAAAAGAAACAAAAAACATAAATTAAATCATGATTTGATACGTTTAGATATTTATAGTGACAGCTGTAAACTACCATGTGTAACGGACTAACAATATATTCCAATTCACACTACCATTTATGAGCCAACTTAATCTGATTTTACAACCTCCAAGAATTGGATCGTGCCAAATCTACGCTTGTCTCGACGACCCCTACAGGCACTTGACCTTCTCGCTGTGTTACCGCCGTCTGCATAATATCCAGCAGTTAAGTACCTAGTGTCTCGTTAATTTAGATTGAGTGTGGACTAGACATTGTGTCTGAGAAGTGACATGTTTCGGATATAGCTTTTGGACCATGAAACGATGTCTGGACATTGGATAAATATTTAAGAAACTGATTATTTGGTTAATAAGATAATATAATACAAGCATACAGATGCCTCATCCCACACAAAGAAACCGTGCCAACGTAACTAGCCATTTTCGTCTGATTAAGCTAGTTATTTTTATAAGCACTTTGATCGCAGTCGGTTCTGTTCTACGGCTACAGATGGTGTTAGCAGCGACATGCAAGTAAAAGGGTTTTCTCGGATCGTGACCATTTTTTATTTAATTGTAGCGAGGAAATGTTTTTTAGTATTTTTTTGTACATTTTTACAGTTTCATGGTACCAACATTCATATGTGTTAAATTATAAATTTATCTATTTTCAATTATCTATTTTAAATTATCCGTTCAAATAATCTTTGAAATGTGAAAGAGTCTAATATGCCATAATTTTGTGCTTAGGAGAGTTGATTAAATAAAAACATACAATTGTTATGATAAATTCTAGAAAATGTAAATTTTACACAAAATTCAATAACAAATCGCTGCATATTGCGCCATCTAGTGACATCTATTTGAACCAAATTTTCTAGGTTAGCACTGGGACCCCGTGGTACAGGTACTTATTCTGCCAGCTGGCAGAGTTTCTCGTTTACTAAATCTATAGATTGATCGAAGACATCCAAGAGTGGTGGAATGTATCAGTCGATATCGATCGATGGCACCTAATGCACCAAATTTCAAAAATCTAACGACATCGATCAACGTCACTGATTGATTGGCGTGGTAATACCCTGACGGTAGAATATAGTTTGCTGACCTGATTTTGTGTCAAGCTTGGGCGATGAGCAATTTTATCTACTACGGTTTATCTAAAAACTGTCAATTTTTTTTTTTTCTTTATATTTGATGTTCACTGCTCGGTAGGTAAAGGTTACTGAACAGGATTGGGTGAGAGGCCGCGGCCAATTGCCACCATTTTGGAGGTTGATTCTGCACAGCACACGCTCGAGGAGTGCATTGCGTAGGACTCTTAGCGGAAGGTCTAGGTCACCAGGATCGGGCGAGACCTGTCCCTGCCAGCAGTTGTAAGGGCCATGCCAGCAAATACAGAAAACTGTAGACAAACAGACTCCTTCCATGAGACCGCGATCGTCCAGAAGGTGGCCGCCGAGCGGGAGAGGCCGATCCCGCTTGGAGAAGAAGGCATCCTGGAGACAACCACCTCGACGCCTAAAACGCTGAAACCCTGCCTGCGTGGCTCACGTGCTGCCGTGAGTTTACTAATTATAAGCATAAAACATATTGCTATAATTTACTTATGGCGGGAACACGGGCACGCGTAAGCAGCCATCCGCGAATCCACCAGGGTTGTCCGTCTCCGGATGCTCCTATGGGTAGAACCCCCCATCACCGGTGCATCAGAACACATTGCACGCCGTGACCACCCCAGGGCCTAAACCAGTACATTGTAGCGTTACGTATAGCTCAGTGGAACTATACGTAAGCCACGTTAATAAACTTAAGATAAAAATTAAATTAAAGCTATGAAATTAAAAAAAGGATATAGAGAACAGAACTATGGGCCGGCTTCGTACGACGTGGACAGCTTAACAGGCAGTAGTTCGGGCAGGGAGACGTGGCACGGTGTGATGGGACGGCTGGTGGGATGCCGTGGCGCGCTTGTATTCAGAGCGCACCAGCGCGTGTTGCGAGCGCACCAGCGCATGCTGCGAGCGCACCAGCGCATGCTGCAAGCGCACCAACGCCGCGCCGCGCCGCTGAGGTCCTGTCAGCCGCAGTACGTCTGAGGTCCTGTCTGCCGCAGAACATACTTGCACCTCGTGCCAGAGTGGCACATCTTGATTTATATAGCAGTAAAAGTACACATAGTCCAGAAGTTATTTATTGATAGATTTTCTAAAGATTTTAACCACATTCACGTACTGAATACATTGAGGTAATAATATAATGACTGATTATTAGAATTTTAGATAATTTACCGATTAGAAAATACACTTAGTAATCCTCAATAGGAAACAGTCTTTCGGCGTTCAGACCAGACTCTAGACTGCCAAAAAATCTGAAGCCCGTTTTTCATTCGATCTCCATTTCTTCTAAATTTCAAATTCAAATCTCAATAAGACCAGAACAAATAAAAAACGTCTTTACAAAAGCGGGTCACTCTGCACTGACCTTACAATAATGTACAACTAGCTTAAGAAAAGGTCTAGGTAGTCCATGGTACCTATGGTATGTCTATGGCTTTAAGAAAATAAAATAGACAGACATATGTCATGTCAGATGAAAATGTCAGAGTATAAAAAAATCCATAATTTTGCAAATAAGTAATACAAATTAAGTTAAAGAATATAAATACCAGCATATAAAAACCAGAAATAACTAAAAATATGCTTTACAGGTAATAAGAATATCAAAGAATACTTATAATAGAGTTACAAAAATTGATACAATATCAAAAGATATGAAGATGGTTTGTGGAGTGTTATGAAACGTAAGTAGATCTTGAATAAATACCACAACATGGGCGGCATTCGACCCCGTGTATGACACCCTTGGTCCCCCTGTGACGGTTCAGGACAGTGGTGCATTATAAGGGTGAAAAGCTCCACTGCCTAACACTTTTTGGCCGTAGGAGGTAGGGAGAGCGGCCAACGCTATACCGACACTCCACGCATCGCTAATTTGTGAACAAGTAAAAATTATTCCGCGCGCTTTTTCTTTTCGCTGTATTGTTTTTATTTGAAAATGTCGTCAAGTAATGATTAATTTATTAATTCGTCACCACCAAAAGTCTCAGAGGCAGCGAAAAAGGCTGCTCTAAGTCTCTTGCCAGAAAAATCGACCGATAGATACTTACAAGCGTATCAAAATTTCATCTTATGGAAAACAAGCAAAGATGCAAATTCATTTTCAGAAAGTTTGTTTTTAGCATATTTCAAGGAACTTTCTCAAAAATATAAGTCAAGCTCATTGTGGTGCTACTGTTCAATGCTAAAAAGCACTGTCAACACAAAACATGGTATTAATATCAAGTCATTCTCCAACTTGCTGGCATTTCTAAAAAGACGCTCAAGTGGCCAGTGGCAAGTGGTCTAAAAAGTCGAAAGTATTTTCGGCTGGCAATGTCAAGAAGTTCCGAAAAGAAGCACCGAATTGCCGATATTTGGCAACAAAGGTCAGTTAAAACTAAATGATTGCTATTAACTTCTTTCACTTTTGTATATCTTTACAATATAGGTGTTTTGTACACTGTTTTTATCTCTTTTCAGGTTGTATTAATATTCGGCATAAATAGTGCATGTAGACGTCAAGATTTGGCAAACATCACAACTAATGTGTCACGACACAGTGAAGAAATACGAATCGCTTCGTTCAACAAAAGCGATGTCTAACAGATTTTTTCAAAATTACCAAAATGGAAAATGCACTAGCCAACCCATTGCATAAATAAATTTGGAGAAATGCCGAAACAAATTGCCACTTTCTTAAATTTTTATGATCCACATGAATACACAGGGCACAGTTTCAGAAGGTCTTCGGCAACATTGCTCGCCGATTCAGGTACGAACTAATTGACACTAAAACGCCAAGGAGGGTGGCGGTCAAACAGTGTAGCTGAGGGCTACCTAGATGACTCGATGAGAAATAAAGAAGAAATTAGCTCCCGCATTACAAGGAATAAAAATTTGGAGCCAAGTGTTGACTCTCGACCATCTACGAGACAACACGCGTACATTCCACCATCGTCGCCGCCGCCGCAGTCGCCTCCACCGACTACAGAGGCCTTAGTGCGAGTTTTTACTCACGGTCAATCGCGTTAACGTAAACGTCAATTTGTATGGAAACTGGATAAGCGCCGTCTGGGGACGGTAAGGAGAAACCTCTTTTTTTGTATACATTTTGACATAAGAGATCGTTTACGTAACACGAGTGAGCGTGAGTCACGCGTGATTAAAAACTCGCACTAAGGCCACAGAACTCTGCGGTCTCGTTTCTCCTACTTTCACTCAAGAGAGTGAGAGAGAGACTGGTAAAATTGTAACTAATAAAAATAACTTGACAACATTAAAAACGCCAACTGGCAACGTTTTAATCCATTTTACAAATTGTTCCAATTTTTCTAACTGCTTTAACAAGTGATAAAAGATTTATTCGTTTAAGAAAGTCTGAGTTTTATTTATTTCCTCGCAAATATGTTATAAAACGTCGTATGACATACGTGCGCTTTGATAATTACAGCCTCTGCTTTCTCGTGTGTAGCAATATTGTAATTTTCAACTTACCGCACTTATATCATAATGTACTATTATACTCAAAATAAATTGTTTTTGAGATAAATAGTCAATTAGCTTGAAAACTAAGTATCATAATTGAATGAAAATCTATTTACCTAATTAGGAGCAAAATGGCTGTACAAACAAACAAATGTTAATTGAAACCTAGTAAGCAATTACAGTGCATACCCACGCGAAATAAGAAGGTGAACAACACTACAAACACAATAATAACACTAGAAATAGCTTTTAGTGTATCTTTATAAATAAAACTAGCTTTAAATTTACCTAGTTTTGTCCTTTCATCAGAGCAATGTTCGGTGAATGTCATGAACGTCAGTAATGTTACCTAATTATTTGTTTGAATGCAGCTATTTATACGGAACCCTCCTCAATGCGTGAGTCGACTAGCACTTGGCCGGTTTTTTTATTATTGATAGGTTTGCGTTTGACCACTGATCATACTCATCTGATGGTAAGTGATGATGTGGTCGACGTTGAAGCACGCTTCCTAGAAGTAACCTTTTCATTCTTGACTTAAAACTCCTAGGTTCTGTTTCCAAATAATAGAGAGTAGGTTATATTTAAACTGAACACCCTAAATTTCTCAATTTAGGACGTACGGTTTCAGTCTCCCTACGGTTTGCGTTTGCAGATCAAGATCTAAGTTTAGATATTTCAAGTTTATCTCACGTAACTGAAGTGATTTCAAACATCGTAGTATTTCACGTAATCTGACTCAGTTATGCATGCTAAGCTAAACCACTTTTGCGTACCTCTTGATCTGCAACAGACTATAAAAACAAAAAGTTTATATAATTTTGATTCTGTATTAATTCGCTACTTGTGTAATTTCTGTATGGTGTAATTTGCCTCCTACAATATTTAATGCAATCAGGATGAGCAATAAGCATACTCTAGACTCTAGAGTCTACAGACTTTAGAAACGCAATTAAACTTGTCGACGCATAGTTCAGATAGATTTGCGTGGAAACTGCACAGGCTATTCCAATACTTGAAGACTGTGCTTTGTTAAATCTTTTCACACAGGAGTGCCCCAAGTACCTATCTTCTTGTTCTTATTTCTCCCGGCTATTATCCCAGTTTATTTAGGGTCTCCTAGTTCTATGCTACACCGTATGGTTGTGGGTTGTCTCAACTGCTGTCTTGTTTGCTATCATGTCATTCTTATTTGTTCGTTGCTAGGTACTTGATGGACGTCCACGGCCTCTTTTTCCCGACTGCCGAAGGAGGGTAATGTGTTTATCAGTATATGTATGTATGTTTGTTTGTTCCTATGTGGCGTTCTAGAGACCAAACGCGTTGGCCGATTTTGATGATTCTTACGTCAATCGATTCGTCTTAACTCTGCGAGTGTTACTGGATACATTAAATTTGGAACAAAAAAATATGGCGGATTTAGGGCGCCATAATATTATAGTGGGTCAAATTAATTTTCTTCTTCTTAACCCATCGTGTGGGGAATCAAAATAAAGGGTTTTAAGAGGTGATTCCAAAAATATATAACACTTTTATATTTAAATGTACTTAATTCTAAAAAAAAACAACTAAAAATTTATAAATAAAAACACAAAAACACCCGACTGCTTAAAAAGCGAACTAAAAAGACGTAAACAAGAAGAAAATCATGCTGTGCTATCGGTGGATACATTTAGATTTGGTCAGCCAGCTCGCGAACATTTATCCTCCGACCCCGCAGCATGGTTTTTGATTTTTTTAATATTTTGTTGCCGTCTTCTATATAATTTATATAATGACTCTTTTAGTCATGTACATCTTTTAACCTCATCACATACCCGTATCAGCGAAAGCTATTTCCACTGAAGTTCGCATAGTGCCTCAAGTACATTTGCACTTAGCGGACATAATGCAGCAGACGCTACAATTAATGTGGCCACCTACTTTGACTTAACTGTCTAATAGTTTAACCATAGACTCAAAAAGGAGAATTCTTTAATTTCTATTGTATAATAGCAAAAACAACATTTGATTAAGTGTGATAATATATTCATGTACAAAGGCAAGTTTTACTCAATATTAAGTTCTCTTAGAGAAAACCCTAGAGTGACAGTTAGAGAGATCAGAAAAGAGGGTGGGATCAAGGGCACCAGATAATAAAATGTTGTCTTCGATAATTTATAACGTAATTCTGCAAACTTTGCAAACGTGGCCATTCACATCATCTTTGTAGAAGAAGAGGCTTCTAGAAACAGTTTTCAAGGCTTTTACACTGCAGTTTCTGTTTTAGAGGTAATTTTTTTTTAAATATTATTACCTTTATTTATTAAGGTGATTAATCCACCTGCATTCTCTATATAAAAAGCGGCCTATGACCTGCAATGGGACTGTAACAGATTGGCGTTATTTTAATATTAATTATGAAGCTGATGACACCAAATACTCAATATACTCAAAATATGCTATCAAAACTGTTTACATAATATCTTAATTAATGAGTTTGCGTTAAAAGCCCGCCACTAACAAGTTAACTAACAAATCAGCTAATCAGCGCTCTTGCTACACAACAAACGCAACCCACCAAGTTGGTACAGCTATTAGGATTATCGTAAATATTGGGCATGGAGGGAAGTAGAAAAGAAGATGTGGCTATTCTAATCGTTAAAGGAGCAAAGGGAAGCTTTGAAGATTGCTAAATTTAAATTACTGATTAATTAGTGAAGCTTTGCTTTACTTGAGTTATTATTACTTCATGATCTCTGTATTAGAATTTACAGGTTCATCTAGTTACTTTAGTTATTTTTTTTGGGAAGATTATGGGTTCGCGGTGCTTCTGGCATTGCTGATAATGATAGCCTTAGGCAGCGGTGACCAATTATAAACACATTCATTCTCATAAAAATACAGGAGATTGTAAAATCACGAATAAATAACATTAGGTATGGCATATAAAGTTCATTATTACTGGAATTTTTCAACACTGCAGTGCAGTAATATTTCTTCGTCTTGTCAGGACAAACAATGGCTGACAAAGAATTAGACTTCTCCAATGTAAAAAGATAATCGTTCATTAAATCGATGCATCCTAAGCAATGAACACCACTATCTATTTACCGAAAACATTCAAATTGAAACCATTCGTTACACATCCATAATTTCATACTTCTACAACATCAAACGCTACACTATGTTTACATACGGACATCGCTTGTGTCTGTTTAGTATTATTCACCATTTGAACACAAAGATGGTTTGTAACACACTGATCTTGAGTTTTGAAGATATGACTAAAGTGTTATGAGTAGATTTCAAGGTTTTTATTTGAAGAATTATGAATTGGTTTTCTTGGTAGTTGACCTTGAATACAACATCACGCCGTAGGTCTGTTAGTTGGTAGGTTTAGGTACTGTAATAATAGGTTATTAAAACACGAGTGTGGGTTTATCACACGAGTGTTTTAATACTTAAATATATGCCGTTGCTTACTACATTTTATCTTCATTCTTACAGTTAAAATAAAACAAAAATGGAAGTGGAAATAATATATGGTATGGTATAAATTTTGATTCTTATTGCGCATGACTGCGCAGCACGCGCATCCATAGACAATGACATTATTTTTCTACATTAAGTCAATGAGCCCTTACTTTATCTTCACTCATACAGTTGAAATAAAATAAAAGTGGAAAAGGAAAAAATATGCAGTATGGCGGGCAATTTAGATTCTCATTGCACCATGATTGTCAATTTCAATGAGCCCAAGCGCCAATAAATTAAAAAGTAAAAGTGTGTTATTAAAATTAAAAAGTTATTTTATGATGCAGTTGTTTGAAAATCGAAGGAAAATGTTGAAGTGTAATGGTTTTTTTTTAATTTTACCTATCCACGTATATAAAGTACGTGTTTATGCAATATTTTTTGAATTCATATTTGGAACATTGCGTTGTGAGTGTAGATAATAGTTATTTATGCAACTGTTGTATAATAAGGGGTATTAAAACACGAATGTGGGTTTATCACACGAGGCGAAGCCGAGTGTGATAATAGTATCACATGAGTGTTTTAATACCTAATTATAACAGTTGCATACAAGACTTTATCCACACCCATGAAATGAATCCTGTATAAAGGTTCTGAAACCATAGGGTATTAATACTAAGCGTTCTTTTCAGCATTGAATAGAAGGTCCATAGGAATGAAGATTTGATTTTTTCTGATAATTCTTGAATAATAGCACATCTTCAGAAAATTATGTACTACTCTTTGATTTCCAATTCATGAAATTTTGGTACCTCTTTTCATATTGTTTTCTCGATTTTTCTGGCAATAATTGGTTAGAAATGTCCTTTGCTGCATTAGAAATATCTGGTGGTGTGTTATCAAAGCTTATGTCACTCATTTTTGTAAAGAACAAAATATTTTTTTTTTCAATACTATTATTGATTGTTATTACTGTCTCTCAAGATACAGGTTGCCCTGGTTGGTTGTTAGTTTGAGAAGCAGGGTTCATTACTTAAAATGGTTGCAATGAAATAATTCTTGCAATATAGCTGTACGTTAACTGTAATGTAACCTTTCTTTTTGCACCAATAAACATTTTATTATTATTATTTGGAAGTGTTTCAACTTCTCAGCTCTTAGGCTGGTTTAAGCTACATTTACGGGCCGAGACCAAGTAAATGCAGCGTGTGGTGTGTTATATTGAGGATGAATAATGTGGAGCTATTTCGTTTTCATCAATTTGCATGAACTTTCTAATAATTCGACATGTGTTCAAGATGGCTGCTTTTTGAAGGGTGATATAAATGTTTTCATTTAGATCAAGCAACTTCAGACTATGGAGAAGGTGATTCGGAATAACGCCTGTTGTTAAAAGAACTATTTCTTCCTTGAGTTCTGCATATTTACTAATTTTTTCTGTAATTGTTTTCTGTATATTATGTGTATTGGGAACAGCAATATCTATTAGGTAAGTGACTTTATTCATTTTATCCTGTAGGGTAATATCCGGTCTATTGTAGTTAATTGTCCTATCAGTGAGTATGGCGCGGTCATAATAAAGTTTATGTTTGCCATTTTCTAATATAGTTTGTGGCGTGTAATTATAATAAGGGGTGTTAGTGTCCTGTGTGAGTGAATATTTAACTGCCAATTTTTGATGTATAATATTTGCTACCTGATTATGTCTGTGTGTGTAATCTGTTTGCGTGAGAGTTGTGCAGGCTCCTGTATTATTATTGAACAAAAATGGCGGGATACGACGTAAATTCAAAAATTCGAATAAGCTTTTTTAAAATTACGGCGCTGTGGTAGTGAAACGCGCGTGCATGACAATGTTCTTTTTTTGAAATTCATAAAGATGCCATGACAATGTGGCTATTCGATGAGTAAAAAAGGAGTTGCATTATGCAATTTAGTACAACATTATAACACCCGTTTGGATGATATTATGGTTACTATGACACTGGCTGTTTTAATGTTGGCAATAAGCTAACTGTTTCAAGAACTTTTATAGAGGATTTATACCATGGGTGTAGATAAAACATATTATGAAGGTTGGATGCTGTAATAAACCTCAGTATTTAATTTGGTAGAATATTATTCTGGCTGCTTTTGAAGTCTTACGCTAGGATATAAATTGGTTGAATTATCATGCGGGCCCAAGGACCAGGCGTGTTAAACATCATGCCTTTATAATCCTACTTCCTAGTTTGTGAGAAGATGATGTATATTGTTTCTTCATCTAAAACCTACAAAACTTATTGATAAAACTTTATAGATACTTTTTATCCCAGGCGAATGTTCCCTTGAGATAATTTTCAGCATTCACGTGGATGAAACCGCTGGCAGAAACTACTTTTATCATAAAGGAAAAAAATCCAATCATAGCGCGAATACGACTGATATTAAATCCTCTCCCACAATTGCTTTACACGTGTTCCACAATACCTACCTTAACTCACCAACCAACATACTTCATACAAATAATATAAACTGTAGATGCAATACTGTCATACCCCTTGAAAAATAAAAGCTTGATGTCACGTTTATCTCGATGAGTTCCATTCATCATGGCGTGAAGCTATTTTCCATTAAACGGCACAAATCCAATGTTATTACTGTTGATCCAAAATCTATTAATGTTAGGCTATATTTAAACGTAGAGTTTATGAATGAGACAATGAATACCTATTTTAAAATCCTTACTTAAAATAATAATTCGTCATTCACAATGTGCCTCATCAGAAGGGTTAAATTCACCCAAAGAGCAGAAAGCTATGCTCGGAGTTTTCTTACGTGATCGAATCAGAAATGAAGACATCCGCAAAAGAACCAGGGCTACCGACATAGTTCATATAGTTGCTTTCAGAACGGATGGTCGACAGGGCCGAAAAGTTCAGAAGTGGCGAGTTTCTTTTCTTTCGTTAATTTCTGTCATCCAGAAAAAAATACGCTAGCAAAGATGAGGGCAAACACTTGTAAATACTAAAACTATCTTACTCTGTTCATAATAATAACAGCATCTTTAGGGTTCCGTAGTTAACAAGGAACCTCTATAGTTTTGCCTTGTCCGTCTTTCCATCCGTCCGCAGCTTAGCTCAGAGACTCTTAATACTAGAAAGCTATAATTTGACATGGATATACTTATTAATCACGCAAACAAATTGTTTTTTTTTTCCCTCCTGTACACGTAAAGTAGGGATGTTTTTTTTAATCTTTGAAAAGGTATCGTTGTATAGGCCATTCAAAAATGTTACGGGCCTGTGAAAACCATTTTCGATTCAGGGACCCGTTTGCGTAAAATTAAGCTTTAAATTGCGATTTTTTGTTAGCGTCAATTGTCACACCTAAATTGTTGCTTTTGGACATCATCATCATCATATCAGCCGAAAGACGTCCACTGCTGGACATAGGCCTCCCCCAAGCATCGCCACGTTGACCGGTCCCGTGCGTCTCGTATCCAGCGGATCCCCGCAAC
Organism: Orthosia gothica; assembly: GCA_949775005.1. Taxonomy (NCBI): domain Eukaryota; kingdom Metazoa; phylum Arthropoda; class Insecta; order Lepidoptera; family Noctuidae; genus Orthosia; species Orthosia gothica. The sequence continues at coordinate 10,436,935 of OX459047.1, read as the reverse complement.
ATTCACCAGGTCATCGGTTGCCTATGTCACCCGGGGATAGTGTAGCTTCCCAACAATGAAATAATTTTTGAAATCGGTCCAGTAGTTTGGGAGTCTATTCGGTACAAACAAACACACAAACAAACAAAGAAAAAGATATTACCTCTTTATAATATTGGTATAGATCTATCCGGTACCTTTGCGCGAATCAGATTCAGACTCGGCCTATTTTTGTTGACTTTCAAAGGTTCATTTCGAACAGATTCCTTGAAAAGAATTACAAAGAAAATCTATTTGTATCGCAGGCAATGTTATTTTAAAATCCAGATCCTGGAAAAGGCTATTTTTAAGCTCATCTTCCAACTCACAAACAGAAATAGCATTAACGTAGCGTAGTAAAACTGCAAATAGTTTCCAGATCATTTTGATAGCAATTAAATGTGTTAAGTCGAGAAATGAAGAAAAACATACAAGAGAGTAATGACTGTTTCTCCTTGTATAGTTTTATAAAGAGTTGTAAGGATATTTGGGTCAGGAAAGTCATCTTCTGTAGTCAAATGCTTGAGATGTATACCCGAAAAGTATTACCCTTATCAGGGGCATTTGTGTAAACATAGACGAAACCATCAGGTAAGATAGTGGTCTAGCGCGAGCTAAAAAATAATAAAAATAAAAACTATTACTAGTTATTGAAACTCTCGAGTGGTTTGAACCGAACGTGTAAGCGATACGCATTTCACGGCGCTTTAGACCTTGGTTTCGCAAATTCTAGTGTCACTGGTGCCGTTCCACTCGGAAGTGAACTTTTGTTTGTCATGCTAAAAATTTTTGTGAAGCATTAAAAATTTGAGCAACAAGCATTTTAACCTCCGCCTCAGTTCAAACACACCCGAATAACTGTTTTTTTATTATTATTGATAAGCTGGCGCTTGATAACTAGTTATACTACCTGAATCAAGTAGTATAGATAGTTATCAAGTACTAAGCGATGATGTGGTCGACGGTACCTACGCAAGGACGCTTGCCTAGAAATAACATATCCACTATTGACTTGAAGACCCCCTAGGTTGTAGCTATCGGGAAACACAGATTCCGGCAGGGAATTCCACTCTTTAGCTGTACGCATATTCCTTTCTGTCAGCTACATCGGCGCCTGACGCGCTGCAAATCAGTGCTCCACCCTCCCACCTTCTCAACATTAACACGGAACCACCGTCAGCCTCTGAAGTTGCGGAGGCAATCCGCTCTTTGAAGATAGGCAAAGCAACAGGACTCGACCTGATAACTGCGGAAATGCTTCAAGCCGACTTACCCACCGCAGTCGACGTCCTGACGCCACTCATTAAAAAGATCTGGATTGCCGAAGAACTACCAGACGAATGGAACAAAGGTCTTCTTATAACTGTTCCTAAGAAAGGTGATCTTAGCCAGTGCGATAACTGGAGAGGTATAACGTTGCTCTCGATTCCCTCTAAGGTTTTTTTGCAAGATCATCCTGGACAGTTTGTCGAAGGCCTTGGATCCTCTTCAACGCAAGAAGCAGGCTGGTTTCCGCTCGAACCGCTCCTGTCCGGACCAGATCAACACTCTCCGTATCATACTGGAACGGGCAGCAGAATTGCTGAGGGAGATTTATCTAACCTTTGTAGACTTCGAAAAGGCCTTTGATGCGCTGAAGTGGTCTAGTATCTGGTCCCGCCTACTGGAAATTGGAGTGCCGCCGAAAATAATCCGTCTGTTGCAGAGTATTTACAAGAAATATTCCTGTAAGGTTACTCATAACGGCCTCATATCGGATGACGTAACAGTGCACGTGGGTCTCCGCCAAGGCTGCCTCCTGTCGCCGCTCCTCTTCCTAGTCGTTATTGATGGAATTATGCTTCGCATCTACGATAACAGGCGCCGCGGCATAGAGTCGGGATTATTCAACGTCTTGGAAGACTTGGATTACGCCGATGACCTATGCCTGCTGAGTCATACCCACGCCAATATGCAAGCAAAGTTAAAAGATCTACGTCAGGAAGCGGCAAAAACGGGGCTCAAAATAAACATCCGGAAGACCCAGGAAATGAGAACTGGTGTGAAGAACCATTCACCGTTGCTGATTGGCACAGAGGCAGTGGAATGCGTCCACAAATTTACATACATCGGGAGTGTCGTGTCAGAGACTAGGGTAAGTGAAGAGGACATCGCTTCACGGATCGCCAAAGCCCGAGCAACCTTCGCGCAGCTGAGAACTGTTTGGCAATCGTGGAAACTGACCCGAAGGATTAAACTCAAAATCTTCGGGTCCAATGTCAAATCCGTGCTGCTCTACGGGTGCGAAACGTGGAAGGTCACAAAGGACATCTCACGCCAAATACAAGTCTTCGTCAACCGCTGTCTTCGTCGCATTCTCGGAGTTTACTGGCCCGAGACCATCTCCAATGTAGAGCTGTTGGAGAAATTAGAGAGCCCGATCGACCGCCAGATCAAGCGTCGCAAGTGGAGATGGATTGGCCACACGCTCCGAAGGGGTCCCGATCACATACCCAAACAAGCTTTGGACTGTAATCCCCAGGGGAAACGAAAGCGTGGCCGTCCCCGTCAAACCTGGCGTCGCACAGTGTTGGCAGAAGCGACGAGCATCGGAATGACATGGAGCGAGGTGAAGCGTGAAGCACAAGACCGATCGCGATGGAGGACATCTGTGGACGCCCTCTGCCCCATCTAGGGGTTATGGACATTAAGCCAAGTAAGTAAGTCATAATCTTTTCCTTTCCTTTTTTTTCCTTTTTCTTACAGTGAGTTGTAACAGAATGATAGTGAATGGAAGATTTTTCGCTAAATATTCTGGTGCCAATAACCGACTTGAACGTATCCGTATCTCTGGTATTCCCACCTTGAGTTGAATGTTTCCATCAAAGTAAACAAATTCCCCGTTATTACTCGAAGTTCAATTGCTTTTAAAATAACAAGTGTGCGTGTTTTTTTCCTTCGTTATTCCCCTATTTCCGAGAACACTATTAAACATACAAACATATGTTTCCGTTCTTATTTGCTTTGCATGATTTTGCTGGACATAGTATGAAAGACAGGTGAAGTTTATTTTTGTTAAAGAGTTTTAGAAATAGAGGTACCTGTTGTTCATTTACTCTACCGTAGTTACACAGTTTTTGCGAGCTTTAGAGTTTTAATGGTACGCTAGGAACAAATTTTGCTGAGCCCGGATATTGCTCTGGTGTTTTAGTCCGTCCGTTTGTTTTGTTTACATAAAATTAACTACTTTTTTTTTTTTTTTACTTTTAGCTTAGTTTTGGAAGCTTCATGGTGTGACGCAATTTAAATTGCTCAGAATCTTTTGTCAGTGTGTAAACCAACACAAAGACTAAAAAAAAACTGCGTCAAGACTGATAAAAAAGAAAAACCGCCCAAGTGCGTGTCGGACACATCAACGTTCCGTACCAAAGAAAAATCAACTTTTTCAATATATTGGTATTTGTTACTGAAATATACGTATTAATGAACATTATCACTAAATTTCAAATTCATAGGTCAATGGGCAGTTCTAAAATTCTTCGGAACAAAATTGTGTGACAGACAACAGACGGACAGACTGACGGGCAGACTGACGTATATACAGATACGTGAGTGACAGCAATAGGGATCTGTTAGGATCCTTCGGGTATGGAACCCTGAAAACTAAAAATTGCAGAATTTCAGGCAATGCAATAAAAGCTTGTAACATTTCGTTTTAAATTTGACTTTTATGGCTCAATGCAAAAATATCTTATCTTTTGAGTATCATCATCAGCCATAAAATGTTTCCACTGCTGGGTCACAGGCATCCTCTCTGTGAGAGAGTTATTGATGAAATGTGATAACTAGTCCAAAGTTATGGTTTGTATACTATGTGGATATCGTAATAAGTAAATGAGTTACTAAAATTGCTCTATCTTTAAGGGTGTAGTAATTTCACCCCTTATATGGATTGTTTTTATCAAAAAAAATAAGTGTATTTTACGGCCTTACAGTTTTATTACTACAAATCCGGACACATTGTATAAATGCCTTGGTAAAATACTTCTTGGTAGTTCTTTATGTTTCAAAAACAAAATTCTGAAAACTTCAATGTGTAATCAGATTTGATGATTTAGTTAAATCCATAAAATCTATACGTGTAAACATTTTAAGATGAAAATTGTAATCACGTTTTCTGAAAATGAATTCAATAATGTGTAGACGTGAAATTATTATTAAAAAACCGGCCAAGTGCGAGTCAGACTCGCACAGCGAGAGTTCTACAAATTTTTAGCTATGTAAATAAATCGCTCATGAGAATCGAGTCTCAATGATTTTCCTGCCCTTTCCGAGTATTTGATTGAGGGTCAAACTTAACTTTGTCGTTGGAAAACTGTTGTCCCATACATCGACATAGGGCGCGGTCCGGTCAGTAACTGAACATTAATTCTCGCCAAATTCCATGATTTGATCAGCGGCCAATTCCAAATAGGTTTTGAGACCTTTGATAGTATCAACATATGCGGCACAAATGAACGCAATCAAACGATACGGCATTTTTTGATTGCCACGACATTGAAAACAACCATTGGTTAGTAAAGGTCTACCAGAATCTCATGGCATTTTTAATTTTTTTTTAATTGTGATTTTCATATGGCAATGTCAATTGTCACCTGTCAAATCAAAGTACTTGATGTGTCAACCATTGCTGAAATTTTTTGATATTATCTTGAACATTTGTTATTTTTGTGAAAATGTCGAAAAACCCACTTCGATCTCAAGCGAGACATATTGTTTTCAATGTGTATCATAAAATAAGGGCCGAAGAAGGCGTAAATCAAACTCAATCTTTGATTTATAATGCGTCGTAGAGTGGACCGGTAAGTTGGACTAACTTGTTTTGATACTTTTAGTTTATTTTATATTTTTCTTACTTAATTTTTATTTCTTTCCATTACTATTATATGGTAATCGTAGGTCAGGGCACATCGAATGATGGCCGGAAGGAAATGGCAACAGTAATGTAACTGTTACTAATTCTTCGGCAAGATATTGATTTTAACGGAGATTGAGAATCTTTGACGTAAGAAAAATAATAAGTAATAATCTGCGCCCTGCAGTGGGACGTGTATATAGACGGGCGTTTTTGGCGAGATTTTGTCGAGTGAAGTGCGGTGGCTGTTAATATTATTTGCAAATTGATTCCTAGTGGATATTGTGATATATTATTGGTGTAGTTTTGTGTCTCAACTGTCTACGCAACTGGACAATTTGTAAAATCATTGACAGAAGCGATCTCGGCATAGTGGAGCGGAGTATTTTAGTGTAGTATTGACTGCCTCTGCAAAGCTTACTGGGAAGACTGACTCGATACAATTTGCTGCCAAATACTCCAAAAAACATTAGAATATGTTACATCCGCATTCTAAAGAATAAATATAGGATCCAAAACTCTTTCCAAAGACGTGGCTAAAAGGTCCTAGCAACCAGGCCATAAAACTTACATAAAAAAAGTATATATAGAGTGATGATGATGAATGACTATATAACATGATACATTTTATTATTTTTTACAGACTTTATACATAAAGAGATTGGTTTTGAATATGTTAAATGCCAATGAAAAAGAACCATTTTCATGGAGGGAGATGACATAAAACTACAAAGATACAAGTTTTTGAAATGCCAGTGGAGTTCATGGAATCGTATTCTAGTTTTCTAGTTCTGAATGAGGTTTTAAGAGTATGATTTAAATGATATATAATAAATTAGTACATAAATTAATATTCAATTGATTTATTTTTCCTATGTTAAGAACCCGATGTATAACAACATTATTCATACACATACCTATAATACTCACAGTGGATCCTTGTGTCCCTGAATTGGTTGCAAGACCCCGCGCAGTAGCTATTTTTGTGTCAATGTTGAAGGTGAAGATAGCATTGTATAACTGTCTCTTTCACTCGCTTATGTATGTCACATCGTCCTATCTCGCTTACTTTATGCAGTATACTCGATGACAAACTGTTTCTTACGCAATGGTTGGTAGGACCAAGTTCAAAGACACTAAGATCCGCTGTGACTACTATAATATAGGAGTACCTCATGTTCATTAATACTAAAGACATAAATAAAATTAAACAGTATCAAGATCGTTTAATCCAATTTCCCCAGTATTGCACTCAACAAATTTTTATTTCCACATTTGCCATGAGATTCCGGTAGACCTATATATTTAACCACTGGTTAAGTTAACTATGGACCACAAAACTAGGCCTTAGAAGTTAATTATTTCACACCTTCAAGAGATTGCGTATTTAATTTCAATTTAATACTTTCATGCTTGCCTGAGAAAAAGGTCTTGACCGACAACGGATTGATCCTATAAGGTTCTTTTTTTTAACGGAACCCTAAAAATGTAACCGATTAAAATATTCCAAACTTCGCCCCTAGTTAACAGTCAACGACTGAAAGATTTTAATTGCGTTTATAAGTTCAACATTGTTGAAATATTAAGTAGAAAATGTTTTAATATGGCCACCGCTGCAAGTTTTCAACTTTGTGGCAAACGTGCCAGGTTCCATTGTGGTTGCAAGTTTAGTTTTTGGTATTTAATTTTATAAGCTAAGTCAGAGCTTCCCAATCTTTTTTACATAGTGTATTTTTTTGCGACGCCCTTTTACCTTAAGCTGGGAACAAATAATCGGACGCGGCTGACGGACGTGGCTTACAGCCGCGGCTGATATGTGTGCACAGTCGTATGGGACGCGGCTGCCAGATCTCTATCAGAAGTCCGAACGCCCAAGGTCACGCCCGCGACTTACGTCCGATAGTTTGCACAATGTAATGTACATTCATTACCTAGATACTCTATAAGTCGCGGCTGTCAGTCGCGTCCGAAAGCCGCGTCCGATAATTTGTTTCCAGCTTTAGTATTGATTATTTACTGTTTTTTTCTAGTTGTTTAAAATTAATGAACATGGATCGGAAGTTTTGAAAAAGTTACGCTCCTTTCATTTTCTCAATTGATATGTAATCAATCTGTCTTCATCATCAGCCTATACAGCCCACTGCTGGCCTGTAATCTTTACTACGACTTAATTACTTCAACTGCAAAATAGCCAGTTTCGCATAAATAAGTATGTGCGACGCGACGTATCAAGCGGTACTAGGAATCTTCATTACCCAGAAATAGATAATCTTGGTATACATTACTCTTAAATTTAATTACATTGTATTTATTGAATAGTACCTATTAGTATTTATCGAGTTGTTTTTTATAGTTTCAGGCTCGTATATTTCAACATTCTTTCTCGTTCACGACGCCTGTGAGAGAGCATCACGACGCGACGGCCTGGGGTATCGCGACGCACAGTTTGGGAACCCCTGGGCTAAGTGGTTCATTAAAAGTAGTTATGGAGTTGTGTGAGATTTCAGAATTGCTTGTAAAATAATTGGGCCATAAAACCATTATTTAAGCCACCAAGCAGCATAATAATTTCTCTAAATAGGGTTATAAAGTCGCTGTCTGCCTCTCTCTGTCTGTTTCGCCGCTTATTTTTTATTTCTTCTAAATTACGTAATGGGTTTTGATACAGTATTCAATTACAGAAAGAGCGATAAGGTTTGTGTATGTTATTTGACCCGTGCGAAACTGGCAGGCTTATTACGTATGAAACAGCAATTAACAATATTTGCGCAGAGATTGTACAATCATCGCGCGAATATCGCTTTAAGTCAAAAAATTGGAAGGCATATTTTTGCAAAATAATTGGTCTTCAATCGCTAATCCGCATTATATATGAGCTATAGCCACACCATAATAATTTTACTACAGCACTGCTAACAATAAAAATCTATTAACTGAAATGTGCATTTATCGCAAGGTGATCGCGATAATTTCGTATTACGTATTGTTTTTGACAGCAGAGCGACAGCGATCGGCGAGCAAATGTGGCTGTCAAATTGCGATTACTTTTTCCCTTGTTGTTGGTCGATTGCCAATCGCTCGCTGATGGCTGAGTAGGTACAGAAGTTTTTGAGTTTTTGGCGGCTTTTTCCGTATGTTATTTTGTGGCTACTTTAATTATCCGCAAATAAGAATAATAATATAAGAATAGATATTATACAAATTCCTAGTGAATATTGTAAATGTAAATGACAAATTGGTGTTGTTTTGAGTCTCTAATGTCTACGCAACTGGACTATTTGTTAAATCATTGAAACAGAAGTGATCACGGTAAAGTGGAGGATTTTTTTATATACAGTATAAAAAAATCCTGTGTTGGCTACCTCAGCGAAGCTTATATGTTTACTACTAAATACTTACAAACACATGAGAATGTGATAAGTCCGCAAAAAGTATCTTCTATTATATATTTTTTTTATATGGCAAACACCGATGTCGACTATTCTGCCAATGTCTAAATTAAATTTAAAAAATCTTTTTTACGTTTCATAGCTCAAATACGAGATAATGTAGTCTACTAAGTGATGTTCTAATGCGTTATCGATTTAATTTTTAAAACAATCGACAATTCGAAGAAATTTTAATTAATTTTACACATTGACATACATGTAAATAAAATGCAAATATCAAATTTTCACTGCCATATTTACTTTACACAAATTCTTTACATCTGCGAATATTAATTTAACGGCATATTGGAGCTAAATAGTAATCAAATTGACTATTGTACAAAAACAGCCTCCACGAAGTGTTGCTCTTTCATAAGCTGGTTAATTCATCAAACGATTCATTTTATAAATCATCGGACAGATAAAATAGCTTCTGATAAAAGTGACTGTCAAAAAAAAAGACTTTACTTAAAGGCCTCAGTAGCCAGGTCACTAAATTGATCGCGCAATAATTGTACAATTATTGCTACTTGCTGTTCCTTACGTAATAATCCCGCGGTACGGGTTTATTTTAAACTAAGTCTAACTGAGTATGTGGTGTTGAGATCGCGTCAAATAATACAGGTTTTCAGGCTAAAGTAGAGTTTGACAAATACTCAACTTCAAATTTATACTCCTGCTTTCTGAATTATTACTATCCGACTGCTGAAGGAGGGTAATGTGTTTATCAGTCTACGTATGTAGTTCCGATTACAAAAAATAATTTAGCCTATAAATAGTTACACTTTATCCGCGATCCATAAGCTTTGTTTTATACCGAAAAAGTGTAGGGTACTTTTGGGATATACCACGGGAACAAAGCTGCGGGTATTAACTAGTTGGTCCATTATAGAGTACAAATAAAGCACCTAACGCTAATAGTTCAAGCGTTTCATAAGCGCGCAACATTAGACGCATATCTAGGCATCACTTTTTTTTAGTGGGCAATGATATCCAATGACTTCTCCCGCTCTGGGTGAAGCGAGAAGGCGTGTCAGACTTTTACTGACTATATCCCACCCGTGTCCCTTCAGTTGCTCAAGCAACTGAAAGGACACGGGTGGGCTCAAGCCAGGGCCGCTACCCGTTACTCGCCGTCCGCAAGCCCTAGCCTGCGGTGGCCGGGAGTCATCTTGCGACTCCCGCCCGGGACGTCTCCTGCGGTGGCTAGGAGTGCGAGGGTGTCCCCGTTGCGTCTCCCTTACACGTTCCGCCTCCTCCTTCACGAGATCTATACACCCCTCGTGTCTCAGGTAACCGCACGTAGTCGTTATGCGGTTCAAAAGAATCTAATGACACTTACGTGAACATACACTGGCGTGAATGAACTTTTGTGTATCTCTTCGCGCTGAAGCCAATTCGCACTAAATCAGACTTTGACATCCGCGCAAGTTTCTTTCGTGGAAAAGTGTTTTACACAAAAAAAAACTGCTAAAGATTGATAAGAAAACTGGATTATCAGATATTGAGTCTATCAGTAGTGAATGTGTTTATATAATCCCAAATATACCTGCGTCTAGTGTCCTTTTCACAGTCTGACCAAGGTAACCAACCTCAGTAAAAATGCATACCATACTTAGATGATGAATGATGATACGGGTGCAGTAAAATAACGCGTTTTTTGCGGTGATGGGGCTGCCCCGATACTGTCTATAGCGCCTCAGGTATGTTCGCAAAGGCACACTCCGATGATTTCACGCGGGTTTACACAAGCGCAATGCATCTTTGGTGTGTAGGATACGGGCCAGTTATGGCGATGATCGCGGCAAGGTTGGACTGCCCTTTCCTTCAGCACTGTTCTGACAGACATGTCACTGTGCCAGTGCTGGAGTGAAAGTACTAATACTTTTAAATTTTATAATTTTTATTTTAATATATTTCATTTTTATTAAATTTTGAATCTAATGTAATTTATTATATTTTGATTTGACATTACCTATTTTATTTTGATTTGACTTCACTTGTAACCTGATTTGATAATTCTTTTAAAAGAGCTTTACTTAACTGATGTTTATAATTAATGTAAATGGGTTTGAAAAGTGACCTGAATAAACTTTATTTAATAAACGTTGCTTAACATTGAAGATTGACCCGTGTAGGTGTAATAACCTAGCCACGAGCGCCTTTCCTTTATTCAATGGTCTTCAACCTACATAGTAAAGTACAAACTTCGCGGGATATTTTCCTTAAAATACAAAGGAAAGATATGCCGCAAACTTTTGGATCTCTCCTCATACCAAATATCACTTTCAGTATTTTTTTATCGTCAATACTACTATCTCTCCTGATGGTTATCCCACAGTTCCTATATACAGTTATATCCTCATTAGTTTTGAATGAAAGAAAGATATTTATTCGACGACAGTTCATGAGTAAGAATCGGTTTCTAATTGAGTATTTGGATTTGACAATGTGTCAAATAATACAGGTTTTCAGGGTAAAGTAGAGTTTGACAAATTCTAAATTTCAAATTCATACGCACGATTTCTGAATTATAAGTTGAACTTGAGTAATTGTCAAACTGTAGCCTGATAACCTGTCGAACTTTGGCATTAAAGTAGGACATGTTTGACATGTTCTTAACACCATTAATTTACTCATTTCAGAAAACGGCTTGGGCAGATTTCGGAATTGAGTATTTTTCAAACTATACTTCAGACTGAAAACCTGTCAAAATTTGGCACTGCAGTAGGTTTTGCCACGTTCTTAACCTCAATCACTCAATTCAGAAATCGGTCCTTAATCTAGGAATCAGGGGAAAGTTCAACTAACGACCCATATTCTATGGTGTGAGTGCCCTACGTCTGACCTCAAACACCATGTCACTATACCTCTTTACGTCAATGGGATCCCATTGTCAGGATAATGGCCACCTTAATTTGATACCTTCGTCGGGCATTGTATTTCTGCTTATCTTCACGCTCTATTTCCTTTTTAGGATGAGTAGGGACTAATGTGATATTTTGGCAAAAACTGGAGGATTTTATCTTAATGTGTGAAAAGATGTGTGTATTAAATACTTTATATACTGGGAAATTTACTTTTCAATAAAATTAAATTGATACACGTAAAAACAGAAACACGTATTGCAATTGTTATCATGCCAGTTACTTGCTTAGCACTATCTTACGGTCAAACTATTATTTTAGTGCCAAAAGTCTGCTTTATATCATTTTGGATCTTCTGGAAATCAAATCCTGACTCTCAAATTAAGCTAAAAATGGCGAGATGGGAAGACGAAATTTTTGCCTTAGCTAGTTTAACCTAGATGAGGAGCAAAGGAACGTTATGATTGGCACATGAAAACGAGGCTTACACTCAGCAGTGGGCGAAGTCGGGTTATGGATGATGATAAACCAAGAATTATATTAAGATGTCATTAAATATGAAATTGTTATTACCGGTAGGCAACATTGTATTTCTTTATCATGATACTCGGAGAGAAGCTATAAATTAAAAGACACGAACTGTCTGGTTGTCAATGTCAGGGACGAACTATCACTGATTGCCATATACAGGTCTCCATCTTTCTATAATATAAATAACTTCTGCGAATCTTTAACAAAGCTGATGGAGTTGTGTAAGGCCACTACATGTGCTATTGTAGGGGATCTGAACATTGACATCAAACCTGACTGCACTGACAGACGCGCTTCTGAATACCTTGACTTAACCGACCACTATGGGTACTTTTCGGGGCACACTTTGCCTACACGAGGTGACAACTGTTTGGATCATGTTATGCTTAAAACCCAGAAGTCAGCTACTGTTATTGTATGTAACACGGGCATAACAGATCACGAGACGGTTATCCTAGGCATTCAAAGAGAATCAGCTAGGGCCAGAGTTGAAAAAACCGGCCAAGTGCGAGTCGGACTCTCACACGAAGGGTTCCGTACCATAATCGCAAAAAACGGCAGAAAAAACATGTTTGTTGTATGGGAGACCCAATTAAAAAAATATTTTTTTCTGTTTTTAGTATTTGTTGTTATAGCGGCAACGGAAATACATCATCTGTGAAAATTTCAACTCTCTAGCTATCACGGTTCATGAGATACAGCCTGGTGACAGACAGACAGACAGACAGACAGACAGACAGACAGACAGACAGACGGACCGCGGAGTCTCAGTAATAGGGTCCCGTTTTTACCCTTTGGGTACGGAACCCTAAAAACGACACGCACGAATTGACCATATACAATTAAAAAAAGACATCGAAAATGAGTCTTGGGACTGGCTTCTTGAACAGACCGATGTTACTATTGCATTTGTTTTTTTTTTTTTTTTAAACAAAAAAAACGTTGCCCCACACTAGGAATTTCTTCCTGTATCGTGGGTGCGTTCACAAACATATAAACTCACATTCACAACACCCAGAGCCTGAACAACTATCTGTAGGTCATACAAATATTTGTTCCGTGCGGGAATCGAACCCGCGACACGCAGCGCAGCAGTCAATCGCTCAACCACTGCGAGACACTTTCTGGTAAAATTAAACAACACACCACTAACCGTGTCTGCCGTGGCTCAATGGATATTATCAAGCCATGGATAACAAGAAACCTCCTAAAGTGCATAAGACGCCGTGACTTAATGCACATTAACGCAAAGAAACAAAAAAATCGTGACAATCTTGTCATCCAACATGAATATAAGAAATATCGAAACTACTGTAACAACATATTATCAAATCTAAAACAAGACCATGACCGTAAACTTCTTATGGAAACAAAGGGCGACTGTAAAAAGCTATGGTATGAAATCAAGAAGATTTGCAACATTAAAAGTAAGAAAACCGGCAAATCTGAGCTTGTGACCAACAGCGACAACCCCGTTCCCACATTAAATAAGGTGAACAACTATTTCTCAACTGTTGGCAAAAAACTTGCATCAAAAACACTCAGTCTATTAGGCTTAACTGAAACTGACTTGGCCCGTAACAACGAACAATACAGTACTATAAACACTAGCCCAAATTCGTTTTTCTTTACTCCGACTGATGAAAAAGAAATATTTTCAATTATCTCCCATCTTAAAACTGCGTCAGCGTCAGGTTATGATGGCATTAACAACACCTTTTTAAAACAATGTGCACATGCTCTGGTCGGACCGATTGCTTTTCTGTGCAACTTAAGCCTCAGTACAGGTAAAGTACCTGATTGCATAAAGATTGCCAATATATGCCCGATATTTAAAAGTGGAGATCCAATAATCCCTTCAAACTATCGTCCGATTTCCCTGCTGCCATCTCTTTCAAAAATCCTTGAGAAAATTGTAAACAAACGACTTCTTGCATACCTAGAACAAAACAGATTATTGTCGGACAATCAATACGGTTTTCGGGTTGGTAGGTCCACGGAGGATGCAGTAACCAACTTAGCCGATTTTATAACCCTAAATTTAGGTCAGGGACGGGCATGTACTGGCATCTTCCTGGACCTGGCCAAAGCATTTGATACAATATCTAGGAAAATCTTGATTTAAAAAATGTCGCTTCTGGGAGTTCGTGGCACTGCCCTGGTCATTGAGATATGAGGTAAACCAACCTCATATCTCAATGATCGAACACAAAAAGTAATGATAGGGGAATACTCTAGCGACCCAAACTCAGTGCAATTTGGTTTGCCCCAGGAAAGCGTGCTGGGACCTACCCTATTCATCATATACATAAATGGACTATGCGCCATGAAAATCCCTCAAGCTAAAATTTTTACATATGCTGACGACACCGCAATCGTATTTCATGGGAAAACTTGGGATGATGTTAAGGTCTCGGTTGAAAGCGGGGTTAAAGCTATTTCGAACTGGCTGAAACATAATCTTTTAACATTAAATATAGAGAAAACAAAGGCAATCAACTTTGCCATCTCGAAACGTTCTGCCCCAAACTCGGTAACGTGTTTGCAGCTGCACTCCTGTTCTAGCTCAGAAAATTGTACTTGCCCATACATTGAACAAACAGACTCGATTAAATACCTGGGAGTCTTTGTAGATAACCGTTTGTCATGGTCCACACATCTGACTGCATTAAGAGGTAGGGTTCGAAAGGTGCTCCGTGTCTTTAAGCAGCTGGGTAAAATTGCAGATGACTCAGTTCTAAAGATGATATACTTCCCTCTCTGTCAATCAGTCCTTAACTACTGCATAATAGCATGGGGTGCGGCTGGTAAATCATCGTTAATAAGGGTTGAAAGAGCTCAACGAGCTCTGCTTAAGGTTGCCTACGGAAGACCATTCCGGTACCCCACTAACACACTATACACCGAAGTGGGAGTTCTTCGAGTCAGACAGCTTTATGTCCTATCTGTCACTCTGAGATTTCACAAAACCTCCATGTGCACTTGTATTCTGTCAAGTCGAAGGGTACAATGGGAAAAGGTTCAATGCCGTAAAACAATCGGTAGAAGGTCATACGGTTTTATGGGACCGCACATTTACGCAAAACTCAACAACCAACTCAAAATTCTGCAACTTACTCAAATTAAATGCAAAATTGCGGTTACCAAATGGCTTCTTACTCTGGACTATGATATGACCGAAAACTTAATAAATAATAATAAAAAAAAGTTAATTTGATAGGCACTAATGCATATCTCTATTTATATATTTATTATTCTATATCACAAACTATCACTTAATCATATACATTCTCAGGTATAATAAATTGACACACTTGCAACACCAACACACTATCTTAATTCATACACCCGCACAAAGACACACTATCACACATACACACACCCAATCACACATACATACACATCATCACAATCACACACAACATAGGTACATGCATAACTTACATACATACTTGGTTATATACTTTTTCTTTTAGTTTTAGCTTTTTATTTTATATTCCTTTTATTGCAAAATTACAAGTAGATTAGATTAAATTAAGAAATTTATTGTATCGTTTTATATATTACTGAACAGCAATTAATGTAAACGGAACGAAGGAGCCTGGATCTCACGACACAGGGAATCCTAGTGTGAGTTCCAGGAAGCAACGCATTTGAATGTAATTTCTTAACAATAAAATTATTCTTATTCTATTCTTATTCTTAATTATTAATCTTTATCATCATAGAATAATCCCGGTAATATCTGCTAAAACCCGCCAACTTTGGGTATGCAGACGACAGCACTGATGCTGAGAGATACGTAACCGACGCGCGCGCTACTGGGCCCCAGAACATGTCTCTCCGGGAGGCCATGGTTAGGCGCTTGAATCTGTCCTTGAAGGCAGTCTCCGAATGGTTCAATGTTGCCAAGACCCAGGCGTGTCTTTTTGCGTTAAAAGGAGACAATACCACCCGGCTCCTTCTTTCTGTGGTGTGACCGTGCCGATAACAGAATATCTTGAGATTTCTTTGCGTTACATTGACGTCGACCTTTTGGTCCATTCATTGAGGCTAAAGTACAACTGGCTGCCAAGAAGTTGGGGATCCTTGCAAAAGTGAAACGTTACTTCACGCCAGAACAGTTGCTCAACTCGTATCAAGCGCAAGTTCAGTCATGCATGGAGTATTATACTGCTCTCATCTCTGGGACGGATCTGCCAGGTACCAGCTGGATACACTAGATTCGATCGAAAAACGGGCCCAGAGGCTCATTGGCAATGAGACACTGGTCGAGTCTAGGTTAGGTCTAAGTTGCCAGTCTGACGGTTTTTATCGGTTACATTTCGGGGCATGTGCGTTGCATTTGCATGAACTAACTCCTCCTAGCCCGTTCCATCATTAGACTACAAGACGTACGGCGATGCGTCATCGGCACAAGGTGGACATCCTATCCATGCACACCAAACGATTTGGGAATTCTTTCATTAGGCGTACAGCTTCGGAGTGGAATTCCCTAACAGAGTTAGTATTTCCTGACAACTACAACCTGGGAGTCCTTAAGTCAAGAGGGAATAAGTTTCTTCTAGGCATGTGTGCTACATCGTCGACAACATTATCGCTTACCATCAGGTGAGATAGTGGTCAAGCGCTAGCCTATCAATAATAAAAAATAAAAACTGCCCATAAATGTCAGCCATTTTCGGTTCAACATTTTACTAGCTCTTACATAGAGTACAGTCAGATAAATTATTAGTTTATCAGCTTAAAGTTGAATATCAGTTACAAGTCAAGAGGTTCTAGACAAAGTTGACTTTTTACGCGACTACGGTGAAGCTAAAAGGAAGGGTTATGATTTTAGCAGTCTATGTATGTTTGTATGTTTGTATTTACGTATGTGCTTCCGTAGCGCCTAAACTATTCATCCGATTTTGACGAATAAGGTGTCAATCGATTCGTTTTTATGACCCGGGTAAGATAGATAAGAAAATGATGTACTCAGGTTTTCAAGCTTGTTTCCAATCGCTATCGCGCCTCTTTCTTTCATATAATGTCACTTGTCTAGTTCTGGTCTTGTCAATTTACTGAGAATTATTGTTAAAAGTGGTAAACAATTAGATGCCTTGAATTCACTATGAATAATAATGTATCTCTCAATCACTGTCTGCCAACTGTAATTTGATAAATTGAAGACAAGGCCAATCCTTTAAAGATTTCAGATCAACGGTCACAAAGGACCATTTTCAAATAAATGAATAATACAATATTATTCCTCCTAATATATATATATATAAATGTGAAAGTTTGTTTGTTCGTATTTCAGTCACACAAAAACTAATTGGATGTAAATGAATTTTTGCACACAGATACTTCATAACCTAGATAGAGATACATAAGATACTTTTATCCAAATAAACTCGATATAATGAAACTTAGCGATATCAAATATTTTAACTTTAAACACGGGTGAAGCCTCGGGCAGCAGTTAGTTAATGATAAAATATTATTTCACAATATATCTAACTGTTAAACTTTTGTCACTTTAGTATTTCAAACCTTAGATATTTAACAATACAGTTGAAATTAATAATCGCAATGGCACCATTGAAGTAAATTCAGAAAGTCAACAAAGTGGAATAAAAAAAAACTGTGGAATAAGAACAACCACATTGAACTAATACATTATAATATTATTATGTCTCAATTTATCATCCTCATCATCGTGTTTGCATTTCAGATCGGATTGATAACCTTGATTTGTTTTACGGTACCTTTTGCGAAGAAAATTATGCCTTTCTCAAAGATATGCTTAGGCTTTACCGATTGTTATGGAAACAGGATTAATTTTATTGAGTTTTCCTCTTGAGTGCACTTTGGTTCCCAGAAACAAATTTGCACTCAAGGGATTATGCTGAAAACTCAAAAACTTTGAAGACTATTCGGTTGCGAGAGCGAGCGAAGCGAGCTCGAAAAGTTTGCCTCAGCTGAGCTCAGCTCAAGTTAGATTTTCAAAATTTTAACAACCTTCCTCGGGCAGAATATTAATGTATATATCAGTCATTGATTTATCTAGAAGATATAGTATGGCAGCCTCAATAACTAGTGATGCTTGTAATAAGATATGGCTCTTATTATGACCATTGGGTGCCTGATCAAGTGCCACGAGTGAAAAAAATCTCTCAATTAGCCGACCTCTGTCATTTATTTTTCATAAACTCAAGAAATTGCCCTCCTTTGCCCATCCTTCCAAGAATGATGGCAATTTATCTATGTCTAAGTAATATAACAAATTAAAATATAGGGTAAAATATAGGTTATAATCTTATAGGTTGCTCGGAATTTTTGCCTGTAATGTAAACTTCAGGACGTAAAGAAAAAAATACTTGAAATCTTTTCGACCTGGAAAAAAAAGCAAGAGGAACGCCTAACTAAATTTTCGGCCGACCAAAGCTCTTGTCACTCTAAGCTGGTATCCGAAATAGCCGAAATGAAACTGAAAAATATAAGAAGTTCAACAGCGACATCGTAAAATCTATTACATTCATTAGTGAGCAGTATGATGACATGGTGAAGCAAGTTGATGTTTGAAAAAAAGATTACCAAGCCTGCAGAGACCACATAAATATTTTCTAGACTTCATTTGGTTTCCTTATATCTCTGTGATAGAACGCAAGGAGTTGTGCTTGAAAAATATTATAGTGCCCCAACTACCGTACATTTCGGTGCTCCCCAGGATAGCATGCTGGGTCCCAATCTATTTATAATTTATATAAATGGAATTTGCAGCTTGGATATTTTCCCACATGCAAAAATTTACACTTATGCCGATGATACCGCGATTGTTTTCCATGCGAAAACATGAAACTAAGTGTAATGTGTGGTTGAGAGCGGTGTAAAGGTTGTCGCTAATTGGCTACAATATAATCTTCTGACGCTAAATATAGAAAAATCAAGGCAATTCACTTTGCTTTTGCCGAACGTACTGCCCCTAACAGAGTTTCATCTTTACGGCTGCATTCTTGTATTAGCACCGACCAGTGTTCTTGCCCTTACATCAACTAAACTAATTCTTTTAACTATCTAGGAGTGATAGTGCATAAGATATTGACATCATCTACACACCTTAGAGCTCTAATGGGCAGGATCAGAACAATTCTGCGTATATTTAAGCAACTGGGTAGGGTTGATGATTATGTCCTGAAGATGATTAACTTTTCACTGTGTCAATCCGTTCTTTATAATTACTGCATAGTAGCTTGGGGCAATGCGGTAATACCTCACTAATTAAAGTAGAATGAGCTCAACGTGCTCTACTTACTACTGACTATAGACGACCGTACCGATGTCCCACAAATAAACTTTATACTGAGGTGAGTGTTCTTAGGATTAGACAGCTTTACATACTTTCTGTCGTCCTCAGATTTCATAAAACTGCCTTGAGCCCTTGTGTAATTTCATGTCGAAGGGTAGGTTGGAATAAAATACAATGCTGCGAAAATATTGGCAGAAGGTCTTAAGGTTTTTGGGACCACCCACTCATATACGCGAAAGTCAATAAATCTTTACAAAATACTAAAACTAACACAAAAAAAATGCAGAGTGACGGTAACAAACTGGCTTCTTACATTGGACTACGATAAGACAGAAGGTCTCATGGCTTAGTAAAAACTCACAGTATACACATTGACAATTCATAAATATACACGTGCACCCACTAGGTAACATACAGACATTCTCTTATAACAACTGACACAAATCACATCACCTTGCATAATTATACTCTTCTTCACCTTTTTTTAAGATTTAACATTGTACCTTTTATAAAAATTGTTAACGGAGCGAAAAAGCCTGGCTCTCACAACACATGGAATCCTAGTGTTCAATCCACTTGAATGTAATCTTATCAAAATAAAATTTGGTGATAATGTTTATTATTATTATGTTTTACTAACAAATACCAATATATATATCTATATATTTTTAGTTTCAGATTGGTTGCTCTTGAATTTAGTGTAGCTCAGAGATGACAGAAATAAATTCGACGATGGAAGGAGGTTACCTAGAAGAAGCCTGTTTACTCTAACTTTAAAGAGATTCGGGTTGAATGCGTCCGGAACACTGACGCAGGCAATGAGATCCACTTTTTTGCTGTAGGCTAATTGATGGACATTTGGAAGCGCTCTGCAAAATGGTGGAATGGCAACTAGGCAAGGATGGTAACTTGCAGAGCGTCTAGATGTCCGATGGTAGAAGGATGGCAGATGAGGTCGTAGAGTTCTTGAACACACTACAGATATTCTGCATTTGGTACGGAGCCCTAAATATGTCCTACACGCACTTGGTCGGTTTTCCAGTTCAAGGTTTTGCAGCCGGAGTTTGGAAGTTGGCTATTTGACACCTTCCATGCTTTGGAAAGCACATTAACCCGTTGGTCTTACACTGGTTCTATATAGGTTGAACTACGCTGACACTGTGTATGGACCGCGCATTTTAGCTCGTACAGATAGGCCCATACAAAGGATACAAAACGCGTGCGCTCGGTTCTGATACAACATTCCTGGCAGAAGTTATGTAACATCCTTTCTCAATAAACATTATCTACTAAAAATTAAGTCCAGGTGCAAACTAAACTTGGCATGACTTCTGTTTGGAGTGGTTTAATATATGCGGCTTCCATAGTTTGGAATAATATTCCCCACCACCGATTAGAACAACCCACACAATGGACACATTTAGGAGACGTTTAATGCAATATGTAGTGGAAGCGCTACGTATACTGGATATGGCCGCACTGAATGCCTCAATAATATGTCACATTAGCCTATGTACCCACAACTCATTTACTGTCACACTCACCTTTTTTATTGTTATATAGTGTACCTGTATTTTTATTGTTTGTAATATACACGTATTACCCATCTATTTTATCTATTATATGAGTAAGTACTTGTTTCACATACATTTTGTCAATCAAAACTGCTTTTCGGACGTAAAGCATCCACCACGTCGGTCACAGGTCCAGTTGAAAACCAGCGTCAGGCACAGGTTGCTCAAAATTTTGCTGAACTGGTCCTATTTGGCGCAGCCGTTGGAACACACAATGTTACATTTAAATATTGTTTTCTATCTTTTTGATTGTTGTTTAGTTTTAGGTTTTATTTTTTTTATGTTTATGTTGTGTGCTTTAGTGGCTTGTGACAAATAAATGTGTTTCTATTCTTTCTTTGATATATCTCCGGTCGTGTCAGATTTAGTTCCATCAGACTATGAGAGAGTGAGAACAGAGAAGGCTCCTGCGTTTGCGCTTACACTTGTACACTATAATATCCTTCACGACATGGCTGCTCTCCACTTAAGCTACGGTCACAGCTAGGCACTCGTAGCGAGAACTCGCTGTATGAGACAGGTTATTCGCCGCGATTAGAATTGAGCTTGTTTGAATTGTCGCTATGTGTGACAGGATACTCGCTGTGAGTAGCCATTCCACTCAACGCGCCGCTCTAGACTACGCACCCGTGCATTTGTCGAAATTCTCGATTAGAACTCGCTGTTTGTGTGCCGAAGCGAATTGTCACTGCGTGTAATATTTGCAGCGAGTATTCACTGTGTGTGACAGTAGCTTTACATTGTCCGTAGTCACTGAAATTTGAACTATATAATCTACCAAGTAGAAACACTAATGTAATGACTCAATTAATCTTGCAATTATGGCGCAACCTATTCATGAATAATATTGAGTCAGAATCATTACTTCAGCCGATTAATGTTCACTGGGTAGATAATATGCGTTTGCATACAGAATACCATGCAAGCTTCAAATTGGAGCTCTGCATTTCACAGTTCTGATAAACCCCAGTCCGAACCATCTAAAGCCGGGGTCTACATTAATATGTCGTATTGTCTCGTGGCGTGGGATCCACTAATCTGACGATTCTGTTCCAGCCTACGTCTAACTCAAAGAGTTTTGTAGCCAATCAACTGTGTCAGAAGGCGCCACGATACGACACGATACAATAAAGCTATTATTTTACCGGACTGTCGAAGGAGTGTAGTGTGTTATTAGTCTTTAAATTTTCCTATGTGGCATTTTAGAGACCAAACGCGTTGGCCACTTTTGATGATATTTATGCTACATTAAAATTGGAAAATAGGAAAATCGCAGCTTTTGGGCGCCATATTGTGTGGGTAATTTGTTTGTAATTCGAAAAAAAAAATTGAACTAAAAGTTATGAATACAAAAAGTAAAATCTAAAAACTCGACTGAAACAGACGTAAACCAGAATAAAATCATGCTGTGCAGTAGGAGGATACATCTGGTTTTGGTCAGCCAGCTCGCGAATATGTATCCTTCAACTGCACAGCATAATTTTCTTCTTGTTTACGTCTTTTTAGTTCGCTTTAAATTAAAAATCTTCTGTTTCAGACAAAGTCCATAGGGTTAGTAACAATTTACTTAAAAAAACAATTTGCTTTATAAGCAGCTGGGATTTTTTTAGATAACTTTTCAATTATGATAGGCTTGTGTTTGACCACCACCTCACCTGATGATAAGCGATGATGCGGTCGAAGGTGGAGCTCGCTCGTGTAGAAGTAATATGTTCTTAAAGACCCCAAGTTGTAGCTATCAGGAAACACAAGCTCCGGCAGGGAATTCTACTCTTTGGCTCTACGCACCGTTTTTATGAGACATTTAAGAGTCCAATACATGATACAAAATACTGAAATTGGACTTCTGTATTTAATTTAGTACACCACGGGACCTAACAATGTTTGACCTCGTTAATCAAAGCTTTAGATTTCAGTAACATTTTGTTTTGACGGAACTTCCAGGAAGGTCCTATTTCATAATTTTATGAAAATTCTGTAAATTATTCCCGTAATCATTTTGTGATCTAGGATACGTCAGAATATGATTGCGGATAGAAAATGAGCCATCATCACTCTAAATTGTTTTGTAAATTAAAATCACTTTATCCCTCCTGTCATTCTTTGACAGTTGTATAAAATGATAATTATAACAAGGTAAATTGAATCTACTGAACAATTGATTTTCTTAACTGGCCTACGTCGTCTTTGCCCGATTTATTTTGTGTCAACTTTCAGTCGCACCGAATGCAACTGCGTATCAATATTTTACTTGGAGCGTCTGCCTATCTGACCTCCAAAATCCAGTAACTGGGTAGTACGATATTTCCCTTTAGCTAGTCTGGTGTCAGATTTCCTGGTTTGTGAATATCCGTAACGTCTGTCAAAGATCTTCAAATGACAGCAAAGAGCAATGGCGTAAAGTGCTTGCCGAGGCACGGAGGAATCTCGGTAAATATCAAGATGGTCACCCATTCACGGATCGACCTCAACCTAAACCTCGGATAGCGGCGATGCTTAAACTTGAAGATTGACCCGTGAGGCTCTTATTATTTTACCACCAGCATTTTCATTAATTTCCAAACTGTTTTTATTATTTTATTTTTATTTGACGAAAACGAACATATTATTACATACTTATAAAACATGACCAACTACGTACTGTTGTAAGATCGGAGTAAACAAAAGGCTTTATCGCGAATATAGGAATTTTGTTCCTATAATATTTGAAACAAACACGCTTACGGCCTATTAGCCGACGTCATGGGAACAGAATATAATATAAAAATATATTCGACACAGACACATTAAGACAACAAACACAAAGTGAAAGAGAAGAGTATTATTTAAAATATCACTGTAAAAATAACGCGCTTAGCGTACTATTACCGAAAGATTTACCAACTCAGCAAATGCTGAGATGGCACTATTACATTTTTTTATGGCCGGTTTTTTTATTACATTTAAAAAAAATCGGCCAAGTGCGAGTCGGACTCGCGCACGAAGGGTACCGTACCATTAACCCAAAAACGGCACTAAAATCACGTTTGTTGTATGGGAACCCCATTTAAATATTTATTTTATTTCGTTTTAAAAAAAATACTACTGTCTAGCTATCACGGTTAATGAGATACAGCCTGGTGCCAGACCGACAGACGGACAGTGGGGTCTTATTAATCAGGTCCCGTTTTTACCCTTTGGTTACGGAACCCTAAAAATGGTAAACGAGCATTTCCTTTCACTATAATTATTCTTCTCCTTTCTCTGTGATATTTTTTAGTATATAATGTAATAAATGTATTTATGTGCTTTACGTTATTATGTCAAAGTATCGTTCAGTCCATGCAAAGGTTGTCTGTAAGATATTGCCCTGTGTGATAAGACCGCCCATTGTACACTTGCTTTTATAAATATTTTTCATGTACATATATTTATGAGGTGTACAATAAAAATATAATAAACGTGCAGACCTGGTCGGAGGAAGGAAGTTTAATCCAGTAAAATGCTGGTAGGGATCTTGACAGTAATGCCGGGATTGTCCTGATAGCCGTGGTATACCACTTCACTTCTCAAGTACTTATCGCCAAGAGGGCAACATATATGGAGGAATATGTTGCCTCCCTTGGCACTACGTCACTAAAGTGCTAGCGACCGTTTAAGGTGGCTCATTAATTGAGTGTGCAAGTCATCCCCTGCCATTTTATAGCCGTGTAGATCAATGGTCAGGCAGGGTACAGTAAAGTACTTCTATAGCTTTAGGTAACCGATCAACTGAACCTCCCAAACACATAACAGAATGTGTTTTGTCTCCATATGTTGCAATAGTCCTGCACCAGCCGGGAATTGTCATTGGGTGCAAAATTATGCTAAAAACTTTTAGTTCAAGCTCATTATACAGAAATATAATACAGAACTATTTTATTAAGCTGAAGCTGCTGTTTGCTTGTTTTAAATTAAACAATTACGCAGCAAAGTAAAATCTTCTTCTTCTATGCAGCATTGCGTTATACGATTGATCTAAAAAAATCGAGAAAGCCGAGTTTGGCATAACATAGGATTGCCAAAAATTTGCAATAGGCGACAGGCGCTACCGACTTTACATACAGTCAGTTCCTTACATTTTGAACTAGGACAAATCTTTGATTACGATTGCCAAAAAATGCTATAGGCGATAGGCGCTACTAAAATTTCATACGGTCAGTCCCTTAAATTTCGACTTGGAAAAAATCTTTAATTAGGATTGCCAAAACCTGCAATAGGCGCTACCAAAATTTCACAAGGTCAGTTCCTTACATTTTGAACTTGGACAAATCTTTAAATACGATTGCCAAAAAATGCAATAAGCGATGGGCGCTACTGAAATTTCATACGGTCAGTCCGTTACATTTCGGACATGAAAAGACTTCAACAACCTTTTTCGACTTCAACAACCTTTTTCAACACATTTTGAAACTATCTTCCATATTTAAATACACCCAAACTATGAAAGAACTCAAATTCTTTTTTTTTCGTTTAGCCCGCCCGTAATTACCAGCCAGACAGTTTCTATTCAACTTTGGAACAAACATTCATTTTATATTAAAAGAGCTTGAAATATTTTGAATTCAGAACATTCCATTCTAGATTTGGGTTTTTTGTGTAGCAAAACAATTTTGTTTTTCACCTTTTCGGTAGAGATGAAACACTAATTTAATATTTAACTGTGGAAATGAGTTGACTAAGAGTTTTTGAATTATTTTTAGTTAGGATTCTTGCAATCGTAGATTATAATTTTCTCATTATAAAGGTGTATTCTCATTATGAGAAATAGAGAGAATTGCATTCAAGCTCTCTTAATTAATGCTAGTTATTCTAAATCACCATCATTCTTTTTTGCTATATTTTTGATTTAATTGGCATTTTCGCAATATGGTCGGGAATGTTCTGAAACATAAACGGCACTCGTATAATTTACAACAGGTTTATTATCAGTTATTTTCAAGAATCTGCTATAGCGCTCCGCGTTCGTCTTATAATTCGTAGCGTCAACAATGGTGGTCATCGCCAACAATTCAAACTGCCTTTTTTATATTATTCCAATAAACTTCTGTAATGTAATAATGAAATTGTTTTTTTTAATAAAATAACTAGTATTAAATAACAATTATTGGCAGTTTAATATTTATAGAAGAATCATGCGTAATAATAAACTTTATTATTTATTTGTTGCATCAAAAGATGACAAGCGGATGTTGTCCTAAGAGGCATTGGCGTGCATTCAGACACGAAGGGAACCACGCGGGTTCCGCGCGATTCTGGACCCGCGCGGTTGTTATTTAAATGAGCATCTTTATATTCGTTCAGACATAACCATATTATTACCGCGTCATTATCGCGCAGTTGCCGCCATGTCTGAACAGGGTCTAAATCATTCGGAATAATTATAAAATTATTAGAAAATTAATTAACATTGAAAATAAAAGATGAACTTAAAATATATTATAGTATTAAGTCAAGCTGGTACATAAAAGGCCGGAGGTCGGTAGCAATGTTTTTAATCTTCCATACTTTGATATTGGGCGTCACCTCTGTATCACCTCTTTTCTAGAAGTGTCATCTTTCACATAGTTCCTCCATTATTCCTTATATCTACCTCGATTCATACTAGTATAATAAATTACTTCTTTTATAGTGTAGCTTACTGTACCAGGAACATTTAAAAATGTGTGCTTCCTTGTAATTTGGTTTAATAAAACCTTTGGTCTTGTAAGTCGGATTTTTTTCTGATGGCAAAATAAAAATAGGTTACGTAAAAATAACTTTGTATTTTGAAAGAATTGCTTGTTTGCTTACTTCAATTTTTTTTTTCTATTTTTTTCGACTTAGTCCTGTGGGCTTTCAGCGTAAAACCTAATTTATCAAAGACCACCATAGACACAAAAAGTTTTAACATCATCTTCATCTTCCTGCCCCTGGCCCATGTTACTTGGGTTCGGCGAAACACGTTTTCTTCTTCCATACCGTCCTGTCCACCGTCACGCCATCACGACTTCCTTTTCTTTCATATCACTCCTCACATAGTCCATCCATTTTTTATTTGGCCGTCGCCTCCCTCTCAATCCAGCCACATTTACATTCATAACTCTTTTAGTAACATGCGTTTCACCCCTCCTCATCACATGACCATACTAGGACAAACGGTTCCATTCCAATTTTTCTGACACTGGCGCCACTTTCAAAGTTCCTCAGTTTAACAAATGTTTCAGTATTACAAAAATAATAAACAAACAAAGAGACGCTTTTAACTTCTCTTTTATAAGCAGTGTCCCCATCATAACAATATAATACTGCTTTTTTTCTCAATTAAGACTAGCTGATGCACTTTTCCGCCATTTGATTTTTCTTATTAAGTTGGTAATAAGGTATCATTATAATAATGTATTTAAAACACAGCAGCTGTATTCTTTCCAGTTTTTTTTTTCTGTGTACTGTAGGGTTTAGTTATTTAAAATACTTAATAAGGTTTTGTTTACTCCTTTAAGGAACCCTGTAGTAAAATAAAAAAGTTTTGATGTTTCTTTACCGTCGTAAATAAGGATTTTTTTATTTTACTATTTGTTTCTAGTAACCTAAACTAGTCGGTTACTGTTTTGTTTAAATTTTAATTAAAAAATAATTATTTAAAAAAATGTCATCACGTATAAACGACCTGTTCTTTATCAACATTAGTACGGGTCTGAGGAAGGACAGACTAAGTAATTAAGACATAAACTATTTTTAATTCATTTATAAAACTATAATTTTCATAAACTACCTAATTTCAAATATGATGACCCACTTTTTCGTTCCCCAACTCCACTGGCATTGTCTACAGTTCACCTTATTTTTCTAATTTTCAGAATGAATTCGGAGTATTATGGACTGAAATCTAGGCCGAAAGGTATTGGCTCTGGTTACGATCTCGTTTATCTAGGTACCTACTTATTTTAGTGGATATCGTAAAACTGATAGGGATACATTGGCATCCGAGAGACAAAATCGATCCTTTTCCTATCTTATTTTGTATTTCACTTTTTTTTGGGGCCAAGCCCGCCAAGGCAGACCAATGACCTAGTTAAGCTTGCGGGAATCCAACGGAATCCAAAAAAATATATTCTGATGTCCCGCTTGTGAGAGATCTAAGTCCAGCAAATGAAGACTGCGGCTTTTATTTAAAATGATGATGAAGCCCATTCATCATTATCACGGGGGTATGATCTGTCATCCTATCATCCTGTTTCGTTTGATACACGATTTTTTGCACACCCTGTTTAATAGATTGGTTTAATTATTTATTTCTCGTTAAAATTATACGCGTTGTACCTATATTTTTGTTTTTTTTGCCAACATCAGCATCATATCAGCCAAAAGACGTCCACTGCTGGACATAGGCGTCGCATCCAGCGGATCCCCGCAACATTAACCAGGAAATCGGTGGGAGGCCTTCCAACGCAACGTCTTCTAGTTCGCGGTCATCACTCCAGAACCTTTCTGTCCCATTGGGCATACGTTTTGCGAGCAATGCCCACTGTCACTTAAGTTTGGCAATTCTTCGGGCTATGTCGGTAACAGATCTCTACATTTTTTTTTCGATCACGCAAGGAAATTCTGAGCGTAGGCCTCTCCATTGCCCTTTGGGTGACTGTCAGCTTTCTGATGAGGCCTATTGTGAACGACCACGTCTCAGAGCCATATGTCATCACTGGTAAGTTTTGTCCAACAATAATTGGTAATTTTAATGTACATTAATTTACCTGAATAATGAAAAGTAGATACTATTACCTACATTACCGTCACCTTTCCGCTTCAGTCTTTTTACGATCTGCATTATTCAATAACAAAATTCGGATAAAATAATTGTATCAATAATTTTCTTCGAAGAGGCCTTTGATTTACACAACTCAATTACTAGTTATATTCAGTATTCAGTTGCTGGCTATATAGTCTTAATGAATTTTAAAAGGATATCCTGATATAATCATGATTGAAAACATGTTTACCATGCAATGGAGAATTTCACGTATAAAAATCAGTCAGCGGAAACTTTGTAATATTATATACTAATTGAAAAAGCGACTGAATATTTTATTGCATGTCCTTCTCCATAGAGATCAACACTTGGGAATGTGCAACTTTATCTTTTGTATAGTTCTCGCCAATCTTCTTCGCCGCCCCGAAGTTGGCTACAATAGCTGCGCAGCAGTAAATCTCATACAAAACCACCACCGATCCGTGCCTTGCACATCGAAAAGCCACCATCAGGGCGGCCAAGAAGTTGGGCGAGAACTATACTGAACGATTGAGTGACAATTCAAAAACACCCTTTAAATGGTTCAGTTGAAATAAATATTTTAAGTTTGATTCAATCAAATCAGTCACCTATCTGTTGACTGACCTTGGCATGCACAGTTTAATCTCGTAAATAGTTTCTAAAGATTCCAATCTAGCCACAAGTTTTACAGCCCACTAACTCCACCTGGGCTAGTGGTTGCATGTACAACTTCTAAGTATGAGGATCCTGGCTTCGATTGCCGGGTTGGGAAACGTATTATTTGATTTTTCCGTCACGAATTTCTCGGTTTATTTATTTGTTTGAACTTCATGCAACAATACATAATAATGGCGGACTTAATGCCTTAGGCATTCTCTACCAGTCCGGTCTGCACAAGCATAGTCTTCGTCTTTACGGGCAAAAAGTTCTACAGACGATACAGGTATAGCAAAGTGCCGTTGGCTCTTTGACTGACACTCAAGTCGTCACAATCTAAGAAGTCCGTTAAAATTTCTCATTTTACATGCCGCGATAACTTTCTACGTAAGAAATTGAAAAATTAAAATAATAATCCTAATTAATTACTATGTTACCCATACACTGTAACAACGAGTATCATTCGCAAGCATCAAGTTTAATAATTATTAAGTATTTTTACAGCTGTCAAATAGGGTCTTTTATTTTTTGTCAAAGCGTTGCCGACTCGTAGTCACATAAGTAACCTGACTTTGCCAGCCAAGTGTCGAATCAAGATGCAAATCGAGATCTTTTTCGATAGAGCTAATGGGAATAACGGTTCCATCGAAAATAAGAGGAAGAGAACTAACCGCCACTCTGCCTATCATACCCACTAAAATGGCCTGACACTTCGAGAGGTTTACAGACACACCAAATCTATCTATCTATCAGACCAAATTTTAATGTTACCCAAGTCTCAGTTTACATCTTCTATAGCGTCCGATAAACCTTCTATCCGCGTAGCTGCATTCAGTTGGAGATCATCAGTTGCTACCAGGCATAAAACAAGAACTCATGCTGTATCTGTTGGCAATAAACTCACTCTCAATTACATGGGACTCATACTTACCTACAATTTGCCGTAGGTACCTTAGAGGAATAAGACAAGACAAAGATATTTTATTTCAACTAGGCCACTAGCGTCACTTTTGAACGTTACATTAAATTTTACAAGGTATAAAAATTGATTCTACCGTGCATTCGGAAAGTAGCTTGTTATGAAGAAGAACGCACAATAAACTCCATACTTACTCTTTTAAAAATAAAATAGTTTTTTTACAATATTTAAGTACATAATAATATACATTAATAAATTCATACATGTGAGGACAATGCACCCAGAATCACTACACACTATACTACGTATAGGTATAAAGTATTAAAAGTACTCACACATGTACTGTGCAGTTATATAATAGGTACTAGAAAAACATTAACATCCGAAGCAGATAAGTTGTGACCAATCCCAACTGACAGCGCCCGTTCACGAACATGGCGCATGAATTGACACCACCCAGCTCAACCATGATGAAGGGGACCGAATGATCCAACACACGCGCCACGATCAGCGAGTATATCGGAGAATATCGGAGTGATGTCATGTTACTTTATCCTATAACCCAATTTAGTATATTACAAGCATGTATTATGTAAAGAGATCTTGTTTACGGATAATATCTTGTTTACAAATAATGTAATGTATTAGGTATGTTGTTGTTCTATGCTTTATTGGTTCCATGAGTTTGGCGATAAGAAGCTGCTGTCGTGTTACGATATTGTCGACGCATGCTTAGCGATTAGCGTCGAACACAGTTTGGCAACTAAAGTGGCCACCTCAAGAAAATGTGTTTTCTAACTGTTTCTTGTGTTGGCTACTCTAGTTATTCCAAGGTTGCAAATCACAGATAGCAAATTATGTTTCTGTAAAAACCCGAACTACGGTAAAACCTAGGATTTTCCGGTAAAACCTAAGATGTACTAAGTCTTACAGGTAAAAGTCCGAAATAATCAATGATAAAATCTGAATTCGGGTGTTAAAGCAAATATCTGATAGTGCATATTGACGCCTATTTTCACAGCGTAATGCACACATTACTATCACGGTAAAATAGATGCGCGTATTTGACGTTTGAATTATTGAGCGCGATCATCTTTTTTATCTAGTCTTGGTATTTTTTCATATTTTAGGTAATTTCTTTATTTTTAACCCGATTACGGCGAAGTAAAAGGAGGTTTATGGTTTTGACCGGTATGTGTGAATTTATGTGCATACATACATTCACACATACCGGTCAAAATCTGCTCAAAATCTCATCTGGTTCCTCATTACTTCTAAACTGCTAATCATAATTTGACAAATGAGGTGTCGTTGGAAGCGTCTTGTTTGTCCACTTGTTGTAGACTATGTAAAGTCACATTAAATTGAATATGGCTCCCTCTAGGGGCACGAACACAAGAACTGATAAAGATTTTTTCACCCCACCCCATCATGCGTGGTATCATTGAACAGGGATTTAAAATAAAGATAAGGTTTGGTACATCATATTTTTGTCAAGCGTACCGTTTGCGAGGTATATCCCGACAAAGTCATGAAACATATTTTTTTACCCGACTACGCCCGATATCGCAAAGTCCACTCTTGTTACTTAAACAGAATAAAATGTGATATGGCTCTGCAAAAATCCCAAAATACTTTAAATAAAAAATAAGTTCAAAAACTAAAACCCGACTTCTGAAAACTCACGCTTTAAAAAGTATGAAACAAGAAAATATTCTCATCTGAAATTTGTATGTACTAACTATTCCGTAGTGGATAACCATATCGTATGCCACTTTGCAGATTGTATTGTTTTGTTAAGGTAGGTGGCATACGATTTTTTATTAACTCTGTCTCATTGTGATTTGAGCTTTACCCTACTCAAGGCTAAAACTACAGAATGCCATCTGCTACGATCATCATAATATCCGATAGAAGATCCACTGGACTAAGGGCGCGGTCCAATTCAATCTGCCGAGCTTTAACCTAACTCTGTTGGGGTCAGTTCCAGTCTAATCATTTGCAGCTGAGTGCCAGTATTTTACATGGAGCTACCGCAAATCTGAACTCGACAACCCAGTAACTGGGTAATATGGTACCCCTAACAAACGCGCGGAGGAATAATATAAATCAAATATTTTTCATTGACACAAAGAATAAAAGTTATACATTTCCATTTGAAACCCTGACTCCTGTGCTAGGTGAGACCTGTGTTACAGGAGCCAGTGTCCTCACCCGTTATGGTACTAGTGTTAACAACATTTTATGCATCAGAAATAGAAAAAACCGGCCAAGTGCGAGTCGGACTCGCGCACGAAGGGTTCCGTACTATTATCACAAAAAAAAGGCACAAAAATCACGTTTGTTGTATGGGAGCCCCCACTTAAATACTTATTTTACTCTGTTTTTAGAATTTGTTGTTATAGCGGCAACAGAAATACATCATCTGTGAAAATTTCAACTGTCTAGCTGTCACGGTTCATGAGATACAACGTGATGACAGACAGACAGACAGACGGACCTCGAAGTCTTAGTAATAGGGTCCCGTTTTTACTCTTTGGGTACGGAACCCTAAAAAGAACAATAATCGTGCTCTTGTGTGGTGTGTGTGCGTGTGCTTATGCATAGTTGTCAATGTGTGAGTATGTTGTGTCTATGTGTTTGTTTGCTATGTGGTGTGAGTGATCATGGTTGGTGGCTGGACTTGGGTTATAATATGAGAATTGGTTTGCTTACTTAACTATCAATCATCTCGAGGATTATTCTTAAATTAAGTTTTCCGTCTGTTGGAATCTCAGGATGTTAAGATGGCTACCCACTAAGGGCGCAGTTCCATTGAGAGATATTAACTAGTAGATTTGTCGGTGAAGAAGTGCAACACTGCAATCAAATCTACAAGATTAGGCAAATTACTATCACTAATTAAAGAAGTTAAGAAAAGTAGCTAATAGTTCTCGAAGTGACCGCGCCCTAAGGTTTCGAATTGTTTGTTTTTCAGTCAATCAAAGTTCATAAGCTTAAAGGCATTAAATATGAAAACACATGCTAATGCTTTGTGTTTCAAAGCAACACGGTGATTTATTCATTCATCCTATAAACGTTTACAATCAACAATGGTATTCCAATGGCCATTAAAAGGCCTTTACGTATATATTAGAGTCAGGGTTTCTTCATGGAAAACGATCTTCTGAATAAAATATTAGAACACTTTCTAGATACAACACGAAGACATAGTTTTACAATCTATACTAATATTATAAAGCTTAACCCTCTTACAAATAAACGCAGAATAAAGTTATACCAGGTATAAACCTATGAAAATGTATGGGTATACCTTAGTTATACCTGGTATAACTTTATTCCGCGTTTATTAGTAAGAGGGTAAGAGTTTGTTTGTTTGTTTGAACGCGCTAATCGCAAGAAATACTGGTTGTAATTGAAAAAATATTTTTGTGTTGGATAGTTCAATTATTGAGGAATGCTTTAAGCTATATAACATCATGCTACGACCAATAGGAGCGGAGCATTAATGAAAAATGTTGCAAAAACGGGTAAAATTATTCCTTTTGAGAGCATCCGTTGCGTGCGCTGCGTAAACGGTTTAAGTTGCGCAACAATCATGTATGTAGGGTAGATGGGTAGGTAGGTAGCTAGTTGACGGGAGCGAAGCCGCGTGGGACAGCTAGTCAAAGATAAAACAAAATAAAATAAACCAACGTTCTAAAATTGAATGTCCGCTGACCTATTTTTTTTTTAATTATAATTCATGACCATAGATACAAGTCTTTCAGTCGGATACATAAATGGGTTTTAATATTCTTTAGTATGCATTAGAATGCAATTTCCCTTTACACTGACTTTACACAATATTTACAAATATATTACAAGGTAAACTGGGTAAATCCCTATGAAATCAGATAGCTTATTTTATCACAATTCTAACAACATAACATTTATACATGGTCCCCATACAAAAGTACCGAGAAATCGGCGTTTTACTGAGACCGGGCGATCGCAAAAAATGGCCCCCGGGAACGTCATCCGACAACGCCCCGGCGGCCGGCCAACCTCGACAGACGAGGGGCTACAATAAAATACTCCGCTCCACTATTCCGAGATCGCTTCTGTCAATGATTTCACATATTGTTCAATTGCGTAGACAGTTGAGACACAAAACTACACCAATTTTATATCACAATATCCACTAGGAATCAATTTGCAAATAATATTCACACAAACGGACAGTGTTGCCCTCTGATAAAACAAAGTTATTTTTTTCTACTTTTTCTAACACTAAACATCAATACATCACCATGCTTTTAAAAACAACGGACGAGCCAGCACCAGCTAATAGCTCGTCGTATAGCTGCACTAGCTTTACGTATTATTGGAGTCGCTCTGTTATTTACATATTATATTTATCGTAAAATAATATAACTAAGATTAAAAAATAATCTTGTGCCAAGTTTCTTTCAAATGCAATCATCAAATTCATTTTCCGTAATATATTAGTTGGATAAGTGGAAGCAACATACTTATACAGTATAGAAGTACCTAGTATATGATAGATATGCCCATCCATCAAGCCTAGTTTCATGGCAACGCTAGCTGTTTTCTGAAGTTTTTCCTTTAGAAAAAGGAAGATTTACCTCCTCATCATCATCGTTCGCAAGAGCGTACGTTAGCACATGGTTTGAAAAATATGAATTGTCACCCCCTTTCGCCATTTGCATAAACAAGTGTTTATGCATGGTTTGATCAGTATGAAATGTCACTGTATATATTCATCAGACTGCCGGCTTTATATCATGCGTACTAGGCTTGTAATCAAGAATACAACACATAACTGGCCCACTGCAACAACAACCGACTTTCAAATAAAAACAGTTAGTCCCGCTATGCTCTAGTCCCGCTATACTCGACTCGAAAAATACCTACAGAAGTTCCGTCTCCGCAGGAACACTCGCATATTATGTCTCCTTTTCAACATCCTTTTAACCCTGTATACCCTGGCTACCTGCGCGATCGTTTTCCGTTTACTCGCCCTGCCGATACTTTTTGTAGATCCCGCCTTGAACTTCATCTCAATTTCCCATCTCATAAAACTCATTTCTATTCCCACTCCTTCTCTGTTCATGCAGTACGATTGTGGATTTCACTTTAACCTAAAATCCGTGACTCTCAAAATGTATCTCTGTTCAAAAAACAAGTCAAAGAACATTATCTCTCTACCATATTGTACCTAATTTTGTATATTATAAGTATGTATTTTATATCTTCTATACTTATATTTAGTTAACACATATACTATGTGTAAATTATATATAATTAGTTAAGTTATTATAGTATATTTTAGGTTTCATTATATCTTTCTACACACTGTGTCTTCGTCTATCATCCAACTGTCCTGTCGCAGGTCTGCTGGATGAAATTTCTATTGAAATAAGCAGTACCTTTGTGCTGTTCTATCTGTATTCTTTATTTTCTCTGTAAAGTGTTTTGTGTGTACATAAATAAATAAATAAACAATATATGGATCTATGGTCTGTTTTATTTTTATAAAATCACGGCTTCTCCCCATGCCCAAATCATAGACAGAAACTACAGAACTCCGCCTACATAAATTCCTTACATGCGCTACAATCTATATGCCTAGCCTTTTCTAAACTATACCGGGCTTTCAGCCTGACAGGATTTAGCTAGATACAAGTATTTTCCATGGTGCGACTGCCTATCTTACGTCCACAACCCAGTAACTGGCTAACACGAAAGCGATACCCCTTGGTTCTGAATACCCGTAATGACTATCAAAAATCTACATATGACAGCCGGGGTCAACGGCTTAGAGTGCTTACTGAAGCACAGTAGTCTCGGTATCATGGGGGTCTAATCTCTATCTTCTTCAACGAAGTTACGGGCCCCGTATGAAAGTACTCCGAAAAGTTGGAGTGAAAAAAAAAAAGTGATAAGTTAAATTCAAACGAGTAAAAACACAACAATCAAATTGTGTTGTCATTAATTCTTAGTTCGGGCCCCGAACGAATCATGCGTCCGTTGGTTATACGGAGTAGGAATCACCCGTAACGAAAGCCGAAACTACGGACTTCTTGCTTAGGGAGTAGTCTTAGTAGTCTTTTCCCGTACGCAAAATACGCGCTTGGTTGTGGAGTTGCGGAAACCAGCCCGTTTTAACCTAACCTAACCTAGGGAGTAGACCTCTGGTCACCCATCCACGGACTGACCTAGGCAAGCTTTGCTTAACTGGCCCGTATGGCTCTTATTAATTAAAAATTATCTCCTCCTTACATTCGTTACTATGCACAGAAATTCACACGACTATCTTTATTGCCGTCTTATAAGTACATCTAACAAGCAATTACGTTAAGGTACTCGTATAACGGCTCAGCACACAATAGCGAACACAGTACTAGGAAGTAATACATTCATGGATAGCAAAATGGGGCCAGGATGGGCCATTGTGTGGATGGGAGGTGTAATTTGTATGTGTGGGGACAATTTTATTTATTTCAGTCATCCGAAAATGACGTGGGAAAGAGAGAGAAGAGAAAAAGGCAAAAAAAATACCTTGAAATTATAAAATACTTGCTTTAACACGCGGCTTTTCTCCAGTGGCCTATTGATCAGGAACTGTGAAATTCCGGGATGATAAAAAAATGTTGTATAGATTTCTACAAGTGAAAAAGTTCTTCTAATCGGAATGGAGCTTCATGAGATTAACTATTATACACAAAAAAAACACACAGGTTTAAATACATAATTTAGATTTACAAATGTAATACTCGAATACACTAAAAAAACGAACAAACAGAAAACGAGAAAAATTTCCACCGCAATGAAGCTGGAAATATAAATATTAATATAGAGATAGTATAACTCTCAACAAAAAAAACTCCTATAATACAGATCAGGTTTAACAAAAAGGTATGCCAAATAAACAAAGGTCAAATAAACAAGACAGTCCAAAATATCGAGATAACCTAAGATAGTTTATCTTATCCAATAAATTCCACAAATAAAATAATCCTGCTCAGAAAGAATAACAAATGTCCAACAAAAAAATACAAACGTAGGTACTAAACAAAAGCAGTCGATTCTACTGAAACAAAAACACGGATCACAGTAAATAAAAAATGTTGATCCCCAGAACGACAAGCAAGATTAATTACAGAAATATTTCAGAACAGTCAACAGCTAAAAACACAAAAAGTCTAACATTTTATTCAAATTCAAAATCAATCAACTGTTTGTATCAATCACTAAAATCTATGGAAGGAAGGTGAAATTTTTTATCAATAAAAAAAAATAGCATTCTCAATAGCCGATTTATTTCCAAACATTGTGTGAACGTATTTTCCGTCACAGATAATTTTCAGGTTGGCAGTGTTGGCACTTGGCAAGTTGGCACCGTCGCTTCAGTTTGCTTTCAGCAGCCGAAGCGACCTCACGTCTTTTCAGCGCTCCATACTTACGAAACTTTCAGTTCTGAAATTCCACTACGCCATTTCCCAGTGAAAACAAAATAAACTTTTCTAAACCGCCGTGAATTGTCAACTGGCAAAAATCTAATTTCGAACAGATTTTTTTTTCGAAAAATTGACACTCAACTTTTTTTTATTATTTTTTTTATTTTACGAGTATAAATTCTGGCCTACTTACTAGTATTTATTTAGTGTTGTAAAGAAAAGTGCAGTGTTTTTTCGAATTGTGATGGTGACATGGTAATCAGTCAAAATAGGTGAAAAACATGTTTTTGGGCCTGAGCAGCCTTTGTGCGGTGGGTTGGAAGTGAACTGGACGTTATGTTATTATCATATCAAGCGCATACTAACTATCCTGATGCCTTTTTACGATGACATAGTAAGTAGATCTTTAAATATTTTTAATTTTAATAACTTTTCCAGCATTGGGTATAAGTTTTAGATATAATTATCTTCGTGGGGTAAATTGGCGTTTTCGAAATATTATTTAAAATTCTGATTTGAATTTTCATTGGGATACTGACCACCCACTTTTCTGACATTTAATAAAGAACATCGTAATTTTTATGAAAACGTTTTGAGGATGGTTTTAAATATCTTGGTTTTTATTAGGACGTTAAAAATTTTGCTCTTTAAATTAACGACTTAAGTAATATTCTCATGTCTTCAAAGCGTTCATTAATTTCCTTTTCTCATTAATATTTTATTATACAATTAAAAACTCGAGTATTACTTTTAAAATTATGGATCTTTAAAATATTTCTTCCTCTGAAGCTATGATATACTGATGGTATTCAATGATAATATTTTAAATAAAGAGCAAAATCTTGTTTGATTTTAGTAGTCATTAAATGAATTGAATAATGAAGTAGTCTTGAAAATGTACTTGTAGGCAATTTTCGTTAAACTAGTTAGTTTTCAATAAAAAAAAACTTCAAAAGATATCAGAGCTAACATAGGATCCTTTAATAGTAGATTTGAAGTGGCTTTGAAAGAATATTCCTGGAAATATTTGTGAAGGGTGAAAATTTATATAAATATGTGGTTCGGTATAGGCTTAATAAAAAAAAGTAGTATCATTCTGGAGATTTTGGGGGGGGCCTTTATCTGACGTTGGACGTTCTTGGTAACAGATGTTGCCTGGAAACTAAAATAGCAGGAACAAAGGCTCCATCAGGCCTGTTCTATGAGGTTATGAATTTACTAGGAAATACCACCCACACGCAATATCAATGGCTCACGCACGCAGCACGGGTTTAGCATACAAATGGCACAACGACACATGAATGACGAAATTAATATGAATAATAAATTTAATGTTATGCCTCACAAAAGTTATTAAACATTATACATATTACATTTAGGGCTATACTTATCAAATACTTCCTTTGAGGGGAAACATAAACTTTTCCCTTTGATAGCGATGCAGAAGAATTTTTGATGCCCTATGAGCACATTCCCCATTTCCTGTACTGGCTTGTTTGTACTTTATTATACTCTGATTATTTTAGACTTATATTCAAAATATGTTTTACTCTAAAATAAAGAAATTAGAATGATGACAGGTATATGACCAAGGACATTAATATGAAATAGAAGTTTTTGGTAAAAATGTATGAATTGTATACAATAATGCTATAATGTGTCAATTTCAATGTTATGTAACTTATTATAAGTTAGGATAAGCGCATTTATCGGGGAATCCTGTTATGATAATTGTGATCTTAAAATTAATCATATGTTTTGGTAAATTATAAGGTAGATATCGCTTCGTTAGTGTTTTGGTTTTTATTCCGTAATATTATGGGCCTTTCTTACAAACAAAAATAATCTTGTGATTGGTTTAAATACTGATAGCGGATTCTTAATTCGAATTCCCCATTTTGATGCACAATGAGCTCTTTTCCGTCTTCCGTTTGTATTTCAACATAGGTTTGTTTTTGATTTTAGAATATTCAATTGTATATATGTTAATAAATTCCCCATAGAAAATTTGAATTAAGAATAGGTTAAATACAATGTATAAAAAGGCCCAGTTTTTTATATTTTGTATATAGCATAGAAGCGAGTGCTGGCATAAAATTGTACAAAAGAGAAAAGCATTAAGCTTGCTTAAACATTTACTTCCGTAACGCTACTTCTCCACTTTCCTTGCGGGTATAAAATCATAATTAGTTCAAGAAAATATTTTAAGCTTTTAATTCCACGTCGTTTAAATATTCAGTTATGAGAATGGTCCAAGGAGGATGTATAATAATTAATAAGCAGACAGATTAAACTATTAAAGGAATAAAAGAGTTCCATTAATCTTTCGAAAAAAAATATGTTTTTTCTAAATACATGAATAAAAATTAAATTAAAAAAAGCTTCTGGCAAAGAAAAATACTGTCACATGAATCCAGCCAGTTGGTCCACGTAAAATACTGATATTCAGTATTATGCGGGGTCGGCTTCAAGTCTTAGACTTCAACATCGATGAAAAAGAGAACCTTCGTGAATTTATTATTACACTCAAATTAAACTTGTGAAAAAAATTAAAGCTTTTTCCTCGTAAGGTAGGTAAAGTGGATGAAAAAATTAACTTTGAGATTCGCTTGTCAGACACATCATGTGAGTAAAGGAACGATTATAATAAATGTTGATGGATGAAGAAAAGACGGATGAATTGTGTAATGGATGATTATAAAAGAAAAGGGAATGATAATGCCTGTCAGGGAAATGTGGATGAGGAAACTTTTTAGTCGGCTTTAATGAAGATGGATATTGTGCATTGTTGTATGTTTTGTTGTGTTTGACCTGATATAATGGAGAAATTGGTGTAGATACGTGAAATGTAAGCAGGCATGCATGATTGTGATTGATGTACGCGTAGTGGTTCCAATTTTAAAGGGTAATATTTGTTTTCCTTTTTTTTCCGGGTAAAGGTGATTCCTGGTATTTATGCAATTAAGTAGTTGATGCCTAAGCTTAAGAATAGGTATTTAAATCACTTCGATTAAGTTGAAAGTATCCAAATTTTTATATATCAGCATGTATTCAGTAACATACACCTTTAAACTTCGGCGTTCCTGTTAGATAGGTGGCTCCATTCAGTTGAAGACTTGTAGGCATAAGAGAGAAGGGCTTATTCTCGTTTTGTGGTATATTGTTGTGATTTTTCTATTATTATTTCCTTATTAGGGTTCCGTAGCCAGAGGGTAAAAACGGGACCCTATTACTAAGACTCCGCGGTCCGTCTGTCTGTCTGTCACAAGGCTGTATCTCATGAACCGTGATAGCTAGACAGTTGAAATTTTCACAGATGATGTATTTCTGTTGCCGCTATAACAACAAATACTAAAAACAGAATAAAATAAATATTTAAGGAGGGCTCCCATAGAACAAACATGTTTTTTTTGCCATTTTCTGCGATAATAGTACGGAACCCTTCGTGCGCGAGTCCGACTCGCACTTGGCAGGTTTTTACTATTAATTGTATCACAGTACTTAAATTGTTAAATGACCTTTTGATTTTACAGAATGTGACATAGAATTTATTAACTTTTATGACATGTAGTGATTTTCGTTGCTTTTGTTTGTTGTATTAGATAATTGTAAGGTTTACATTTAATTTTTTTTACTATATGACATTCCCCATTTTTTTGACATTGAATTTATTAATTTTAAGTAGTGAATTATGTAATTTATTTTGTTTTATTATTTGGTTGTGAGGTAGAAATTTCAATTTGTGGCAATAATAATTTGATGATAATATGTTCAAACAATGTATATTGTTTATGAATAAATAAATGAAACTAAATGAAAAAACCTACCATAACCGAGTTCTTTTGTTCTTCTTCTCTGTTGTTTCGCTCTTGGCAGAGCGGTCGTGGTGACGTCGAGGTGTCCACGTCGGTGGTAAATGCAGACACAACTCTCCGCACGATCTCCTGCCATCTCTCCCTGTTGGCGGACTGTTTGGCGCAGTCAGATATGCGGCCTCCTACTGCGGATTTCACTTGGTCAATCCTGCGCATAGGTGACCTGCCGCGCGATCTGGTTTTCCTTGTACGATCAGCTGCTCTATGGAGTCGCCATCCCGCCTAGAGACGTGTCCAAAGTATTGCAGCATGCGCGACTGTACTACGTTCGACAAACGCTGCGTCATGCCAAGTTCCTGGAGTATGGACACGTTAGTTCGGAAATTCTTCCAAGATATGCCGAGCCTCTTTCTCCAGCACCGTTCTTTTGTTGGTAGAATAAAATATAGTTAAAACATTATTGTAAACCAAATCAGTTAAAAGCATAATGTTTGCTGGTTGCTGAATGTATTGTGCATTTCCTTCTTCTATGTAGGTACATAAAATAGTCGACTAACTGAATTTCTTAATGGTCGAATGAGTTGGAAATCCGTTTGACTGACTGGATTGTCTGTTTGTCAATGGTTTGGCTAGTTAGGTAGCGTGTCAATACAAACAGTCGTTTGACAATGGACAACTGTTTTGTGGCTTTGTACGAGGAGGGTCGGGTACACAGAAGTAGAGTTCTATAGGGCGACTCATATATTTTTTTTACACTAGGAATTTCTTCCTGTATCGGGTGCGTTAACAAACATTTAAACTTACATACACAAGACCGAATAACTATCTGTAGCGATTATCACAACTGGACTTAATAATTGTTATTCTTAATTTTAATAAGCTACAATTATTGTGAATATTTTCTGCACATAAATAAAAAAAGCTTTTATTAATTCCTTACTAAAAGCTATTTATGTCCTTTAATAAACAAAAATTGGTTAAAATTATGTTAGTAAAAAATAAATCAATAGTTATTTATGCTACAAGTGCGGAAGGTAGTTGATTCCCGATGAGTGAATAAATCGACACGAGTCGGGAATCATCTTACGTATGTGTCATACAACATTTTACTATGTATTGTGCGAGGAAATAAAAACTTATATCTGAACCAAGCAAGAAATTAATAAAATGGCGAATTATTCAAGAGAGATTAACTAATAGTTCCTCAGGCATATCTACTGCGCATGTGCAAGAAGCTGTCACGTCGTAACGCAAAAAGGCACTAGCAAAATATACGTTCTTCCGCACATCACATCACATCATCAGCCTATTAATGTTCCCACTGCTGGGACACAGGCCTCCTCTCTGTGAGAGGGAATGGGCCGTAATCCACCACGCGGGCCCAGTGCGGGTTGGTGGATGTCACATATCTTCGAATTTTTGGTTCTAGGACATGCCGGTTTCCTCACGATGTTTTCCTTCACCGTTTTTGAGAGCAGTGGGCATATTTAATGAATATTTAAAACTAAAATCAAACAATCAAATAATCTGTCCACCAGACCGAATCGGATTAGAACAATGGTAATTTCTATTGTGTCTGGAAATGGACAGTTGAAGGTTTAATTAAAATCGCCTTTAATGAAGTATTAGTTATATTTTACCTTTTATATGAATGATAATCTGTACTTAACTAATTTGTACAACTATTCTCTAATAATAAAAAATCTATGCGTCTGGCTGACGGCTGAGTTAATTAAAAATTAAAAAAATACAGAAAAGTAAAAAGCTCTAGTGAAAAAAGTGACACTTTCCGCACAGTTTGGCTACTTTGAAAACGCTCTTTTCGAGGACATGCATTGTAAAATAACTTATTTTAATATTTGTTAGTGCTGTGTTAGTATTGACGATGGCTGTCTCTATTTCTGTGAAAGCCGTAGTCTAGCTGTCCTAGCCTAAAGTTTGCCAGCAGTTTTGACGATGTCATCTTTCTACCTTTTAAAATACCGTCCTCTTCTCCTTTTAACAGATCTGGGGTTCTACTTTGTTATGATCTGAGCCCATCATTGTAGGTCCAGCCTCCGGATGTGTCCTGCCCAGCCCCATTTAAATTTGCTGCTTAATAACTTCCATAGATCTTGTTGTTTGCCTAATCAACGAGGTTTTCACTCGGTCTCTTAGTTTTATGTTCATAAAACTGCGTTATAGTCCTCTCTGATAAGTTTGACACGGGTAAGTGAGCACATAAACCATCTAAAATAAATTATCATAATATATACAGTAAAATCTGTTGTGTAGCTTATAAAACTTCGATCTTGTAGACAAACAAGAACATTCCTTATTACAAAAAACTCAATAAACCTAGGCCAAGTCAAGTCCAGGCTTATCTGCAAAAACATGGTCTAAATTTGTCCGTATTACAAAACTTTAAAAAAACCCTGGTCTTCTTAGTACCGTCATGAGAACCATAAATTGTCAATATATCAACCACAGATTAATACAAATATCATTTGGTCACCTTAATATCATTCAATTGCAACGTTCCGTATCCCAGAAAAGAAAACGTTTTGATAATACAATAAGGATTAAATGATGTTTAGGAGTGTTAAAAATATTGACACTTTGTTATTTTGCATGTATATAAACACTAGTTATTTATCGATTGCAGTTTTGTTGAGGTTTGAGCACATTACTTGAATTCGTAA
The DNA here is from genome assembly GCA_949775005.1 of Orthosia gothica. Taxonomy (NCBI): domain Eukaryota; kingdom Metazoa; phylum Arthropoda; class Insecta; order Lepidoptera; family Noctuidae; genus Orthosia; species Orthosia gothica. The sequence continues at coordinate 10,393,029 of OX459047.1, read as the reverse complement.
TAATTACTAATAATACATCTACGTACGTGTAACGAAACGTAACATTCTCGCGCGTTAAATAAAATAAATAACATAACATTAAACAAAACCATCGCAAGTTGAACTAAGTTCATTAGGCTTTGAATTTTTTAAAGTTACCCAATTCTCTAATAGAACAATTGCCTCTTTTTAGGGTTCCGTAGCCTAATGGCAAAAACGGAACCCTTATAGATTCGTCATGTCTGTCTGTCTATCTGTCTGTCCATCCGTATGTCAAAGCCACTTTTTCCGAAAATATAAGAACTATGCTGTTGAAACTTGGTAAGTAGATGTATTCTGTGAACCGCATTAAGATTTTCATACAAAAATAGACAAAAACAATAAATTTTAGGGGCTCCCATACTTAAAACTGAAACAAAAAAAAATTTTTTCGTCAAACCCAGTGTAGGGTATCTATGGATAGGTCTTCAAAAATGATATTGATGTTTTTAATATAATTTTTTTCTCAACTGAATAGTTTGCGCGAGAGACACTTCCAAAGTGGTAAAATGTGTGTGTCCCCCTGTAACTTCTAAAATAAGAGAATGATAAAACTGAAAAAAATATTATGTACATTACCATGTAAACTGCCACCGATAATTGGTTTGAACGAGATCTAGTTAGTAGTTTTTTTTTTAATACTTCATAAATCGCAAACCGCAATTTACCAAGTACGGAACCCTTCGTGCGCGAGTCCGACTTGTACTTGGCTGGTTTTTTAATATTATATTGTGATGGACCTGAAAACCATCTGAGAATTGGAGTACCGAGGAAAAAGTAATATCCTCAATATCAATTAAATCCACCATGTTAATATCCATTTTCGGGTAAAAACAACACAACACAATGAATGAAAAAAAAGATGCTATAACCTAAAAGAAAATATTTGACAGATACGACTTAGACCATCCTTAAACTAGGGGCCGCCGAGTTTTAGCGTTAGACCATGATATGGTCTATGGTTTATCGCTAAACCATTATTTGTAATATCATTTTGTTTATAGAGATTTAAACCTGGGTTTTTAGTTAAACCGCTTTTTGTAATAAGGCTGAAAATGTTTAATTCCGTTTAAGGTAAATATCTCAATGACACTTTTACAGTTTGGCATTAAATTATTTTCGGAGTTTACTGCACAAAAACATTGACGTCAAATAAAATAATTACCACAAAGCAAATCAAATTAAAATATTTTTTGTGTGGCTGTAAAACCAGTTTGCACTTAAAACAGAATAAATTAAATGATTTCAATCAGTTTTGTTTAATTAATATGCTTAATATGGAATATTTAGCCATTTTTTTTTTAAATTTTGACATAGACATTGACTGTCTTTTCTGTAGTTTGATTCCCAGAGAGTCTAGGCAAAGTTTCAAAGATAATGAATGTCGAAACGCCAGAATGGACCAGTGAGCCTAAATGTCAGAATGCCAAGGTGTTCCATAAACTGAATTTTATTCAAACTGAACTGAATTTTGTTTTTATGAAACATCTTTGAAATTGATCCAATACTGGTAGAACAAAATAGGCGAGAACTAAACCTCGAATTTTGACTTGTTACTTAGAATATTCAGTCGGATCTCTGTGACCGCATTTCCTCTTAAATTTCAAAATAATATTCATGTACCTTCGTTTTACTTTGAAGTACCAATTGGTAGCCATGAAATAACCGCAATGTATATCAGTTAGCAGTATCCTTCGAGGACTAATTCATGGCTTCAGTGTTTTGAACAGTATAACAGTAGTAGACATACCTCTCAACTAAGTGTTTCAAGTAGATTCATTGCTATTGAAGTGTTAGTAGTAAATACTTGACACACCATCTTTATCTACATTATTCGAGATAAATGATATGAGTGGCACTTATCTGAGTTCTCAGGGTATTTTATAAAGTACTCACGTTTGGTTTGGAACGTGCTATGCAAGAATACTATTAAAATCAAAATGAATATATTGCCCTAATAGCACGTTAAGCAGTCGTAACTTCAAAGGTTACTGACAGAGGCTTTTCATCAAAAACAAACAATATCTAAGTATCTTATTTGGAATTTAGCTAGAGCCGTTTGGGGCCGCCGATCGCCGGATCTGGATGAAATTTGGCGCAAAGATAGATTATAGTCTGGAATAGCCATAGGATACCTTTTATCCCAGGAATATGTTCCCTCGGGATAATTTTCGAATTTCACGCGTGCAAAGCCGCTGCTAGAAGCTGGTAATAATATTATAAAGGCGAAAGTTTGTGTGTTTGCGTGTGTGTGTGTGTTTGTATTTTTGTTACTTTTTCACGCTCAAACTGTTGGACGGATCTGTATGAAATTTGGCACACAGATAAATTATAGTCTGGAATAGCATATAGGATACTTTTTATTCCAGAAATATGTTCCTTCGGGATAATATTCGACATTCACGCGGACGAAGCCGCTCGTACTGGCTAGTTATTAATAAAAATACTTTGAAAGAAAAAAAAAAATTTAATTTGCGTCAGGCACGACGCGTATCATAAAAATAAAACAAAGGAAAAACATAAATACAAATACCACCACGCAAAACGGTCATCGCTCAGCATAATGCTGGGACTCGCGTGCAAGACAGAGCTAGAGCAATGGTTTTCAGCAATAGCCGGTGTTGACTGGGTGACGCCGAAACAATGAAACCTTAAGGGCAAGTGACGGAGCGACCATGTTCCATTTATAAAAAAAAAAACAAATAAATGAGTTTAATCAAATACGAAAAACAAGTGCCCAAAACAAATTTCAGAATAAAGTCTATCTGTGCTAAGTAACGAATGGGAGCAAAAGGTCAAAACGATAAGGCAATAATATCTCTCGCCTTTAGTAATATGCGTTTAAAGTGACTGCTAAGTCTTTTGTGCTTGTGGAATTACAGTGTGTGATAATGAACTTTTGAAGTAATATTTGAATAATTATATTGCGTAAAATAATCTCAGTGCTTGTAAAGGTGAGTAAGCCTAAGAACTAGATACATTTAGGGTTGTGAATAATGAGAATTAGATAAAAAAAATATTATGTAGATAAATACTTAAAAATAGAATATCTCTCTATAAGGTGCAACATGTCTTCTTTTATATAATACATATCTAACAGTCAATCTCTATGCATGAAACTTCACAATACTCAATCAGTAAAATTTCATTACAAAGTATTTGGATACATCATTCTAGTTGAAAAATTCGTGTATTCTCTAAAATCCCGAGTAAGACGATCGGAAACAAATTTAATATTAGTTTTGTAAATTCCTGATCGTCCTACCAGGTACGACGGTAGTGAGATGATCGGGAATACATGGAAAAATTACAATGTGACAAGTCGGGCACACAAAGTGTCTAGAGTTAAACACACAACTCAAAAATACAATATAATGTGTCTATTGAACAGTGTAAAGTCTAAAACTCAACCAAACCTCTATGTATCTGTTATCTACAGAAGAATCTCGAAATATGTTATGGTTATAGACAGTGGATTAGAAGACATCAGTTTAGTTTACATACTACACAATCAGATGAGATCCTTGAAATTATGAATTCTGTTTTTTTTATTACCCGATCGCGGAATGCGATAAGATCGCCCGTTGTATGTTTTCGTTTTAAGTTTCTTTTTGTCTTGTATATTATGTTGTGCAATAAAGTGTATATAAATAAATGAAAAATTCCATGATGTTAAATGTACCTAATTGTTTTCAAGGACAACAAAATACTCTTGAATTGAATCTAACGAACTATTCTAACATCCGAACACTTGCCCTATTTCTAATATTTTATGAGAGATAACAAGTCTAAATAATTGGTTCGTTCCAAATCTAGTTAATGCAGAATTTATTGGATGAATCATTTTGTAGCATTATCTCAGCTCAGTGTTCTTGTTTTGTCTAAATTATCTAAATAGGGAAATATTTACCTAAGTGGTCATCTATTTATAATCGTTCTAAAAATTATGAATGCGAAATATTACTATTATTTTATTATTGTAGGAATGCGTTCCTTGCGAATTATGTGTGGTGTAACTTTAAATGATAGATAGGTTTAAGAGAAGATGTAGTGACTAAAATTTAAAAAAGTATGTTAAGATGGTTTGGCTATGCTGAGAGGATGAATGAAAGGCGAGAATAGTTATTTATGCTACAAGTGCGGAAGGTAGGTGATTTCCGATGAGTGGCATTTTTATTCACGAGTGAGCGAAGCGAGTGAGTGGATAAATCGACACAAGTCAGAAATCATCTTACGTACGTGTACCATACAACATTTTACTATGCATTGTGCGAGGAAATAAATAAATTAATAAAATGAAATTAATAAAATGAAATTAATAAAATGGCGGGCTTATTCAAGCGCGTTCAGCATATCCACAGATTAACTAATAGTTCCTCGGGCATATCTACTGCGCATGTGCGAATAGCTGTCAAATCGTAACGCAATAAGGCACGAGCAAAATATACGTTCTGCCAAACGTATTTAATGAATATTTAAAGTTAATTTATTGATCAAAATCTAAATCTACAGTAATTAAAAACGCCTAAAATAAAGTATTAGTTTTATTTTACCTTTTATATGAATGATAATCTGTACATAACTAATTTTTTTAACTTTTCCCAAATAATAAAAACTCTATGCGTCGGGCTGACGTTGGAGTTAAAAATTAAAAAATACAGGAAAGTTAAAAGCACTAGTGAAAAAAGTGACACTTTCCGCTCAGTTTTGCTGCTTTGAAAACCGCTCTTTTCGAGGACATGCATTGTAGAGGTATTTACAATGCAGACGTGAATGGAAACGCCACGCCAGTAGGGGCGCCCTAGAAAACATACACCTTATTGGTGATGTTCTTCAGAAAGGCCAGATGCGCAGTACTCATAACCGGCGGCTCATAGGAATGTGAGTGAAGCAAAAGACGTATGTAAGGATCGTAGCAGGCGGCGTTCTGTAGTTTCTGCCAAACCCCATGGGTAAAAGGCATGAGTTAATGTACGTATGTAATTGTGAATGGAAATTATTTATGTTTGGATGTTGGATTATCAATCAAGTCTCAACTGCTGAAAATAGTGATCATGGCTAGAAACTCTACTCTACAACACCCTCATTATTTCATCAATGGCGATGACCGGAATGACAAAATGAAAAGGATTTAGGCGAAAAATTTGGATAGCCCTTGTCAATCCCATAATTTTTCCACAAAATGTCTCTTTTCTATTAGTATCTGGTTTAGGACATAAAATTTTCCGATAGTAGATAATAGTATCTTGCTCTTTATATCTTGAGTAATAACTAACAAAAGCTTGTAAACAACAACTTGAAATCCATTTAAACTTAAATCGGAAATACCGCGAAACGACTGATAAACAGAAACAATACCAGCCGCGCGAGTACCCCCTACTGTGACATGCTTGAGTCACACATTTGTATCACAGTTTGGGCACGGTAATGATATCTAACAGTATTCTATCTTCATACAAACGGTCAGAACGCGAGTCATACCCACGCGCCTCGAGTTCAGCCAACACTCGATACACAGCAGTCGTAAACAGTCACGAACGGTGTCATGGTTTTGTAAGCAGTAAGCCTGCGTATTGTTAATATTTGACTTAAATAAATACAAGTAATTTCTTACTTAATATGGCAGAGAGCAATTATTATAGACTATGTTGTGCTGTGTTTGGTATCTACCTAGTAAGATTTAAAATAAGTATGGTAAAAAAATATAATATTTACAATCATAAATCGTGAAAGAAACTCAAGTTAGTAGAGGTGGGTAGCCCTAACGCGTGTTTACGTGACGCGAACTTGTAGGTAATTATTTTAAGGACAGGGCCGCGTCACAATATTGTTAAATATTACTACCATGGTTTGGGCGCAAAAACCGTGATAAAATGCCTGACTTAAGCCTACCACAGAGGCCATGCTAGCCCGGCAGAAAATAGATGTTTCTTATGGGTAATACCTACAAATGACTTTTAAAAATCCATGCTCATATTATAAATGTAAAACTTATTCCGTATGTCGGTCTATCTGTTTGATACCTTTTCACAACTTAACGGCTGAATGAATTTATATGAAAATTGGCACACATGATAATTTCTATCTTAAACGCTGGTGAAATCGCTGGCAGAAGTTATTTAAATATATAATTTTTAGTTTAAGTAGCCAGTAGGGTTCTTAAGAGCTTAGCCGAGGCAATACTCCCATATTTCCTACTTTTGTGGCAATTGTGGTAGTCCGGCTATAAGCGGCAACGCTTCTCCAGTTTGAGGGATAAGGAGTTATAATAGCAGCATCATGAGATATAATCTGGCTTTATTTCTGCAATAGCAACGCAATTTCTCTGACATTGCTTATATAGCGATGAATACTTTACATAGTGAACTGTTTGATTGTTTACCACAGAAACACGTGTTATACAACGGAGCAACTACATCTATCTCGTGAAATAATGATTTATATGTTTTATTTATTTATTGGAACTACTGTTATTTAATAGGAAGTGATAAAGTGAGTACCCAATAAAATAACTGTTTTTGTTTTTAAATCGTATTAAAATTCACATTCAAAATCACACTTACAACATTTCTACACAATAGGAAGACAACAAAACTGTACGGAACGTGTACACTGCTTGATCGCCATCATTCGAGCACCGTGTTCTAGACTATGTCGAACGATACTAGGTGGCGCTAGCGATCCGATTAATTAATTTACCGACGCATTTCCAACATAATAGTTGTGTTTTTCAAATACTAATTGAGCACTACCCCAAAACAGCGGTTGAATTTTGTACTGAAACGACTTTAAGTAAAGTTGGCTATCCAAGGACAGACCTTTTCAAAATTAACATGCGAACCTTTTATCCAGTTTCTGGTGACCTCCATCATACCTTAGTTTTAATAACATTACTGGGAGGTCCTGATTTGGGTCCGACGGACACATGCCACTTCTCTGACACTTTTGGTGGCAACTGTCCTTCTGGTTAAAGGTAGAAGGATTGCCCTTATACTGTGTTGGTAAAATGAAAAGAGTGGCCCAGTGGTATCGCCTTACGTGTCGTAGCTCGTGCGTTCAAACCTAGACAGGCACTTTTTAACCTGTATCGGAAAAGAGGGGTGTTATAAGTTTGACGTGTGTACCTGTGTTTTTGTGTATTTGTGAATCTGTCTGTGGCATCTTAGAGCCTAAACGGATGAATCGATAATGATTTTGTTTGTTTGTTGTTGTTTGTTTGAAAGGTGACTTTATCGAGAGTGTTCTTAGCTATGTTTGGTGAAAATCGGTTTAGCCGTTTAAAAGTTATGGGCGTTTTACTTTTTGAATCAGGGTGTTTTCGCAAGATATCGTGTCATAATTACGAGTTCAATAGATTTTCGATCGAAGCGTGTCTACCTACTAGATACATTTTGTAGCACTTAATATATAAAATGTGTTGGGGACTTATTTAATTTTAAATTTTACTTTTTTTACTGGTTATCTATACATCTATTGAATTAGCTCCTTATGTTCAACAGCTGGTCAAAGAACTTACATCTCTCATTTTCTCACACGGTTGGCTTCTACCATTTGGGGACAGGCACTTAACTTCAATATTTTTATTTCATTTACACTACTCTCGAAACAGTAAAAGAAAACCGGCCAAGTGCGAGTCGGACTCGCGCACGAAGGGTTCCGTACTTGGTAAATTGCGGTTTACGATTTATGACTTATTAAAAAAAAACTACTTACTAGATCTCGTCCAAACCAATTTTCGGTGGAAGTTTACATGGTAATGTACTTCATATATTTTTTTTAGTTTTATCAATCTCTTATTTTAGAAGTTACAGGGGGGGGGACACACATTTTACCACTTTGGAAGTGTCTCTCGTGCAAACTATTCAGTTTAGAAAAAAATTATATCAGAAACCTCAATATCATTTTTGAAGACCTTTTCATAGATACCCCACATGTATGGGTTTGATGAAAAAACAATTTGGGAGTTTCAGTTTCAAGTATGGCAACCCCCAAAATTTATTGTTTTTTTTCTATTTTTGTTTGAAAATCTTAATGCGGTTCACAGAATACATTTACTTACCAAGTTTCGACAGCATAGTTCTTATAGTTTCGGAAGAAAGTGGCTGTGACATACGGACGGACAGACAGACAGACAGACAGACATGACGAATCTATAAGGGTTCCGTTTTTTGCCATTTGGCTACGGAACCCTAAAAAGTAGTAAACAAATTGGCATATTATGTCCTAGAACCGAAAAATTCCATCTAATTCAGCTGCATCTAGTTATAGTAGAATACGACACCGACTCAGTTTCGAAAAAGCTAGGCAGTTTGATTGCCAGAAAAACCTTACAAAATGTCCGTGAGAGAGAATCTTTAAGTACCTAAATGCCAGAAAAACAGTCATTAGATCCGCCACTGATTGCCAGCCTAAAGTGGCAATTAGATCAATAAGACACGGCTCAGGACCGGAGTGATTATACGCATATCAAATTTGCCCCCCTAGGTGATCATTAGATGACCTGGCATTAGTTCAATAGGTCAATTTGTTCTCAATTACACTATATATCTGGTGTCAATTGCAGGATGGCCACTAATTGTAATGGTGACAGGATTGATTGTCTAAATGGTCTCAATGGTCTCGTGTCTGCAATTATTGGTTATATCGCAATGGGTAGTAGAAATAAAATGTTATTATTCATTCTTATTTTGTGCACCTACTAAAGTGCATAACCAAAGCTGATTGCACAGAATAGCTTGTTGTAGTTATATTTACCTACCTAACTTATGGGTTATAATAAGATACAATAAATTAATACATAAATATGTTGGTATGGTTGTAGTACTTTTCAGACGATATCGTTTAAAACTCTTTCTGCATCTTTTTCATTAGTTTGGACTTCAGGGACACTAAACATATTACTAGTCATACTCACAAAAAATATCGGCACTCATAATAACTATCATACATTAACTCGAATTAGTCAAAGCCAGGTGCTTAATATTTACAACATTATTGACACAGTATAAAGACAAATAGTACGGAAACTACGCATTGACGAGACCCCTAAGCAGCCCGCACTACTGACAGCATAGCGAAAACTGCTTAGAGGTCTCGTCGATGCGCATGGTTGTGTGAGTGTACTGTTTTGAGCGTTTGTAGGTAGTTTCCGTACTGTTCGTCCATGTGATATTCAGGCAACATTTTATAATAGAAATATAAAATTTATCTTTATAGTAACTATATCTTTTTATAGCTTAGATATAACTAGATAGGAGCCTAGGTGCCATGCACATTCTAACGGTTTACCGTCATTAGAATAAGGAAAACTATACGGTTTTACCCGACTTTGACTTCCTCATCGGTCTAGCAGTCTGAGCAGTAGCAGCCTGGAGTCTGGATTAGTACCCAACTGATGGCAATTAGCTCCCCCTCTATAACATGGGACTTAAACATTACTGGAAGACGTTGCTTTGGAAGGCCTCACACCAGGTGGACCAACAACCTGGTGAAGGTTGCGGTGATCCGCTGGATGCAAGACGCACGGAACCAATCAATGTAGCGACGCTTGGGGGAGGCCTATGTCCAGCAGTGGATGTCTTTCGGCTGATATGAATTACGATGATGATGAAACATAACTGGCGAAATATGAGTGTTAGTACTATCGGCAGCCTTATTGCGTAATGAATGAGACAAGGCTAAGAGCAAAGATCATGAAAAATCAACCAGTCACATCGACGGAAATCCACATCGCGGCTTTCATCTCGCATGTAATTGGTTGATTTTGGACACCCATATTACACCAATAGGTACAGCTTTTATGTGAATCTCTGCTTAATCCTTCGGGAGCTACAGGCGTGAAGTGAAGTTGCATGTAAGTTTTGCCCAACTCATAAGCATTTTTGGTCATCACAATATGCGACCAAAATGCAAAATGTGAATGGCTAAACCTGCATGCATCATCACGTCTGATCGCCATATGTCAACATTTGTGTGTAGGTGTTTAGTACTCAAAACGGTTTGGTTCAGCATAAACCTGTGGCCGTACGTGTTAACGCCAACATGATTCCACTGAAAAAAATATAGTGCTCATCGTCAAATATAATTCCTTCTATCTCTCCCAGTGAGACCACGTAGTTTTGACACGTCAGAGTAAGGCCCTACTACTTATTTATTTATTATTACAATTTCTCTCTGCACTTACAGTGTCACCTAAAATATACAGAGAGTCAACAATTACATTAATGGTTAGGTGGTAGTATAGGGGTATGGTAGTTTGGTGGCGGTATGGTTGGTGGTATGGTGGTGGTTATGAAACGAACAAAAATACAAAGGAACGATTATTTTTCTAAAAGGCATAGAAGATGTATGTTTGGTATGGAAATTGGTAATTTTCCTACAGGAATGCCCATTGGGGGCACACCAGCATACTTCTTGTAACTAGACCAATTAAGGAAATTCACAATCTACAAAAATAATGTCAAATCATTTGAATATTAAAAAGCTAAAAGATTCGTCAGTTCTATTTGACTGAAAACAGAGAATCAAAGCACTTGACAAGACATTAAAGTAAATAGGCTATCTGTAATCGAGGGTTAGTCATCAAAACCTTGAAATAAAAGAATATGGCTCACATGGGACACATTCAAACGAGATTAGAACGACCCATTCCTGGCTGAAAACCTAATTTTATTTTTAGGACCTACTTTGGGGATATAAACCTCAATTTGTGTGGTTCAAAATGTTAGAATGAAAATAAAAACATTACACGAACCCAATTCAAAATAAAATCTTAACATTAAGGGTCCCCGCACACGGGGCCACCGGCCACAACCACAAAAAGCCGCTACTGGCATATTTACTATAGTTTTCATACATTTTGTATGGAGTCGCCGCACATGGTAGACGCCGGTCGCCGCCACACGCTACATACACGCTTCTAGCTTCTCTTGGCGGCGTTTGTGGCTGTCGCGTGTGGCCCGTGTGCGGCGACACTAACTGAATCTTTCTTCTTTTTATTGTGAGGATGAGGCCAACTCTGGTGTCAGAGTTAATTAAGCCACCTCTAGAGACCCCACAGACCTCTGGTTTGGCTAATTCAGACTTACATCATACTAATATTATAAACTAGCACTCCGCCCGCGACTTCGTTCACGTGATTTCGTATTTTATCCTACACATATATGACTATCTTATGTGCACTTAGTGAAGGCGACTAAATAATATAAGCTACTAGCTGACCCGGCAAACTTTGTTTTGCCATAAAAAGACCAAACATTTATCTACCCTACCCTACCCTACCCTACTCTACCCTACCCTACCCTACCTATATAGCCTATGTCCTTTCCCAGGTCTCAAACTATCTTCATACCAACTTTCATCTGAATCGGTGCAGCGGTTTAAGCGTGAAAAGGTAACAGACAGACAGACAGACAGAGTTACTTTCACATTTATAATATTATAGTATGGATTATTAAACAATAAAAATGGGGTATCGTAGATATCTAGAGTAAATTGGTTTGGGATGACTCGTTATTTGACTTAAAGTATAATACATTTTGGGTTACGCCCCTAATACTAAATAACCCCCTTTTGTTCTGATGAGGCTCGAGTTTTTAACAACCCAAATATTATGTTATTCACCATTTTCTATTCTACTATATTTTTTGTTTATATAAGTCAAATTGCGCAGTAAAATGCCTCAAAAAACTTTAGCCCTATTTGGGGGCTAGTTTTAAAATCTTATTATGTCATATTGATTATTTACTTTATTTCCAAGGAATTAATTTTTCTTACAAACAAATTTTCGCCTATACATGCCCTTAAAGATTTTTGGAATTGCCGAAATTTTCTTTCATAGTGCGCCCTTATCTAATTACAAACTTACATATAAAAACGAAACACTTTGCAGTAAGATTCTTAGCAAACTTTAACACCTTCTAAATCGTATACCTACTGGGGGTGGTTTTGAAAAACTTATAATGACAATCATTATATGTTTTTCAAAACCAAGACGGCTTTGTATTACAGAATGCCAAATGTTTTCGCAAGCGCAAATCTAAAATTTACCTTTTCAACTGTCTCGTCCGTACTATATTGGAATACTGCGTTGTTGCGTGGCGTCCCTACTATGCCACACATAGTCTTAGGTTAGAGCGGATCCAGAAAATGTTTATAAACCATCTTGCTTATTAAACAAAAAACTTCGGAGCCGCGCAAAACGTCTTAAAAAATTTGACATGAGTTCACTTGAAAAACGAAGAGATAATATTAATTTAATATTTATATTTAAAATACTTCACAGTAAAATAGAGTGCCCGCATTTGTTAAGTAAGTTTAATTTCAACCTACCCTACAACCATCTTTGTCACCCTATCAAACTTTTACGTCCCCTATTCCGCAAAACTGTATCAGGATCCAACTTCCCCATTCCCAGACTTTGTAGGCTTCTTAATAATTGCGATGAAAGAATTTATATTTTTTGCACGTCACTTCAAAAATTCAAGCGTCTAGTCCACCAAAAATAAATAATCAGCATACTGTTTTTTGTTTTATATCTAGGTACCTACTTATCATTTATTTTACTTTATTAATTTCTGAAAACTTCATTGTTTATGAGCGTTATTTAAGCACTATTATTGTAACTTTCTGTTATAATTTTGCATGCTGTGTCTATCGCATCATATTGTACACCTATATAGTTTATATTGTTGCTTATATTATAAGTTATAATTAGTGTAAGAATTGTAGATAGGCCAATAAAAAATAAAAACTTGAAATCCTTTGAATCTATATCTCACGTAAAATTATGATTGTCTAATGTCATTGCATTTAAAAAAAAATAAGTTTATGCATATTCCCCGATGACGAAACATTTCTGCAGAAAGCGGGCTATTTTCAATTCAATGAAGTACTTCGAATTATGCTGACTGAAGATTTGTCGAAAACAAGATAAAAAATATCAGCGAAGGCAGACGGTATAGATAAGATTTGATGTACCAAATCATGTAATTTATTTCTTATGGCAATAATGTAAAGTCTATTTTTGTGTGCATTGTTTACTTATAGATAATTACGGAAAACTATGTATAAAATTATTTTATAGGTAATCTTGTTTTTATTTATAATTATCATGTGTTTCAATAATAAACATTGCCAAAACTAACTGCATACAACAACTATTTTTAGAAATGATGAATGAAAATATTATAACAAAATAAACAAAACAATAATAATATTTGATATACTTTTTAATCTCGGGGATTCTCTGACTAAAGATAAGATACGAGACATAACAAACATAGTTAATTCACGAATTTCTCGTAAATACTTAGTAATACTATCTTGGTTTAGTGATAACAACTTTTCGCAAAATGCTAGATAAGGAATCTTGAGTTTATCTCAAGAAGTTGGTTGGCCGTGACCTCAACAGCTGTCCACTGTCTAGTCACAGGCTTCTTTCAATTTGCACCACTGAACCCGTCGTTTTTTAGGGTTCCGTAGCCAAATGGCAAAAAACGGAACCCTTATAGATTCGTCATGTCTGTCTGTCTGTCTGTCTGTCTGTCTGTCCATCCGTATGTCACAGCCACTTTATTCCGAAACTATAAGAACTATGCTGTTGAAACTTGGTAAGTAAATGTATTCTGTGAACCGCATTAAGATTTTCACACAAAAAAAAAATAAAACAATAAATTTTGGGGGTTCCCATACTTGAAACTAAAACTAAAAATATTTTTTTTCATCTGACCCTACGTGTGGGGTATCTATGGATAGGTCTTCAAAAATGATATTGAGGTTTCTAATATCATTTTTTTTAAAACTGAATAGTTTGCGCAAGAGACTCTGCCAAATTGGTAAAATGTGTGTCCCCCCCCCTGTAACTTCTAAAATAAGAGAATGATAAAACTAAAAAAAATATGTAATGTACATTACTATGTAAACTACCAGCGAAAATTGGTTTGAACGAGATCTAGTAAGTAGTTTTTTTTAATACGTCATAAATAGTAACCCGCAATTTACCAAGTACGGAACCCTTCGTGCGCGAGTCCGACTCGCACTTGGCCGGTTTTTTTATATTTGTTTTTTATCTGATGTATATTCTTACAAATCTAGTACCTATATTGTGCGTCTTTTAGTCTGTGCTAATTAAATGTATTTTTTTTCACTCTTTGCTAGGCTTGGTGTTTCATTACACCTTTAAGATTCCCTCTTCATTTTAGTAAGATGCCTGTTCACTCTTCAAAGCAAGAGTGAACAGACCTCACGTTTTCCATAAGACGTGATGAAGGTCAAAAAATCAAGAAGAAGAAAGTTAATAGTGAGCTCATTTCAATAAAATAAAATATTCTATCCTATAAATTCACCGGCATCAATCTTTTCAGCATGAAAATTGAACAGCATTGAGCATTTTTCGATGCAAAAAATATGATTTTATAAAGCACTTCGCAATCAAAATATTTTCACCAACATTTTTATGGATGCGAAAAGAAAGATGAATGATAAGGGTAGGCTTTGTCTATACAAATGGCTTCAGAACCTGTCATGGCGGATTACTGAAAAAAAAACAAAGGAACATTTTACGCAGTCTTTCCATAAGGAGTAAAATATTGAAGTGGGTAGAGATAATGATAAAAGGTAGCTTCTAATTGTCTCACTGCATTGTGAAAGGCATTGTGTTCATAAAAAGAGTCTTTAAGTATTTTTAAATGTTCTCGGCCTTTTGGCCAAAGAACAAGTGAATTACATAAAAGAAAAGCAAGTAAATGTCAATGTGTGTAATGTCTTCTGTCACGCTTGACAGATGGACATGGGAAATAGTTATCTAAGCTACAAGTGCGGAAGGTAGGTGACACGACTCGGGAATCATCTTACGTACGTGTATCATACAACATTTTACTTTGCATTGTGCGAGGAAATAAAAAAATATATCTGAACCAAGCAAGAAATTAATAAAATGGCGGGCTTATTCAAGCGCGCTCATTGTATCCACAGATTAACTAATAGTTCCTCGGGCATATCTACTGTGCATGTTCAAATAGCTGTCACATCGCAACGCAAAAAGGCACGAGCAAAATATACGTTCTTCCATACAATTGAAATGGATATTTAAAATTAATTTATTGATCAAATCTAAATTTAGAGTATTTAAAATCACCTTTAATGAAGTATTAGTTAAATTTTACCTTTTATATGAATGATAATCTGTACTCAACTAATATGTAAAACTTTTCTCAAATAATAAAAACTATGCGTCTGGCTGACGATGGAATAAAAAACGGGTGATACTTTCCGCACAGTTTGACTGCTTGGAAAACGCTCTTTTTGTGGACATGCATTGTAAAAAACTTTACTGGACTCATACTAAGTACCGGCGAAAGATGCGAAAGATGTTGTAATCAACTTTGATCTTGTAAACTGAAGGTGGTTGAATGATATTGTCACTAATTTAGAATTAACTGACTGACATATTATAATAAAAACCGGCCAAGTGCGAGTCAGACTCGCGCACAAAGGGTTCCGTACAATTATCGCAAAAAACGGCAAAAAAATCACGTTTGTTGTATGGGAGACCCACCTAAATATTTATTTTACGAGTATTCTGTTTTGATATCATATAATACATAATCTGTAAAAATTTCAACTGTCTAGCTATCACGGTTCATAAGATACAGCCTGGTGACAGACAGACAGACAGACACAAAGACGGACAGACAGACATACAGACAGACAGACAGACGGACCGCGGAGTCTTAGTAATAGGGTAAAATTTTACACTTTGGGTACGGAACCCTAAAAAACCCGGTCAAGTGCAAGTCGAACTCATGCATCGAGGGTTCCGTACCTACCCATTATACCGCCATAATAAAATTAGTATCAATTTTATTGATGGCTAAGTTTTAAAGATATGGGCAAATTTTGATTTACGGCAACACTTGTAAGTTACAAAATTTACCTTATAGTGTACTTCCGGTTGACCTAGAATTGTCAATTTTGGTTAAAAGCAAGGTCTTACAGCACAAGTTAAGGAAAAATTCCGAAAAATAAATAAGTTGAAAATTAAGGTAAATTTTGGAACTTACTAGTTTTCGTGAAAATCTAAATTTTCCCATATCTTTTTATCGTACTGACTCAGGACCTTGATTTTTATACACCTTATAGGGACTATAGACTTCAGTATTTGGTATAAATTTGAAATTGCTAGGTCCACCCGTTCCTGAGAAAACTCGGTGGTGACACATGAACAGACAGACGGACATGAGAGTGATTTGATAAGGGTTCGTTTTTTTACCTTTTGAGGCATGAAACCCTTAAAAGAGAGAGGTGTCATACGGACACACGGTTGGAATGGAGTTCGATTTATTAAATTTACAGTCTTTCAGTTTCGTAAAATATGACGAAACTGAAATAAGAACAACACAGCTGATGCTCAGTGTAACCATACAATAGCGGCTGCTTGCGTAGGAACTATGTGTCGAGTCAGCGCGCGCTCGTACGTCTTCGGTTTTCTTCATGCTCCTCCGGCTCTCTCCTTGGCGTCTCCCTTTTGTGCAGATCTTCGCTTGTAATATCCTGCATGCAGTACGCTGTGTCTCGCACAATTTATCACGCCAAAAATATTATTTATATTAATGAAAAAGGGTATTTTAACATTAAAATTATAAATATTTTTGCATATTCTTAAAAAAATATTTTCCTAGGTGATCGGGCAGAGGCTCAAAAATCACTGCAAAAAGGTTTTTGTGTCGTTTTTCTCATTGTTTAACTTTTTAGGGTTCTGTACCCAAAAGGTAAAAACTGGACCCTATTACTAAGACTCCGCGGTCCGTCTGTCTGTCTGTCACCAGGCTGTATCTCATGAAACTTGATAGCTAGACAGTTGAAATTATCACAGATGTATTTCTGTTGTATTTCTGATGTATTTCTGTTGCCGCTATAACAACAAATTTATATTTAATATAATTAAAACAGAATAAAATAAATATTTTAGTGGGGCTCCCATAGAACAAACTTGATTTTTTGCCGGTTTTTGCGATAATGGTACGGAATAATTCGTGCGCGAGCCCGACTCGCACTTGGCCGGTTTTTTTCGGTCTAGCCCCTCAGCTCGCAAACAAATCAGAACTATAACGAGCGACAAGTAAATCTGTTCCATTAATCATTATGTCATTGACTGATTTTCGTGAGTCTTTCATAATATCTGATATCTTGTGCTTTAAGATAGTTAGAGCAGCATTTTCTGTCGGTTGATAAGCCACGCTGGTCGCTGCGCTTGCTTACGTTTGTCAAGATGGGTTCCATTACCTGTAGGACTAACCTGAACAAATGTGCTCCTTGTCACGCGCTATAAGATTTTTAAATATTTTATTAAATGAGTAACCCCCAGTTTCCCAGCTCAAAATTATCGGCGAATAAATGTGACAAATTGTCAAGCACGCGTTAAATGTTGTGATTGGCTGTTGAGAATGCATTCAACCAATCACAGCAGATAACGCGTGCTTGACAATTTTTCACATTAATTCTTCGATAATTTTGAGCTGGGTAACTGGGGGTTAGATATACATATAATATTTACCTGTAGCCTGACGAAGTTCACAGGAGTAGCAATGATGTGTATTGAAAATGTTGGAAAAGTGATTTTTATTGGATTTTAATTTAAATAGTGTTTTTATTGTACATTAATTGTATTTTTTATTGTATTATAATTATATTTTAATTGTATGGTAATTGTATTATAATTGTATTTATAATTTCCTGTTTGATTTCATTTTAATTGTAATATTTGATTGTATTTTAATTGTATTTCTGTTAGTCCTTATATCTTTGTGGTAGTATCATCGCATTGGCGTTATATCTGTTAAGGCATTATTTACATCATTTTGAATAAATAAATAAAAATAATAAAAAATACATACGAAGACTCCTCTGTGCCTCAGAAAGCACGTCAAGCCGTTGGTCCCAGCTGTCACTTGTAGATCTTCGACAGTCGTTACTCAGTAACATGGTAGCAGGATTCCCATCTTGTTACCCAGTTACTGCTATTCGTAATCGTGGTATAGGTATGTAGGTAGTGAGATTTGGTAGACAACAAAGAATAAAATACTTAGTGACGATTGCAGTCGCCTAAAGATACACAGAACCACTAACACAATGTCACAATTGCCCATGGAACTGTGCCAACACTTCAAGTAGAAGTTGATTCATTAAAATCGTCGCTCGCAACGTTTTAACTAACACGATGAATGAAAACTAACAAGGATGAACAAACCTTACGGTTGATTCAAAAGTAGCTGGAGTTTTTCGACTTTGTTTTCGATACTATCTTTAAATAATATACATCAAAATCTCAGTCCGTGTCTATCGGCATCATTTCTGTTTCTATGTTAACTTCTTCTAAACCACAAAATTGATTTTGAATCAGTTTTCACTAATAGAAAGTGCAATAAACTAGGACGGCTTTTTATGTGTTTTGTTCCGTATGAAGCCAGCGTGTATCACACATAGGAACTATAATAAATAATCTTTCGTAGTATTATCCGTATTTTAAGACGACGATAGTCGCCAACGACCTTGAAGGAACAAAACGCGCACACGTTTTACACCCGCGCGACCCAAAATTTGGTAGATTTTTGTACTTAAAAAGATTTTTAGATCGAAATATTGATAATTCAACTGTCTTTGAGATGGTGAAAATTTCATCAAAACACGGCCGATGGTTTTGGTGCAATTGTCGTTTTCGTGTCCATGTTAGACATAAATTAAAAAAATAATTACACTATGTTATACGAATAAAACTCAAAATTTTCGTAGATCAAATTAGTAAGAAAATGGTCTAATGCAACGTATTTTTTCTCAATAAAAATAAGGTGATTCTCATTTTGAAATCAGCTACTGAGGGTTATCTGTGCCTTAAAAGTGAAAGATTTTTATGTAACTTTACATTAATATTGCTTAAACATTAGGATTACAAATAAGTTATAATTTTGTTCTAATACTCTAAAGTAACTTTGTCTATGTTTTAGTCTATCTGTTATCACTTTTTGTCGTTGTAGCGGAACGGCAGCGTTGTATGCAACACACGGGTAGATTTGGATTAGGAGATTCGATACTTTTTTTACCTGAAGAGTGTTCCTCTATAGTTTTCGACTGTTACAAGGGCGAAGCCGCTGACAGAAGTCAATTATAAATAGTCAGTATTACGCTTTAATTTTATTTTTATAAGTATTTTAATTTTATTTGTATATAGATAGGTTCGTGTTTGACTACTATCTTGCCTAACTAATAACAGATTGGACTTACTTTCGGTAAACTTATGTCTACACTTATATAAGTGCTTAATCATCAAATAAATTCTTTCATCAGCTGTGATAATTTAATTTATAAATTCAACTTTCTAACAAGAGTTGAAAAGTTCCAAAACAAAGTTTAGCAATTCTGCTAATCAGAATTCCAAAGTAAATTATGGTAAAATTATAGGGTTGATCAAATACAAGAAATTTTACTTAGCGGCAACAGTATATTTTGGTCAAAACAAAGTAAGCTTTGCATGTACCCGGTCAAGGGTATTCCGTGGTAATCCCACTAATTTGATAAAATATGAAGATTTGTATTTTTATGTTTCCGTCATTCATAAACGGCTGAATAGATATATATGGATGGATTAAAAATGGATTTGGGATAATAAAATACTTTTCACGCAAGCAAAGCCGCAACCAGAAGCGACTCGTATTTACAAACTTTATTTGACTGATAAACTATCTGTTGAAATAGATGGAAACGAAGTTTTAAGGTTACACTAGTCGAAAATTCTTCCATACAAACGTAGTTTAGAGATTACTCCACTGTTTGACGATGTACGTTCAAAATAAAAAAAATATATCAATTTTTCTCATCATTATCTAGTCCTGTATGGAAACAAATATGTAAAAAAAAATATATATTTGAAAGTTATGAGCGTCGAAAGTTCCATATTTCAACACTTATTTTAACGCATCTTTGGGCGGAAATAAATACCATAAGAAGAAGGAAAATTGCAAAACGGCCTCTACACAGGGATAGATTAGAAATTCAACAATGCAAATAATGTTATTTTATAAATATAAATTTAGTTGTTTTTTCATGATATCTAGACTCCCAAAGGGCTGTTTATAAAATTTCGCGCGCTCGTTTTCGTCCTAAATCATCATCCATTTCGATACAAATATGCAAAAGTGCTAATTCGTACGCGAACTAGCTTCTTACTGCTCATCACAGCATCTATTTCTGTCGCACGTGTTGTCGGATAAGATAGCATGCATTTTAAACCCCGCGCACAAAATAGTTCATACCGTCGACTATTTCAACCTTAAGTGATGTCATTTGGGATAGTCCAATGTCAAATACAAATTTTACTAAGAAAAACTTTTTGATCGTCGACAACAAAATACTTACATAATTCAGTCGTCCAAAATGCTCGCCAAGCAAGCAATTTTATCAAGTCTATCGGTAACTTGCTAACTGATTTATTGAATTAAAACACGAGTTAACTTTGAATCATTTGACTTGAGCAGAAATACCATAGTTTACTGTATAACCTTGAATAATGTCGCCTAAATCAGATTCCAAGTTACATTGGCTACCTTTTTATTACAACAGTTACCTAACAATTACTAACACGCAATACTAGAATTATGGGTTGACGTTCTTTTAAGGGAGCTATTATGAAATATCGTGCTTACCTACCTATTAATTTTAAACTAGCTTTCGTCAGCAGCTTTGCCCGCGTGGATGTAGGAAATCAAAAGATATTTATTTATTTATTATAAGGTACACCAACAGCATTACATACGAAATAGTTTGTAGTAAACAATGAAAAAATAAAGGTGCTGGTATGTATGCCTATTACAGGTAAACACAGCTTACTTCATAATGGTCAGAAACATTCTTATTCATATTAATCTAAACTTAAAAACATAGTAAAAATAAAAACATATAAAATGAATACGAGTAGCAGACAGAATAAAACATATTCTCGGACAAGTAAGAATCTACAAGACTCGGTCTATCCCAATACCAAAATGCATCAAAATTGTTTTAGCAGTTTAGGTATGAAAAGTACCAAACAGACAGACTTAGAGTTACTGTCGCAACTATGATACTGGTTTTTGCCATCGGCATCGCCTGTGTAATAGATAAAAATTATCCCGAAGGAACTTATGCCCGGGTTTACCGTGTGCCAAGTTTCATCCCAACCCGATAAGCCGTTAAGAAGCGAAAAGATAAGAAACAGACAGAGTTATTTCGCATATATAAAATTAATATGGATGGATTAGTTTGTATTCGTGGTCATAAAGATAATTTCGGTAGCAACATAATAAACCGCATTTATTATTTTTATCATGATAACTTACTTTGAGATTCGAGATTATAATAATTGTGTTGGAGTTATTGTGTAATAATAGGTAGAGAGCACGAAAGAGCAGTTGTGGCCCAGTGTAGCGGCCCGACATACGTGTCGTAGATCGTGGGTTTGAACACTGGAAGGTTCTTTACTTGGTGTTAATTGTTTCATTACTACTGCTCTCAAAACGGTTAAGAAAAATATCGTGTTGAAACTGGCATGTCTTAGAACCAACATTTCGAAGACATGTGACATCTACCAACCCGCACTGGGCCAGCGTGGTGTATTATGGCCCATTCCCTCTCTCATAGAGAGATTACCTGTGTTTCAGCGGCTTAGTAGGCGTTTCGGCCGCTGAGTTTCGTCCGATCCGGTCGAAACAGGAATTTCATTGTTATTAAAATTTTTGAGTGGTGTTTCGGACGAATCCTTTTTTAGAGCCAAAGTAACGTCAGAAACATAAAATCGGTAAAGAGTTTGTTTAATAACATGAGAAAAATAAAACTTCCACTTTTGCGTTTTCAGTTAAATGTTGAACAAAATAAACATTTATACCCAAACTACCAGGAGACCAGAATCATGAAGAAGTCTTAATATTGACGGGGCTGGAATCAAAAAAAAAAAAAAATTTTTTATTTCATATAGGCCTACATGGGCACTTATAAAACGTCGACAAAAGGTGCACGGTTCGGGTTGGTCGTTTCCTATGGAGAAGAACCGGCAAGAAACTCCATGGTTACCTACTCTTTTAAAAAAATGGTTTGGTTTTACAATATTTTCTTGTTACAGCATTAGTACTTAGATATGTGGGGACAACGTAGGCCCGACAATAAGTCGTAACGAAAAACAAAAAAAAAAGATTACATATTATTTAAACAAAAGAAAATAAAACGAGTTAAAAAGTTAACAAATGTTAACAAGCATCTAGAAGGCCTACAATGTTCACACATTTACAAAACAATCGGTAAAGGAATCTATACAAAAGTAAAATAAAAAAAAGACTAAATCTAACATGTGGCACAAATATTGTTATCAGTGCTGTAACTATTCTTAGCCCTTTGGCTATGAAGATGATTGAAAACCATTGTAAAAAGAATAATCAAAATAAGGAAAAAAAAACAAAGAATTAATGAGATTGAGAATAGTTAGAGACAACCACATATTTGTGCCGTTTATGAGTTACCAGGGAAACCGCATGCGCAGAAGGAGCTAAAGCCAAATTTTTTATCTTCAACGTAGTCCTTGATTTTATAATATGCTTTTTTAATAAGGACACGTTTGATGTAGTTTTTGAACTTTCCATCGGTCAGTTCTATAACTGACTTTGGCAACTTGTTATAAAAGCGTATACTGTTTATATAAAAAGACTTGCTAGTTTTTGTTAATCTGAATTTGGGTGCAATTCGTGCTTACTGCGTGTATTAAAATTATGTAAGTCGCTTCTAGTTTTGAAAAGCCCTCGATTTTTGCGGACATATAAAATACATTCCAAAATATAGAGTGAAGGTAGAGTCAGTATATTGATTTCTTTAAATTTTTCTCTAAGGGACTCGCGAGGACCCATTTTGTAGATCGCGCGGATTGCCCTCTTTTGTAAGATGAAAATTGAGTCAACATCAGCTGCTGATCCCCACAGCAGAATGCCATAAGACATAATACTGTGGAAATAAGCATAATATACTAACCTGGCTGTGGCTACATCGGTTAACTGCCTTATTTTCCTTACTGCATATGCAGCTGAACTTAACCTACCCGAAAGAGTTCTAATGTGCGCGCCCCACTGCAGTTTTGAATCGATAGTAATCCCTAAGAATACAGTTTCAGCTATAACTTCAAGACTTTTGCCGTCAAGATTTAAATTCAGGTCACGTTGTGGTACATTTGGTAAAGAGAACTTAAGACATTTAGTTTTTGTCGCATTCAGTAAAAGATTGTTAGCTGCGAATCATTTTGTGAGAATAATAAGACTTTCGTTGACATGTAAGACATCCGTATCTTTCCTATCTATTTTAAAAATTAGCGAAGTATCATCAGCAAATAGAATTATATCCGATAATTTGGTCATCATAAAAGGGAGATCATTAATGTAAACAAGAAAAAGGAAAGGGCCGAGAATTGAACCTTGGGGCACGCCCATCTTGACTAGAGACCCGGAGGACGTCACCCCATTAACATTCACTTTTTGCTGTCTGTTTGATAAATATGAAAGCACAAGATCAGCAGCTTGTCCTCGAATTCCGTAGTGGTGTAATTTACAGATCAGTGTGTTGTAGTCGACGCAGTCGAACGCTTTTGAGAGATCACAGAAAATGCCAATGGCATCCTGGGACTTCTCCCAAGATTCCAAAATGTGACTGATGAGTCTTACTCCCGCGTCCGTTGTCGACCTACCTTTCGTGAAACCAAACTGCTGACTATGCAGGATACCATTTGAATTGAAGTGAGACAACATCTGATCCAGCATGATTTTTTCATAGATTTTACTCAATGCTGGAAGCACGGATATAGGTCTATAATTAGAGGGATCACTCTTACAACCTGATTTGAAAATTGGTACTACTTTGCTGTGTTTCATTAAGTCAGGAAACGTGCCGCTGTCCAAACATTGATTGAATATGCCTGTTAGGACAGGAGCAATTGAGTCAATAATATCTTCAAGAACCCTAACGGATATCCCCCATAAGTCTTCAGTATTTTTTATATTGAGACTTTTGAACACGTTTTTAATTGTATCAATACATATTGGTTTAAATTTAAAGGTCGGTATGTCTTTGGTAAAGTTTTCTTTAAGAAGAGCTTCAGCTAATTTAGATGAGGAGGGAAGAGACTTCGTAACCTCTAACGGAATGTTGGTAAAGAACTTTTCTAATGTCTCAGCGACTTCTTGCTTATCAGAAATGGTTTGATTATTTATTTTCAAAGACAACTCATTCTGATCGCGTTGTTGTGTCTTTCCAGTTTCTCTATTAATTAATTGCCACACAG
The DNA here is from genome assembly GCA_949775005.1 of Orthosia gothica. NCBI lineage: Eukaryota > Metazoa > Arthropoda > Insecta > Lepidoptera > Noctuidae > Orthosia > Orthosia gothica. The sequence goes on along the minus strand of OX459047.1, from coordinate 10,368,668 downwards.
TTTATTTTATTATTTGAAACACCAATTTTGTTAATTATTGTTAATCACTACTGGTAAAGACTAACTTAAGTACCAGGAGGTTATAATCATGAGGAAGTATTACTGAGACTGGAATCATGAGATGTTAAAAGAGTACCGGTTGATTTTAGATTTGACCTCCTGGTACTCCGTTAGTCTCTACCGCTTATGTTCTAGGCCCGAAAATACTTCTTCATGATTCTAGCCTCCTGGTAGTTTGTGTATAAATGTTCAACATTTAACTAAAAAATCAAAAGAAAAAAAATATTTTATCATGTTATAAAACTCTCAACAGATTTTAATGATATTTTTATTATGACCTTAAAAAAATAAACGTCCCAACACAAGTACCTACTGATCCGTAGGTAACAATTTTGAAATAAAATTTTAAATAATAAATTATTCCACTTATGGCACCAGCGAAAAATATCGATTAACCGTATGTGGAATTCCTCAGGTGCCTTCTGTACAATTTTTAATTGATATATATGACTGATTATTGTGATGTATAATGTTTACTGTTGATTGTTTTAATGGTATATTAAGCTTTATCTTTTTCCATAAATTGCCTGACTTTTACTTAAATATTATAACCCTAAGGTTTTTCATTCTGACGTACAAAAAAGTATAGACCGAAACACCACTCAAAAATATTAATAATAATGAAATTCCTGATTCAACCGGATCTGACGAAAGTCATCGGCCGAAACGCCTACTAAGCCGTCTCAGGGCTCAGTGGGAACATTAAAAAGCTGATAATGATATTTATAATTTACGCCCTATAGCCTTTAAACATGAGCTTACCATACTGTACATTACTTATTTAAAAAAAATAATGTAAAGAACCAACGGCTCTATATTTCTCTCAGCACGAAAAGCCATGTTAGTAAACAAACTCACACCAGACATAAATTAAAAACATCTTCGATCTAAGATCAGAATGAATGATTCTTACACAAATTATGTCAAAATGTTTACATTGGCCTTTCAAACACGCAAAGGTAAACATTTTTGTAAACGTTAATATTTCAATATTAAAGATAAAGCGTTAGTTACTTAATATAAAGTCATAATGCTGGAAAATGTAAGTCACGGATAATCAGTTTTTTTTTATTAAAGAATATTTACTAATCTTCCAGCTTAGTTACCTAATGAGTTAAAACTAAATTGATTGAAATAAAAATTTAATATCACCATCATCATCATAAATGTTCCCACTGCTGGGACACATGCCTCCTTCCTGTGGGAGGGAAAAAAGTTAGTGTAAAACATCCAACTGCTTGAGAAATGAACTAAAAGTCGCAAACGAGAAGAAAATCATGCTGTGCAGTCAGAGGATACATAACGTGACCATTTATTTTTTGCAACAATTGTTTTGGTATTATAATGCGTTTATTAGACAATGTGGAGCACTTAATAATAAGTAAGTTTTAGGCCCACTTCCACAAAAAACTTAACTCAGAGTTACTTGCTAACACAAGGTTTAATTGACAATATTGTATGACAATTGACAACCCGTCAATTTAACCGCGTGTTAGCAACTAACTCTAAGTCAAGTTGTTCATGCAAAGTGGGCCTTATACATATTAGTTAGGTTACTAGTCTTAATCACAGGACTTCTAAGATCTAACTTACCAATCGTTTTGTAAATATTTGTTCGTAATTATGGACCAAAGTCTGTTCGCGATAGCGGGACATTTTTGCCCTCGCAAGGGACACCCACCAACCACCCATGGCCCCACCGACATCTTGTCATATAGGCGGAATCTCAAGGAGACGGCTGCGGACATAGCCCGCCAAATAGGCGCGCTATCACCGCAGTCGCTTCTTGACTCCTTTACAAATCTCGTCCTGTCCCCTTTGCGCCTTTCTCCCCATTCTGGGGCAGCCGCTAGCGTCGTACCCCGCTCTTGAGAATGGACGATACTGTACGCCTTCGCTGCCGTCTGCCTCGCAAGGGACCGTGGGACCGACGGAAACGGGACGTATGGTCACGTTAAGAATACATAATAATGGTTTTGGTCAGTCAGCTTGCGATTATGTATCCGCCGACAGCACAGCATGGTTTTCTTCTTATCTTTATAGTTCACTTCTTAAGCAGTTGGGTTTTGTGTTTTTTCATTTATAAAGTTTTAGATATCTTTTTTTTTCAAATTACTTTTAAACAATAAGTGTTATGTATTTTTATAATCACCTCTAAAACCCCTTTATTATATTAAATTTTACGGTACTAAAAAAAAATGGGGTTTTTGTTATTTTTTAGTTTTTTTTTTATTTGCATCTTTTTAGTATTTTTTTTTAGAATTAAGTACATTTATACATACAAGTATTATATATTTTTGTAATCACCTCTTAAAACCTTTCATTTTGCTTCTTACAAACCCATCGTGTGGGGACACGTTGGGTTTGTAAGAAAAAAGAAATTGGGTCCACAAAATATGGCGCCGAAAGTTTTTTTATTTTGCAACTTTAATGTAATCAGTGACACTCGCAGAGTTAAGACGAATCGATTGATGTAAGAATCATCAAAATCGGCCAACGCGTTTGGTCTCTAGAACGCCATATAGGAACAAACATACCTACATACATAGACTGATAAACACATTACCCTTCTTCGGCAGTTAGGTAATAAAAAAGTGTTAAGTCTGATGTAAGAAGTTAGCAGGCAAGTGTGCCTCACGGCTGCGCCAAAAAGGCCCAGTTCAGCAAAAATGCCAGACAACTAGTGCCTCACGCTGTTTTTCAACTGTACCTGTATATAATTATAGTACGCTCTTATTGCCCTAGTTATGTTTTAATTCCATGATACAAGGAGCCTATATACATCAATCCGACACAAATTCAGAATCGGTGATGCTACTAAGTTTCAAATGAAAAAATACAATAACACTTTGCCCGACTCAGCTGTAAATCTCAAGACACTCGTGTTCCCTCAAAGATCAGAAGAAAAATAAACTCAGTATAAACTTGACAGGCCAAAAGATGCCTCTCCTCCTGCCATATCAAATATCAAATCCTTCTTACAACAATTAATAAGGACTCAAAATAACCTCTAGACATCTAGAAACAACTGAAATAAACTTATTCTTAATAATTATAATTATTAAGCTTCTGTTTGTAACTTCTAAAATTGAGGCTCACATTGTAACATAGTTTCATGTTTTGTCTGTTCTGCGCCAGACAGATGCCCGACACAATTGGTGTTGTTATTATATAATCATGTTGTCTGTAGCAAGTTATATAGCTAGAAAATTAGTGGGTTAAACGTATGAATAACAGCACCTGTAGCAAAGTTGACAATGTATTATTGTATATTTTCAACTTGGCTACAGGTGATGTACAACGCTCGCGCTTGAAGAAAACGAATCAATGTATAGGAATGACACATGTGAACGTTAAGTCACGTGGTCAGACCATACAAATAGAAGGCATTAAGGATTGTAGAAAAAGATTCGATACGAAACGTTTGTAACTTGCCTAGTTGGGCAGACTTTATCGGTAAAAGAGTAAGTTTGTTAAGGTAAATCATATATTTTTGATACAAAAATATGCTGCTATTAAAATCATTGTAAATTTATAAAAGAGTTTAAAATTACAACAAACATTTCCACCGTCCTTTTTTTTGCGTGGAGAAATGCTCATGCATACTGCACTACCACGGGGAGATAGCGTAAGGCCACGGAAGGTAGGGCGAGCGGCGCACTGCAATACTGGCACTCCACTTCTCTCCCGTCACGGCCTTCAACCCTCAGCCGCGACATTGTATGGGACCTGGGACGCTACACAAGACATCGCGGCTCGCTTCAGTTGCGATGTTACCTGTTACCAAGCGGCACCGAAACTTACTAGTTGGCCGCTACGTCGTCGGCTTATTTGGCGCTGACGAGCGGCCCCTCCTTGGGTTCCTCTTTGCTTCACCGTGGGTGACCAAGCCACGGCTACTCAGCTCCCCCGCCTCGAAAATGCGGGAACCCACCGGGTGGGAAACATTTCCACTGTCCTAGCGTTTGCAAACGCAGTTCTAATAATTTACAATCATTTAGATCCTAGGTTCGACTGGGTCAGAAGCAATGTCTCTGATCAAAGAATTTTCAATATCTGAACCGAAGTCTGAATTTGTGTTGAGTCAATTAATTACAATGATACTAGGTATTATACGAGATTGTCATAGCTTGTGACCGGCGTAAAATACGTCAGAAACCTTTGGTTTTGATGTATTTTACACCAGTTGATCCGAATTTAAAGTAGCTATATGAAGGTATCAAATAATAGAAACAGCTACTTAAAATTCAGTGCAAGTGTGATTCAAAATGGTTTCCGTCAGTTGTGACAGAGGGCGCCGCGTAGCCATTTTCCCTTTGCTACAAAAATGTAGTCATAAAATAAAATGGTTTGGCTGTTTCTGTAATCAGGTGAATAGGAAATGTAATGAAAAGTATCTTATAATTAGGCTGAAAAAAAACAGATGAAGATAGTTTACTTGAGCTTCAACCGATATGACATTTTAAAATTGTTTGTACTTACTTTTGGACACTCTTTATTATTTTACTAGCTGACCCGGCAAACGTTGTTTTGCCATTAAAACACCAAACATTCATCTACCCTACCTACACTACCCTACCCTACCCACCCTACCTACCCTACCTACACTACCCTACCTACACTACCCTACCTACACTACCCAGCCATCAGTACCAGCCCTACCAATACCGGTACCAGCATACAACGCCATGTTAATTTGTGTGTGCTTTGTTTCTATCATATATTAGAGATGGCACTCTGTTCGCAAAATGTATGGGATTTTTTTATCGTCAATTTGTTTGATGTTTTATTACTTATTATCCTATTCCGGACAAAGCTTAATCCAAAAACGCAAAAATTATAAAAATTGTTTCAGCCGTTCTTGAGTTATAGGTGGTGTAACTAACACGACTTTGTTTTATATATATAGATATAGAACATCACATCAATTTTGTATCCCCCAAACAGTTTGGTAGAGTAGTGGGTGTGCACCAAAATACACACTTTTTTCCAGTTATTTTAAAGTCTTATGTAAGGAGGCGAGCCTATTGTCATCAACCGGGTAGCACTCCAGATTCCAAGCTGGTACTTACAAATTACAGATCTAAAAACCCAAAAAGACTTAGCCTGACCTGAAAATCGAACCCGGGACCTTGTGACCTCTCAGACCAACGAGTCAAATTATTTAATCACCAGATTTTTTTCCTTTTTTTTCCACAGGAATCGTGCATTATTCCAAGGCTGGCTTTTATTATTCAAATCCTTTTAAATTATTTAATTTTACAAATTTTATAATTATTAATAGTAGTTTATGAAACTGTTGCATAATAAGGGGTATTGAAACATGAGTGTGTTTAAAAACCGTGCCGTAGGCGAGGTTTTTAATAGTATTATACGAACGTTTTAATACCTTGTTATGTGCAGTTTCATACACTATTTTATCTACACTCATACATTGGGATTGAACCTACTAAATAAAACAAAAAAAGTCAAAAGAGTAAGAAAAATCAGTACAGCAAAACGTATGAATGGCACGAAAACCCAGCACATCACTGCATGCGCTAAAGCGGGTGTTGCCACAGACAATTAATACTTTTTTATAATAGGTACTATAAAAATGGCGCGCCCCGCATTAGCTTTCTATTACAAAAAAATAATTGATGGAAACTCCTTGGTGATATTAACTTCTTGGATTTGCCCTGTATCGTAATAGAAAAATTATTTTATAGCAATATTTTGGTAAAGAAAAAGTGTTATAATAAGATTGTATTTTTAAATTTCGGTATTGTGCGGTCACGGTAGCGGCAGGGCACTCGGGGGTGCGAAGAATCTCCGGGTTACGGACTACGGCCGCCAAAATCAAAAAACCCAACTGACCTTGGCTACGTACAACGGACGCACGTTACGGCTCGACGAACACCTCGTGCAGCTCGAACAGGAGCTCGAAAATGTAAGGTGGCACATTCTGGGTTTGAGTGAAGTCCGAAGAGAGGGGGAGGACACAATAACTTTTGAATCGGGCCACCTTATGTATTTCCGAGAAGGTGACGAGCTATCCCAAGGCGGTGTCGGGTTCCTGGTTAACAAATCTATATGTGGCAACGTTGTGGAAGTCTCCAGTGTGTCGACCAGGGTAGCGTACCTCATAGTGAAGCTAACCGAGAGGAATAGCCTCAAGGTTGTGCAAGTCTACGCACCGACCTCGACGCACTCGGACGACGAAATGGAGGAAATGTTCGAGGACATTTACAAGCCCTTGCACTCCACCACTAAGACCCATTACAGCGTTGTCATGGGGGATTTTAACGCTAAAGTGTGAGTACAGAACTGCAGCGAATCGGTAGTAGGATCCTACGGGTTTGGCAGAAGAAATCATAGGGGGCAAATGCTTGTCAACTTCCTAGAGAAAGAGGGGCTTTTTGTAATGAAAACCTTTTTTAAGAAACAGCCCCAAAGGAAGTCATAGTGTCGGGGCATAGCCACGTCGGCTATGCCCCGACACTATGACCAAAAATGAGATAGACTTCATCATAACAGATAAAAAGCATCTATTCAGGGATGTCTCAGTGATCAACAGGTTTAATACCGGCAGCGATCACAGACTTGTTCGAGGATCTCTGAATATCAACTTCAAGCTTGAGAGAACTCGTTTGATGAAGTCTAGGCTCCGTCCAAACATGCTCCAAACTATGTTGGGATCTGAAGCGTTCCAGTCAGACCTGGAGAACCGGTTCGCTGTGGTGGAAACCACAGATGACGTTGACCAGACGCTCGACCAAATGGTGCAAACCTCAGGGAGGAAGGTACGAGATATTGTAAGATGCGGCGTACGGGCCGAAGTCTAAACTTTCGGAAGAAACTCTAAAGCTCATGACGAAGCGGCGTAAAAATCCACCAGCCACTTCGTCAGAACAGCGGGCACTCAACAAAATAATTAGAAAACTGGTACGACGCGATCTCCGACGATCCAATACGCTCTCTATAGAGAAAGTGATTGAGCAAAACCGGGGATCCAAAGTGTTCTTCCAGCCACTTGGGAGGAGCCATCTGACGAAGCTGGCTAAATCGAGTGGGGAAATTGTCGTTTCGAGGCCGGAGATTCTTTCGGAAGTAGAAGACTTCTACAGCCAACTGTACGCATCGCATGCATCTCGACCTGATCCCGAAAATGAGGATTCTAGAGCCACCTTAACCCGCCATTTTACAGAAGACCTGCCTGAAGTAAGCCAAGATGAAATCGAGGCGGCTCTCAAACAGCTTAAAAATGGAAAAGCCCCTGGTGAGGATGGGATTACAACCGAGCTCCTGAAAGCGAGAGGACACCCGGTATTGAAGGAGCTTGGAGAGCTCTTTAACTCTGTCCTGTTCTCTGGGAGAACTCCAATGGCGTGGCAGAGGAGCCTGGTCGTTCTTTTCTTCAAAAAGGGTGACAAGACCCCTTTGAAGAATTACAGACCCATTTCGCTTCGTAGTCACGTTTATAAGTTGTTTTCGAGAGTCGTCACAAATCGTCTAGCGCGAAGACTCGACGAGTTTCAGCCACCGGAGCAGGCCTGATTCCGAGGAGGATACAGCACCATAGACCACATCCACACAGTGCGGCAAATTATACAAAAGTCCGAAGAGTATAATCGGCCTCTGTGTTTTGTTTTTGTGGACTATGAGAAGGCTTTTGACTCCATCGAAACCTGGTCTGTTCTGGAGTCTATGCAGCGATGCCAGGTTGACTGGCGATACATCCAAGTGCTGAGATGTCTTTATGAAAACGCAACAATGACCGTCCAAAGTCAGGACCGGCAAACTAGACATATTTCACTGCGTCGAGGGGTTAGACAAGGGGACGTTATTTCCCCGAATATGTTTAGTAACGCGGTGGAGGATATGTTTAAGACGCTGGACTGGGAAGGACGCGGCATTAATATAAACGGCGAGTACATCTCACACTTGAGATTTGCGGATGACATCGTCATAATGGCAGAGTCACTGCAAGACTTGCAGCAGATGCTGGATGGCCTGGCTGATTCTTCTGCACGCCTCGGTCTCCGGATGAACTTGGACAAAACCCAGGTTATGTTCAATTCACACGTCACTCCGGGATCGATTGTGGTCAAGGGCGGTGTTCTCAAAGTTGTTCGAGAATACGTTTACCTCGGGCAAACTCTGCAGTTTGGTAAGAATAACTTTGAGAAGGAGGCTAGCAGAAGAATACAGCTGGGCTGGGCGGCGTTTGGAAAACTTCGTCGAGTCTTCTCGTCGCGTATCCCACAAAGCCTGAAGACTAAAGTCTTCAACCAGTGCGTCCTACCTGTAGTGGTCCTACGGTGCCGAGACGTGGACACTCACAATACGGCTGGTTCATCAGTTCAAAGTTGCTCAGCGAGCTATGGAAAAGGCTATGCTCGGAGTCTCTCTAAGGGATCGAATCCGAAACGAGGTGATCCGGCAGAGAACCAAAGTTGTCGACATAGCTCACAGAATAAGTAAGCTGAAGTGGCAATGGGCCGGCCATATAAGTCGTAGAACCGATGACCGTTGGGGTAAACGTGTTCTTGAGTGGAGACCGCGTACTAGTAAACGTAAGGTAGGACGCCCTCAGGCTAGGTGGAGCGACGATCTTTGCAGGGCTGGTAGCAGCTGGATGACAGTTGCCGTAAATCAAACCAAATGGCGTGCAATTGGAGAGGCCTATGTCCAGCAGTGGACTGCTAAAGGCTGATGATGATGATGATGATGGTATTGTGTTTATAAAGTATGTCAATATAAACTCGTTTTGAAGTTTATAATTAAATATCACGATATGAGAAAAGATAAATTATTATTTCAATATCGTTTTCAGCAGAAACTAGGCTAGGCCTCTACCTGGCTTTACACTCTTTACAATAGATTACGTTCTAAAGTAGTCCTTCAACTCACAAAACCTCATCTTTTGTCAACAAAACATGTGATCCTATTCTCAAGAGGACTTCTACCCACGGATGAATATCATTTTCATTGTCCTTTGTACAGTACTAGTCAAATAAAAACCTTTGTGGCGTACGAAACGGTTTTATATAACCTATGTGAACAATATACGTGATTGTATTCCAGTATGTAAGGAAATTGTGGAAGAATTCAATGAGTTTGAGTGAGATAAGCTTGTTGTTTGTAAACTTGGAGAAATTGAATTCAAGCAATATAACATGATTTATAAGAGGGTATAGTTCTGCACTCGTGTGGAAAGTTTTCAGTATGAATGGGGATGGGTATAACAATATAATATTTTGATGGCCAAGTCGTGCGTAAGATGATAATGGCCCGGAAGGGAGTCATTACTGAAACTTCAACTGATAGAGTTAAAATAGGTACTTGCCAGGATTTGTACCAACAAACTCAAGCACGAGAGGTCTTGGCAGCTTGTTTGCAGGGCCTGCAGGATCTAAAAAATATTTTATAAAGAGCATTAATTTTTGCTTGTGAAAGATAATTTCCCAGTTACTGGGTTGTGGAAGTCATAGGATATAGGAGGATATAGGCAGTCGCTCCATGTAATTTTATTTTAAGAAAATCTTTGCACCGCGCCGTACTAGAAATTTCTGCCTGTATCGTGGGTGCGGTAACAAACATTTAAACTCACATATACAAGACACAAAGATCCGGTATAATTATCTGTAGGCCACACATATATTTGTTCCGTGCGGGAATCGAACCCGCGACACGCAGCGCAGCAGCCGATGACTCAACCACTACGACAACCGTGTCGTCAAATACTGGTACTCTGCTGCATCCGGTTGGACTGGAAGTCAATCCAACAAAGGCAGATTGATTGTAAAAGATAATTTCTTGGACCAAGTACCTACTGCTACCATTATTATAAAAAAAATCTTCGACTGTTAGAAATTAAAACTGAGTTCTGAGTATCATATATTGTATGCTATAGTTGACGTTTGCACTAACAAAGATATGAGCAAAAGCAAGGCTATCATAAAAGTGATTTAATCTGTGTAGTTTATATACAACTTTGTTCGGGTTGGTTTGCAGTCTAACTGGATTCAGGTGAGTATCAAAATTTAACATGAAGCGCTACCTATCTGACCTCCACAACCCAGTAACTGGGAAACACGACACCTTTTGGCAAGACCAATTTTTTTTTCTTCGGACTATCCGTTACGACTCTTAAAGTTCTACAAATGACAGCCAGGTCCAACAGCTTAGCGTGCATTAGTGCTCGGTATGTTAAGATGGTCACCCATCCACCGCCCAACTTCGACAAGTGATCGACCTTGAAGGTTGATTCAGCCACGAGCTCCATCATACAACTGATTGATATGTTAAAATCTTAATATGGGTTTAGCTTTCTATTATCTTTGTTTGTGGATTGTCAATTATGTAGAATGGCATATTGATACAATTGGCTTGTTTTATTAATAAGTACCTGGCTGACCGACCTCTGCTCGGGTAAAAATAGAGAAAACGACGTTTTCTAAAAATGAAACGTAGCTAGATCGATTTGTCACCCCCGAAACCTCCTGCATACTAAATTTTATGCAAATTGTTGGAGCCGTTTCCGAGATATACAAGAATAGCTCGTTCAAAGGTATTAGATTTACTATAACTTACATGAATCCGTGTTGGTTTTTATCTACACGGAAGAGGAAGTAACTATGCCAGTCCATTGCAACAGATCACAAATTATCATAGATAAAACTAGAAATAATAAAAACTTTGTGTTGCCATCAACAGATAAACAAATATACCTAGCCAATTTCAAAGTTTCCGCCGCACCAAACATGGTTAGGAAACCTAAGACAAACACTACGGCAATAAAACGCTTTAATCAGCATCTAGATAGAAACTGTTTGAAGCTATGCATCCAATAAAACCGAAGCTAGTTGTAAAACAAACTAATAAAGTTAGTAACAGATCAACTGAAAACCCTCATGGCTGAATTACTGCTCTATTTGTTGAGACAGTACGTCCCACGTCGGAAACCTTGGGCTGGGTTACATCGAGACATACCTACTCTCACATTAATACAACATTTAGTCTTTAAACCCTGCTCCGGTTGACTGATCATTACGCCTGTATGACCTGAAGGGTTAGGCATAGGCACATACATTGTTTTGCTTTAACTTTGAGTCGTGGGCATAATAATATTAGGTATGGTACACTATAATTTTGTTACTATTTGAAGAACCTTTGTTTTCATAAAATGGGAGACGAGTCGAAGCAAATCAGCTGGGCACAAACCCAGACTCTGGGTTGTTACAGGAAAATTCCAAATAGACAATACTAGGATTTATTTTCTCATTACGTATCCGTATTTGGGTACGTAATGATAAAATCTTGATGGTGGAACCCAATAAAATATTACCCGAAATTGGGTTCGAACCCAAGACCACACAAGAGATAGTTCGTGGCACGTGGTAAATACTGAGTTGGGTAACCTTGTGAATACTTATTCAGAACTTATGAAAATAAGTTAGACCATTGTTCTAGACTTTTACATAAATGTTTTAGGGGTAGTTTAAACAAAGATATAGACTTTGCAAATTGTATACTTTGCTCTTCTTAGCTTCATAACAATTGTTTGTTAGGTAAATAGTAAATAGATAGCTCTTTATTGTACACCATTAGGGCTCGTCCAATTAAGACTTTTGGTGCGGGACTGCTGTGTGTCTGTATCAAAAACGTAAAACATAGGTAGTTTCCAAAGACACCGACTGCTGAAAAGAAAGTTATTTTTCGCTTTGTAGTGTTTTGTTTAGGAAGTCGGTTATTTTATTTTGTTATAAAACATTTTGCCCTTCATAAAAAATTGTATGTAGTATGCTGAACCATCCCATTTCTTGTACTTCAGAGGACAAAGTTAACAAATCTAAGACAGCTATACGGTGATTTTTAGGGTTCCGTAGCCATATGGCAAAATACAGAACCCTTATAGATTCGTCATGTCTGTCTGTCTGTCCGTCCGTATGTCACAGCCAGTTTTTTCCGAAACTATAAGAACTATGCTGTTGAAACTTGGTGAGTAGATGTATTCTGTGAACCGCAATAAGATTTTCACAAAAATAGAAAAAAAACTATAAATTTTGGGGGTTCCCATACTTGAAACTGAAACAAAAATGTTTTTTTTTTTCATCAAACCCATACGTGTTGGGTATCTATGAATAGGTCTTCGAAAATAATATTGAGGTTTCTAATATCACTTTTTTCTAAACTGAATAGTTTGCGCGAGAGACACTTCAAAAGTGGTAAAATGTGTCCCCCCCCCCCTGTAACTTCTAAAATAAGAGAATGATAAAACTAAAAAAAAAATTTTATATACATTACCATGTAAACTTCCAACGAAAATTGGTTTGAACGAGATCTAGTAAGTAGTATTTTTTTAATACGTCATAAATCGTTAACAGCAATTTACCAAGTACGGAACCCTTCGTGCGCGAGCCCGACTCGCACTCGGCCGGTTTTTTTAATTTCATAGACTAAAATGACCGCTGTCAATGAGCATATTTTATTAAAATGTTGTAAGTGCGGAGCACAGTATTGTAAGTAAGGCTCAATCATAAGTGATTCATCGAATCGATGTGACATGACTCCTCAATTAAATTTTACTAATTGGTGTAAATAAATGTTTTATTAATATAAACGTAATATATTTAAATATTGTTTCAATTTTAATAGAGCAGATTGCTTTATAGTTTTAACAAAAAAATTTGACTTTTATTAAAGTTTTTATTGAATAAAAAAAAACATGAAACAAAATCTTAACTAGGTTAAGAACTTCTCTAATTAGTTACTAAAGTCGTTTGTCATCTTTTTTACAAGAATGTTTACAAGATAAAATTGTGAAGAAAAGTTTTGTAAAAAAGAACCGTTGTTTGAAAATGATTGGACGGATAACTTCATGAAAAAATTTCATTACTTTGTATTCTATAATAATTTTAAATGTTATAAAATTAAAATGAGACTATGCAAAGACATAGATATAAATTGCCACTATTGACTAAAATTCTTGTGGGTGACTATAATATTTAGAGTGGGTCTTTGTGTCTCTGAAATTGGCTCTGTCAACTATTGCGCACGAAACAGATTAACTACATAGAGTAAGCGAGATAGGATAATTCGACAAACGTATGCGAGTGAAAGAGACAGTTATACAATGCTATCTTCACCTTCAACATTGAAACAAAAATAGCTACCGCGCAACCTCTTGCAGCCAATTCAGAGACACAAAGATCCGTTGTGAGTATTACATATTAGAAGAAGTTTAAAAGTGGTGCTAGTGACAGAAAAGTTGAAAGGAAACTGTTTATCCTGGTATGGTCCTGTGATGAGCAGGGATGAAACGGGATGGAGAGAGAGGGGACAGCCAAAGAAAAGATGGATGGACTGAGTGAGGAGTGATATGAAAGAAAAGGGAGTCAATGATAACGTGTCGAGGGACAGGGCGGTATGGAAGAAGAAAACGTTTTAAGCTGACCCAAGTAACATGGGATAAGGGCAGAAGATGATGAAGTTCTAGTGGGCACTCATTAAATATTTTATACCTTTCAAAGACCAGTTTTTTTTTTTTTTTTTTTTGTAATTTTCCCGGGGTTGCTGCCACTTAATCAAATGCAAAGAATTCTCTACACACTGTATAGTCAATTATCAAACAACACAAAAATACAATCTGTCACTCGCGGTTCTACCCGCGTGGAATTAGCACTTCCCCCAATTCAACTCCATTTCAGCCAAATTGGACAATATGTTTATACATAACATTCTATTTGTATCACAAGATCATATGCAATAGTTTTTGAATGTTCGAGTAACAAACATCCATCGATCTATCTATAAATCCGTTCATATCATCAAAGCACCTTTGAAGTAATTGCTTGATAAACATGCTGAACAATCCTTGACTGTAGTACTTACAAATTATTGTGTATAATCAACAAGAAAACATACTTGTCAAATAGTTAAACAGCCCTAGCAGGCTAGCAGTCTTATATAAACTTAGCCTGAAGCAATAACTCTAGCTCCTGAGTATCGGATGTAACATAGACACTGTAAATATTGAGACAAAACTTATGAAGACATCTTAACTAATATTATACTGTTTCTCTTTTATTATCTTTTCTTCTAGTTTTATGTATTGCTAACTGATCCCCGCGGCTTTGCTCCCGTCAAATGGCTATATACCTACCTACCACCAACCTATCTACCCTACCTACCTACCCACCTACCTTACCAACCTACCTACCCTACCCTACCCTATCCTAGATACCCTACTTACCCTACTTACCCTACCCTACCTATCCACCCACCTTTACTACATACCCTACCCAACCCTACCTACGAATTTGTTAAACTATTTATTTGAATAAGAATTAATACTATAATACGAATGTAACCAACTTTTGTTTCTACCAGCGATATAATTAAATTTTAGAACACAAAAGCTGCTATTGTGACTTAATTATGATAATGACATTATGATCTCGCAGCCTTTTTTTAATTACTGAGTACTTTAATCATGTAGTACATAATTTTTATGTACAATAGTTTTCTCAGATCGCGCCAAATAATGAATATTATAGGCAATATTTGCTACTTAGGGTTACATTATTGCAATTTTCATAAGGATAACCATTTTTATTGAAAATAATTTATAGCCTAAGTCACTCAGGAATGATGTAGCTTTACATAATTGAAAGATTTTTTAAAATCGGTACGATAGTTTCGAAGCCTATTCGGTACAAACAAACAACCAAACACACAAATAAACAAAAAAATCTTTCCTCTTTATAATATTGGTAAAAAATAGGACATGCGGGCAGAGAGATCCGAATGAATTGCCTTAGTCATCATCATCAGCCTTTTAATGTTACCACTTCTGGGACACAGGCCTACTCTGAGTGAGAGAGAACGGGTCGTAATCCACCACGCTAGGCCCAGTGAGGGTTGGTGGATGTCACATGTCTTCGAGTTTATGGTGCGACGATGTTTTCCTTCGCCGTATTGAGAGCTGTCGTGATGAAATAATTTACACAAAGTAAAGTGCCTGCCTGGGTTCGAACTCACGACCTACAACTTGTAAGTCGTATTATCATATACGTTTCGGAAGTCGGTGTCTTTCAAACTTCATGTTTTTCTGTTGCTCTTCCGAAACGAAAGTTATTTAGCACTATTTAGTGTTTTGTTTTTGAAGTCGGTTCATTTTTTTGCGAAAAAGATTTTTAAGTCTTTTTAGTTCGCTTCTTAAACAGTCGGGTTTTTAGTTTTTTTAATTAACTTTTTTTTAATTTATCGTGTTTAAATATGTACACTAGGCCTCTGTAACAGCGCAATTTGTATCATCTTTTGAAGCTTCTAAAGACTATTTATCATCAAAGAGGAAAACCTAAAGGAACAGAATATAACTTTCTTTTTCAGTTTATGGAATATATTTTAAATTGGTCTAATATTGGAGGGGGGCATGACTTTTTACTTAGGATATTCAGTCAGATGTCTGCGACCGCATTTCCTTTTAACGATCATTGGTTAAAAATAGATATATATTTATTAGTTTCAGACAAATTACAGGACGAATACATTGAAACAAAAAGTTAACATTTTTTGCTTAGTAGTTACTTTATGCTAAAAAATATATGAAGGTGACCTTAATGACATTGGTATTTTCTACCAATCAAACTTTGGTTGAGTGATATTACATCGAAACCTATCACGTCTGCTGAGTTAAGCTAATTATTTAATTTTGATATTTAGACTTGTCTATTGACAAATAGGTTATTGAAATCGACCTAAGACAAAGGGCCGTTAAACTCTTAACATAGCGAAACCTAAATGAATAAAAATTAGCAATGCATTTTTTTGATAAAAAACAAAAGATAACGTCAGTTATTTTGAGTTGACATAAACAAACATTAGTACCTGATTGGACCCCGACAGCTGATAATAATGACATTGATATATTTATCGACATATTTTTAATTATGCATGTAATGGTCTTGAGCTTATGTTGACGACCTCTGAGGGGTCAGATAACGGCATCACGTCAGTATTCTTCATAAATATAGGTAGAAATGATTGCAATAATTATACTTCTATCTGGAAACCTTCACCTTCAGGTATATCCAGCCAGTTATGTTATAATTATAAGTCTGAACTGACTGAACTGATAACATTTTGCCAATAAATCATTCAGATTTCACGCAGTTACTTAGCAATGCCTAATTAATTAAAGTTGGTTAAGAAATAGCGAAAAACTAAATGAAACAAATGTTTTCTTGTAGATATTACTGTCAACAGTGTCAACAATAACACTCATTGTACACACGCATGGAAATAGCAGTATTTTAAAAGAGTAGTGCTATCAATAAATATAATTATTCACACACAGTAATTGAACAAAAAACCTACGTTCAGCAGTTCTACTTGAAACCACTAAAGATTTGCAAAGATTACCCAGTCAGCAATTTAGGTAGTGGGGGTGACTACGCAGAGCCTCAAGTATCTCACTCTAGCCGGTTCGTTTAATACTCCCCCTTGACGGCATTAATATTTATAAATATGAACTCATTAATATATTTTATCTTTTCTATAACTTAGTAAATGACTATAGTAGTACAGAAGCGAAATTAATTAATTATATCATTCTTGTTACGTTCCTAAGTTCTCATCGTCTTCTTGCCCTTGCCCGCAACATGTTTACTCCTTCCATTCCGATTTATCAACCGTAACACTGTCTTTGACTCCCTTTTCTTTCACATCACTCCTCGATATCACACAATCCATGCCCTACCTTGTTGGAGTTTTACGAAAACAAATCTATCCTACTTCAACTCTATAGCCTTTATTTTGCTCGCCAAACTTCTAAGCCGCCCTGAAGTTGGCTTTCCGATACGCAAGGCACGAAAAGGAGCTGTTTTAGTATGATATAAACAGAGATATACTACTGCACAGACATTGTAGTTAACTTCAGGGCGGCCAAGAAGTATGGCGAGAACTTTATCTGTCTAACCATAAATATTGTCTATACCAATATTATAAAGAGGAAAGATTTTTTTGTTTGTTTGTACCGAATAGGCTCCGAAACTACTGTACCGATTTTAAAAATTCTTTCACCTATGGAAAGCTACATTATACCCGAGTAACATAGGCTATAATTTTGACGGGAGCGAAGCCGCGGGGGTCAGCTAGTATGTAATAATCCGAGCCACGTGTCAACCAGTTGACTAAATTTCCAAGCTGGTTACAGAACTGTATTCTGTCAACCTTGCTAGGGACCAAACGGGACGTTTGTAAGAAGTAGTAATATTACTTAAATACATCTTCCGGTATATAGAGTAAAGGATAATTAAATATTATTAATAAAAGCCATATACCAGTATTTCTTTAGTATCCACCCTTTAACCCTAATATACCCTTCATAAATTCCTAATGCCAGCCTGTTACTGGCCCACTGCAGGGAAAATGTCTCTTCACATACAGAGAAAGCCACCATGCTTGCTCAAGCCAAGCAAGCGGTTTCAAACTCAGTTATATCCTTACTAATATTATAAATGAGAAATTAACTCTGTCTGCTACCTTTTGACGCTTAACCACTGCTGAAAACGCCGATCGGGTCCAGGTTTCCTCACGATATTTTTCTTCACTGATGTCAGCGATTTCTAAGATAAACAAACCTTTGTGAATGGACAGTGGCATCAATTATTATTATTTTTACTTTACTTTTTTGACATTCAATAGTGCCACTTAATGACCTAATTATTTGAATTCGGCTTTGAAACTTAGAAAGCACATTATGAATTTTATTGAAAAGTCACACATTCCTAATTACTCTTAAATTAGTAGTACTGCACACGTTATTTTATTCGGAATACGATCCAAAAAAAGTGTAATTAGGAACCTCCCACAAATATAAAGAAAATTACTTTAATGAATACGGAGATAATATTTATTAATTAGAGACATCTCGTAATATTTACTAATTAGTCTTATTGATTCGTTCGGCCAATCTTCTACATTTACTTTCATAGAAAACATTCACATTTATTTTTTCTTTCAGTTATTTGCGAGAAAAGTCTCAGACGTTCACTAATTATGTGAATATAACTTATATGAATTGTATTCAATTAGATGATGAAGCAATATTTTATTTTAAAAAAACCTATATATTTAAAAGGGAGTTCTGATGCTCTAGAACAAACACTGCCGTTCGCAACACAGCCATTGCAGCCATTGGAGAAAAGTCTTAAGCTGTAGAAGGCGTTTTTGCTGTTCTGTTCTTAAGCTGGATACACACTTGTATCATTTTAGTATATCTTTAGTGTATCAGATCTTCAACGCGTAGCATCGACGTGTATAATTTTCACTAGTGTGGACGCGATCATGTCACACGTCGTAGCTTGATACACCCCGATCAGTATGTATCCGCGTATCAGATACATTTCGTATGTGATAAGTTTCGTATCATGATCGGCAGAGTGATCGTAGTATGGACGCATTTTGATACTGTGTAACGATACGTCTATTCATTTGATACAAATTCAAATTCAATACATGATACACCGCGATCCATCCCGAGGTGGTTTTTTCTCGATCATCAAAGGTGATACGCAATGCCGATACATGATCGAGACAAGATTGGACTTGAGATTTAGATACGGGGATCGTAGTAAAAATTGAGCGTCTACACATGACGACACGCGTTGGCGACACGCTGACAAGACACAGTATCATAAGTGTGGACATGGTTATTGGCATGACTGTGGCGTGACACGGTGACAGATATGATATGGTCGAAATGGGCGTCCACACTTAGATACGAATACTCAATATGATACACCTGATTTTAAAATTCAAGATTATACAAGTGTGGACCCAGCTTTATTAGCTGTATTGGGTAGCCAAGCGCTACGAAAATGTCACGTGATCAACTTATTTCAACTATCGTCATCGTTGAAACAATGTAACTTTGTCTAGATCTTTGTTTGTCTTTGTTTGGAATTCCCTGAAAGTGAATAGGTTTTTTCTAGGCAAGCGTGCTTCACCGTCGACCACATCATCGCTTACCATCAGGTGAGATAGTGGTCAAGCGCAAGCCTATAGAGGATAAAAAAAAGATCCCTCTAGAAAATTTCGCTATCTCGTTTTATACTTGCAATTAGTTTCATCTCTCTGATTAACTTCTTCCTATCAATGATTCCTTCTTATTAAGAATTTCTTCAACCAGTACTCGGCTCTAATTAACTCCTTGACAATTTAAAATTGCCTGTAAATGTTGTGCTTGACATAGAGCTTAATAGGTATCAGTCTCCTGATTCGTTTCGCAAAAAAAGAAATTAGGAACATCTGAATTGGGCACAGCGCGTGTTTTTAGAATTTGTTTGATGTTTGTAGAACAACTTCTTTTAAAAGGGTCGTGGTACCGCTGTTGCATTGTCACAACTTGCCTACCTGTGGTCACCTTAAGGATGATATCCATCATAGGTAAAATGCATTGTCCGTGCCCTGTGTTCTAGTTCTACATTCTTGCATATAGTTACTTTTATAGAAACCGAATACGATATTGTAACCTTTCTCCGATACAATCTACAACGACATAACGAATCTGTTAGTTAGAAAAAAGTAAAAGTTTGATTTTTCAAGCGGTGGAGCTCATAATGCAACGCCACGAACTCCTTTTTGAAACCTGTCCGGTTTTACAAACTTTTTAATTAATTTCTCATCGAATTCAGTAGATTATGCAAGCTGAAAATCTCAGGGCTTAAAAACTAATTGGAGCCCAGATCTAGTATGAGGACTTTCCTTAAATAAGCCCGAATTTATTTTTGAAAACTGGCAATAATTTTTGTAGGAATAGTTTTTGGGAAGGTTTTCCATAGCTGAGTAATAAAAGATGAACAGGTTGATGTTCACGTTTAGGCAATGCTTGCTGAGATCGGTCTTTGGACCATCCATAACATACCGAGACTCTTCCGTGATTCCTAAAGCACGTTAACGGTTGGTTGCGGCTGTCATTTGTGTAGAAGTTTGTACCGCGCCTATGGAAGGCACGGCGAGGGGGAAAGAGTATGAGTTCAGAGTGCTTAAATCTGATTCGTTCTGAAAATGTATTATTAAAGGTTTGATAAGATTAACGGTAGAGCAGTGGTGGCCCAGTGGTATCGGCTGCGAGAGCAGTGGTGGCCCAGTGGTACATAGAAATAAGCATAAAATCAGCGTGGATAATGGCGTAGTGCACAGTGCAGTACACTGGTGACTGGTCTGCACTACATTGTTACGTGCCGTGTGATGCACGAGCGCTGTTTGTCTCGAATGCATACTCAACTACCCACAGTAATGCGATACGCGTTACAATGATTTTATCTATTACATGTGAGAGCAGTGGAGAGCAGCATAGGAGAGCAGTGGTGGCCCAATGGTATTGGCCGCGACTTACAAGTTGTAGGTCGTGGGTTCAGGCCCAGGCAGGCGCTTTACTTTGTGTAAATTATTTCTTCAACACTGCTCTCAAAACGGTGAAGGAAAACATCGTGAGGAAACCGGTATGTCCTAGAACCGAAAATTCGAAGATATGTGACATCCACCAACCCGCACTGGGCCCACGTGGTGGACAACCGCCCATTCCCTCTCACAGTGAGGAGAACTGTGTCCCAGCAGTGGGAACATTAATAGGCTGATGATGTGATGATGTGATGTGAAGATTAACGAACCTACTGTCACGATCTCAGTAAGATATGCTTTTCTGTTCTCGAAATATTCGGGTACTTTAAAACTGACGGTCTTGGCATCACAAGATAACGCACGACCCATCTCTGGATATTTATCTCGTGTGCGTCTGACATAGACAGTCCGGTACAAACGACACTAGCTATCACCGCGGTCGCGAGCGTTGACGCGGCGGACTGACAGCGGTGCGGTCTGAGTTGCCTTTCCCGTCTCGTCGCGCACTTGGCGCGGTACAGCGGTCTCGGTATGTATTACCGAGACCACTGGAATCAAAATATGGAAGGAACACAATCCGATAACAATCTTCCTAAGGGGTTTCGTGTAACCCAGTGGTTGGCTGTGGAAAAAACAGGGCACATTAAGCACATAAATTAATGCTTAAATATTACATGTATTGTTGAATTTTCAATTCTCATTGTCAACACAGCCGAGCGTCGAATATTCAGTAGCGCACTTTTATTTAGTCATTAATTTCAAAACTCTCGGAGTAGGTTTTTTTTTATGACCATAAAGGTTGCCAATCAGTTTGATTAAATTATTTTTCTTTTATTTCAGCCCCAGAACAAGATGGATAATAATTCATTTGAGGCATGGGTCAGTACATTTTATATTTTAATAATCACGCTACTAATAGACTGCACATGAAATAGACTACTAACACGTGTAAATTACGCACTATATTTTTTTATGTTTACTAAACGATTAACGAAGTAAATGCTTCTCTTCAAAGATACCTAAGACAGATGACGCGTCAACTCTGCGACAATCCTTTTTTATAGAATTAGTGTTACGGATGTAAATTGTCCGTGTAGCAATTTCTAAGTTCGTACTGGTCTTGTCGCATTATAGCGTCGCGCCTGTCTATGGAAACCTTAACGAGATAACATTGTTCTCTAATTACAATAGTTGTATTTACTTTTACCCACTCCTAACCCAACCTTTATTAACGATTCATCTTAATACGGATGCCTTCGTATCTGCTATGCAATCCATTGTCTTACTGTACGCCTTTACGATATGTACAAGAAGCGTAAACTGGACTTTATTGTCACGTAACCGCGATGAAGTTTTGGCAAAATAATTTTAGGGTCTACGCGTTCGCTAAGCGACTTTTACCTCTTCTCAGTAAATTCATCTTAAGAATAAGAATAATATTTGTTCACAGAAATTTTGTACATATTAAACAAATTAAGTGCTTAAGTTAAGTTAAGTTAAGACGGGTTGTTCGCAACTCCACGTCTAAGCGCGTAATTTGCGTACGAAGTGCTTAGACTTAATGTTAATTACACAAAATATTAACATTTGCACTTCTAAGCTAAGATGCGCTTAGAAGTGCAAATGCTTACATCAAGAGTTTAAAGAATAGTAACAAGGTAAATTTACATAAGCCTTTTTGATAGAAGTTTCTTTCTACGGGAATATTTTTCGTAGAACAATTATCTATATCTATAAAAGCGAAAGGTGACTGACTGACTGACTGACTGACTGACTGACTGATCAATCAACGCACAGCCAAAACTGCTAAGCCTAGAAGCATGAAATTTGGCAGAAAGGTTCCTCAAGTGACGTAAGTGTGCACTAAGAAAGGATTTTTGGAAATTTCACCCCTAAGGGGGTAAAAAGGGGGTTGAAAATTTGTATGAAAAATCTAATTCCTTCGACCAAAATTCTTGAAACTTAGCACAAATAGTATTCTAAGTAAATGATAAAGATTGACATTATTATTTTTTCGAAACTACCCCCAAATAATGATTTAGGGGTTGTTGAAATTTGTATGGAAAATCTGATTTCTTGGGTCAATAAACTTGAAACTTGCCACAAATACTAGCCTAAATGAATAATAAAGGTTGCTATTATTATTTTTTGAAACTACCCCCAAAAGACGATTTAGGGGTGTTAAAGTTTTTTTGAAGAATCTTATTACTTCAGTTAATAAACTTGAAACTTGACATAAATACTAATCTAAATAAACAATTAAGTCTTTCATTGTTAGTTTTTCGAAACTACCCCCAAAAGATGATTTAGGGGATGTAATTTTTTTGAAGAATCTGATTTCTTGGGTGAATAAACATGAAACTTGACATAAATACATCTTAAATAAACAATAAAAATTGTGATTATTCGTTTTTTGTAACTACCCCCAAAAGAGGATTTAGGTGGTATTACAGTGTTTTTGAAAAATCTGATTTCTTAGGTCAATAAACTTGAAACTTGCCACAAATACTAACCTAAATGAATAATAAAGAACGCTATTATTATTTTTTGAAACTACCCCCAAAAGAAGATTTAGGGGATGTTAGTTTTTTTGAAGAATCTGATTTCTTGGGTGAATAAACTTGAAACTCGGCATAAATAACATCTTAAATAAACAATAAAGGTTGTCATTATAAGTTTTTTGCAACTACCCCCAAAAGACGATTTAGGAGTTATTACAGTGTTTTTGAAAAATCTGGTTTCTTGGGTCAATAAACTTGCCCCAAATACTAACCTAAATGAATAATAAAGGTTGCTGTTATTATTTTTTGAAACTACCCCCAAAATACGATTTAGGGTATGTTAATTTTTTTGAAGAATCTGATTTCTTGGGTGAATAAACATGAAACTTGACATAAATACCATCCTAAATAAACAATAAAGGTTGTGATTATTAGTTTTTTGTAACTACCCCCAAAAGATGATTTTGGAGGTAATACAGTGTTTTAAAAAAAAAAAACTTGTGTCAATAAACTTGCCACTAATTTACTAACCTAAATGAATAATAAAGGTTGCTCTTATTATTTTTTGAAACTACCCCCAAAAGACGACTTAGGGGATGTTATTTTTTTGAAGAATCTGATTTCTTGGGTGAATAAACAATAAATTTGACATATTTACCATCCTAAATGAATAAAAAAGGTTGCTATTATTATTTTTTGAAACTACCCCCAAAAGACGATTTAGGGGATGTTAATTTTTTTGAAGAATCCGATTTTTTGGGTCCATAAACATGAAACTTGACATAAATACCAACCTAAATAAACAATACAGGTTTTCAATAATTAGTTTTCCGAAACTACCCTTAAAATACGACTTCGGGGTGGTAAAGATTTTTGATTACTTTTACTGAACATAGCTTCTTTTTATGACGTTGGGGAGCACTTAGGAGGGGTTTTTGGCAATTCAACTTTTTAAAGGGTTAAAAGGGAGACATTAATTTGTATAAAAATCTTATTCCTTTGGCAAAATAATAAAGGATCGCATCATTAGTTTTTCGGATTTACCCCCAGAAGATGATTTAGGGGTGTCAAAGTTTCTTTGAAGAATCAAATGGCACTAGGATGGGGACATCACATCGATTTGAAACTACCGAACTGGACCGTTTGTCTCAGGTTTAATAGCAGCTTATTTTTGGTTGCCATCACACGAACGAAGTCGCGGGCGGAGTTAATATTATAAATGTGAAAGTGACTCTGTCTGTCTCTCTGTCCACCTTTTCACGCTTAAACCGTTGAACCGATTTAGATGCAATTTGGTTCGGAGATATTTTGAGACGCTGGGCAGGACATAGCATAGTTTTTATCCCGCAAAACTAACATAAGGGGGTGGAAAGAGAGGTAGAAGTTTGTATGGAAAACCAACAATATTATGCTGCGATATAAAAAATAAGCTATTCGAATTACTAATGCTTCGCAGACGAAGTCGCGGGCAACAGCTAGTTTCTATATATAACGCTTGGTTACATCGTCGCATCGCACTTGTCTGTAGAGACCTCTAAAGTTACAAAGATAATTGAAATGCCACAGAATATTGAGAAATTTCAGATAAACAAAATACTAACAATAATTTTTAAATACGATAACAAAAGGTAGCACCACTTATAAATTCCTACTCTATCTACCAAAGTGTTTAGAATATTATCTTCAAGTGTTCGTTACATATGAGATACAATACGACCTCTAATCTTCGTCTTTGTGAATTTGTTGTAAAATTATTTATTTATTCATTCACCCATACACATGTGTTTTACGGGTAAGCCCTTTTTTGGGTTTGTAAATCATCCAATGATTTCTCCCGCTCTGGGTGAAGCGGACGATCGTGTCAGACTTTTGCGGACTAAAACCTACTGTGTTCCTTCAGTAGCATGAGCCAGGGCTACGGTAAATCTCTTTCAAATTTATCCGCGACCAAAACAGGCATCGGCGCTGGCAGACCCCGTCAGTTTTGCTGACATCTCTTTGAGGCTCGACTCGGACCTGGTCCTTATCGGACAGCGAGCTACCCATTACTCACCATCCGTAAGCCCGCGCCTATGGTGGCCGGGAATCGGCTTGCGACTCCCGATGCCCAGGGCGTCTCCTGCGGTGGCTAGGGGCGTAAGGGCGGTGACTGGTGAGGACCTAAGTCAGGAGGAAAGTGAGGACAAACAATAAACCCACACTCAAAACCTGAACACACTCATTTTTGTCATCCTAAATTAACGGGTCTGGCTATTAATCTCTCGTCTGGCAATTTTACTTTGCACTCCTTTACTGTCATTTACTCCATGTTTGTTGTTGTTGTTTTGTGTCTGTGTCGAATAAATGTATTTCTATTATTTATTAGCACAAGCTACACAGAGGACAATAGGTACGTTAAGTGTCAACATCTGGAATTCCGACGAAAAGCAAAAAAATATATCTAAATTGAGAGCAACGCTATCCTACTATTATTACTGCTCGAAACACTCAATTATGTATGTATTACTACCTTTTTCCCGTGGCTTTGCTTCCTATACCAAAGGAATCGTGCATTTTCTGGATTAAAAGTAGCCTAAAAGTCTCTGAGAAAATATAAAAGATTTTTATATTTTCTCAGAGACTACTGGTTACGGAGACGCCGATAGCAAACGTCGTCACGGGCATACATACATACGCCCGCCCGTGGTCTAAAATTGTGCTCCAGGGTGAACCCTGGGTAAGACAAGTACGACACGTCTGACGGTTTCGCTATCTGCGTCTCCGTAAGGATAAAGAGCGCTGGTTTCTCAGCCTTCAGATGGTAGTAATCGGATTATTAATTCTAGACATTACCTTTCACAAACTTATAAAGTGGTTAATTGTTTTCTTTGGAAGCACTTCATCATCATCATCATCAGCATTTTAAATGTACCCACTGCTGGGACACAGGCCTCCACTCTGTGAGTGGGAATGGGCCGTAATCCACCACGCGGGCAATGCGAGTTGGTGGATGTCACATGTATGGAAGCACTTATTCTATTACAAAAACTATTTATTTTCTAAAGTCTTACTATTCATCAGAGCCAGTGGCTTACTATTTACCGGTAATTGGCGAACTGGAACAGTTCCTGTTGTAGGCCACAGAAGCATATACGCATGAACAAGCTAGTTCTAAACATCATATTTAAATTTCACATCATCGTACTCACTTTTTCAAAGAAACAACACTGAAGTCAGTTCCAGTATTTACTAATTTGGGTGCACTAATTATTTTGCTAATAGGAACTCAGGTCGTAAAATGAATCACCATTCGTTAGTGCATAACATTATATGAATATCGGTATTGGGGAATAGCCCAGCTTCCATATCTTTGCGATAAGCTATAAGGCTCACTTCCGAGCACAGCGACTTCAGCGACACTGTCGCGCCCATACTGGAAATTTTAAAGAAGGTCTTAGGGCAAGTAAGCTTTTTTTTATGGGCGCAGTTAATACTTATTTTGCTCACGTTTACGCTGTGGCTGCTACCGGAAAAGCAGCAATAAAGACAACGCGACCTATATCGTCTCGACCGAGTCCATCTTACTACTGTAGCGTACAGGCATTCACAGGTTGCCACTACAGCGTTTCGAATCGCGACTGTAGCGATGCTACAACGCCTCTGAATCAATGCTGCAGGCATCTGTTTCAATGCTGTGTTGCATAATTACGTAGGTGATGGTGTATTACTTGCGATAGCATATCGAATGTATCGCTTTTGTTTTGCGACTGCATCGCGTTTTTTTTGCAACTGTATCGTACTGCAAAAAGTCGCTGTGGTTGACCGTCCATACGCAACGTATACGCAATTACGCATACGTATTATGAAAACTTCAGTTGCAGTGGTCTCAGCAGTCAAAACAAGAACGCGTTATACTCGTACACTCAATCAAGACCTTTTCACTCCACGGATTTCAGTGTCACTGAAGCAGTTCTGCTCGACAGTGAAGGTTTGTTTCGTAATCCTATTAGTTAATACTAGAAAATGATACTTTAAACGCTCTTACACGAGCTTTTGAATCGGTCATAATTGCCCAATTCACCTGTATGGCTTTCTTTACAATATATAATCGCCTGTGTTCTCTGAAGAAGTAATTAGGCAGGAGGACTTTTCGGCACATTTAGCCGTCTAAATGTATTATATCCACATCAAAGATAAGGAACTCTTTCCAAGCATCTGAAGGTTAAAACAAGAATGAACCGGCACAAAATGAGGGCGCCCAACATCTTCTGGGCTCTCTCTTTCCATCGCAGATATTATCCATCGCTTACCATCTGGCGAAATTGAGGTCTTTTACGGACTCATTCACACTGTCATACTTACATTATAAATGCCAAAATACGCTTTCATGCCTAAGCCGCTGGCATAAGAACGACGGGCATTTAAAAAAAAATGAGGTATAACCAACACTACAATTGCTTAACACTATACACGTATGTACGCATATTGTTTTGTTTTATATTTGGAACCTACATGTTGGCCGCTACGTCGACGGCTTATCGGCAAAAGCCCTGATGAGCGGCCCCTCTCCGCTTCACCGTGGGTGACCAAGCCACGGTTACTGAGTCCCCCCGCCTCGCAATGCGGGAACCCACCGGGCGAGAAGTACCCCCTCCCCCTGCCAGCTAAATGGTTGCTTTTGGATATGTGAAAACTTATAAAATTAACTTGGAAAAGTCAAAAAGAATCTTTTTGTTAGAGCAATGTTCGGTGCTTTAATTTTTTATAAAATTCAGTATTTTTACTCGATTATTTTGGTGAATTTAGAAGTTTATACGGAACCCTCGTTGAGCGAGTCCAACTCGCACTTTGCTGGGTTTTTTGATTTTTTTAGTTGCTCAACTTTGGGACAATACAGGTTGAATAAAAAAGGTACAACATGACAATGTTTAGCACAGAATCACAACTAAAATTTTCCATACATACGGGAAAATCACCGAATCGGCAAAGGTAATTTCTATTGTGTCTGCTAATTAACGCTTGACAGGTTAACAGATTCTGGATTCTTATTTCATTTAGTGTTGGAGTGTTGCAAATCTTTCAACCAAATAAGGTATTCAAAGTTTTGAGCAACTATATTATGTTCTGTAGCTTAAAACTTGAATACATACGAGCAGTCTGCATGTCAAACTTCACCGATGTTTTGAGCAGCATTTTCTGAGTTGACGTCTAAACATCCTTGAAAGTTTTCATTCATTTTCAAATAGCAGCTCAAATTTTCTACCACATTTTATCAACTGGAATATATAGCATTTCAATCGTAAAACGCATTGCAAGTATATTATTTCGTCGTGGCGACCCAGCTACCCCGCCTCTCATGCTTAAGGTCGTGTGTTCAAAGCCGGACAAGTAACACTATGACTTTTTCAAGTCATGTGTACATTCTAAGTTTATCGTTGACAACGGTGAAGGAAAAATTTGTGAGGAAACCAGCACATATAGTTAGTATAAGTATATTATCTGTGGTATAAGTTTGTGCTCCATTGGTGTAATTGCTGCAAGGTGTTCCAGTGCGAGGACAAAACGAATAGAATACAGAACTGCAAGTGACAGCTGAAATTTTCTTCCAGTTACATTACCGTCTGTAAATATACGGCATGTCAATCGTAAATTCAACCACAAAGCCTGTCAGAGTAATCTTCGAGTTCCGGCCTTTCCACTCCACATTTACGAGATAAGTCCTTTCCATATTATCTTCCCTCATCTTTCCACGTAACTGAATATCTGAGAGTAATCATTTATATCCCTTGTCAGTACATAATACGTTTCGTATTGCTATGATCTTTTTTGTGACGGTCTATTGTTTCTTTGGTGTATTAGGTATCAAAAGAAAATGGACCGCATTCAAAGGGTTTGAAAAACGGTGGGGTTGTAAATTGAAACTTATATTAACGTTCTCGCAGAGAGTAGTGACGGGACAAGGCAAAAACATTATTATCAGATAAAGTTTTTTCATAGCAATTCGAAGCAATTTCAAAACAATTATAATGAAAACATGGTGTCGTCACTGTCCAATTGTCGTGTCACGACTGTCTGTCAGAATCTGATTCTGATTAATATGTTTATATCATTAAGTCTCATTTTTTTTCAAGTCCTTTACATAACTTTTTTAGTTATGTAAAATGCCGTCTTCAAAATTAATTAATATGTTGGCATTATTTTGATGTGTCATTTCAGTATAAATAGAAACCTTATGAACCATCCTGATGGTTCTTCTCCATAGGAAACGACCAAACCAAACCGTGCACCTTTTGTCAACGTTTTATAAGTGCCCGTGTAGGCCTATGTGAAATATAAAAATGATTTTGATTTCGATGGCGCGATACAAATCGCGTACGTATTTTCTAAGAAAATTTCAAGTGCAAATCGTTTGAAATCCATCGTATTGCGTCCATGTGAACATACTTAATTTGGCTTAGTTAAAATCGCTTATCAGTGTGATTTAATTGACGCATAGACGCATTCAATTCGAATCTCTTCAAAGTTAGAGTGAACAGGCTTCTGGGTAAGCTCACTCCATCTTCGACTTTGTCTCTGTCACCTCTGACATAGACTAGAGACAAGATCAAATACATATCAAATAAAAGGTCGTTTACTAGGTGGACTCATAGTTCCTTAATTATTAAACCAGCCGACCATTAAAAGGTTATCTATTATTAACACCTACCCTCCGGGTGCTATGTTCGGGTTTATCTTCAACCTATGTATTATTTACAAGAGCTTGGAACATTAATGTTATTGGTATGCTGGGCACAGACCAAGCGAACGAACACGGTTGAGTGTGGGTAGACGTTATCGGAGGTGAGCGTGATTCTTTGGCGTTCAGTAGTGCACGGCTACGATATCGTATAATCAAAGAACGATGGAGCAAATGGGTGTTACTAAAAAATGGGCAGGTAATCATTCCTGCTATGGGTAGGGCACCATGCATGCATAACAATCACGCCACTTTTCAATAGGAGTTTAACTACAGAAATATTAAGTGGAAATAAAATAAAAGAAAAGGTAGTCAATGATAGCGTGATGGTTTATAAAAGAGAATTCAAGTAAGAAATCTGTTGGACCGAGCCCAGTTAACATAGAACACGGGTCTAAAATCGTATAACTTAGCGTTCGCGGTTTACACGCACCGGCAAATGCTGTTCAATAGCGTTCACTCTTTGTGGACACAATTGTGAAAGCGACCGAGCGTTCGTTCGCTTGGTCTAAACCCCGCATTACGAAAACAACAAGAAATCGATCGTTTGTAGTTGAGTGAGGCTACTCTCATGAAGCTTACTCGTCCTATCATTATGAACGTGGATAATGAGTGGGTCAAGTACCATTCAGAAGCCAAAGTCGCTATTGTTGTTACGCGGTGTCTTGTTGACTTAGAAAGCATTACAGTAATATTATTGAAGAGGATTTCACGTAATTGTGTTCATTTTTACTGTCTGTTTTTTATGTTTAGATAAGAAAGACTAGTTGCCGCCCGCAGCTACAGCTGCGCCTCCACCACCTATGGGTTATTCTGATGTAAAATTTGTATTACTGTTAAGTTTCATCAAAATCTATTCATTAGTTTTTGCTTGAAACAATAACAAACATCCATCCATCCATACATTCATCCTGTAAGAGTAGTAGGATCTCTCTTTATCTTTTCCCTACTAGGCCCCATCAATTACGGCTCGTACTTCATTCAGATTGAATTCATGGCCAAACGCCATAAATATTTCAGATGCCGAATATTTAAAATATTGCTGGCAGTTAAAATATTTAATAAATTACGGCTGGAGTAAAAAGCATACTGTACACAGGCTCATTCAAGGCAAAGCTCAAGGCATATCTGTTGGAAAGATGTCTCTACTCAATAGATGAATTGTAATGTGCTTAAACTGACATGTTATTTTTGACTAAGGAGTTATAATTTGTGTTCGATTTTTATGACATATTTTTGATTAAATTGAAATCGCTATTAAGTTATTGACATTGTTATATTTGATTATTCTTTTCGTTTTAAATTTTTGTTAATTTATTGACAATGTTATATTTGATTATTGTTTTCGATTTAAATTGCTATTAATTTATTTACCTTGTTATATTTGATTATTGTTTTCGTTTTATATTGTTATTCATTTATTGACATTGTTATTTTAAATTGTGTGTGCATAGTATTTTATATTGTTATAAATTAATTAATTTTACTTGTTACTCTAATTTCTAATTTAAATTGATTTTTTGTATTCTTATTAATTAATTGTACATCCAATACCTACTGTTTCATGCTGTTTATTTCGAACGCAATGTAAATTGTTACTGAATAAATAAATTCAAATAAATTGAAATATTGCGAACTTGGAACTAAACTCTTCACAGTAAATTCAGTAAGCAAGTTTTTTAGTAACACACCAATTGTTTTATGAACACCTAACTTCAGTATTATCTCGACGACCATCTTTAAATACTACGATCGCTATAACAATACACGTTCATAATGTCTTAACATTCGAGATCCTGAACAACCTATTCCGTATTATGGCAACTACAGGAAGAAAATTATGAGATAGGTAAACAAACAAAGATATACTTTTATGGTCTATAAAATAACGGCTGTAATTCAATAACGACACACTTTAGGTGATAACTGAAAGATAATGGAGATACGGGGGTATTGGGTATGAGGTGTAAAGATAACTGTCAGCGTCTGTTTAGAGAGAGTGAGACTGAACTCAACGACATTTTTCTCAGACTGTTTCAACGAGTCTTTATGCTGACGTGACAATGCTACAACGCCTTTTCGTAGAAAATGTGTTTTTTTTTTATATTCTAAACAAATGTTTTATAAAAACATTTTAGTTTCAATGTTGTCGCATTGTCACACCATTGTCATATTATTGACATTGTCGTGCCACGGACTGCCTGTGTAATCCTTAATGCCAGATTTAATATTAGATCTAAATATTGAGATTATAAATTATTTATAAAATCATTTCTTTTACAAAAAACTGTTATTTATAATTAATAGTAGCACATAATAATATGTGATTTTTTTAATAATCAAACGTTTCCGCTTTCTGATGACTAAAAATATAAAAAAAACTCATGGGTCACAATGGTCATTCTCACAATCCGAAATCGTATTTTGACGCGTATTTGCATAAAGTGTAACAATTTATTGCTCGTTTTAGCGCCTGTCTTATCTAGCGTTCGCAATTACGCCTCTTTTAAATACCTCCTTGTACAGAACAGATAATTCAGTAGTTCCACTTCTTTCAAGGCCAATCTATACCAATATTACAAAAAGGAAAGATTTTTTGTGTGTTTGTTTGTTTGTACCGAATAGGCTCCAAAACTACTGGACCGATTTAAAAAATTCTTTCACCTATGGAAAGCTACATTATTCCCGAGTAAAATAGGTTATAATTTTGACGGGAGCGAGGCCGCGAGGGTCAGCTAGTATGCTCAGATGTACTCACGCTACAATAAATCCTACGGAGAAGACCCCACTGATTCATTTTACAAGTGAATTAAAAACAAGCTAAATGACTGAATACCAATCTTTAAAGCGAAGTCGGGGGATCTGTAAAGAACTGTTCCAAGGAACCGTTCCCCGACTGCAATGAAAAGATTGGTTTTCAGTCATTTACTTTGTTTTTAATTTTTTATTCACTTGTTTAAAGACAGGCGTGATTTTTATTGTTTTATATTTAAAAAAAAATACAAAAACGATAATACGATATTTTTGCAAACGCACACATTTTTTAACCCCCGCCGGAAAAAGAGGGGTGTTATAAGTTTCACGTGTGTTGCTGTGTATCTGTGTGTCTGTCTGTGGCATCATAGCGCCTAAACGAATGAACCGATTTTGATTTAGTTTTTTTTTTGTTTGAAAGGCGATTTTGTCGAAAGTGTTCTTAGCTATGTTTGAATAAAATCGGTTCAGCCGTTCAAAAGTTATGCGCGTTTTACTGTTTCAATCGGGGTGTTGACAAAAGGTAAATGTGTCGGGGTTTTTGAAATTTTTAAATTTTACTTGTTTAATAAGTTTTTCCATGGGATATTGAATAGCTACTGTTATATTATGTATAACAGCTAACAGCATAGGCTAGCAGCATATACCTACTGTTATATTTTTTTTTTTAATGAAATATATGAAGGAATGCATATTGAATAGGTACTACTGATTATACATTTTTATCATTATTTTAATATTTCACTAGCCTATGTTACCTGGGTTAAAGCAACGCTTCTAGCGATACCACATACATTGATATCGGTTAACTAGAAGTTAGGGTGGAATAAAGAAACTCACAAACATACATGAACCCGTGTAAAGTTCGACTGCCAGCGTTTACTTTCCTACGTGAAGTCTTCTTCATCTATAAAACGTAAATAAGCTGCAATAACCATCTCATTTTATTCTTCTTGCAATAAAACTTTTTATTTATCTTTATTAGTACTGGCCACCTCTACAGAACTGGGCTAACCGGAGATTTATTTGTAAAAATACGAAGTTCTTTGATTAGCTCGGCGTGTCTTAACCTCATTGGCTCCTAAGCCAAGCTTAACGTGATAATAAGCCTCATTTAGAACCGAATTCGAAATACAAAAGTATTCTAGAATGTGTATTGGAATTTTGACTTGGTTATATCAAATGGCTATGTAGATTCGATACTGTATGCGTTTTGCATGTTATTGAAATTCCGTTCATGACTATTACATTGCGACGATTCAGTAGCGTCACCGCATCGCTGTTTTTGGCCATTTTTAACATTTGCAACGCATGAGTGAATGAAATAAAGAAAATGTTAATATATTTTACAAGAACTTTAATAAACAAATTCTTGTTCTACATATTCAATATTTGTATGGATCTCCTATTTTTGAACCAGTTCCGGGTAAAGTTCTCACCTAACGTACATAATATCTATTCATTATTTCTGCCAAGTAACAATACAGCAATAACAACAAAATTACCAGGAAATACTAACGACGTAATTACTATTTTGATCATAAGTAAGACCCATATAGGGACAAAAATAAACCATCCTTACAAAAATACAAAAGGTTTATTTCAGTAAAGAGGTCAAATCCCAGCGACCTTACTGATTGTTGGACGCGATTATATTTATATCAAACAGATAAGTGATTTTTATACAGCGAAATTGCAGGTACACGAAAGCATTGTGACGCGAAATTTTCTTAAAAAATTCGTGCTTGATATCGCCTATTGACGTAATTTCTAATTGCATTGCGCTATCAGGTACGTCCCTTAGATGTTTCATATAGGTAACTACAATTTTTTACTTTTAGGTACCTAATACAAAAGTGTTAGGGCAGATTCTGCCGGTCGATTCTAGGCGAAGTAAGTTCAAAGTGAGTTGCCTTTCCAAATGGATAATGACTTTTTCTCACCACAAAATAGGTACATTTAGAGAGGTATCAATACAAAGAAAGTACGTAACAGCAATAATTATACTGTGGGAGACCGGGGCCTAAACTAGAGCTACCTGAAATACTAACTAGGTTTGTATTTCAGGATACCAGGTCTCCACCCCTTGGGTAATGCTTACATTTTTATGTTGTGTACAATATTTGGTGCGGCAAGAATTTCTAAAAGCATAGGCTTTCAAGTTTTAAACACAATAAAATAGAAAAGGGAAATGATGCTAGATTTAGGTTCACTACGAGGTTTTTACATTGAAGGATCAGGGGGTCACTTTGCGAATATTTATTCTCCGACTGCACAGCATGATTTTCTTCTTGTTTAAATCTTTGCAGTCGGGTTTTTTTTATTTTTATTTATAACTTTTTGGTTATACTTTGTTTCGAATGACTTTTAAACATATAAGTGGTATATATTTTTGTAGGTAATCAATCACCTCTAAAAACCCTTCATTTTGATACGCCACTCGATGGGTCAGGAAGAAAACAAAAATTGCAAACCCCAGAAAATGGCGCCCAAAATCCGCCATGTTTTTTTTTTTTTTAACGGCACTTACCTGAGAACACTTGGGCGGTCAAGACCTATCTAACGATGACTTAATTAAAAAAAATCAGTCAAGTGGTTTGAAAGATATGAGATATTAAAGAATATTACATACATACAAAAATACAAGATACGTGCAAAAAACATAACCCTTTCCTTGCAGCCTGGTAAAAACAAAACGCTTTTGGTAACAATTTCATATGAATTTTTTAAGAAAAGTATGTTTTTTTGTTTTTGTTTTCAGTCTATCATTCCAAACTATGGATTGAAGCTCACTTTGAGTTCACATCACCTAAGTCATCACGGTGAGATTTCTACAGTAAAAAACTAATCAATTGCTTTTGACTACAATTTCATATGAATTTGTTACCAAAAGTATTTTTTTTGAATGGTTGCTGGTTGTATTAGGAGTTTGTTCAGTCAGGTTTTGTTTGTTCAAAGTAATTGCGAAAATATGAAACATGTATTTATTTTTTCAACGATAGAATTATTGTTTGGACATTCAATCTGTTTATCTAATAATGCAAACAGATGCAATGTTGACCGGTCTCCTATATTTTGCAAAAGCACTTTTATCTATTCAAAACTATGTGTAAAAACGAAAACTAATACCTACAACCACTTTGTTTTTAATCCTCCATGGCTCAAACAATGCACCTGTCTTGTAATCTTTTCTCCACTTTTGGTTGCAGTCAACCGGCTTTATCCACATCTAAAGCAACCGTAGAGAACGCCTATGGTCCCAGATGTTATGAGAGTAAATACCTATTTAAAAAAAAAACGCGCACGAAGTCGCGGGAAGCAGCTAGTAACCAAATAAAACTAATGAATAACCCTAGCTAATTTAGTGTTTGCACTAAAACTCACTATTTACTGCTGTATATTTATCTAGAATTGATGATTGGTAATAAAAAAGCCGCACATTAGTTTTATCTGCTACATAATGTTTAATTATCAAAATAACATAAACTTGAAAACAGCGGTAACAATTTATTAATGTTCCTGTTTATTAACAGAATTGGTTACCAGGAACTTGAGACAAAATTAATACTCAGGTAGGCGTGGTAATAATTAAAAAGCGGTATAAACGCAATCACTTATATACCCTTGATTTTACAATTTATAATGAATCTCATGAAAAGGCGCAACACGTATTTATATGGCTGGCTGGCGGCGACTGTTACACCCCCACACTTAGGCCTCGTGGTAGGATGTTGCGTCATGGCAATGGCAGCTGGCTAGCTGTCAATATAGTGGCGACATCTATGGCAAGCGTTACACACTTTAATAAGCACCAGCTATCAAATAAAAAATAAATCATCAAAATCAGTTCACAGTTCACAAAAAGTTCTGTGGTAAAACACAAAAAAAAACATCGAATTGATAACCTCCTCATTTTTGGGAAGTCGGTTAATAAATACCGCTAACGATTTTTGAAATTCAAAATTGTTTGATATCACGTCATGACCTGGTGAAGGTTGCGCGGATCAGCTGGATGCGGGACGCACGGGACCGGTCAATGTGGCGACGCTTGGGGGAGGCCTATGATCAGCAGTGGACGTTTTCAGCTGATTATGATGATAATGATGAGGACGTTATCGTAGTGTACGTAGCTGCATTAATTTAGAAAGAACATTGACGTTAACAAATTTGGGGAAAAAGCTAGGCCGACATCAATCGGCCTAGCTTTTTTCCCAAATTTGTTAACGCCAATTGTTAAAGTGTTATTTTGTTTTGGGTCCACTATATCCGTTCGATTCTCGAATTAGCATAACTTTAATAGCTTTTTTCTTGTGGAATTTCTCAGTAGCAGACAAGAATTCCGGCTTAATATTTGTATTTTAATTATTTTCATTATTTATGAATAGTCTGTTATAACTCGTAACTTTCTTCAGGGGAAGAAATACAAATATTGTATTGAAAATCGAGATTCCACTTGATATGGATTAGTTTCATCGTCATCATCATCATATCAGCCGAAAGACGGCCACTGCTGGACATAGGCATCCCCCAAGCGTCGCCACATTGACCGGGCCCGTGCTTCCCGTATTCAGCGGATAATTTAACATAACTACGTTTAGTTTGGAATAGTTTACTAATGTTCTTGACATGTTTTTCAGGAGACAACTCCCACTGGCTGCAATTAAAACTGTGTTTTTGAGTACCATTCAGCCCTACGTATTAAAAACAACACAAACTTTGATATAAAGCACTGTATAAAGTTAAATCGTATGTGGAAAAATGTTTGCATAATCTAGCGGCTTTACGCCGCACAGTTTGTTCAGGCTTGATTTTATTTGCTTAGCGTATAGCTTTTTTTTTAAACGAAAACATTTAAAACTTTGTTTTAAATTTTTGATGTTTTATTTTTGTCGGTATAGGATAATAAAATTTAATATAAAATACATTACACATCACGTCACGCATTTTTTTTTTTTTTAAGATAGACATATCTGCGTTTAGTGTTTGGCACTATTAACAAATTCCCGGTATTTTAAGGTGACGTTTTGGATTACATCCTTTATTGTGGACATATTCAGATGTTCATGAATCTCCTGGTTTGTGATGTACCATGGTACGTTGCTAATTGTTCGCAGTAATATGTTTTGCATTCTCTGCAAGCATGAGATGGTTGAATTGCTGGCGCTACCCCAGAGTTTGACGTCGTACAGCCATACCGGTAAAACGTCACGTCACGTAATTGAAGCTATAAAAAGGGCTTAGTCTGATAGATGGCCTGAAAATAGTGGGTGACAACTTAGAGATGTTTACAGGCGATTTTCTGGCGAAGGCATTACACCGGGAAGAGTGCAAAGCTATAGTTATATATCTTTATTGAATATAACAGTTTTTCAAACTAAAACTTAGTATGATTCGCCTAATCATCGGGATCGGCTTCCAGTATAATTGGGCATTTTATATGGGGCGACTGCTTATCTGGCATTTACAACACAAGTACTTATTATCACAATATACCTACCCCTTAGGTGAATGGATATCGAATGATATTTTTTGTATCCAGATCAGTACTAGTACAGTTGTTCTATCTCACGTGTGTGTTCCGGTAATACTGAGCGATCCCGAGCATGCACACAGAAAAAATGTGCATGCCACTACACACACAACTAAAACCAAACTGCCGTCGCCATGAGATATAACAACTGTAATAAAGTTTCACAAACGTAGAAATAATTTTTACCTGTTTATTATAAATAAGTTATATTTATTAGGCTGAACTTTATCTACTTGACAGTCAGTCTTTTAAATACAAATAAATCTACCTTGATGCTTTGTTGTAAACCCACTCAAACACTAATTCAGTCTTCCTGTCACTTGACTTAAACGTTATTCTGAAAGACAATATTTTCTTGTACCAGCAAACTCGTAAAGGATCCCACAGACGGCGGTAATGCGAAAACACG
The DNA here is from genome assembly GCA_949775005.1 of Orthosia gothica. NCBI lineage: Eukaryota > Metazoa > Arthropoda > Insecta > Lepidoptera > Noctuidae > Orthosia > Orthosia gothica. The sequence continues at coordinate 10,330,308 of OX459047.1, read as the reverse complement.
ACAACGAAGCGACAAACCTTTTAAATTGATTTTATTGGCAATATTATAGTGAAGAAAGAACTCATGAATGTGCACAACTTTTATCAGGACCAAATATGACAAATGAAAAAACATGTTTACTGCCTATTTTGTTGAGTTATGGGTATATATAGGTTAATGTAAGAAAAAAAATATTTAGGAGGCCTATGCCCAGCAGTGAACGTCTCTCGGTTGAAATGATGATGATGAAGAAATTATGAAACCGCAGATTTTTTAATTTTAAAGTGGTTTGTGTAAATTATATTCAAGTCTACTTTTAACCTCTAGATGATTGCCAATTATTGCCATCCTGTATTACCCGTAGAACAATTTCTAAGAAAACAAGTCGTCGCATTGTCACTTAAACTCCTGTCTGCGGGGACCCTTAATTCCTCAAAAAGCCAACACTTAGCTTACTCAAGACACTTACTTTATTTGTGTTACAAGAAAATGATTTAATTTGTTTCCTGTTGGCTAGGCATCTGTGAGATCTGTGAGATCTACTTAGGAAAGTAAATTACAAAGGACTCTCGGAAATAATGAGACAGGAATAAGTATTTACAAAGTCATGGTGGAATAATGTGAAGAAAGCTTAATGTACACAAATAAGTACGTGTTTCACAGATTGTTTTTGTTTGTTTTGAGGCGCCTTTTGAACGTTTTTTACTTGATCTAATAATGAACTTGATGATACATTGAAGTTATTTTAAGGATGATTACTTTCTACTCGCGGCTTTGCTACTTGGCCCATCTTATAAGATCAGTGCATATTTTCGGAAAAATGTAGCCATTTCACTAAGTAGTACTTTAAGAACAATGAAAAAGTTTGCATAAACGGATCAGTATTTTCAGAGAATATCTCCAAACGGAGAATGTTTGAGAGGTTCGTTGCTTCTTGCTCCTAATTACTGAGGGTTGTGATTTTCCCGACAGGAGTTCACTTTTCTGTTATGACGTTTCTCTATCTGTCTCTGTCTTTTCCGTCGTGGAGTGCATCGTGCAGCTTTGTGTTTAGCGTTGAACGGATTTGGGCAGACCATCTGATCGGGTTGCGCTCCTCGGCCTTCCACCATTGACCTAACCAGTGATCATCAGGTGATCTCAACCACACAGACAAACAATTTTATCTGTTTATCATAATTAGATCTCAGCAAGATAAGAATATCATATTTCCTCAAACATTGTCGTTCGCTAAGATATGTTCATTTGTTTTTTTTTATATTGCTTGGGTTATCAAAACGAGTGTACACAAGTATTTTTATTTTAATATTTCGTTTTTTTTATTTCATGCAACATAATTTATATACATAGTAGTAGATACGCTTCGAAAGACAATCTATTGAATACGTAATTATGACACGAAATCTTGTGAAAACATCTCGATTTAAACAGTAAAAAGTCCGTAACTTTAGAACGGCTTAACCGATTTTCATTAAACATATAGCACTCTCGTTAAAGTCACCTATCAAACAAAAAAAAACGAAATTTAAATCGGATTATCGGTTTAGGAGCTATGATGCCACAGACAGATACACAATTACCCAAACACACAGGTACACATGTCAAACTCTTTTTCCTTCAGTGGTTAAAAACAATTTAATAGTTTTTGTGTAAGTATGCCTTTCATGTGACATACCCACATAAAGCGGCGATAATACTTTAGCCAAACAGTCTTTTTACGAGCATTACGGTACAGACATCGCATTCTCGAATCGAAAACTCATTCCGCTTCTTGCATCAAATATTCAAAACATATTCACTAGGGTTTTCGCAAACTACCAAGCGGTAGTAAAAGAGATAGAGACGTTAACTTTAATGACGCAGATATAACCTGACGTTAAACCACCGTTAAAGTTGAAGTGAACTCGAGTTAACGTACGTAGTACTTAATGTGGCTTCGAATTCCCGTTATGATGGGAGTGAGACTATTTTAAAGTCACTGTGTATTGGGCTATGAAATGGACAAATGTAGCAAGAGAAAATATGTTTCATCATCACCATTCAGCCGATGGACGTCCACTGCTGGGCACAGAACTCCTCCAAGCGTCGTTACACTGATCAGTCCTGTGCGTCTCGCATCCATGAGATGCCCGCAGTCTTAACCAGGTCCCGGATGCACCTAGAAAAAGACCTTAAAACGTTTCGTCGATTTTAAACTGTGTTCTTTATCAGTTAGTGAATCTGAAATTAGGCAATATTGCTAACAGAATAAGTTTGCTGAAGCATATAAGTCGACAGCTTTGCGTCTCTATCGGATCAATTGTTCCGGATTTGGTCTCATAGAGAGAATTTTTGCATAGCCCGTTTCATCGCTCAATCAGTGAACATGTCTCGACTCCGTAATTCATAACAGTCTGAATGATCTTAAACCGACTTGTCCGCCAACCCAACTTCATCTCGAATCATCAAATTGACAGCTAACCCTTGTTATTTATTGAAATTAATCGGGGGTTTTTTCCGTAGTCGTGGCAACTGAATTATGTAAAGGTCCTTCAAATTGACTTGGAATATGGACCTTAGTCTTTAGGCTCTGAAAAACAAGTGACGAGAAGTTTCCTTAACGCGGTTCAGCCCAGCTGATTTCTTCAGCTAGCCTCCCTCTCAAAGTTGTTCCAAACCAAAAAGATTACCCGACGTAAACAAACATATTCCCGAACGACCTTGATAACCCCATCGCTATCTACGCCCACCTTATAATTCCAAAACCACCTCCTTTATTGGAATGTTTACTCGCACCATTACCCAAATAGACATTTTTCTATATCCTATCCACAGAAGCGAAATACATTTCCAACTTTCCGAAAAAAGATTACCTATTACCCAGTTACCTCCTATATTTGCTGACAAGCGTAGCGGAGCGTTTTTCACGCAAAATATTTTATAAGACATGTAGCAAAGCTTATCTACATTTGAGCCAAGTAGTCGTAATTTGAAAAGGTGATAATGTATTCAAGCGTTCGCTGGTATTTGAATAAAAATTGGTTGTAAAAATGGCAATTTTGTTCTGTAACTTCTTACGTCTGTTTAGTGTTATGAAAGTGTTCTTCTATCTACTTATAAAACGTGGTTTTTAAATTAAATCTGACGGCTGATCCACAATAGACTTTGCATAGACATATTTATTCTTCCTTACCATCGCTTTACTGTCGGATTGGTTCCTATTTAACCACACCATAATCACTCAAGGTTATGTTTAAAGCCCAGATAATACCTACACAGATTTGTATGGACTTGTCCAGGGATGTGCAGGCATTTCTGAGGAATCGTGATAAGCTTAAATGATTACTGGCTGCTTGAATAGGAGATGATTTTAAATAATTTCAGCCCCAAAATATCTTCTGTACTGTGGAGATTTTAGTCCGTTCTTCTCCATAGCAAACTACTTTGCGTATGGACAGCAGAATACTATTTTTTAAGATAACATTTTTACTTTCAAAAGTGCCGTTTAGTGGCCTAATCGTATTTGTTTTAATTCTCCCGTTTGATCACTATCTCTCCTGATCGTAAGCGATAATGTGATCGACGGTGAAGCATTATTGCCTAGAAGTAACCTATTCACTCTTGATTTAATGACCTCTTGATTGTAGCTAACGGAGACCCCGCTGGCAGAGAATACCATTCCTTAGTTAGACGCATAATAAAAAAAAACTCAAAACTTTTAGTGCGTATGGGTGGGATGTCCACCATTTATCGATGGCACATCGTCGTATGTCTGGTAGTCCGATGAGGAAATGCAACTAGATCATACAATTCCATCGCACTCTCCCTGAAATGTAACCGATAAAAAACCAACAAGCTGGTAACTCGGCGACAATGTTCAAGGCTGAGCTTCTTGGCCCGCTTTTCGATCGACTCTAGTGCATCGAGCTGGTATTCGGCAGATTCATCTCAGATATGAGAATAGTGTGTGTTGCCAGTGATGACCTATGGCTCTGAGACGTGGTCGCTCACAATGGGCCTCATCAGAAAGCTTACAGTCACGCAAAGGGCAATGGAGAGGGCTATGCTCGGAGTATCCTTGCGTGATCGAATCAGAAATGTAGAGATCCGCAAGAGAACCAGGGTTACCGACATAGCCCGAAGAATTGCCAAACTTAAGTGGCAGTGGGCAGGGCACATTGCTCGCAGAACGGATGGCCGATGGGGCAGAAAAGTTCTGGAGTGGCGACCGCGAACCGGAAGACGATGCGTTGGAAGGCCTCCCACCAGGTGGACCGATGACCTGGTGAAGGTTGCGGGGATTCGCTGGATGCGGGACGCACGGGACCGGTCAATGTGGCGACACTTGGGGGAGGCCTATGTCCAGCAGTGGACGTCTTTCGGCTGATATGATGATGACAATAGTATTCCATGCATGATCGAACTTGCGCTTGATAAAAGTTGAGCAGCTTTTCCGGCGTGAAGTAACTTCTCACCTTTGCAAGGATCCCCAACTTTTTGGCAGCCAGCTGAGAGCCTTTGCTTCGATTTAAAAAAATGAGGATCGATGTCAACGTAATGCCAAGAAGCTCAATATGATCCGTTATTGGCACGGTCACAGTTAGGGCAAGTTGGAGCCGGGTGAAATTGGCTCTTCTTAGCGGCAAAAAGACACGCCTGGGTTTTAGCAGTATTAAATCTGACCAGATTGGCATCACCCCTTTCGGAGAGTGCCTGTAAGGACACGTTCAAACGCTCCACCATGGCCTCACGCAAAGACCGGATCTGAGGCCCGGTAGCCCGTCCGTCGGACAAGTATCTCTCAGCAACAGTGCTGTAATAAATAAAATATTTGACTTTGAATTTGTGTTCTCAAAGCCAGTCACAATGAAACCAGTTTAACACCACACCCAAAAACCAAGTAATATCTCAGTCGCAGTCCGGAGTCAGGATTTGTGCCCGGTTGATGGCAATAGGGTGCCCCCCCCTCCCTCCTATTAGGTACATGCGACTTAAACATAATTGTCGAAATGTGGGGGTACTATTAGGTGCATCTCTGTTTAGACCTCTGGGGAAAGCAGGCGTAATGTTATTTTATGTAAAATGTTCGACGGATTACGTGAAACGAGTTTTAGGTAACGCAATGTTATCGTGTTACGTGTAAATACATAACGAAGTCTATGTATTTTTTATTCAGGATTTGTACTGAAATGTGTGCTTTCTTCTATCTCATGTTTTCATTTAATTTGAATAAAGAAATACGTTGTGCTAAGTGAATATTGTACGCATTTGAAATACTTTATTCAGAAATATTTTGAGAGAATAGATTTTTGAAATCCACCTAGGTAAAAGCAGATAGGATTTGGCTCTCTCAGAATCCATCTCTTATACGGTATTAATTCACCAGTAATATAATATTTTGCCATTCGTTACGGGTAGTCAGATACCAGCAAATCTGACCAGTCTTGCCGAACGGTATATGAATGCCACTTGCTAGGTTCAGTTGATCAGATAAGCAGCAGAAGCCAATCTCAACATAGTTTGTTCCCCACACTACTCTAGGAATGGTGGGCGCATTCAAAAACAAATAAAATCACTTACTCCAGTAGTCCATACAAATTACAATAACTTGATCCCTGCAGGGATTGAATCCGCAACACCCATCGCTGCAGCCAATCGCTCAGCCACTGTGCCAACCTTATCGTGATAATTTTCTAGTACCCACTATATAACTGCACAGTGCATGTGTGAGTACTTTAAATACTTTATAGCTGTACGTAGTATAGTGTGTAGACCTCACATATATGAATTTATTAATGTATGTACTTATGTACCTAAATATTGCAAAAAAAAGTATTTTTTTACAATATGTATGTATTATGGAGTTTTTTGTGCGTTCTTCTCCATAACAAGCTACGTGCCGAATGTACGGTAGAATCAATTTTTATTCTTTGTAAATTTTAATGTAACGTTCAAAAGTGCCGCTTGGTGCCTAGTTGAAATAAAATGTCTTTGAATTAATAGAGTTAAAGGATATTCAGATTTCTTTGTAGATTTCGAAGCCTTAGGACTCCAAACTCAGTACTGATCAACCACGAGACAGTTATAAAAATGTAGGTGGCATGCATCTATAACTAAGCATAAGGGTCACTTGATGCGTGTCCAAAATCTAAATGAATGTCGCCATTTTGTTTTAATACCATTTTCACAGACAATTTCAACAAAAGTTTTCTTCTGACGATGTCATTCAAGCGACAAATAATTTTCGAAGCACTGTAAAATGAGTTTTGAAAATATTACATAATAATTGGGTCAATGTTTACAAAGGCTTACTATGAACAGCTTGAAAGTCTTAACTAGTTATTAAATAGCTGTCTAAACTTTATCCTCTAGACCACTCTATAAATCAGACCATTTTAATTACATCTGCGATCGATTTTCAACTTGAGACGGGCATTAAAAGGCGCCACTAAAGAGTGCTTTTACGTTGTTGAGTAGTAATAAATGTTATAATGGATTTATTAAATACGCTTCGTGATAAAGCTTGAAAAATGATTGGTATTGAGTGAATGAACACCGTTCTTGGTACTAAAGTATTTGACTTATTATATTTGACTAAGTATTTTTGCTAAGTAATTGGAATACATCAAAGCTAACCTTGTTACCATTGTAATTAACATAGTAATCATAAGAACGACTTAATGAGTTTGGGGTAACCCCAAAGGAGACTTAAAATATGTTATTATTAAATTCGTAGCTATTGATAAACCTTACCTTTCTATGTAGTTTTCATGTGACTTAATGTCCTATAACCCCTAGATGGGGCAGAAGGCGTCCACAGATGTCCTCCATCGCCATCGGTCTTGAGCTTCACGCTCCATGTCATTCCAATCCTCGTCGCTTCTGCCAACACGGTGCGACGCGACGCCAGATTTGACGGGGACGGCCATACTTTCTTTTCCCTTGGGTATTCCAGTCCAAAGGTTGCTTGGGTATCTGATCGGGACCCCTTCGGAGCGTGTGGTCAATCCATCTCCACTTGCGGAGCTTGATCTGGCAGTCGATCGGGCTCTCGAGGCATTTTACCAACAGCTCTACATTGGACATGGTTTCAGGCCATTAAATTCCGAAAATGCGACGAAGACAGCGGTTGACGAAGACTTGTATTTGGCGTGAGATGTCCTTTGTGACCTTCCACGTTCCGCACCGGTAGAGCAGCAAGGATTTGACATTGGACCCGAAGATTTTGAGCTTAATCCTTCGGGTCAGTTTTCAAGATTGCCAAACAGGTCTCAGCTGCGCGAAGGCTGCTCGGGCTTTGGCGATCCGTGATGCGATGTCCTCTTCACTACCCCCCAGTCATCAGTTTTCATACAGCGGATTTCAATTTACTTTCACAAAATATTTTTGAGCATTTCAAATGCGTAGGTACAGTCAAGCAAGTTAATTCATAGCCCATTCGTTCGATAATTTCAAAACATTAAAATTACTTCTGACGGTTGCCCTCGATATGTACTATTTACACGTTACATGACAAAATTGCGTTCCTAAAACTCCTTTCACATAACTCGTACAACATATTACATATACTTACATGTTTCATATCCGTTCATATTATGGTAGCGACAGAGGAATTATTCTCTTTGGTTTTAGGCTGTGGTACGAGTATTAAACCAATCCCTTTGAGACTGAAACAGATAGCGCAGTACGGCTAAATATATAGGCTAAAATTACAAAAAAAAAACAAGTCATATTCCAACGTATTAAGGGGTAAATTATAATAAAATTAGAATTAATATTTGTTTCGGGCTATTTACCATGTATATTTTGTATTTTTTTTAAATTTATAATTAAATTGACACTAAACAATTCAATGACCCAATTTGGACTGATCGCTTTATTTTGAAACGCTGTTTAGTAAAATACACAACCATTGGATTTCATAAAACAACCCGGATCCTAAGCCAATATTAGTTTATCTTGGCCATCACAGACGTCGGTGAAGGAAAACATCTTGAGGAAACCTGGACTTTAAATAAATTAATAATGCCTCGATGACACTTTGATGGGAGGAGACGAAACTAAAAATAAAAGAGTCTTACTTTATAGATGCAATGATTGCCCCTTACGAAGATAGATAGAAGGCCAGACCAATCAAAATATCAGAATAGAAATAATAAATAACTGAGTTGATGAGCTTTTGAGCAAAAGCAACATGTTTATACTCTAAATTGTATAAATATTTTCCACAAGCTATTGCTCACGGGTTTGCCTACGTCAAAGTAGAATCAGAGAGTCTTTCCACGGGCACATATTGCTGAAATAAAAAAGTATTCTATGCCCAGGTCATGGTCTACCTTTGTTCCAAATACAAATCAATAACAAATAACTGTTTAATTTCATATTTTTCTTTCTTTCAATGAGGCGTGAGATTTTATTTATTTTTTATTTAGAAGTATTAACTAGTACATACATTTTATATATTTAAGTTGATGGCAACATAAACTCATTAGAGATTTACCGTGCACCAAGAACATTGACTACATAACAATATTGACAAAATAATACCCATTTAAGTAGGTACTTAGGTAAAAAGTAGCAACAAAAGGAATAAAAAATACAGCGGGTATATGCGAAATATTATCTAATAATAACAAGCGCACATAAGTGAGCATTCTGTCATTAAAACACAATGATCAACAACAACAAACTGTCACATTATATCTAAGAGAACATTCTACCAACGGCTTTCCCTACGTGATAAGTGTCTCAAGAGAATAATTATACTCCCAGGATAAAAATTAACCATGGAACGGTCCAGCCGTGTGCCAATCCCGTGTTTCATCGGAAACCGTTCAGCTTTGAAAATGTGCATTGCTTTCTAACAAATAGACAGACAGAGTTGCTTTCATATTTATAATATTAGTATCGATTATATTTCCTATTAAAAGATGTCAACTGACAGGTGATCGTTAGTTTTAAATGAGTCCACGTCAATTCACCCACACTGCAATCGTGGGTGGCTGAAGCGGATCATAAAATGAAAAATGTTTTAGAGTTGGAGTCAGAAATTGCCCTAGTTTCAGAATATGATTAGATCTTAGATCAAGCAAGATGTTGGTAGCTTTAAAACCAATAAATTATGTTTTTTCTGGGCATTTTATGACTAGATAATAACTAATACTTATTACCCATTAGGTTTTCGTAGACAGGTGTGACGAGACAGTGTGCTAAAGATGCGACAATGCATTTAAATAATAAACCCGTGCTGTTAAAATTAAAAAACCGGCCAAGTGCGAGTCGGACTCATGCACGAAGGGTTCCGTACCATTATCGCAAAAACGGCGAAAAAATCGCGTTTGATGGATGGGATCCCCACTTAAATATTTATTTTATTCTGTTCTTAGTGTTTGTTATAGCGGCAACAGAAATACATCATCTGTGAAAATTTCAACTGACTTGCTATCACGGTTCATGAGATACAGCTTGGTGACAGAAAGATAGATGGACAGTTGAGTCTTAGGTCCCGTTTTTACCCTTCAGGTATGGATCCCTAAAATTGTCGCTTTATCACGCCTAGTTTGTTTGCGTCAGCCTACAAGTTCTAAATCTTCTCAAATTGCCTTTCGCCTAGTTATGAGTAATATATTATTTTTTTATTGTGGCATGACAGGTCTTGGGCATCAAAAAACAAATGTTTCAAAGGCTCTTTAACAGTTTTATTTAGTAGAAAATTCAATCGTTACAGTACACAATAAATCTAAAACTTAAAAAAAACAAACAAATTAAACACACACACTTCTAAACAAATCTAGAAAAACCTGCCAAGTGTGAGTCGGACTCGCAGACGAAGGGTTCCGTACTATTATCGCAGAAAACGGCAAATAAATCACGTTTGTTCTATAAGAGCCCCCCTTTAATAATTATTTTATTCTGTTTTTAGTATTTGTTGTTATAGCGGCAACAGAAATACATCATCTATGAAAACTGTCTAGCTATCACGGTTCATGAGATACAGCCTGGTGACAGACAGACAGACAGACTGACCGCGGAGTCTTAGTAATAGGGTCCCGTTTTTAGCCTTTGGGTACCGAACCCTAAAAAACAAAACACTAAAAAGTGCATAATAACATTTGTTTCGGAAGTCAATGTCTTTGTCGTTTTGCGACACCAACTTCCGAAACGAATGTTATTTTGCACTTTTTAGTGTTTTGCTTTTGAAGTCAGTTTATATTTTTGTGAAAAAGTTTATATTTTTCTCTTTTAGTTTTGGTAGACAATCACTAAAAAGTGAGTTAAGTCTGGATTGACAAAATACCCATTATAAGTTAAATTTTCACATTCGCGCTGTTTGCCGCTAAGGAGTTCGGTTGTATGTTCCGTATCTTGAAAACTGCTGAACCGATTTTCTTTTAAACTTGCACTGTTCCCTAAGTTGAGAGATACTTAATCCAACAAAAAGAAGAGAATGAAGAATTCTCACGATCCGGGGAGATCCGTAGTTTGAGAAATGCGTGGTCAAACATATACATACATACACTTATGAAATTTGACACACTTGTTATAAACCCACATAGAGTAACATATGCGAATATTGAGCAATTCCAAAAAAAATACATACATACGTATCTAAATGATTACCTCCTTTTTTGAAGTTCGTAAAAAAAGACTTTAAACAAAACACGTTGAAACAAAAAATACGTTACCGTTACTCGTTATGTCCACTATAAAGTTTATTCCGTAACTGCCACTCAATCAAGGCTTAACAACTGAAAATCACGAAAAAACCAAACTTCCTCTATCACACCGATTTAGTACAGTCGTTTGAAATAAAATCGTCGTTAAATAATACCGTTGCCTGTTGTAAATTTTAGAACAAACGTTGTAGACAAAGCCACATTTTACCAGCGAAAACGATTGTAAAAAAAACAAAATGTGAGGCAAATGTCAATCCCATGCCCCCATTGCCCCATGTCCCATTTATGAATTTTTAGAACCTTTTATAAACTTGTTTTGGTAATCTCTAAGTAGGTGTATGTGGGTCAAACCTTGCAACTGAAATTTAAAACAGTTATTGAAGACCGATTGAGGTCAAATTTTGCAGACACGCTTGGTTTGGGTGAATATGAACGATAGGTACATTTAAAAGCTTATTAAAAAATGGCAGTAATATATTTTAACTGTTATCGCTGAAAGCATTGCTAACTATGTAAGTTCCTAGCACTGACAGAACGTAATTTTTGTAGCGTCCTAGATTGTTTCAGCATCATCTTCCTACTCTTGTCCCATATGCTACTTGGGGTTGGCATAACACGTTTTCCTCTTCCATACCATCCTGTCCCCCGGCACACTATCACTGACTCTCTTTTCTTTCATATCAATCCTCACACAGTCAATTCATTTTTTCTTTGGCTGTCCCCTCCCTCTCCATCCAACCACATTTATATTGATATGCATTTCATCCCTCCTCATCACATGACCAAACCAGGACAAACGGTTTCCTTTTAACTTTTCTGTCACTGGTGCCACTTTCAAACTGCCTCTAATATATACAAATTTCTCACTTTATCCAGTCTTGTCACTCTGCACATCCACCTCAACATTCTCATCTGTAGGCTGGACTGGGAAAACACAGGCATTTTCCTTTAGTTCAGTCTAATGGAAACAAAGTGCTACAACCCTAACAAAATCCCTAAACTTTTATCTCAGCTGTTATTAATTTTAATAATAACTTGTGCTACGAGTTAAATTGTGTTTTTAACTTTAATCAAATCTCCGTTGAAGGGCCTGTGCGTCTCTACTAGAAATGTACAAGACTGGTAAATGTGGCGTCACTTGGGAGGGTCTTTGTTCAGCAGTGGAGTCTTTTGGCTGAAATGTTGTTGATGATGAAATTAGAGATCACGTAAAATTTCCAATGCAACTTATTGCCAAAATCTACCTTGACACCCATTTTCATTGCATTTCAATAACAACATTCCAAAGTCAAAGGCTTCATAACCATTAGCTCGACCCCTATTCAATGAGACCGTATCGCACAGCGGGTGCCATTTACAACCTTTCTCAAATCCGTTGGGAATCTCAGGCTTCACTGGCTATAAAGTAGGCACAGGACAATTTTATGAGCAATACATCTACAACCCGCCCGATTGATGGCTCTGTATATGGGACTAAAAAAGAACTGGCGAAACGTGAGATGCCCTATAGCTGCACCTCTGCGCAGCCCTTCGAGGAATAAAGGGGTGTGTTATGTGTTACATCAATACCTAATAAATCCAAAGTTCCGAATGTTCTTAACGTTACAATACGGTGTGATAGCCAGATTTATGCGATGGTACAGTCGTTGGTTTTTATATGCGTTGATTTAAGGGTTCCGTTCCTCAAATGGTAACACGATTTTATATTAATAGAAGTTTTCTTAAAACATGCTTTTATGTAAAAAAGGGAAATTATCAACCGGGCGAAAAATGTACAGAATGGACGACTATTATACTAAAACTAAACTGTAAGTAACTATTTATCCGGTTTGAGTAATATTTATAGGAGGTTTTTTTAAGATGCGGTAATTATATTGGTTCATACTTTAATTGTATTTATGGTTCTATAATTCTATTTTAGTATTTATTATTCTTTTAACAATAGCAGAACAAGTGATGAGGCGACATCGCTATACAGCGTGGGAGTTTGAATGTGTTCGTGTTTCAAGGAATTAGCACAACAGCGAGCGAAGCGAGCTCGGGAACTTAGGGCACCTCGTTACAAGACCCTGCAGACAGAAATCGGCTACGTCGACAATTTTTTATTTACAATTTTCTGTTTTACATATTTGTATTCGCCCACTGTTTTTCGCCTACTTTGTATTTCCGTAATGTATATTTAGTATTTTTGACACCTTTAATTTTAATTTTGTTTCGCTATTTTTTATGTTCTGTCACGAGAAACAATCAGTTGTCCAAAATTTCAGTTCAAACGGATACTGAACTGTAGGTCAAATTTAAGATTTGATTATAGACACCGGGATAGGTGAATGTAAAATAAAAGCTTGTAAAAAATAAACCATTTTAGGATCACTTCCTTGTATGTCTGTTAAGACCTTTTTCTGTGGACCGCGTGGAGCTATCAAGTTGAAATTTTTATCAATCTGAATACTGACCGCTACCTATGTCGATGTATGGATAATCTTATATAAATAAATGACCTTTAATCTAGTTTATCTTTTCGTTAGAGCAATGTTCGGTACTTTCTTAGCTTCTGAACTTCAATAATCTTGTCCAATTATTTTGGTGAACGTAGCGGTTTGTACGAAAACCTCGGTGCACAAGTCTGATATGGACTTGCTCGGATTTTTTATATTTGGTTGGCGTGTGATCGGTGTGTACCAACAAAAAAGTTATCAATATTTTTCCGCATGGAAAAAACGTTGAATGGCATGGTGGCGATAGTAAGAGACAATCAGTGTTGGCAAAACTATTCCGTAGCAATACAATCGTTGACTTTTTTACATGAGGTTTAATAGTAAACGGTTATTTTTTGTTAGGCGTAAAAATTTATTACAACATTGTGTTCGATTAGATATTCACGGCTATCTAAAAATGCTAGGTCATATTTTGTTTACAATATTAGAAACGGTACTAGGCACCTATTTAGTGGCAGTCTGGAGTCTCGATTTGGTCCCGGTTGAGAGCAATAGTTCGTCCCCTTTTACATGGGACTTAATAATGGCGAACATAACTGGCGAAATATGGGTGTTATAAGAAATATGCGTGATATAAGAAATATGGGTGTTATAAGAAATTTGCGTGTTATGAGAAATATGGGTGTTATAAGAAGTACAAGGGTACTTCTTATAACACCCATAGTATTTATTTGTGCCTAACCCTTTGGGGACTACATGCGTATTTTATATGATGTAATAACTGTAAAGTTTCCACCTATAAAATATTATATCATAATTTATCTTTGAAGCTTTGGTATTTCGCAGTAGGTACTCAACTATTTCACGTGATTTCAACCAAAAATTCTAATCAAAATATTATGATACAAAACAGATGGCCAATGTTTTAGTAAAACATGCGTTAAATTTATTATTATTTGGTGTGTTATTATAACAGCTGATTAAGTGTACTCATCTAAAACTATTTGTTGAATAAGCTGAGTGTTGAAAGCTGACATAATATTTTTGAAGATAATGTGCATGTTATGATTCTAATTTGGTCGTGAGTGAGTTTATCATCATCATCATATCAGCCGAAAGACTTCCACTGCTGGACATAGGCCTCCCCCAAGTGTCGCCACATTGACCGGTCCCGTGCGTCCCGCATCCAGCGAATCCCCGCAACCTTCACCAGGTCATCGGTCCACCTGGTGGGAGGCCTTCCAACGCATCGTCTTCCGGTTCGCGGTCGCCACTCCAGAACTTTTCTGCCCCATCGGCCATCCGTTCTGCGAGCAATGTGCCCTGCCCACTGCCACTTAAGTTTGGCAATTCTTCGGGCTATGTCGGTAACCCTGGTTCTCTTGCGGATCTCTACATTTCTGATTCGATCACGCAAGGATACTCCGAGCATAGCCCTCTCCATTGCCCTTTGCGTGACTGTAAGCTTTCTGATGAGGCCCATTGTGAGCGACCACGTCTCAGAGCCATAGGTCATCACTGGCAACACACACTGGTCATAGACCTTCGTCTTGAGACACTGTGGTAAGTTGGATGAGAAGACACCGCGCAATTTCCCGAACGCTGCCCAGCCGAGTCGGATTCGACGGTTGACCTCTTTCTCGAAGTTGGCCCTACCCAACTGGATCGTTTGTCCCAGGTAGACATAATCTTCCACAACTTCGAGTGTAGAGTCTCCAACCTTGATAGGAGTGGGTGTTACATGGGCATTCAACATAACCTTGGTTTTGTCCATGTTCATTTTAAGACCCACTCTTTTGGAAGCTCTACTGAGGTCATCGAGCATTATACTGAGGTCCTCCATGGTCTCAGCCATGACCACTATATCGTCGGCAAACCGAAGGTGAGTGATGTACTCGCCATTGACGTTGATGCCTAGCCCTCTCCAGTCCAGAACCTTGAAGACATCCTCCAGTGCAGCGGTGAACAGTTTCGGAGATATGACGTCTCCCTGTCTCACACCTCGCTGCAGAAAGATAGGTTCCGAGGCCTGATCCTGAAGTCGGACTGACATGGTGGCGTTTTTGTACAAAGACTTCAACACCTCGATGTACCGGTAGTCGATTTGGCACCGTTGGAGAGACTGCAGTACAGCCCAAGTCTCGATTGAATCGAAGGCTTTCTCGTAGTCCACAAACGCTAAACAGAGAGGCAGGTTATACTCTTCGGTCTTCTGTATAACCTGCCGCAGCGTATGTATGTGGTCTACGGTGCTAAAGCCTTTTCGGAATCCGGCTTGTTCGGGAGGCTGGAAATCGTCAAACCTGCGCGCGAGACGATTCGTGATGACTTTTGAAAACAGCTTGTAGACATGGCTAAGAAGTGAGATGGGCCTATAGTTCTTCAACAGGGCATTGTCACCCTTCTTGAAAAAGAGTACCACCACACCCCTGCACCATGCCTGTGGCGTTTTCCCCTCGAGTATGACGGCACCAAACAGCTTCTGAAGGGCCTTAAGTATTGGTTTACCACCCGCCTTCAGGAGTTCGGCCGTAATGCCGTCATCACCCGGTGCCTTGTTATTCTTAAGCTGTTTAAGAGCCATCCTAATCTCGTACAGGCTGACGTCCGGTATGTCTTCGGTATAGTGACGGGTCAATCTAGCTCTAGGGTCTTTTACTAGATTCGCGACGGGTTTATTGGTTGACGTGTACAACTGCCCATAGAATTTCTCGATCTCCCTCAGAAGCTCCGGTTTGGCGGATATGATCCTACCATCGTCGGTCTTCAGTTTCGTGAGCTGGCTCTGCCCAATAGACAGATCTCTTGCAAAGACCTTGGAGCCCTTATTCCGCTCAATTGCGTCTTTAATACGCTCAGTATTATAGCGGCGGAGGTCGCTTTTCAAGGACTTTGAGATCCGTCTATTAAGCTGCCGGTATTTCAACGCATCGTCTGAAGACTGCAGGATCATCTCACGCCTCTCCTTCATAAGCTTGAGAGTAGGATCAGAGATCTTTTTATTTATATCTGTACGGCGGGTCTTGAAAAACTTAGACCCGACCGTATGGACAGCTTCCACGAACCCGTCGCTGTATTCGTCCACGGAGCTCCCTAGGCACTCGAAACGATTCTGGAGTTCGAGCTGAAAGCTCTCGGGGTTTTGGATCTGGATCTGTGCTGGACGGAGCGTTGACTTCATCAGTCGAGACCTTTCAAGCTTGATATTAATGTTCAATGTGCCTCTTACCATTCGGTGATCGCTCCCGGTTTTCACCGAATTGATCACAGAGACATCATTGAACATTTGCTTCTTGGTTGACATGATGAAGTCGATCTCGTTTTTTGTTGCACCATCGGGGCTTTGCCAGGTCCACTTCCTATGCTCACGCTTTCTGAAGATGGAGTGAGTGAGTTTAGAATTAGAATATCACGAACGTTTTTGGATTTATTTATATAACTAAGATCCGTTATGAAGTCTTATGGTAAAAATATGCTCTCTGGCTCGCATTTTTGTTATATTTTTCATTGATAAACTACTATAATCATTAAATTGACAAATTTATGGCAATAAGTTAGGCATGTAAGTCACAGAACGGATGCCAGATGGGGCTGAATAGTTTTGGAATTGTGACCGTGCGTCGTAGCTCAGAAGATGCAATATTGAAATGCCTCCCACAATCGCCGCGGGAATAGGGGCTTGGGATAGGTTGATGTGGTAACGCTTGGGTAGGCCTAAATGACCACCAGTGGCCGTTTGTGGGGTGAAGTTGTAAAGCGTCTACATATTATTTATTATGTCACCTATGTTATAATCACTGTGCCGTATTTTAAATAGATAGTTGATGTTTTCTCAGTTATTTTTATAAGTTAAAGACCAATAGTTACCCACAAACTCTTCGTAGAATGCAGGCGTGGTGGTACGTATTGGTAAATCAACCCTATCCTTGACTATGCTGATGTTAGCTTTCTTGATCTCACCTAAAACTAAATGGACAAACTTGAGTAACTTCAAAATCTCTGTATCAGGTTCATATTTGGCTTGCACAAGTATGACCATGTTTCTGAATTTCGAACAAAGCTCAAATGGCATCCTATTCACCTTCGCCGGAATGCCTACATACTTTCTTTGCTATAATGTGCTCTTTAATCCTTCTAGTAATTTTTCTTTAAGAACGAATTTCAGTTCCTCTGTGACACACATTCTCGGTCCTTGAGATCATCTGAAAAACCTAAATTTAAGCATTCGTATACATTCCACACCCTTCTTCAACAAATCTTCCACGGTTCAAGCAGCTCGTTTGTGGTATGCATTACCTATTGAGGTAAGGCTGCGCAAACATTAACTACATTTAAAAAAATGGTGAAGGAGCATTTCATTTCTCTATAACTATTCTTCTCCTTTCTCTGTTCTATATTTGATATTTATTAGTATATTGTTTTATTTGCATAGATGTATTTTATGTAATATCTAAGTAATATTATTTAAGATTTTGTACACTGAAGTTTTTGTACACTGACAGCCCTATGTCTATCTCCTCTCCTTCAGTCTATCAAAAAGTTGTTTGTAAGAGATTGCCCTGTGCCCTAAAGACCGCCCATTGTACACTTATCTTTATAAATGTTTCGTCCTATAATTAATATATACAATAAAGTATATATTAAATAAATCAATCGAAATTAGTTAATTTTTGCATATCAATCACCATAATGGACAAAATATGATCTACCGCACAATATTAGTTAATTTTTACTGTATTTACAGACAAATATGTCGTATCGTCACCCTATTTGTAACTATAGAACTATTTCCATCCATATTACAACAGAAACTTCCCGAAAAAAAACCCGTTGATCCCATTCCCGGGACGGGTCTCGATTAAAAGCGTTATCGCCCTCGCATCGGTTAAGGGTCACATAGACGGGATTACACGGACGGGCGGAACCCGTGTTAGTACAAATAACATCACACTTGCGATCTTCTGGTAAAGCTGTTCTCGGTAAGACTGACGGTAGGCATGTTGGTGCGTGTGTGTGTGTGTTTGTTTAGAATGGTTTAAGCGATGGACAATTTTGACTGGTAGTTCTGAGATGAGTTTTCATTGTGTGTAGGAAATCTGTTGATTTCTGTTGTTAGATTTTCTTTTTATTTAACCTTTACACGCACTAGAAATTTCTCCTATGAGCACCAACATTCACAAACACCAAGATCCAGCACAATTATCTGATGGTCATACAAATATATATTACTAGCTTCTGCCCGCGGCTTCGCCCGCGTAAAAAGTGTTATATCCAGAGTCTTAAACTATGTCCATGCCAAATTTCATCTAAATCGATTCAATAGATCCAGAGATTACCCCCTCGCAACCTCAAAAACTAACAAACTTTACCTCTTTATCTATACTAATAATACTAATATTCTAAAGCTGAAGAGTTTGTTTGTTTCTTATGAAGCGCTAATCTCAGGAACTACTGGTTGGAATTGAAAAATATGTTTGTGTTGGATAGTCCATTTATCGAGGAAGGTTATAGGCTATAGAATATTACGCTACGATCAAAACCGGGAAAAATATTTTTTTTTGATATCTTCCGTTGCGTGCGCTGCGTAAACAAACGGTTTAAGTTACGCAACAACCATTTATGTAGGATAGGTAGGGTAGATGGGTAGGTAGGTATAGCTAGTTGACGGGAGCGAAGCCGCGTGGGACAGTAATGTTATATAGTATAGAAGTATAGATACTGTGCCTGAATCGAACCTGCGACACGCAACGATATGGTCAATCTGTCAGCCGCCAGCGGGTGGCAGAACTGCTGGCGCAGTCATCCTGTCGTCAAAATTCTAGTTCAACAAAACGCTGTTTCTATTTCTGGCAGTGTGGTTTTCCTAATTATTTTTAACGTTCCTGTTGCCTACTTCGGCTTAGCATACATTAAACATCCTGCGTCCAGTTGATCCTGGTATTATTAAAGATGTGAAAGTTTTTATGTTTAAATATTAACAGCTGTACAGATCTGGTTGAAACTTGGCACACGGTAACATCATTATCTGGATTAAGATTTCCATCTTCCTTTTAAACCTCGGGTTAATTGTCGAAATTCACGCCGGCAAGGTATAATCGGATCCATAAAGAATCGGTTTTATTTACCAACCGCTGCTTTTAACTCCTAAAGTGCCTGAAACGTAGATCCCCGCGAGACACAATGGCGATTTAATTGTTTCGGCAATACGGCAACCGGTTAAGAATCGGGTTCAACGGTACAACCAAACCAAAATAAACACAAGTCCACATCATCCTTCGTCAGCAAAGTCCGCAAAGCGTTCCATAGACTATGCAAAGATTTATCTACGCCACACGCTTTTCAAAGGAGTCTGAAGCGTTTTGGAACCGAAAAGTATTTACTTTAAGTCTACATTTCACCGTTTTTTTCTTAAAGAACACACTATAAGTTGAAATTGAATTTACTTGAAAAAGGGTTAAAGGAGAGACTGGGTCATAAAAGGATTTAAGAACTAGGCTTTCCAAACATTTATTTGGGACGAATCTTCAGTCAATAAATTGACAAATTGCTTTGACGCCAATAAAAAGTACATTTAGGATGAATCCTTTTCACGAAACATATGTTGACGTAAACGGATTTTCAAATCAATTCGTTTTGAATTGAATATGATTGATAAATTATGTTTTATTCGATTTGCTTACATGTTAGCTATAACAAGCTCTTTGTAATTTTCAATGCACTTAGCTAAGTGCATTGAAAATCATAAAGAGCTTCAAATGAACAGTCAGAAGCTGGAAATCGCTTCCACTTTCACTCATCCAGGTGAGTTTCCTCGCCCGGCCGATACTTCGTTAAATAAAATAAAAAAGCCCTATATTTTCTGCTTAGTATCAAATAGATAGGTTTTTTTTTTAATACCACTAATGTTTAGCAGGGATCCCTTAAACAGGTGAAGGTCTCCCCCAAGTCTTTTCGTTTGGTTCTGTTTTGGGCTACTTGTAGCCATTTTGGGCCAGCAATAGTTCTGATATCGTCCTCCTATCTTGATATTGGGCGACTCTTCTTTCCTTTCCTTGATCCCTCGTAAACGCCTCTAAATCTTCACGCAGCGTTCCTTTCGTTCCCATGCCTCTATAGGCTGTGACTCCGATCTTCTGGCGCCCACTACGTGACAGCTCTGTCTAAACCGTTTCAATGCGTTCTACGTTAAGGCCCACCTAATCACCCTCGCAATCTGTTAATAAGTTCAAAAACTAAAACCCGACTACAGAAAAATCACGCTCTAAAAAGTATGAAACAAGAAAATATTCTTATCTGAAATTGTTATTCACACCATGTGCCACCTACCGTAACAGAACAATACATTCTGCAAAGTAACATACAACCTATTCCGTAGAGGATAACCGTGGTTGGTTATCCTCTACGGAATAGGTTGTACATAACAATTTCAAATGAGAATATTTTCTGGTACTAGAGCGTGACACCTATAATTACCTACCCTACATTTTAACATGTAGGAAGTTTACATTGATTGCCGTTGAGATTATATTTGGACTTCAATTTGAACGTTTTTATCTACGAGGATAATAAAATTGGGCTTTAGTCTTGTAAAGTTTTTGAACATATTATACTCATCATCACGCACATGTATAATAGAACACCAAAATTATTATTAGAAACAGATTGTGTAAAATTCTTGTAATTCTGATTCATCAAGTTCGATGAACGGAAAAAAAAACAACAATTCCGGCAGTCTCATGTTTTGCCAAAGTTGCAGAATAATAGTAAATTATTAACAAGAATAATAATGGATATTGGAGGAGTATCTGTGAACTCTGATATAACAAGAATTGTTTCAATATACCCTGAAGGGGTAAGGAGAATAAAGTACACAAACATTTCGCCAGAAATCCATACTTATATGCTTTTTTATATAATTAATACGAAAATAACTCCAACTTTCTATATGTTTATTATGTTTTCACGTCCTAACCGCTGAATCAATATGTACAGTCAAGGGTCAAAAATGCAGTCATACTATCCCAAAATTCAATAGGCTAGTTTTTGTAGAAGAAGTTAAATTATCCACAACTGATTTAATATTTTGTATTTAAATTAAAGTATAGATTATTCCTACTAACCGCGAAAATTTGAAATTCTGCTGCCTAGAAAAATATTGCCTTTGCTGTTTTGGTAGAGTGTGACTGCACTTTTGAACCTTATAGTACAAGTAAATAACATTGGATTTTCTGTTTGTTACAAGGACGACTTTATCCATACTACTAGTACAAATGCGAAATTACCCAAATTCTGTCCATTTTCCGGGTTGTCTGTTTGTTTGATACGTTTGCACGCCTATACCGTTGAACCAATATTGACGAATTAGGGCATAGACGTAGACTGGACTTTGAATAAGAACATGGAATACTTTTAACCCCGGGAGAACTTTCCCTTGGTATGTTTTCTGACTTACACGTAGTCAAAGTAGAGACAAGCTTTACATACCATTATAAAAACATCGTCGCTTCCCTCCATAATGAGGAAAGACATTTTACCCACAAACCATTAAGATGGTCGATACCAGCATTTATTTACGGTAATAGAAAATAAAAAGGCCTTAAGTGACAGGAAGCATGTGTCGTCTTTGAAGCAAAACGGAAACTTATGTGGGTCACAGTAATGATCAATTTCCTTTGACTGACAGGTCAGGGGAATTTATAAACATGTATTTATAGTGAACATTAGTTAAGGGGTGGCAGTTTTTTACCTGTTTCATGGGCTTGTAAGTGTCATATAAAAATCAATGTGTGTGGAAGGACTGGGTGAATATTTTGGTCAGAAAATCACCAGGTTTTGAGGACTAATCTAACATGAAACTGAGAATTTTGTTTGCCTAATACACGTCTTATTCTCTAAAGAATTAGGCAGAGGTTTCCTTGCAGTACAACCATATTTTATAAATTTTTGTATGTTGACCAAGCCACGAGATTCCAGCGCTAACAAAGAAAATTTTGTGCAAATAAATGTCACTAGATGGCACGAAATGCATTGATTTAGAAATAAAGAAAGATATAACATTTATTTGTGACACGCACAGGACACTAGTTAAGCAAAACACAAACAATAATATAAAATAAAAAAATAAATAACCGCGTGCGAGACCAAAAAGGCATATTCAACAATATTAAAAAAAAAAAAACGCTGCGCTGATATTCTGATACTGTTGATGCCACGGACACGGAAACGGAACATACAATATTTGAGGAATAAAATAAAATAAGATAAATAATAACAAAATAGTATGTACGCAAAAGGTTTTGAATTGTGATTGAATTGTGTGTAAAATTGACATTTTCTAGAACAGATCATAAAAATTGTGTTTCTTTTTAAATCAACTCTACTATGCACAAAATTATGATATATTGGGCTTTAAATTCACATTTAAAAGATTATTTGAAAGGATCATTAAAATTGCCTCCAATAGATGGCGCGGTTTTAAATTTTTAAGGCACGCCACTCGATTTTTAACCGACTTTCCAAAAAGGAGGAGGTTCTATGTTCGACTTTATGTTTGTTTTTTTTTTTTTTTTTTGTGTATGTTCACCGATATTTCCGTCAATTGTGGACCGATTTTATAAAATTCTTTTTTTGTTTGGAAGAGTATGTTTTGAAATTGGTCCCATTTTAATTTGGTGAAGGTCTGATCAAGAACTTCGGAGATATACAACAGAACTCTTCAATAAATAACGGCAACACTCTCGGGATTGCTGCAATCGCATGTCTGTTTATTGTTTATACCATTTCATAACATAACATCACGCCAGTACGCTCTAAAGGGGTACGCAGATCTCTCATTTCACCAGTTATGTTCAAGTTTCATGTTATTCGGGTAATCTATTCGGCGTTATAGGGACCTTAGGAAACAACTTGCGTATCTATTAGGTAGGCAAAACTAAAAAGGGAAAAATAAAAAACTTTTTTGCAAAAAAATACAACCGACTTCCATATGAAAAACTACAAAGTGAAAAATAACTTAACTCTTGGAAGTCGGTGTCCATATCGAAAAAAAAAGGTACCTACGTAGGACACCGACTTCCAAGAGTTAAGTTATTTTTCACTTTGTAGTTTTTCATATGGAAGTCGGTTGTATTTTTTTGCAAAAAAGTTTTTTATTTAAATTTGTTTTGTAACACATTTTGGTACAATGAAACTGTAAATACTATAAAACATATCGTCACTGTATTTAAAGAAAAAGATAGTCACGAACCGAGAAAACCCTTTTAATTGAAAGTCTCTGCTAACACCATATATAGCCGTAGAACGAAACCGATCGTGATCGTAGTACTTATGAAAAGAATAATCTTAATCAGACGAAAAACGCTAGTTACGTCGGCACGGTTTATTTGTATGGGATGAGGCATCTGTATGCTAGTATTATATTATATGTGACCAAGCCGACATACAGCGATGCGTCATTTGTACACGCCGGACATCCGGACATAGGACTCATGCGATATGCACAAAATGGTTTGGAAAAACTTTCATTTTCCGTACAGATAAAAAGTGGTATTCTCTGCCGGAACAGGTGTTTCCTGATAACTACAACCTGAGAGTCTTTAAGTCAAGAGTGAATAAGTTACTACTACTCCATCGTGGACCACATCATCACATACCTTCAGCTGAGATAGTCGTCGAACGCGAGCATAGCAGTGATAAAAAGAACATCCTGCTAGGTGCTTGTTTAAGATCATGTAAACAAAAACAGCACACGAGTATTATCATCAGAAAGGTTGTCAAGCCATATTTAACTGTATTATATTTCTAACATCAATATATTTTATCTTAAATACGTAATATGTTTCAACTTGTAAATTATTTGGTATCGATATTGCGATGTCTGATAAGATACGGGCGTTTTGAATGACACTTCTATTGAAGACGAGATAAGGATCTCTGCCATTAGCGTCAATATGTGTGATGTTTGACAAAGGACTGAAGCAGACTAGACAAATATTCATATTTAAAACCATCACGCGTTTATTTGTCTAAAGGGTGAGAAAAGGTTCTAGATAAATTGGCATTAGATGTCAGCGATTGTCGATCAATCTGCCTAGCCTTTGCCCAACTATGTTGGGGTCGGCTTCCAGTCTAACCGGATTCAGCTGAGTACCAGTGTTTTACATGGAGCGACTGCCTAACTGACCTCCACAACCCAGTAACTGGGTAATACGGTACACCTTGGCAAGACTGACGTCAGATCTCAAGTTTCTGACTACTCGTAACGACTGTAAAGATCTTCAAATGACAGTCGGGACCAACGGCTTAGCGTGCTTTCCGAGGCACGGAGGAAACTCGCTATGTCGAAAGGGTCATCCACAGACCGACCTCGTCAAGCGTTGCTTAACCTTGAAGATCGACCCGTGCGGCTTACTATTTAGCCATGAGCTCCTACGAAATGCCAAAATGTAACGGATTGATAACTTGACATTTTGTTAGCGCTTCACAATCTCATACAATTTGGTCATTTTTCTAATCACTTATTTTTTTTTTATAAATTATAGGCTCGCGCTTGACCACTATCTCACCTGATGGTTAGCGATGATGTGGTCGACGGTGAAGCACGCTTGCCTAGAAGTAACCTATTCACTCTTGATTTAAAGACCCTAGATTGTAGCTATCAGGAAACACAGACTCCGGCAGGGAATTCCACTCCTTAGCTGTACGCATAATGAAAGTATTTCCAAAACGTTTTGTACGTATGGGTGGGATGTCTACCATGTACCAATGGCGCATCGCCGTACGTCTTGTAGTCTGATGATGAAGCGGGCTTGGTGGAATTAGATGATGCAATTCCATCGCACATTCCCCGAAATGCAACCGATAAAAAACCGACAAGCTGGCAACTTGGCGACGATGTTCAAGGCTCGACGCTTATGTTAATGAAATGTCATTTAGCTAGAGCTATCTTATATGTATGTTTTTATATATGTAATATTCTTTATAACCTCATATCTTTCATACCACTAGACGGCTGTATATAATTGAGACATCGTTAGATGCGACTTGACCGCCAAAGTGTTCTTAAAAAGGTGACACTCAAAAAAAATCAACTTGGCAGATTTTGGGCTATTGATATAAAAAAAAATTGGACATTTTTTTCGTGTGTGTTATCAAAATGAAGAGTTTTAAGAGATGGTTACTAAAATATATACCACTTATAATGTTTAAAATAAACACGTGTATCTCAAAAAAAAAAAGTCAGTTACTAAATCCTGGCTGCTTAAGAAGCAGATGCAAACAAGAAGAAAATCATGCTGTGCAGTCGGAGGATTTGGGATCTGGCTGACCACATGATTCGGGATTTTGATTTTTAAATTAACTTTTTTTCTACCCTTATTGCCCGAAAACGCCAGAAGAAGGCGACTTCTAAGAAGAACATACACGATCTTGTTGGTGATGTTCTTCAGAAAGGCCAGGTGCGCAGTACTCATAACCAGCGTGCGTTTATGACTAGATGTATGAAAGCAAAACGATGGTGGCGATCTGTAGTTTTTGCCTTACTTCATCGGAAAAGAGTGTGAGTTTGTATGTATGTATGTATGTTTTATTGCTACGAAATGATTTTCAAATTTATACACTCGCACAAAAATGTCTTTCACTTTATCAGTGGATTATCAGATTTTATAAAAAGTAATCTAAAGTAAACAGAAAAAAAAACATATTTTATCTGATGTTGTTTACATAGCCATAAAACTAATCCGAAGATTTCCGGTGTCTTAGGATTGATTGCGTGCACAAAGATTGAAGGTGATTGTATAACAATAATGACTCATTTCTACCTTTGTCTTATGTTACTTGGGGTCGGGGAAACTTGATTTCTTCTTCTGTCTTGTCCACCGTCACGTTATCACTAACACCTTTTCTTTCATATCAATAACTAGCAGATACCACACGTGTGCTGCTACTCTAAAAAATAAATACATTTCGTTGAAAAAAGGAAATTTTGTTTCACTTATTTGTTTGTTTTATTCTTCTAAAACCATCTTACCATTATTGCCTTTCTAATAATTCTGGTTTGTGGCACATCATGCATCGGTTGGATGGTTTCAAAGTCTATAACGGATGTCCGTTAAAAAAATGCTTCTATGTAGGTAGCATTTTTTTATTTATTGCAAAGATATCAGCACTAATGATAAATAAACAATAATGACTACTTATTAATCAAATCACATTTATACTTTGTTTTCTGTATGAATTTGTCTGGCTAGCTATACCTATCTACTGTAAGTCTAGGGAAAGATGTGAAAAACGACACACGGATTCTGTGAAAGTTGATAAATGGCTAGAAATTAGTGTAGTATTACTAGAAGATGTGGAGCTTCTTGATATGAAGGCTTATAGCAAATGTATTGGAAGGATGGACTTTTGGCAAGATTTACTCACCTTGACGATGAGACTTCTTTCAAATAAATTTAGTAGAAGACGTAACAATCATGAAAATTATTACAGTTTTGACAGAGGTTACTGATGAAGACTCTTGTAAATATTAAATTAAATGCTAATAAAATTAATTTTACATTCTTAAACTCACGTGTTTTTCCCATAGGGATAGGCAGAAACTACAGAACGACACCTTCTATGATCCTGACATACTCCTTTTACTTCATTTATGTAAATACATCTAGTTATACATGCACACCGGGTATGAGTACTGCGCACCTGGTGTTTCTGAAGAACATCAATATATATAATAAATTTATAGAAAAGTCACTTTTGAACATTGATAATATTTCCAAAATAAATACCCGGAGTGTAAAAGGATAACCAACAGAACCCATTTCCAGCATTTTTGGAAATTTGGCTGTTTGTCTGTTTAGTTGTGCACGCATCACGTAAAAAGTACGAAACTAATATAGATAACTTTTACACATACAAATTGTGCGTAACTTTTACACATACAAATTGTGCGTAACTTGAAGTATTATTTACTTTTTGTTTCATCGCAATCGTGTCACTCTATCAAAAGTTAGATGAATTTAAAGTGTTCAAGAAGTGAAATATCGCAACACACCCAATTCATATACACAGAGAGTTGAACTCCATATTCAGATTCAGATATATTTTTTTGCATAAACATGTGTATACATATATATGGCGTTGTGTATCTGACGTAATTTTTTGGGGTGTACCCTATTGTTGCGGAGTTCATTACCGCGATGTACGGTACAGCGAAAGTTTACTATCGCGACGTTCGTTGTTGCGAAAGTTCTTACGTCGCGATAGTAAACTTTCGCTGTACCGTACATCGCGGTAATGAACTTCGCAACAATGGGGTAAACCCAATTTTTTGATGACCTATAAAAAATAGTACGTAGTTAGGCAGGAACAATAGGAAGGCAAGTAGGGTAGATAGGAAGGTTAGTAGGGTAGGCAGTTGACGGGGGCGAAGCCGCTGCCACAGCTAGTCATCAATAACATCCGTTCTGATTCCCTCCCGTCGATTCCACTTACGTAAATATTTTAAGCCTATATAAATACAAAAAGCAACAACCAAATATATCTCAAACACTTTATTGTACAAGCCTCAAAATATTTTCCCTTTACACTTCAAAAAAGATTCTGAACACACGGATTTTTTTGAATGAAGTTGTCTGAACAGGTCTCGTAACGGGTAGCCTCTCATTTGGAGGGCCACTGACCCAGTTCCTGAGAACTGACTGTAAGTAACGATAGGTACTTGTGTTATACTGTGTACATTACGCTTTTGGCCATTGTAGGGTAGGGATTGGAGGCCGATTTTCAATAAAAGAAAGATGTCTTACAAAGAGATTTTCTTCAGTATTCATAATCAGGGTATGTTGATCAGATATACGCATTGGTAGATATTTTGATCGTAAATGTATGTCTCTGATATTATGTCATATAGTAGGTACTGTTAGAGTTGTAATTAATCTGCTTA
Organism: Orthosia gothica; assembly: GCA_949775005.1. Classification (NCBI taxonomy): domain Eukaryota; kingdom Metazoa; phylum Arthropoda; class Insecta; order Lepidoptera; family Noctuidae; genus Orthosia; species Orthosia gothica. Next base: position 10,302,298 of record OX459047.1, on the reverse strand, counting down.
TATTTCTAAAATTCTTTCATACCACTTCGAAATTTACTCAATCCTTAGAAGCTTGCAGAAGCATTTTGTACTGGCACGATGCAAAGGATTGTAATACACGCGACCTTTGTCAAAGTACAATTATGACATCGTCTGTGTCGTCTAATTATGCATTAAAACTTTTATTATAGAAAATAATGAAAAGAGAAGTATTGCGACAACTTTTGGAGTAAGAAGTAGCATAAAGATTATTTATATAAAGTAAAAATCTAACTTTCAATATTAGGTTATCCAATTATAGTTATTATTTTCTCTTCATACTGCAAACTCTTATATTTGCTGGTTCTAAGAGAATAAATTAATGCATTTGATGAACACAGAGAAGATATATTCTCGTAAAGGATAAGATCAAACGCTTTATGTCGTAAAAGTCGGAATTACTTACAGTGGTGTATATGTATGGTAGGTCCTACTACAATCGTTTGCTTATCGCTTGTTTTTGTCAAATGCACTTAGCATTAGCTTATAAAAATAAAACACAAAAATGCTGTTCAATTATTGCCCAAAAATCGCTTTCGTTTTACTCATGCAAGATACGAAATAATCCTGCCAGATAGACTGGAATCCGATCCCAACACAGTTGTAAAAAGTTTAGGCAGATGGTTGCACTTACTACAAGTGATTTTTTTGGATCTTTTTTCTTTACCAATAAAATTGAAACTCAAATTAAAAAAACACAATTTGGAAAATAAGGTTTTATTTCACTATTTTATTCCAGTCTGAAGCGCTGATCGCCTGCTCTTCAAGTTAGGGCCGATCGACCTATTTCTTAAGTGTCTGCCCCTTAAGACTGATGTCGGAAAGATGTGGATGACTACTTAAGCGGTTAAATTAAAAAAAGAGGGCTTCGTGTGGAAGGAAGACTGATGTTTTGAAATTTGTTTTGGTTAACTCGTATTTTCGGGCAAAATTCTTCTACACAGACCTTATTTTCACCGTACGTAATATCTCATACTTATAGAATTTGTACTCTTTGTTAAATAGAACCACTGAAGGTTTAAGGTAGAGTGAGTTATTGAAATTTGTACTTGTTTATGTACTTTCCTGTGCGTTTCGCATACACTGGACTCCCGCAGCCTTTACCAGGTCATCGCTCCCCCTAAAGGGAGGCCTTCCAACGCTGGATGGGAAACGCGCATTACCGATCGGTGTGAGGTAGATGTCCAGCAGTGGACGTTTTGCGGCTAAAATGATGATAATATACTTTATTTGGGTCTTTGTTCCTGTGTTTTATTCTACAAGAACCAAGAGTTTTTCGAGATAAAAAGTAGCTTTATGACATTCAACAACAGTGTAGTTTTCCACTTGTGTTATAATTTTTGTAATAGGATCAGTGATTATCTTTTACATAACGTTACATCGCCTGTGTTCCATTAAAAGTTGGGCAGAGGTATACCCACACGTACACACGATGGCTATTGAACTAGTTCTGTTTCGTCAAAGCCAATGTAAAGATGTCCGCAATACAGATATCGAAATTGCATCAAGCGCTTTTTTTTTATTGTCCTTCCAAGATGTTTTCCATAATTTGAACGTGCATGGTACAGTTCTATAAATTCAATAACATTTTCACTAAACCATGCGCGTGACGCGAAATAAATTTGAACTTCCAAAATATTAAGCGAGTTTTAGCTCAATTTTTTGCCAAATATAAGTTCTGCGTTACCTAGAACGAAAAACGAGATATTTTCGAACGACACCCGTCTAACTTTGTTATTTCGACGGTGGGACGACCATGCTTGAATTCTCCCATCCTGAAAACTCAATTTTAAACTCCGGACCAAACTACCCACACATAAAAAGTGGAACAAGCCTGAAACGCACGGCTGACTAAAAGAGTTGAGGTGTTATAGCAAGTTGAATGCCTTTATCAAAGTTTTTATTACTAACTGAATTTATAGGCACTAGGGAGATTCGAAATTTTTAATTTTGTGAAGAAATTTTAATGAAAAAAAACCGACTTAGAGATAGAATTTTTAAAAATACAGTAACTTCAAAACTTGTAAAAAAGTTACGTGACTTCAAAATAATGCAATTAAAGCGGCTAAGTGCGAGACGAACTTGGGTACTAAAGGTTCCATTCCAACAAAAAACTATAAATGGGAGTATATACTAGAACTACTAATTACACTACTAGGAACTACATTACTTGTAACAGAACATCGAGCATTCGCTATTTAAAATTTATTCGCACCATACTTCGAACATGACGCGAAGAGTCAGGTCAGTAATTAACGCAAGGTACAAATTAAGGTTAGAG